>CM070626.1:37014735-37632886 GCA_036346255.1 Ampelocalamus luodianensis
CTATCTAATGGTAATGAGAAGCTTGTGCAATGCAAGATTTGATACAATCGATACAAGGAGGACTTTAGTAGCATGAATGCAGAGATGATGGATTGCAATTTTATTAATTATGTCATTTACTTTGATTGGTTGCAAACAATTGTTGCAATCTACATTTATTAATGGTGAAATTTAATCATGTAATAAGCATTTAGTTATAATATATGTTATATACGGTTTGTACATGGATTGTTTTAATGCTTTTACATGATTAACTCATTGAGTATTATTTGTTGTATTGAGATGATGTTGTATGATTAGTAAAATGCTTTATATTGTCAAAAGTGTGAATTAAGCGGTTAGTAATTAATCAGATTATGTTTTGACATTGTGTTAAAGAATTTTAATTCGACTAATTACCAATTAGTGTTGTTTTAGCTTAAGCTAATTGTTGGAGTTCTATATGATATTCTTCCTTTAGACCCATGTAAGAAAAAGCTGGGTGTTTGAAAAAAATGATGAAATATTATCAAAGTGCTACTCAAAATAAGATAATAAAGATAGAAAGAACTTGATACTTTATTGTAAGTGGTGGTTAGTTACACATATAATTTGCGTAACTAGTTGATGTTCTAAGAATTTGAGAGAAATTGATCGTCTTCCATTACTATTCATGCCGAACTTTGGTGGCGTAACCCGACCAGCGTGTGGGACCTTCCACTTGGAAAAATTTGTTTCGATTAGACTAGGATTGAATTTTCTTCATGCAAGTCACCTACAACAAGGCTACGTTTGGACCTTCGATCATATTTTTGCGCGGGCTTGTTGGTAGACTACGGAGCAGTTAAGGCTTGGTTCCTCTTCTCTTGACCAGGTTCAGTGTCAGCTCGACAGTGTTCACAAATAAGTCGTTGAAAGTTTTGACTCATGTTGATCATACCTTTAGTTACGGTGGGAGCATGACTTGCTTTGAAAACTAGGAAAAAAAGGTGTTTCACTGTTGCTCGACCTAGCGGTCATGCGAACTACCCATAATATTGAGGTAACTCACCAAGCTGCTTGATAAGTGATCGAAAACTGAGTTTTGATGCCTGCGTATTTGTCCATTCGCTCTTTTGATTGTCTCATTGCTTTGAGGGTGTATAACGAGCATAGCATGGTGTGACTCATATGCAGTTCTTGGAATTTGCGCTCAAAATGTATACCATTATCGTGTTATTAGACTGGGACTCCAGGCCGAGTAATCACGCTTCTCATCATGACCCTTTTGCTATGGTGTTATCCCGGTCTAAGTTAGGCTTCAATCCATTTTGAGCATTATGATTAGCCACAAAGAATTCAGAGCCCTGGACCTTTCAGGGAATGGTCTAGGATATGAGACCACGGTATAAAAGGCTAAGATAGTATTGTTTGTATAATGTGAGTTGGTTGGTGTATCACACTGCTATGAAGCGGCATTATACACACTTTTAACAGCTCTTTGGCATCATAGAGGGCGATGGCTAATAGAACCTTGTCAAACTTTTGACCGCGTTACTGTAGGAAGCATGTTTCCAGGATGCCCGGTTGTATATCGTGAAGGAGGTTTAATCCTTCTCTCGATATACATCGCATGAGTATCCATAAGTGCCTCGTTATAGAGGACTCGTTCGAAATCAAAGTATACATTTTGGCCTTTCGGGATAAGCGATTTGCCTCGAGATCATCATGGGTGTTGTACCTTTTGAAGATACTCGTAGGCGGAATTTATCAGTATCCTCGTATTCTGAGAGAAATTTGTCTCAATAGGAGATGTCTCTAGTGTTTAGACCGAGACGGCTTGCAGATATTCCAGAAGACTCCTTTTGGTACTACGATCGAGAATAAGCCATCTGACTAGGCGATGCGTGAGAAATTATCCTTTCAAGGGATAAATTGTACCTCGAAACTAAAAAAATGCTTTTCAAGCTTTCGAACTTACAGTGAAATCTGAGATATGGTCGGGTTGAAACCTGGTACCCTTTACAGACTTGATTCATAACTAGTTGAAAGTCTCCTCACGATAATCGTCAAATCCAGCTTTCGTGGCTCGTATGCCCGCACAAACCAAATGACTGCCATGTTCTTAGTGGCACGAAGTTTAATTGAATAGCATACTTTAAGGTCTTTCACATGGGAATTCCAAGACATTGACCCTAGCCACTTATCGTAGGTGACTCATCAAAGTACAATCCACTAGTCATGGGTATCGTCTGGGGATCTTGAGCAGAGTTCGGATTTGTCCATTCGCGACAATCTGCGAAGATGGGCATTTAATGGTCGTTCGGACTGAAATAAAGTGAACTCCCCAAGTTCTACAGATAGTTTGCCATGCGTCCTGTGATTCCTAATGCGGAGGACCACTCTAAGGAAACTCAAGCGACACAATTATCTTAGCACTTTTTTGAATTATGCAGTTTATCAAAAAATGAGAAAGGGCATATAGAAGTTTTTGACACAAATTAACACTCCGGACCGATGTAAACCTTCACTACGTAGTAAACTAGTCGTTGGATGTTTATCATTGCTGACCGATCTGCGCTCCTTGCGCAATGGCGTGGCACTAGATATACTATGAGTGTCTCACAGCTTGAAACTAGAAGCAGGAGCACGTAAGATACCTCTTGACATCCACAAAGGTAGCGTTTGCCTCTTGACCGCTTCGAAACCCATTGCTTCCTTAAATTTGAAGAAAGGTAGTCCTTTTCTCCCGGTCATTACAATGAAGCAATTAAAGCCATGTGCACCTTGTGAGTTTTGGACTTCTTTCTTTATGGTTGTGACGCATTTGTACAATGGATTTTATCTTTTAGGATTTGCTTGATTCTAAATGCGGAGACAAGGAATCTAAGCACTTGTCTAAAGATTCCAACACATACTTCTCGGGATTGAGTTTCAGCGGTGTTTTTGAGGTTGTCGAATATTCTTGCAAGTCAAAAACATGATTAAGTCATGATGCTTTTACAACTAGATCGTCAGCGTAGGCTTCCAAATTTTGGCCTAGTTGAGGTGAAAAAAGTCGATTGCATTAAGCAAAAGAAAGCATGCGCATTTTTAGACCAAATGTCATTTTGACATAACAAAATATTCAAATGGTGTATCGTGTAATGGTATTTTCCATCTTCTAGACACATTATTATGATGTTAACGAGAATATATCTAGAAAACTTAATGTTTCTAGTGGCGGTAGAATCAACCAGGCGATCGTCACGAGTAAAAATCATCACTTGGACAAGCTTTGTGAGAGTCGAGTAATTACACCATGCATACATACAATTAGACTTCTTAACCATTCACGAGTTGGTACCACAACTGATGCTAGGTGATCGACTTCTCTTATAAAGCACCTTTAAGTGGCTTGTCAGTGCGATATGATAACACCGTCGATCCGGTGCACATCTGTAATTTTTGTTTCGGGTTTGTGGCGGACCGTAAAGCTAGTGTGAACCCGGTTTATTTAACATGATACTTAGCCTTCCATCGACTCTATCATCAAGCAAAATACACGTGCCTCGGAAAATGTATACTTCCAATTGCATTATACACCTTTTACAAAACATTGCATCAATTCAAGCTTTGTGAGACCAGTTTGTATTTGTAATGTTTATCGACTCTAGCATCACAAATAAAATACACGTACCTCGAAAATGTATACGGTGCAGTATACACACCCTTTTACAAAACATTGCATCAATTGTTACCACATTGGGCTTACAGAAGAACATGTAATGGATATTACAATTGTCGACCAGACAGTAGAAAAGAGATGGACGAAATGCCATAAGATGGCTATAAACAAAAGCCAACCGGTTTACCATACACCCACAAGGCAATCAGACAAGGCACGCCAAGCTAGTCGTCCACACCGTAGCAAAACTTCAGAAAAATCGATCCCTTGAGGATCAACCTCTCTGCAACAATTAAGCAAAGCAAATGAGTACAAAAATGTACTGTGAGACTTACAAGTAACAAACCTAGATACTACTATATGGGCTTTAATCAAAGAGAGGCAAGGTTTATTTCAGCATAAGCGATTTTATTGTAATAGATAATATGTTGTGGGTTTTGACAATCGAATTTTATTTGCATAAATAACAGTGAGACAATAAGTAATAACATAAAGACATCCTATGAATGACTATCCCAATAGCCATCACAACAACAATATACTGAGTTACCCACTCATACCACCCATGTCAAGTTTTAATTTGAAAGGTTGTAGTCTAGTTCTTCACAGGCGTGTCAGATGTCCACTAACTAGGGCGAGGCTATTTGAATAGTTTGAACCACTGCAGGGGTGTGCCAATATACCCACACTTGGACCGTTTAGCTATGGCACACTTCCTTTGGTATGCGGCACGGCGGCTAAGTCCTACGAGAGCGCTTTCCAATGGATTGAGCTAATCAAAACCACATATGAGGTTAACCCTTAGTGACTGCCCGGTGAAATAGATCACAGACCATCTGTGAGTAGGATGCGAGTGTAACGTCCCAAAATTTGGCTTTCAAAAATCTTTTGAGTAGTTTAGGTCCACAGAAAATTTCACAAATTTATTTGAATTAATAAAGCTTAATTGAGAATTTTCTAAATTAAAATATTTAATTTGACTAATATAAACATTAATTAAATAAAAACTTGTGTTATTTGGCTTCCTTATCTTTCAAGGAATTTTGGGTATTTTGAGATTTTTGGTTTATTTGCTATTTATTTGATCTCCTTGATTTTTGGTCTTTTATTTTAATTCAAAAAATCAGCCTTTTCTCTCTCTCTTGCGTGCTACAGTACCCATGGCGCTATTCATCATATTCCTGCGTGAGCGCACTGGAGTCAGGCGTGTACATCTTGGTCTCAAAATTTCAAATTATTGAGTCCGGAGCGTGTACGTCTTGGTCTCAAAATTTCAAATTTCCATAACTTCCTCTACGGTGCATATAAGCGGTATTTTTGCTCCCTGTAGCGTCGTATTGATCTCCTCTTCCAATCCCACAGAATTGGTTTCCTCCAAGCCGATCTATTTCGCGCAATCTCAGGAAACCGGCTCCGACCAAGAAGTTCTTCTCCGTGACTGCGGCCATCCGGCGTCCACGTAGGACCGTCTGCGGCGTTGGCCGCATCGTCGCGTTCTCGTCATGGTTCCTTCCCTCTTCCCGAAGATCACGAGAACACCGTCGGCCATGTCAAGCCCTAAAGCGGCGTGTTCATCGCGTTCCTCGCTTCCTCGGTGAGTTTTCAAAATCGATCGCGTCATCTTGTGCCTCGTCGATACCTATTTTTGTATCTTGTAGATTCAAGTTTCATCCACCGTCGTCGAGAATCGGCGTTCTCTGCCTCTTGTTCGTCATCCTTCTCGGCCAATTACTCGCAACCGTTGATCCCGCCTCATCCACCGGTTGAGTTAGCGCGCGTTCTACGCCGTGCTCTCCTCCCGTGGGTGTCACGGAGTATTCTGCGCGCGTGAGGCGCCGTCGTCGCGTTCTTGGCGTTCTTGCCGTCGCCGCGGGCAAAATCTTGATGTCGGACCGCGTCATCATCTCCGGCTCGTCGTTCCTTCCGTTTGCCTTCGCCAATGTTGGTTCGCCTCAGTTCGCCGAACCGCCGTGAGCAAGAACTAGCCACTGCCCACATTTCTTGTTCATGATCACGATGCATTAATGTTCACATTACTTCCTATTGATTCTTACTTCTGTGGATACTCACTTCCTCTCTTCCATATGGGCCCAAGTAAAATATATCTTCTGTTATTCGATGTTACGTATTTGAAGCACATTAATGAAGCACGTCTCTCTTTGTCCATCTTCTCTATTTATTGAGTGGGTCCCATATGTCAATACCAAGATGTACACATTAATTCTCTCTGTACACCTTTCTTTCTTTTTGTGATGTATGGATATGGTTCCCATATATAGTGCATCAAATAAATATCTATCCTCCACCACATATAGACCCATATCATCCTCCCAATTAAAATACTAATTATTTATCTCTCTTACATGCGGGTCAGTATGTGAGTCAACCTTTATCAAACCTTGTTCATGAGTTTGGTCCGTGGACTAGCATATCTCTGTGGACTGGTCCATAGACCCGATGGCCCACATGTCAACCCTAATTCTATTTTGGAATTAATTTAATTTTTGAAAATCCTTTTATCTTATTAGTCCCACATGTCACTCTCTACTGCTTATTTCTAAATTATTTTAATTCTAGAAATTCATAAACTCTGATCGGTCCCACCTATTATACCTCATTCTTTTCTAATATTTTCGGAATAGAATATTAGAGAATATTCCGTAAACTTTTCATCATTTCATGTAATTCCAATCTTAGAAACATATCTTCTTCATCAATTCCGATTGAACCCATTCAAGTTTCTAAATTCATCTAAATTCAATATCTACCTTCTAGTACCATTCAATTTCAATTTGGAGTTTATTTGATTTGCCTTTTGAATTTAGTTTGTTTTTTCTTTCTTTCTCGTTAGGCAAAGTCCGGAATCGTCTAAAAGGCTGAAGATCAAGCAAGTAGAAGATTGAAGATAAATTAAGATCATCATTGCTATAGCAAGGCAAGTTATACCTTTGATCATATGAATCCCAGATTTTAAAATTACTTTGATTCAAATTATTGCATTTACTTTAAGTATTTATTTAAATGCTTTTGGGTTTAGCTATTAATCAATTTGTTATATCCACTTTGTTTGTTGTATGTCATAATCTTTTTTTCACCTAGATTGGTTCATATTTAGTTTGGTTATGGTATTACCAGCGTGGGTTGGTTGTCAGAGTGGTGCTTAGCCATGCTACGAGTCCCATCTCATGTAAGTTGCAATTATTAAATGTGACTAAGTGACTATGGAACTTTGTGTAAGCTATATTGTGTGCTATTTATTACTTCGTGATGGTATGTGTTGCACTAAAACCAATGGGTGGTAAGGATTTGGGTGAGGCAAGTGGTGGAAGTTGTGTGATATGGTGGACTATGTAGCGGGCTTGATAATCTTTGTGACTTAGTTAGAACATGGAAGTCTTGTCTTGGTCAATTAAGGACTTAACTTGCGTCATTGGTGAGCCTTCTTGTGCGACCACATACGATAAAGCGGGCCTAACTTAGTAAGTTATGGAGTCTTGACATTGATGTTCGGTGGATAGGTTAAGCTATATGATATGGGTACTATGTGAATAAGAATGTCAATGTCGAGATGAAGTTTACGAATCGTTTTGTTATGATCGGTCGGCCACCTTTGGTTTGTATCGTGTTGGTAAAGTGTACAACCTCTGCTGCAGTGTTAAACAATCTATTCGAATAACCGCGTCATGGTCATGGACAATGCTCGGGATTTCACACGAGGGTAGATTTTCATAAAACCTTTGGAAAGGGACAATTTGTGTGATTTAAGTCATATGGTGTGTGAAAAATTTGATTAGGCTATGTGTCTTTGTGAAAACAAATGTTAAATTAATATTGTCTATTTGTTTTGAATTATGCTTTCAATCTATTACTTGTATTCAATTGCAAATGTTGCATTTCTGCAAAATAACCACGAAGCCATTTCCTTTGGAATAAGCTGCATCTATAGATTGCATGCGTGGTATGATTTGCGAATGCGGTTGTGTACTCACGCTTGTTGTAAAACGCCCAAACCACAGTGAAGGATCGTCGGTCAACAAGGTCTACTTCAAGGATCGAGAAGAACTGGTCGCGCACGGCCGATTACTGTGGGCATATGGATGGGCTTCGCTGAGTTATTAGTTTAGTTCATTGCAACTTCATTGAGCTATTAAGCATGCGAGGCATTGGTATAGCTTTGACCTTAAGGTCTTTGCTCGATATTTATTATTATTTGCCTATTTATTAGTCATTTTTGTATATGGAAATGATATTTCATCGATGTTACCACTTTGTGTGCACTAAGCGTGATCTGGACTAGTGCGGTATACAGGAAGGTCAGTGTATTTTGGGTCAGGCAAGCCACTAAGCCAACAGCTATGGTGCTCCTCCTACAAACTTGTCCATAATGTATATAAAATATACAACCCACCGCAGGCTCATTAATTAACACCTCAAAGTCTTGGTCAAGAGGTCCATTTCCCTCTAGTGTGATTAGCACACAAAATGCTCAAATCACGGTGGCGCCAAGTAACTCGGTCCTTAATGACCGGGCACCATTCGATCCACACCCAAAGCACACCATCTTACCATTGTGCTAAGTCTAAATCATTTTGTTTTCGATTTTTAGTTTTCACAAATAAACAAGGCACAGGTGCTGAACATAACAATAATAAGTTTTGTGTGATCAAGGTCATCAACTAAGTCGATAACCTTAATTCTACGGTAACTAAGCATTGCTATGCATCACATCGTAAAGACAATAAAGACCACAAATCATTCATCGGGATCTAATTCACGGTGAGGATAATAACCTAGAGGCGATTAGCGGGGGTGAACAATTTCAAGGCAACAATGCAATAGGATTAGCTACCTCTAATCGACAAAAATTAACTTTGACACAAGAAACATGCATACTTAGTTTTGCAATCAAGATATTAGACTTTAAAAGTAATAGGAGCAATATGATCAAATGATGCTACATCTGCTTGCCTTGTTGGAGACTACTTTCTTGCTGAAGAGGATCACTCACGCAAATCAACACAATCGTCGAAACCTATCGAGAAGCAGCAGGTCTAATAAAAATGAAGAACACAGAGAAAACTCAAAAACCAAGTCATCCAAGTCCCCATGAAATTTACACAGCAGCAAGGTTATGATTTTATATGAATTTAGTAACAAGAATCATTCCATTTGGACTAAACATGCAAAAGTTATGGCCTAAACAATTTTCTCGACTGAAAATTCCAAATTAAATTAATTTCGATTCTTGTTCATGGGACAAATTTTCCCGAAAGTTCTAGAACACTGAAATTTTTATGGTAGGTAGATATTGACATTCTAAGGTTAGCAAAATTGAGTTTACTACATTCGGAGTTGAAATGAATTACTTATGATTTTTTCTAAGTTATGAAACTAGAGTATATCATTTTCCAAGAGCAAGGACATAGTGAAAACCTATTCCATATTAAGAGTATACTAACGGAGAATTTTACAAACTTGATTTTGCCTAGTTTGGAGTTATATAGAAAAAGTTATTCATTTTACAAGTTTTAATTGAATTTACGGAATATCAAATAATGGTTGAAACAAGTTAATATTGTTTACAAAATTTTCCTAGCACAAAACAATGTCTAAATGTATTTTTAGATTAAATTGAATTAGTTAAGCAGGAATTTAACACAGTTGGAATCATCTAAAAAGTAAAATGAATGAATTATGAATTTTAAAAGTTCTAATACAATTTTCGGTTGACAAATAAAACTTCTTGGAAAACAATCAACTTAAACAAAAGGAATGGCGTGGAACAACGTGGTCCCTTAGATCTATAATCGCATAGCCCTGCCGTTCCATAACCACGGCTTACGCGTGCGCGCCACCTAATAGCCTTGCGGTTGGATCAAGATCCAATGATTCACGGGAAGAGAACATTAGGAGCGAGCGCGCGCGAGATGCGGGCGCGAGATCTCAAAATGAGCGGCAAAAGGGACTCGACTCACTAGCGCCTTGTGTCTTTGAGGAGGTGCGAAATTTGTTGAGATTGAATCCAGCGGCGAGGAGCGAGGTGGGCCGCACCCGGCTCGAGGCGCGCCAGAGGAAGTCTTGGCCGTCATATCAAAATCTGGCGGTCAGAGCTCCACGAGGAGGTCTAAGGCTAACTCTGGGAGGAAGTGCGGATGGTGGGATGCGGGGAGGAGGTCCTAGCGTATAAGATCTTAGAAGGAGGTCTTACTTGCCACGATCTCCAGGAAGGTCTTACGATCGAGATCTACTAAGGGAGTCACGTCGGCCAAGATCTCACGGAGGATGCCTTAACGGTCAAGATCTACGAGGGAGTCCTTAAGGGATGACGTCTAACAGAGGGGAGGTCTTGAGCGGCTCGAGATCAGCAGGAGGTGGTCTTCAAGCGGTCAAAGATCTGGAGGTGGTCTTAAGAGTTTAGATCTCACGCGAGGGAGGTCTGAGTTTTACGTACAAAAGACCAAGGGGTAGTCCTGCGCAGGAGACCCGAAGGAGTGGTCAGGGGTGGTTTTACAAAAATGACTACGAAGAGGCCTTTTGGAGGTGATCTAACGGTCCAGTTAAATCTAGAGAGGTCTTTAGCGGTCGAGGATCTAAGCTGAGGAGGTCATGGCAACTAAGGTTTTCTGAGGAAAGAGATCTACGGTTGGAAATCTAACCTCAAAGAGGTCTCATCGGTGAGTGATTTGGGTTGGTCTCGGCGTGAATAGGAGCGCAGTGAAGTGGGGCCAGCTGTCGGTGGCGTGAGTCGCTGCCTGCACGGCCCAAGCGCGCGCGCCCACGGGATTTAAAATGTGTGGGCCCTGCGCCGAAGTGACTCAAAAGGTTTGCGGACTGACCATTAAAAGAACTGGCAGCGTTACAGAAAACAACCAATGATTAGCGCAATAATGAATGGGATTACTATGCCCCGAAATGACAACGCGCTTTGGCTGCGTATCGTCAGAGCAAAAGCCAAGGTGAAGCATGGCTTATCGCTGGCGGCGTGGACCCGTCAGCGCAAACCGATGGGCAAAATGGGACCACAAGCAGCGCGGGCGTAGCTGGTACCACTCTGCTGCCGGCGGTGGCCCGAAGCGGTGCGGCGAGGCGGTGGTGACAACAGCTGGCCAAATGGACAAAATGCAAAATAGCTCCATAGCGATTATGAGAGCGGTGCCCGAGCATCGGGAGCCTAGCGAGAGCTACGAGGTGTAGAAGGAACCGAGGAGCGGCGAGAAGCTCGACGGTGAATGAAAATTTGTAGGTGAAGGAAAGAAAGGGAGGTGATAGCTAAGGCATGAAATGGCAGATGCCAGGTCGCCGAGGGAAGCTTCAATATATCTCAAAGAAGATTCACAAGCAAATAATTGAAGGAAGGAGTTGCCTTGCGGTGGGGAAGAAGAGGGTGATTCGGTCGACAAAGAACAAATCCCCAAATTCGACACCCTCTGCAGTGTCAAACAAAATTAGGTTAGAAGTTTACTTTCAGTGAATTAGCAACACAAAATGATGCAAAAGAATTGGAGAGAAGAACCACTTTGAACCCTAATGGTGATGAAGCTTGCTCTTAGCGGGCACTTTGGAGGTTAGGGGATTTTGTGAGAGTAGAGCTCAATCAAGCCTGCGAGAGAAAGCTAGGCAAGCTAACTGGGGGTGTTTAAAGAATGCCAGAGGAGGCTGGAGGGCTTCTTATAGCCAAAGGAACAAGAGGGAGAGCTAGAGCGGACACCCATGGTGAGCTCGGTCCTGACTTCGCCAAGGACATTTTTACGAAATTTTGCTCTGAGCATTTTCTCTAAATTTTTTGCAAGGTCTTTGAGCTAGGGGTTTGACTAAGAGTCAAAGTGGTTTGGTGACCTTTTAAGATATCCAAACAACTTATAAAATTGTAAGAATTTTTGGAGGTCAATCACACATCAACCTTAGAACTTAGGAAGATTATTTCCGGTGGATGATTACTAGACTTGACAAGGAGTTGGAAAAGAAAGGTCATGACTTGAGTCAATTTGGAGGTTTGGGTTTTTGATTTCCCACAATTCCTTTACAAGAGTGCGAGAAAAAGCCCAAAAACTTCAAGATACAAGAAAAGTTTTAATTTCTGCACATTTTCTTACACATTTGAAACACAAGTTGAAAATTGGGATGTTCTGACTAGCTTTGTGCTCGACCACTTCACTGGGGACTCCGGGCATGTATGGGATACTTACCACACGAAGACATTTGCAGGTAGCTTAGAGGAAAGTAGCGAGGGCGTCTTCCTATTGGGGTGAAAGTATGCGGAAATGCGAAGCGATGTTAGAGGATCCACTAGATCGGAGGAACCTCTTTGACACAGTCGTTCGACTTTGGTGCGATTTTGAGCTTATTTGCTTGGTGAAGCGCTCCTTGTTTTCCTCGAGTTGGTATCGACCAACCATCTCGAGGATCGGCGGTCACTGCGTACCGCCATTTTTATCACGTTGGTGTGATTACTCCTTTGGAGTCTGATATCTTAAGGCATTGATACCCATAATGAGTAGCCATTAAATTTTTGCCAAAGTTGGTTGTCAGGTATGGCGTTATATCTTTGATATCGAAATCGATCACATCAAGGATATTCTCTCCTTCTGAAATTGCTTGGAGAACCAAATGTCGAGAGGAAGAGAAACTTGGCCAATAGGTTTTGCGAAGACCATGTACAATCCCATGAAAAGAGTATAGTACCGGTCTTACCTTGTTCACAGGTACTTGCATCTCATCTAGGGCACTCCTAAATAAGATATTTAATGAGCTGCCATAATCAATCCTTCACTCGATTTACTGATGGTTATTGATGGTGGGCACAAACCACAGTGAATCGGCCGGATCTAGTGGAGAGGGATCGGGCGATCACCCTTCTTGAAAGAGATGGTGACTTTCGACCATTTTGGCAATTTATTGACAAGAGGAGGGTCAATGGAGTTTACCTCGCGTTCGGCAGCCTTAAGCTATCGTTTTGACTTCGTATCTGATGATCCCACAAATGATATCTTTCGATGGTGTGTTTCGGATCACTGGAATGGCATCTCGCTTATGCGTCATTAGGCACTTCGACGACCACTCATTTGATCTACCTGCACGAGAGTAGAGGAGAGGTGTGAACCCGGTTTATTTGACTTGTATGAATTAGCCTTCCATTGTGCCTTGCATCACAAAGCAAAATAAACCAAGCCTCGAGATATGTATACTTCCAATCCGATATATACACACCAGATTACAAAATAATGCATCAATTCCATACATCAAAGTATACCAAGTCTATCAAAAGACATACATAAAATAGGTAATTACAAGATCTGCCGACTAGCCAAAAGACAGCGGTATTAAATAACGAGCGGAAGCAAAGGTGCCATAAGATGGCTTAAGCAAAATCTGACCGGTTAGCCATAACGCACAAGGCAGCTTGGCCAAGACACCAAGCTAGTCGATCCATCTGCAATAATACTCACCAAATTTGATCCTAGGGGATCAACCTCTTCCTGCTGCAACAATTAAGCAAAGCAAATGGGTACAAGAAATATACTGCATGAGACTTATGGGTAACAAACCTAGTTACTACCTACATGCGAGGGTTTAATCAAGAGAGAAGGCTCAAGGTTATTTTCAGCATAAAGCAAGTTTTATTTGCAATAAGTAATAGTTTGAAGGCAATTTTGACAATCTGAATTTTATTTGAATAAATACATTGAACAAATAAGTAATAGACATAAAGACATCTGGAGATGACCAACCCATTGTGCCATCACAACAATGTACGAGTTACCCACTGTTACCACCCATGTCAAGTTTTAATTTAAAAGGTTGTAGTCTAACTCTTGAAAGACCTTGCCAAGCGTGGCCATAACCTAGGGCGAGGCTATTCGAATAGATCAAACCACGAGAGGTGTACCAATGTACCACACAGGAGTGCCTTTTTGCCAAGCTATTAAGCACACTTCCTTTGCTGGCTCGTACGGCTAAGTCCTCACGAGAAATTTCCAATGGGTTGAGCTAATCAGGGCATACGTATGGGGATTATCACCTAGTGGACCACCTGCCGGTCCCACTAGGGACCACATACGTGGAGTAGGATATTACCAGCCCTGGCGGGTGCTCCCCTCACTTACAAACATGTCCATGTTGCATATAGTTAAATATACAACCCACCACTTGACTCATTAATTACCACCCCAAAGTACTTAGTCAGAGGTCCCATACCCTCTAATGTGGTTATACTTAAAATGCTTGGTTTAGTGTAACAAGATGTTCGGTCCTTGTTGACTCGGGCACCATTCGATCACACCCAAAGCACACCATCTTACCATTGTGCCCAAGTCGAAATCATTTTGTTTTTAGTTTTAGTTTTCAAAAATAAACATAGTGCAATGGCTGAAATCATAAAGTCATAATAAGTTTGTGTGATCAAGGTCATCGACTAAGTAAGATGTAGCCCAATTCTAGGTAACTAAGCATTACTAAGCATTATATACGTAAAGACAAATAAAAGATCATAAATCATTCACGAGCTCTAATTCACTAGTGAGAATAATAACATATGGCGGTGCGAGGGTGGGAATAATTTTATGGCAACAATGCAATAGGCTTAGCTACCTCTAAATCAACAAAATTAACCTTGACACAAAGTTATGCATACTTTGTTTTACAAACAAGATATTAGAATTTAAAAGTAGTAGGAGAAATATGATCAAATGATGTTACATTGCTTGCCTTGATGGAGATTACTTTCTTACTACGAGAGGATCACTCAGAAATCAATAATTTCTTGAACCCTAGCATTGAAAAGCGATAAAACCAATAAGGCGAAGAGACACCAAATAAAACTCAGCAGCAAAAGTCATCATCAAAACTCATGAAATTCATGCAGCAGCAAGATTATGATTTTAAATGATTTAGAAACAATAATTACTTTATTTGGACTAAGAATGAAAAAGTTATAAGCTAAAACAAATTCTCTCGACCTAGAATTTCCAATTAAATTAATTTAGGATTCTTGTTCATGGCATAAATTTCTAGAAATATCTGGAACTTGAAATTTTTATGGTAGTTAGATATTGGCATCCTAAGATCAGCAAGATTGGGTTTACTGAATTTGGAGTTAAAATGAATTACTTATGATTTTCTAAGTTGTAAAACTAACACATATCACTTTGAAATATAACCATGCTCACAACCTATTTCATATTAAGTTTACTAACAAAGAAAATTATCAAAATTGAGTTTGCACATTTTGGAGTTATCTGAGAAAAAATATGCATTTTACGGTTTCAAAGCATTTTTGGAATATTCTAAAATGGCGAAAAATCAAGTTATTATTGTTTGTAAAATTTCCGTTCTGAAACATGTCTAAAATTTTTTTAGATTAAACTTTGAATTAACATAAATTTAACCCCACTAGAAACATCTAAAAAAGATTTGTCGAATTAGTTATGAGTTTCTAAAGTTTAATACAAATTTTAGTTGATAAATAAGAGTTCTGAGAATAAACTAACTTAACAGAAATAAGCAGCGTGGACCAGCGAGGACCTTAGATCACGAAATCTAACGGCCTGGCGCTAAAACGGCGCGCGCAGCTGTGACCAAAGGAGCAGCGGTTGGATCTAAATCCATGGTCCAAAGGATTAGACTGACCGTTAAGGAAGCGAATGCCTCGGACGACCACTGCAGAAGATCTAAAGATGGGCGGCTCGGGCGTCGTTCGCCGGAGAACGAGCGACCTGCGCATCTCGGCCGTTCATCGGCGAGATGGATGGTCTGGAAACTGTTGAGAAGCTTGGTGGGTCGACGACCACTTTGATCTCGGCGTAGATCACGGATCTGACGACTCTCGGCGTTTGAGACCTCGGTTCAATAATTTAGATAAATCTAGGCCGTTGATCACGAAAATCGGCGGCCCTGCGCGCATATTACCAACCGCGTGCAGTTTTTAAGTGCGCTGGCGATTAACTCTGGCGGGCCGCCCCCGCCGAGACACATGGGGTTATTTTAAAGCGACCATTAATTGCAAATCTAAGATTGGTGATGATTAGCAAGTGTGTGTCCTAATGCTTTCACGAAAAGGTTTAAGCGGGCGGAGGCCACTTGCGGTGACGACGAAATGCTCGGCTCGGGCGGCATTAATTGCTAACAATGATTAACAGTGTGATCCCAGGTGTCCTAATGACCCTATTTGGCGATTTAGGCCTCACGGGCCACAAAGCGATGACTCAAAAATTGATTCGAACGACCATTTAATGCTAAACTACGATTATCAACCATTAAGCATTAATGGTGTCTAATAGTGTTGAATTAAGTAAGCGAGGGATTTTTAAGTGGTGGGCCTGCCGGTCGATGTACGGTGGGCGGCAAAGACAAGTTGATTACCCCATTGATTAAGCGGTTAGGCTATTGAATGATGTCCCTATGACAACAGCGACGAGGAGTTTCGTTTGGCAAGCAGAAAGCGGCGAAGATGGGCTGCGTCGCGGCGGCCTCAAGCCAGCGGCACCATAAACTACCAAAATGGGTTGCAGCCAAGGCTTGCGGACCCAAAGGTGGTGATTCTCAGCGTGAAATGGCGAAACGGCCAAAGCGTGGAGAGCAAAGGCGGCGACCAAAGCAGGCGGCGAATGCGCAACTCGCATTGTCAAAGAAGTGTGTGCCCACGGCATCTAAGGAGCTAATAAAAGCTACCTTGACCAGGAGAGCTTCAAAGATGGCGGAGAATCCCTAACGGCGAAGGAGTCCGCATGGAGTTGGGGAAGAAAGGTATGAAAATAATAACACAGGCAAAATGAACACCTACAGGTGGTCAAAGAGCTCCATTAAAGCTCATAAAAGCTCCATAAGCAATTAATTGCAAAAGAACCACTTCTGGGATGAGGGAAAGGGGATAGAATCGGCCAAAAGATCCAAACTTAAAATTGGTCTATTCACGAGAATATCAAACCAAATTAAGTTGGGGAAATGCAAAGAAGGATAAGGAGCTCGAAAGGGGGCAAAAAGATTTGAAGGTGAACCTTTGGAGCACCCAAGCCACCATGAGCTTCACACGGCAATGAATAACGAGTTTGGGATTTCGGTGGTTTTGAGCTCTAAAAGCAGAGAGAGCTAGGGGCGGTGTAAAGGAACACTAGGAGGGTTTTGGGGAGGCTATTTATGGTTGGGAAACTAGGGTTTGAGCAGGACTTAGCTCAAAGGTGAGCTCGGTTCATGAAGGCGCCATGGACCAAAGAAATGATAGGAGCAAGTGAAAATTAGGACATGGGAGCGAAAGCCTGGGCGCATTTAATGCGAAGAACCGTTGACATGCGAGGGCGAGGACACTTGCTCTCTCCTACTCACGCCATGGTGCGCTGCAGAGTGCAGAGCCGAGGAAGAGGAAGAAGAATAGAGAAGCTGCGACCATCCGGATGCGAGATGGGCGACCACGATTAAAAGGCCAGGGCGGGGTTTCTAATACTCAAGACAATCAGGCGGCCCGATCAGAACGAGCGGCTGAGATCAATTGGGGCATTGACGGCGAGAAACGGCCCAATGAATCGGGGCGGTTGGATCTTAATCCAGCGGTGCAAATTAGATGAAGCGCGTCAGCAAAGTTCGCGGCCCAATCAACACGGGCTGTTACGATTAAATCGAGCGGTGAAAAGAGGCGCGCGCATTTTAAAGTCGGGCTTGAGTATAATGTAGTTGGTTGGGTCGAATCAAGTGGCTCGAGCAGGACTTGGAGTGACAAACAAACCATGGTTTGACTTAGGATTTGTTGATTTTGAAATTTGAAAACTTTGAGGAATTTCTAGAGTTAGCAAACTAGCTCCAAAAATTCTGAAAATTTTACAAAATAACTTGCTGACTTAGATATTAACCTTTTATAAAATTTCAGAGGTTTTTATAGGTACATTTTTCCCAAAATTATGCAAGTTTACAGTTTAAAGTTGGTTGCCCTCTAAGAGTATTCCAACAATTTCTAAAAGTTGTGAAATTTTGCGAGGTGACACACCATCCCTAGAACTTAGGAGAAATATTTCAGGAGGCGATCACAAGATTTGACAAGATTGTTTTTGGAAGACAAGGGTTTTGAATCATGAGACTTGTGACTTTGTATTTCCATAATTCTTGTATGCGAATTGTTTACAACATACGAAGAAATACATGATGACTGAAAAAGTTTTAAATTTTACATATTTTCTTACATTTTAAACACAAGTTGAGAGTGGGGATGTTACAAGAGAGTACTTTGCTAGTGTAATAGTCCTCGAGTTTTCATTGAAAAACCAGCAATTGTGAATGTTATATCCTTTCTTTATATGAAAAGGGCACCACCTAGCTTTCTCTTTCTTTTGCTGGGTAGCTTACCTTTGCCTCGGTCGAGTATGGATTGGAACCGTGGCTCCTTGTCACTTCACGGCAAGACTTTCTTGAAACTATTGGCTCAGGCTTTGGACCCTACGCCTTGTTCTTGGATTTCTTAGCCATTTGTCCTTCTTCTTGCTACTTTCGCCTACTTCTTGAGGATTCTTATCATCTCAATTGATGGTTTTGTTCCCTTTCATTGCATCACTTGGTGAGTCGCATATCAGTGGCCATCTCAAGAAAGAAGTTCGGCGATTGCAGCGGGAGGATGCAGGCGATGTCCTCTGTAATCCTTCTGTTGTGGACTCCTGTTTAAAGGCTCACGATATGCAGATGAATCATAAACCTCTAAGTTGATTGATGAACATTGGTGAAATGCACGTGAATTGGCGTAGGTCTTGTGGTCATTTTGTCTCATCACTGTGTGCGTCGTCCTCCTTTCCAAACGATTGTAGGTGCACTGGATGTTGGCCGATGAAGATCACAAAGGTGTTGCCACGAATAGATCGACTCAGTGGTTGATTGCCAGCGCGATCGGCGGAACCCTTGATCTGATCGAAGAGTAATTCTCCATGACACGCTCTCCTCCTCTGCTTTGCTTGGATAGCGGTCGTGTGAAGATTTGAAGAATTTGATGGGATTTTGAGACCCATCCAATTTCTACACCATCATTCTTGGAAGAAAGTGGTGGCGATGTTGCTCTCAAGATGAACATGAATGCCCGAGCATGCGGTAATTACATCATAATGCCTTCTTTGCGGGGAAAGAAGGGTTGATGTGTCCATGTGACCGTGCGGCGATGCGAGCCATGGGTGAACCAACCTTTGATCTGTCTCGGTCCTACGAGTAATACTCCTTATGTTATCCACAGTCTGCTATAGATTTACGGGCGAGTGGTGAGCGATCACCTCTCTGGAGCTTATCGATCATTATGTGTTCGAGAACTCTTCTCGGCCGTAGGTCAAGGTTAGAGAACGACATAACTTGTTATTTCACCGATCTCCATGCGGTGAGTTGTTCAAGCGATTGGTAGTGGTGATGGAGTCGTGCCGCTATGACTGAGAATGATGTCGGCGAGGTTGCTAGAGTCTAGCCATCGTGCTTTGAAACCTTATGCAATCCCGCCGGCGAAGAGGTCATGAGCGGTGTTCGAGCAGGATTCTCTAGTTGGGTTCTCGGCGGATCATTGATGTGTTGGAGGTTCTTGAGCTTTCTTGAAGGATCGTGGAGAAAGCTATGATAGCACAAAACAAATTTCTGCCGCGCAACCAAATGGACCTCCGCTAGAAAAAATCACGAGATTACCACGAGGCAGCCGGCACATGGCGGAAGTAAGTCGATAAAGCGAGTTGATGCACGGTGTGGTTGTGCTCACGCGCGTCTTCTCCTCCTACTCCACGAGAAACGTCATGAGTTACGGATCATCCTAGTCTTTGATGCTCCCAACAACACCTCCAAAGTATCCACACATACGGGCGGGGACACCACTGTGCTGGAGTGCTGTGTGACGGGAGTGATTGAGGCGTGGCTATTAGGGTTTTGGGAGTTCTTCAAAACCACATTACCCCATGCCAGCCCCTCTATATGAGGCATTCATGGTGGGTCTCCAACTTGAGGACCATTAGGAACTCGAGACCTACAAAATTCGGATTACCATCCAAATCAAATCCTTATCCTTTAAGTATGTGACCCTATAGGTTCATATGTGATCGGTTGTGACTCAAAAACTCTTTTCAGACCATTGAGTCCGTTAGCGGTATCTAACAACACATAACGATTCCCGAACACACAAAGAATATATTGGGGACAACAATATAGCCTGATCTATGACTAAGTCCTCATCACTTACGACTAGGTTACTATCTCTATCTGACGAGTTCACAACTCCTTATGACCGAGTTTTGACCATTACAGTGATTACGTTCGACGGACGACGACGCTCATATCTCCATACGACGGTTTACTGACCAGCGCCAGGGGCCTCCGAGACCTCTCAAGTGTCGAATAACTTCATGTGAGTAAACACTTCCACCACTAGTAGCATGTCCATGCACTTTCTTTATCCAAGCCCGCAATAAGGGCCACGAGACATCTCTTACATTATGTTAGGAGAGCAAATCCCATATCACGATCGATCACATTCCTCCTCATGTTTCACTAGCATGCGAAAGCTACCTTAATAACTCTGCTGATTACAAAGCGGCGTGGCAACCCCTAAAGTGCTATTGCATTATATAGGAAACCATGTTGATCTCGAGTCTAAGGTTATACATTATCATTGCTTGAGACCAACTAATGATACATAGATTCACATCAATCTCAATAGTGTCTCAATGTGGGTCTTATCTAGCACCATGTTCTCTAACATGTGCTCATATTATTAGTTTGAGTATCTCCATATCTATGACATGTGAAATATAGTTATCAACCAATACATATGCTAGTCTATTCATATGTGTCCTCATATGCTTTCGACTATAAAGCGATTAAGAATAATCATCATAAAAATAGAGTTTCACAATGAAGTCACATACATGATGATAAATATTAATGATATTATTCTAGAAACAAGATAACATATTATCTAATGTTATGAACATATTGAAATATAATCATCTCTATGATTTGCCTCTAGGAGCATATTTCCACGATCTCCACTTGCATTAGAGTCAATCATTTAAGTATCTATCTGGAGTGGCTCTGTGTGCGTCTCATCATGTTTTGGTATGTGAAGGCTTTGTCAGCGGATCGATAACATTTAAATCGTGTGAATTTTACATATCTTAACATTTCTTCTATCCACCAATTTGCAAATAAGATGATAATGATACGGGGATGCGATCTTACGGCGTAAGTGTCGATGATAACTTTGGATCAGTTAACTTTGACAAGCGTAAAGCAGCCAGCAGTCAACGGCAACTTCGACAAAAGAATTCGCCAAACCACTGCGCTGCGTGATCCGTCTATTGTCACACCAAGTAAGCGTGTCATTGCTCTTGCAAAACACAAGGAATCACAAGAGCGGCGGGTGACTGCATGATTGGAACTCCTTATTCTAGTAGGGGCAATATTGCTCAAACTCTAGAATCAAGTATAATAAAAATCGAAAAATTATGATCATCCTTTTGTGGCGCGCTACCTCGGCTTTAATAGCGAGCGAGTGTGCGAGCCCGAAACAAAAACGGGGTGGTCAAAACAAAAGCGACAACGGACTTCGGTCCTAATCGGGTTCGGTGGTTACATGGCGAAACAGCCCCACTCATTTGGTCGGCCTAATTAAAAAAAACAAGATGTCCTTCCCTTTCAAATCCAATTGCATGCACGTCATGCACGGCACCTTGCCTTAATAAAATATAAACCTTGATTTGTTTATTCCTTGGCTCCATGCACTATGGCGTGAGACAATCAAGAACCAAGATTTGTTTATTCCCTTGTTGATTCGGTTTCCAAGTGCTGCATGCATGTAGCTTGATTGCATAGTGCTACATCATTTGTATACATCATCAAACACGAGGTTTGTATTGTATGCAATGCATCTTTGCTCGCCGGCTTTGTCTGATCTCCCATGCTTCTATACGTATAAAACTACACACACACAATATGAGACTATTAAGCGGTAACATATATTCATTAGAATCAAGATTAAAATTAATTAGGAAGCGAGTTCACACTGATGATTAATTAATTTAGCTTCGTGCTCGTGTATGTCGGTCCAATCAGGGATAATGGTTCAATCGGGATGTCCTCATCATCACTCCCCCTCTTGAAAATTAGTCGTCCCTCGACTACGATTATTCGGTCCAAAGAATGGTGACAAATAAGCAACATTAAATGTAGAACTCATGACATAATCATCACCGGGAGCTCTATCTTATATGCATTGTCATTGATCTTCTCAAGTACTTTGAATGGACCATCTCCTCGAGGCATCAACTTGGACTTGCGCTTGTTGGAAGCGTTCTTTGCGTGATGCACCCAAACCAAAATCACTGGTTCAAATAACATCTTCTTTCTTGACTTGTAAGCCTTCTCAACATAATAGCGCGTCTTCTTTTCAATTTCTTCTTTAGTCTTGACATGAATTTGCTTCACATATTAAATCGCGGCTTTGGCGCCTCCATATTAGCATGTTCATGTAGTGGAAGTGGCGACCAAATCAAGTGGCGTGATTGGTTTAAAACCATACATTACCTCGAGCGGGCACAATGGTGTAGTGAGATAATGCGCCCTATTGTGCATAAACTCCACATGCGGCAAACAATCTTCCCACTCTCTGAGATTCTTCTTGATCATCGTTCGTAGTAGCATTGAAAGTGATCTATTCACCACCTCAGTTTGGCCATCCGTTTGTGGGTGACAAGTTGTGAGAAGAACAACTTTGTTCCAAGCTTGCCACAAAGAAGTCTTCAAAAGTAGCTCATGAACTTGGCGTCACGATGCGAAACAATTGTCTTTGGCATGCCATGTAATCTTCACAATTTCCACTGAAAAACAAGTCGGCTACATGGCGACGCATCGTGCGCTTTGTGACAGAGGAATAAAATGTGCCATTTTTGAGAACCTATCCACAACTACAAAAAGCTGAATCCCTCCCCTCTTAGTCTAGGCAATCCTAAAACAAAGTCCATACTAATATCCTCCCAAGGTACACTAGGAGCAGGAAGTGGAGTATATAAACCATGTGAATTAAGTTTAGATTTTGCTTTGTGACATATCTGCACATCATTTGTACAAACCTTTCAACATCACGCCTCATTTTAGGCCAATAAAAGTGATCGCTTCGACATCATGAAGGTCTTCTCTCTTCCAAAGTGTCCATTAATCCACGCATGAGATTCCACAATATGTGACAAGCGCAGGTGATGCGGAACACATAATTTGTTAGCACGAAACAAGAACCCATCATGTATATGAAACTTATCCCATCCTTTCCCATCTTTGCATTTAGAATATAGTTACGAAAATTCATGGTTGGAAGCATATAAATCTTTCAAACTCTCTAATCCAAGGGTACCTTTACTTCCAATTGAGTTAAAAGAACATGCTTTCTAGATTAGCGTCGGCTACCACATTCTCTTTTCCTTTCTTGTACTTAACAACATATGGGAAGGTTTCAATGAATTCCACCCACTTAGCATGTCTCTACAGTTGATTTAGCTTGGCTTTTCAAATATTTCAAAGCTTCATGATCGAGTGAATAACAAATTCTCTAGGCCAAAGATAATGTTGCCAAGTTTCAAGCACCGCGTGCAAAGCATACAATTCTTTATCATACGCAGAATAATTCAATTGAGCACCTCCTAGTTTCTCACTAAAGTATGCTCAGGTTTTCCTTCTTGCATCAAAACACCACCAATACCTATTCCACTAGCATCACATTCAATTTCAAAGTCTTGGTGAAATCGGGTAAAACAAGCAATGGTGCTTCTATTAAGCGTTTCTTTAGCTCTTGAAAAGCTTTTTCTTGTGGTGCACCCCATTCAAACACAACACCCTTTTAGTTAATTCATTTAATGGGCGACAATGAATGCTTGAAATCTTTAACAAAGCGTCGATAAAAACTAGCAAGACCATGAAGCTTACGATTTGTGTGACATTCACGGTGAAGGCCAATTCTTAATTGCTTCAGTTTTAGATTCATCTACCTCAATACCTTGTCCAGAAACAACATAGCCTAAGAACACCACTTTATCGGTACAAAAAGTGCATTTATCAAGATTAGCATACAGTTTCTCATTCCTAAGCACTTCTAGCACTTGTCTAGTATGATCAATGTGTTCATCCATCGTTTTGCTATAGATCAAAATATCATCAAAGTATACCACAACAAATTTAGCAATGAATGTTCTTAAAACATGATTCATCAATCGCATGAATGTACTAGGTGCATTAGATAATCCAAAAGGCATAACTAACCACTCATACAATCCAAATTTAGTCTTAAGCGAGTCTTCCATTCATCACCAAGTTTCATCCTAATTTGATGGTATCCACTCCTCAAATCAATTTTAGAGAATATAACTGACACCACTAAGTTCATCTAGCATATCATCTAACCTAGGAATAGGATGGCCGAAATCTAACGATGATATTGTTAATGTACGACAATCAACACACATTCTCCATGTACCATCTTTCTTAGAACAAAGTTACAGAGAGCAGCGCCAGGAGACTAAGACTTTCGTACATACCCTTTCTCAAGTAGCCCTTGCACTTGGCGTTGAATTTCTTTGGTCTCCTCGGATTGAGTGCGGTATGGTGGTGTAATACGAAAAGTGAGATAGCGAATCAGGGAGAGATTTAGTGTCGGGAGAGACTAAATAGATTTCGGGAAGAATCAGAATTGCGCTAAATTCTTGATTAGAGAGAAACATCATTTGTATCCAACCTTGGCTTGGGCCTTGGCCATGAGGAGCAAAGGGGTGGCCGGCAAGGGCGCCCTCCCCCCAAACCCTAGCCACCCCCACCTCCTCACCTCTCCCCATTGAGCCGCCACCTCTCCACCTCTCCACCTCCCCTCTCACCTCTCACCTCTCCACTCCCCACCACCATTGCTGGCCGAGAAGAGGAGGAGCTCCATTACTGCCGGCCGGCCAAGGAGGAAAAGAAAGGAAAAGGAGAAAGGGAAAAGAAGTGAGAAGGAAAAGAGAGGATCGCAGTTGAGTGTTTCCGTTCATGATCTTCAGCGGTTCTACAAAAGAGTAACAGCAGGTTTCTTGCAAGGTTTGTTGGTGATTAGATGCGTTTGCAGTGAATTGCTTAAATCAGTCTGTCTTTAATTCGTTCAATTCTGTCCAGTATGTTGCGGGATCTGTTTCGACTACTTAGAGGCAGAATCTGAAGAGTTGGTCTCCTAGAGATATCTGGACCTACTTCTTAAGTTTCAGTGGCCGCCGAGTTCACTCGATTCTGAGGTCTGAGTCAAAAGTTATGGTCGATTTAGTTTCTGCTGCCAGAAATCTGACGAATAAACTGTCTGGATATTTCCTAAAATATGATAGGGAAATTGGAAGAATCTGAAAGTTCACCCAACTAGGTTATTGTAGATAATTCGATAACCTTTTCAGATTGTTAAAGAACGATCAATTCGGGTTATATCTCAAAAGTTATGGTCATCTGAATATTGCTGTTGGACTGCTGTCCAGAGCGGTTTCTGTCATAAAGTCGGTGTTCTGCAGTGTTAAGATTGTCGTTTTTGCGTAGGTTGAAAGTAGAATTGGGTCTGGACCTCTCCTAGAAAGTTGTAGATATCGTAGTTACCTTTCATTGCCGACAAGAATCAAGTCATTCGGACCTCGGTAGCCAAAGTTATGAATTTCTTAGTATTTCTGTGTTTCTGTAGAAGCAGAATTACTAGTGTTAGTTAACCTGATAGAAGCGCATATTTAGAGGGATTTCCAGAGGTCTCACCATAACTAAAAACAGGCTAATCCTCTTAGCTTTCAGGAAAACTAAAGATCACTAAATTCGGACGAGCGTGAGAAAGTTATGATAGTTTCTTTGTGCTGTTCAGAAACCAGACGTGAAATGTTTGCTCTGATTAGATGGATTGGTATGACTAGTAGATGGCCGAATCAGAGGTCTCCCCAACTAAGTTTATTTAGAAATTTTAATTACCTTTCCAGAATGTCCAGATCACCTTATTTGGGCACCCGAGCAGAAAGTTACGTATTTTTAGAAGCTAGCTGCCTGCAGTGACTGATCGCTAGAAATTATGAGATTAGAAAATGCTAAGATGTTAGCGAGTTCAATTGCGATGCTACTTATGATTTTGGTCTGAGAATTTGGTCTTAGAATGGGGTTTTCTTCATGTCCGGTGTGGGATTGATGCGGAGCGGCACAATCTTCCACGCCCTCGTTCTCACACAGTTAAGGCAAGTGCATTGTTTGTTATATGGGGGTGATTGATTGGCTATGTTTGTGTGCTTTTGATATATGATTGCATAGCAGATAAACTTACGATGATTGTTTAAGTTTGGTGATTGCTCAAATTATGCTTATGATTTATTGTGGTACAATGTTGTTGTCTTTTAGTAAGATTGATGATGAATAAGAGATGAGCATATGCATGAGAACATGTTGAGGCTTGGTCTGCGGTGACCAAGCATTTTCAGAGATCCCGTCATGAATGTAGCGGGCGAATCCTCACTCGTGGAGTGTGGGCTTGAGTCCCGTTACTGCGGAGTAACGGCAATTGGTCCACTGTCGTGCGCGCCTGTGAGGAGCGTGGGCTATCGCGGTGATGCATACTCTGCATTACAGTGTAATGCACTGAAGAATTAAAGTTAAGGTTCCTTGAGCATTTCATTTGCATGTGAGATGTTTGATGTTGATCTTATTTATACGTATGTTGATGTTATAGTTTCGTTATGTACTTGTGAGTGCAGTGGACTCACTCTTGCTTTATTGTTGTTTTAGGTACCGAGCCAGAGAATGACATGCATGGGGAAATGACTGCTAGTCACTCACACACCACATGAACTAAATAAAGTTGAATGTTCTTACGACGAGATTGATTTTAGAATACTACATCATGACTTATGCAATGGATTGATGTAATAATGATGATAGTGATTCTTTATGATTCTCTAGTTTTGTTGGAATCCTAGCATGTCACATCAACCTTTTGATGACTTTGGATAAAAGTTTTATTATTGATTACCTTGTGTGTTGGAACCTCAGTGTAATTAAATTTACAAAGGAGGTTCGAGAATTTATTAAATTGTCTTCTTTAGAGTTATTAGAGAGTTTGTTTAGTAGCATTCCGGCTCATGATAAATTTGAATTATTCTGTTGGTATCGAGCGGCGATGGAAATTAGTGGTGATTGATTTACAACCTAGGCAACTTGAATTGCTGAAATTTTGTAATGGTTAATGAACTTTTAAACGACACCTTGGTGCACTGATGGATGGGATGGGTCAAGCATTGCATTCGCATCTGTTGAGTTGTATTAATGATTCCTGTTTTGAGATGATCGATGTATCTATAGTATAATACTATGGTTATTATGTGTGGAGGTAACCCATGTTGAGAGTGGAGGTAGTGGTTGTGGTCTGGGCTATACGGAGTTACACCTTGTTAAATAATAGGAATAGCAGTATCCACATGAGATGTGTGCGAGGCGTTTGGTGTGAGTAGACTTAAAGTTGTTCTCTTCCACAATTTGAATTGGTCAACTCTTATCCGTTGAGATTGATGATTTTCTCTTGGGTTATTCATTCTTGTGGTTGATAGGTTACTTTGAGAAAAGTTGATGCGTTTCCATTGGTTTACTTTGCCCTTAAAGCATTTATTGTTTTCCACTTTGTTGAGATTAATCTTACGGCGCTTAATTTGGTTAATTGTAAAGATTGGCCTTTGTGTTGGAGTGCTTTCTTATTGGAAACATGACCCATTTATTCACTTGATGTTTTAGTTAATAAAATTTTCGTTTTTGCAAGTCCTTTAGTACAAGAAAGCTTTGAATCAATGTAACTCTCTTGGGTATTTCAGTGTTGAAGTTGATTGGTTCTCTTTACTGAAAGAAAATATTAAATTCTTTAGCGATGTCTTCTTGTGTAAGATTGAGTGGAAATAAACAAAGAAATGGTGGGAATGATATGTGTTATCGGTGAGGTCCATGAGTGTGCATGATCGATCATACTAAGATCCTTCAGAAAGCTCATAAATTTGAAGTGTTTTGTAGTAGTTCTTGATGAGCAGTGGTTAAGAGTACAACTATACCCTAATTGTAAACATGAGGTTAACAAGAAGTGTGGAACATTGATTAATTGAGTTGACCATTAAAGTGATACATTTGGTAAACTTCTTTGGTAAATGGATTAACGGATGCAATGGATTAACCTAACACGTTTGGGATGGTTAAGTACAAAAGTTAGATTATTGTGTTAGTGGATATTAATCTTGAGTAACCCTTGGTGGATGTTTAGTGATTGTATGTAATTGTTAGGTGCAATTATTGACTACAACATTTGTAAAGTTGAACTTTACTAAGAGGAAAATTGATGGGATTTAATAGATGAACAATAATTACATGATGGTAGAACTATCGGATAATAGTATGCCATTGATGGAAGGGCTTTGGAATAACCTTTTAAATTGTGTAGTTAGTTCTCTCTAAAATAAAGTAGTTGTTGTAGTGGTGTAAGAATACGTATGCACTCATTTGAGGATGAGATGATAAAAGTCTGTAACATTTTGGTGAGCCTTGGTGGCTAATAAGGGAAGAGTTGAGGATAGCGATCTTGTTAAAGTGAATTATTCTTGGTGTTGATAAGGTGCCACAAGAGATTGTGCGCGTTGGAATGATGATTCTTCTAGAGATAAAGTAAGTTGATTGTTTTAATAACGGTTAAATGAAATGTTTGGAGTTTGTATTCGTAATCTTTTGGGGCTCATGATTTATGTAGTAGATAAATTAGTTGAGAAAGCGTGACATATGAAAAGGTTCCGTTTGGTTCGAAGTGATGAATGTGATTTGGTATCAAAGCATCTCTTGTTTAGTTTGGCAAGTAGTGTAGTAATCAAAGAGATTGCTTTTGTTGTTGTTAGTGGAAAATGTTTACTATAAGTATTTTGAGGTTGGAGCTAAAAAATGTCTATAGCAACTTTCTGATGTCACAACTTAAGTTTAGTTGAGGTTTGCATAGCAATGTTTTATTCTGATTTTGGAGGTGAAAAATTTCTTCACATGGGACTTGTGCCTCGGCCCAGTGGACTCGTGTTTTGTGTTCCAAGATCATTGTTATTGTGACAATTTCTCTTGGTCTTTAGCTCAATGAGTATGTAACGTTCCCTTGTGTGCTAAAAAATTTATCTTTGGTTGCCTCTTCTTTTGATGAAGGATCGATTGACTTTTTTTGTTTTTGAATTTTAGAAGAATGCAGTGGCAGGATACTTAGCGATGAGTCAAGTATATGATGTTGTGAGACCTTGGATTGTAAGTTATTGAGAACATTGGAGGATGAGCGTTTCATGAATAAATCTTGGGGAGAATTTTATTTATCTGAGAATGTTTGCATTTTAGATTAAAGCGTTGCAATGTTGCAACCAATAGAACCTATGGAGTTTTGTGATCCAAGATCCTTTGTTCAAATCGTGGAACATTAAAATTTCGAAAGGATGGTAATCTTGATTAATGTATTAGAAGTATCATGTTTGGATACCTTGCGGTTTGTGCAGATGAAACATGAGGTGTTGTAATGGGAGTAGTATTAGCGAAATGTCCCAGTGATTAAGGTGATTAATGAATGGCCAGAGATGGATGGATTATTGCAGAAAGACTTGGACTTAGCAAGTAACTTTTTAAGAGTTAGAATCTTTATAAAGATAATTGGAGTTAAGAAGATGTTTTCACGTTGATGTTAATGCGTGAGTATGTTTGGATTGTGAAATTTTAAGGATTTTTAATTTGAGTTTCCTATCTTATATAGAAATTCAATGTAGGGTTTTGGAGTTTAATTCGAGCTTCGCATTTTTTTATGCTAGGACTTTGGTCGCCAATGATTTTGTGTAGAAAGTAGATTAAGGTGGATTTGAGCAGTGGAATGATCATTGATAGAACCCTTTTGATGAAGTATATGAAAGTGAAACGAGAATTTCAAGTTGATTATTCTTAAAAGATTGAGATGATGTGGTTGCGTGTGTGCCTATTTTGAGATGCATTGGAAGTCATCATCAAATTAGTGTTGGTAGAGGTTATTTAGAAAGTTTTAGTGGAATCGATAAGTGTGCATGGGTATGGATGATTTATTGTGACGTTACGTTAAGAATGCCAAGCTAAGAGAGATGAGTTAGTGTGTTATGCGATGAACTGAATCCCAAAGTCGAGAAATTTTAGTCCTAAAGAGAAATTGATAAATTGTTGCTTTCTCAAAAGTGAATCGTTTCCTTGTTTCCCGTTTGAGTTTGGTCTTTGATGACCAATGTCTTTATAAGTTGAGTTTGACTCGATTTTTGGTAAGTGTGGTTCTTATCGGTTCCGGAAGAGTGAAGTTTTTTTATTGGGCATTTAAAATGATTCCTCCTTTGGTTTTTTGACGTTTATTATAATGCCCTTATAAAGTAGAAGGTTTTCTCGATGAAATTCGATTCTAGATTTGACTCACAGTATTTTTTGGTAGTAGCATAGTTGCAGTAAAACTTTCTTATTTAGATGGTTTTGTGGGTAAAGAGTTGCTTAAGGAATTCAATTGTGTGTTTTAGTTAAAGGTGATCCTTGTCTCATTGAAAAGTTGAATTGGAGTGGAACAAGAGTTCAGTGTCACATGTGCATGTTGTGTAGTTCAATATTGAGGAAAGGTTGGCCCAAGGTACTTTGGTTTGTTTGATGCATTGCAGGAATTAGAAAGTTGGTGTATCGCTAGGACCGTCTCTGGTCCATACGCGGTGTCTAACAGGCATGTTTGGTGCCAGGAGCGGATCTTATCTCGAGTCTCATTTGTTGAATGCTCTCAGAAGAGGTGAGTTGAGCGTTAGTCTGGACGATTTTACGTCTGGTGTTGTGATCTCATCTGATTGAGAGAGGCCACTTGGAGTGGAGTCTCACGTGAGTGAGTTTAGCAAGAGAGTGATAAGCGTTGGTATACATTTATTAAGTTCTAGTCGTAGTTTACTGGTGTAGATCGGTGTTTAGATCAGATTCGAATCCTAATAAGAGGAGTAGAATGTAATACCGAAAGTGAGATAAGCGAATCGCGGGAGAGATTTAATTAATCGGGAGAGAACTAAATAGATTCTGGGAAGAACCAATTGAAAAACGCTAAATTCTTGATTAGAGAGAGAAACATCATTTGTATCCAACTTGGAGGCTTGGGCCTTGGCCCATGAGGGCAAAGGGGTGGCCGGCGACCAGAGCGCCTCCCCAAACCTAGCCACCCCCCTCCTCACCTCCCCACCGACCGCCACTTGCCTCTCCCCTCTCCACCTCCCTCTCCACCTCTCCACCTCCCCACCACCACCATTGCTGCTGCGAGAAGAGGAGGAGCTCCATTGCAGCCCGGCCAGGAGGAAAAGAAGGAAAAAGGAGAGAGAAGGAAGAAGTGAAAAGGAAAAAGAGGGATCATAAGTTGTTGTTCTGTTCATGATCTTCAGCGGTTCTACAAAGGGTAACATCAGGTTTCTTGCAAGGTTTGTTGGTGTGATTAGATGCGTTTGGTAGAATTGTAAATCAGTCTGTCTTTAATTCGTTCAATTCTGTCAGTATGTTGCGGGATCTGTTTCGACTACTTAGAGGCAGAATCTGAAGTTGGTCTCCTAGAGATATCTGTACCTACTTCTTAAGTTTCAGTGGCCGCCGAGTTCACTCGATTCGAGGTCTGAGTCAAAAGTTATGGTCGATTTAGTTTCTGCTGCCAGAAATCTGACGAGAATAAACTGTCTGGATATTTCCTAAAATATGATAGAAATTGGAAGAATCTGAAAGTTCACCCAACTAGGTTATTGTAGATAATTAGATAACCTTTTCAGATTGTTAAAAGACGATCAATTCGGAGTTATATCTCAAAGTTATGGTCATCTGAATATTGCTGTTGGACTGCTGTCAGCCAGGCGGTTTTCTGTCCAGTCGGTGTTCTGCAGTGTTAAAGATTGTCGTTTTGCGTAGGTTGAAAGTAGAATTCGGTCTGGACCTATCCTAGAAAGTTGTAGATATCGTGAGTTACCTTTCATTGCCGACAAGAATCAAGTCATTCGGACCTCGGTGCCAAAGTTATGAATTTCTTAGTATTTCTGTGTTTCTGTAGAAGCAGAATTACTAGTGTTAGTTAACCTGATAGAAGCGCATATTTGAGGATTTCAGAGGTCTCACCATAACGAAAGAGGCTAATCCTCTTAGCTTTCATGAAAACTAAAGATCACTAAATTCGGACGAACGTAGAAAGTTATGATAGTTTCTTTGTGGCTGTTCAGAAACCCGACGTGAAATGTTTGCTCTGATTAGATGGATTGGTATGACTAGTAGATGGCCGAATCAGAGGTCTCCCCAACTAAGTTTATTTAGAAATTTTAATTACCTTTCCAGAATGTCCAAGATCACCTTATTTGGGCACCAGAGCAGAAAGTTACGTATTTTTAGAAAGCTAGCTGCTGCGATGACTGATCGCTAGAAATTATGAGAATTAGAAAATGCTAAGATGTTAGCGGTTCAATTGCGATGCTACTTATGATTTTGGTCTAGAATGTTGGTCTTAGAATGGGGTTTTCTTCATGTCCAGTGTGGGATTGTGCGGAGGAGCGACCGTCTTCAACTCCGTTATCACCACAGTTAAGGCAAGTGCATTGTTTGTTATATGGGAGTGATTGATTGGCTATGTTTGTGTGCTTTTGATATATGATTGCATAGCAAGATGGCTTACGATGATTGTTTAAGTTTGGTGATTTCTCAAATTATGCTTATGATTTATTGTGTACAATGTTGTTGTCTTTTGGTAAGATTGATGATGAATAAGAGATGAGCATATGCATGTGAGAACATGTTGAGAGCTTAGTCTGCGGTGACCAAGCATGTTTCACTGAGTCCCGTCATGAATGTGGCGGGCCGAGATCCTCGCTCGTGGAGTGTGGGCTTGAGTCCCCGTTACTAGATGTGGGCAATTGGTCCCTGTGCGTGCGCGCCACGAGCATGGGTATGCGGCGGGCGGTCGCATCTGCGTTCAAGTGTAATGCTACGAAGAGATTAAGTTAAAGGTTCCTTGAGCATTTCATTTGCATGTGAGATGTTTGATGTTGATCTTATTTATACGTATGTTGATGTTATAGTTTCGTTATGTACTTGCTTGATGCTGTGGACTCACTCTTGCTTTGTTGTTGTTTTAGGTACGAGCCAAGAATGACATGCATGGGGAAGTGAGTGCTAGTCACTCACACACCACATGAACTAAATAAAGTTGAATGTTCTTACGACGCGTGATTGATTTTAGAATACTACATCATGACTTATGCAATGGATTGATGTAATAATGATGAGTAGTGATTCTTTATGATTCTCTAGTTTTGTTGGAATCCTAGCATGTCACTATCCAACCTTTTGATGACTTTGGATAAAAGTTTTAATTATTATTTGATTACCTTGTGTGTTGGAACCTCAGTGTAATTAAATTTACAGGGAGGTTCTCGAAATTTATTAGTGTCTTCTTTAGAGTTATTAGAGTTTGTTTAGTAGCATTCAGGCTCATGATAGTGGAATTATTCTGATTTAGTATCAGGCGGGCGATGAGTCAGTGGTGATTGGATTACAACCTAGGCAACAATTGCTGAAATTTTGTAATGGTTAATGAACTTTTAAACTGACATTTGGTGCACAATAGGATGGGATGGGTCAAGCATTGCATTTACGCATCTGTTGAGTTGTATTAATGATTCCTGTTTTGAGATGATCTGATGTATCTATAGTATAATACTATGGTTATTATGTGTGGGGTAACCCATGTTGAGAGGTGGAGGTAGTGGTTGTGGTCTGGGCTATAAGGGTTACACCATTCGTGATAGGAATATGAAGTATCCACATGAGAGATCGTGTCTGAGCGTTTGGTAGCGAGTAGACTTAAAAGTTGTTCTCTTCCTGAATTTGAATTTGGTCAACTCTTATCAGATTGAGATTGATGATTTTCTCTTGGGTTATTCATTCTTGTGGTTGATAGGTTACTTTGAGAAAAGTTGATCGTTTCCATTGGTTTACTTTGCCCTTAAAGCATTTATTGTTTTCCCAATGTTGAGTTAATCTTGCAGCCAATTGGTTAATTAGTGTAAGATGTGGCCTTTGTGTTGGAGTTCTGTTTGTCTTATTGGAAAAATGACCCATTTATTTTCACTTGATGTTTTAGTTAATAAAATTTTCGTTTTGCAAGTCCTTTAGTACAAAGAAAGCTTTGAATCAACTCTCTTGGGTATTTCAGTGTTGAAGTTGATTGGTTCTCTTTTACGAAGAAAATATTAAATTCTTTAGCGATGTCTTCTTGTGGTTAAGATGGAGGTTATAAACAAAGAATTGATGGGAATGATATGTGTTATCGGGTGAGGTCACGAGTGTGTGCATGATCGATCATAACTAAGATCCTTCAAAGGAAAGCTCATAAATTTGAAAGTGTTTTGTAGTAGTTCTTGATGAGTAGTGGTTAAAGTTACAACTATACTAATTGTAAACAGTAGAGTTAACAAGAAGTGTGGAACATTGATTAATTGAGTTGACCATTAAGAGTGATACATTTGGTAAACTTCTTTGGTAAAGGATTAACGGATGCAATGGATTAACCTAACCGTTTGGGATGGTTAAGTACAAAGGAGTTAGATTATTGTGTTAGTGGATATTAATCTTGGAGTAACCCTTGGTGGATGTTTAGTGATTGTATGTAATTGTTAGGTGCAATTATTGACTATTAAAGTTTGGTGTTGAACTTTACTAAGAGGAAATTGATGGGATTTAATAGATGAACAATAATTACATGATGGTAGAACTATCGGATAATAGTATGCCATTGATGGAAGGGCTTTGAATAACCTTTTAAATTGTGTAGTTAGTTCTCTCTAAAATAAAGTAGTTGTTGTAGTGAGGGTGTAAGAATGCAGTATGCACTCATTTGAGGATGAGATGATAAAAGTGCGTAACATTTTGGTGAGCCTTGGTGGCTAATAAGGAAGAGTTGAGGATAAGTGAATCTTGTTAGAGTGAATTATTCTTGGTGTTGATAAGGTATCACAAGAGATTGTGTGCGTTGGAATGGTGATGATTCTTCTAGAGATAAAGTAAGTTGATTGTTTTAATAACGGTTAAATGAAATGTTTGGAGTTTTGTATTCGTAATCTTTGGGGGCTCATGATTTATGTAGTAGATAAAATTAGTTGAAAACGTGACATATGAAAGGTTCCGTTTGGTTCAAGTGATGATGTGATTTGGTATCAAGGCATCTCTTGTTTAGTTTGGCAAGTAGTGTAAGTAATCAAAGATTGCTTTTGTTGTGGTGAATGGAAAATGTTTACTATAAGTATTTTGAGGTTGGAGCTAAAAAAAAAAATGTCCAACTTTCTGATGTCACACAAGAGTTGTGGTTTGCAATGTTTTATTCGATTTTGGAGGTGAAAAATTTCTTCTGTGGGACTTGTGCCCAATGAGTGGACTCGTATTTTGTGTTCCAAGATCATTGTTATTTGACAATTTCTCTTGGTCTTTAGCTCAATGAGTATGGTAACGTTCCCTTGTGTGCTAAAATTTATCTTTGGTTGCCTCTTCTTTTGATGAAGGATCGGTTGACTTTTTTTTTTTGCATGAATTTTAGAAGTACAGTGGTTGGATAGCGATGAGTCAAGTATATGATGTTGTGAGACCTTGGATTTATGAGTTATTAGGAACATTGGAGGATGAACTGATTTCATGAATAAATCTTGAGGAGAATTTTATTTATATAGAATGTTTGCATTTTAGATTAAGCGGTTGCAATGTTGCAACCAATAGAACCTATGGAGTTTGTGATCCAAGATCCTTTGTTCAATCAGGTGGAACATTAAAATTTTCGAAAGGATGGTAATCTTGATTAATGTATGAGTATCATGTTTGGATACCTTGCAGTTGTCTGAGATGAAACATGAGGTGTTGTAATGGGAGTAGTATTGGCGTGTCAGTGCGTTAAGGTGATTAATGAGATAGCCAGAGATGGATGGATTATTGCCGGAAAGACTTGGACTTAGCAAGTAACTTTTTAAAGTTAGAATCTTTATAAAGATAATTGGGTTAGAAGATGTTTTCACGTTGATGTTAATGCGTGAGTATGTTTGGATTGTGAGAATTTTAAGGATTTTAATTTGAGTTTTCCTATCTTATATGAGAAATTCAATGTAGGAGTTTGGAGTTTAATTGAGCTTAGCATTTTTATTATTATTTATGCTAGACTTTGGTAGCCCAATGATTTTGTAGAGAAAGTAGATTAAGGGTGGATTTGAGCGATTGGAATGATCATTGATAGAACCCTTTTGATGAAGTATATGAAAGTGGTAAGAAATTTCAAGTTGATTATTCTTAAAGATTGAGATGATGTGTAGTTGCGTGTGTGGCCTATTTTGAGATGCATTGGAAGTCATACATCAAATTAGTTCTTGGTAGAGGAGTTATTTAGAAAGTTTGTGGAATCGATAGAGTCTTCATACGATTTGTGGATGATTTATTTCATTTAGGCGTTACGTTAAGAATGCCAAGCTAAGAGATGAGTTAGTGTGTTATGCGATGGCCCAGAAATCCCAAAGTCGAGAAATTTTGTCCTAAAAGAAATTGATAAATTGTTGCTTTCTCAAGAAGTGAATCGTTTTCTTGTTTCCGTTTGAGTTTGGTCTTTGTTGACCAATGTCTTTGTAAGTTGAGTTTGACTCGATTTTTGGTAAGTGTGGTTCTTATCGGTTCGGAAGAGTAAAGGAAGTTTTTTTATTTGGGCATTTAAAATGATTCCTCCTTTGGTTTTCGTGACGTTTATTCATAAACCGCCTTAAAGTAGAAGGGTTTTCTCGATGAAATTCGATTCTAGATTTGACTCTGTATACACAGTACAGTGCATAGTTGCAGTAAAACTTTCTTATTTAGATAGGTTTTGTGGGTAAAAGTTTTAAAGAGAATTCAATTGTGTTTCTAGTTAAAGGAGGTGATCCTTGTCCCATTGAAAAGTTGAATTGGGAGGTGGAACAAGAGTTCAGTGTCACTGTGTGCATGTTGTGTAGTTCAATATTGAGGAAAAGGTTGGCCCAAGGTACTTTGGTTTATTGATCACATTCAAGGAGAAATTCGAAAGTTGGTGTATCGCTAGGACCGTCTCGGTCCATACGCGGTGTCACATGCAACCTTTGGGCATGTTTGGTGCCAAGGCGCAGGATCTTATCTCGAGTCTCATTTGTTGAATGCTCTTGAGAAAGGTCGAGTTGAGCGTTAGTCGGGACGTCATTTTACGTCACAGTGTTGTGATCTCATCTGCTGAGAGAGAGCCACTTGGAAATTGGAGTCTCACGTGAGTGAGTTTGCAAGCAAGGTGATCGCGTTGGTATCATTGTTGTTAAGTTCTAGTCGTGGTTTACTTTAGTGTAGATCGGTGTTTAGATTGGGGTCGAATCCTAATAAGGTAGAATGTAATCACCGAAAGTGAGATAAGCGAATCGTGGAGAGATTTAATTAATCGGGAGAGAGAACTAAATAGATTTCACAGAAGAACCAATTGAAAACGCTAAATTCTTCAAGATTAGAGAGGAACATCATTTGTATCCAACCTGGGCTTGGGCCTTGGCCCATGAGGGCAAAGGGGTGGTAGGCCAAAGGGGCGCCACTCCCCCCAAACCCTAGCCGCACCCCACCTCCTCACCTCTCCCCCATTGAGGCCACCCCCCTCTCCACCTCTCACCTCCCTCCACCCTCCATGCCCCTCTCACCTCCCACCACCACCATTGCTGCTGGCCGAAGAAGAGGAGGAGCTCCATTGCAGCCGGCCAGGAAGAAAAGGAAAGGAGAGAAGAAGGAAGAAGTGAGAAGGGAAAAGAGAGGATCGCAAGTTGGTGTTTCCGTTCATGATCTTCAGCGGTTCTACAAAGGGTAACATCAGGTTTCTTGCAAGGTTTGTTGGTGATTAGATGCGTTTGAGTAGAATTGCTTAAATCCAGTCTGTCTTTAATTCGTTCAATTCTGTCCAGTATGTTGCGGGATCTGTTTCGACTACTTAGAGGCAGAATCTGAAGAGTTGGTCTCCTAGAGATATCTGGACCTACTTCTTAAGTTTCAGTGGCCGCTGAGTTCCAGTAGATCGGTGTTCTGCAGTAGCATATATTGTCGTTTTGGTTAAGGTAAAGGCAGATTTGGGTCTGGGCATCTCCTAGAAAGTTGTGGGTATCGTAGTTATCTTTCATTGCCGACAAGAATCAGGTCATTCGGACTTCGATAGCCAAAGTTATGATTTTTTTAGTGCTATGATGTTTCTGTGGGTAACAGATTTGACAGTGTCGGTTTAACCTGATTTAAACTCGTTGTTAGAGGAGTTTCCAGAGGGTCTCACCATAACGAAAAATGAAGCTAATCCTCTTAGCTTTCAGGAAAACTAAAGATCACTGAATTTGGATGAACGTAGAGAAAGTTATGCTATTTTCTTTATTTCTGTCCAGAAACTGAATGCTGTTGAGCTGCTCTGACTAAAGGGATTGGTAGGGGTAGAAGATGGCCGCATCAGAGGGTCGCCCCAACTAGGTTTATTTAGGCAACTTAATTATCTTTTCAGAAAGTCCAAGATCATCTCATTTGGACCCCTGAGCAGAAAGTTATGAATTTTTGAAGTATGCTGTTTGCAGTGACCTATCGCTAGAAATTAGAAAAGTTGAAAATGTTAAAAAGTTAGCGATTTCGATTGTGATGTTAAGTATGGCTTTGGTCCAGTAAGCTGGTCTTAGTTTGGGATGTTATTCTTGTCCGGTGGCAGCGAGGTCCCAAGGGCAGCACCTACTTCAGCGTCCGCCTTCGCACGGTTGAGGCAAGTATTCGGGTTAAAATGGAAATTCTTGTTGCATGTCATGATTGAGTTGTGTAATGTTTATTGTTGTCATGTGAAAGTGATGTTGAGATGGCCTAGTGGTATTGATGTTTGCATCTTATGATGCAGATTATTTCATAATGCTTCATTTTCATGACTAAGGTATATGTTGAATTCTATTGAATGAGAAGGAATAGATGTTATATTCATGCATATTCGAGCATCTTGAAACTTGGTCATGAGGTGACCAGAGTGATTCATTGAGGTCCCCGGCTACCAATGACAAGCTTGAGGTCCCCACATTTATGAAATGTGGGCAATATATCTGAGGTCCCCGACATTTTGATGACGGCAAAGGTCCTATACAAGTTGTTGTATAGGCTTTTGGTCCTCGTGCGGATGCATACGAGCATGGGTATCCATTGACGGATGAATACCCGCATTACCGGTAAAATGCGAAAGAGTTAAAGAATAAAGAGTGCATAGCATTGTCAGCATATTTTTAATATTTGAAATGCCATGAGAAATGTTGATCAAAGTTGTTCAAACGGTTACGTCTTTATGATCATGTAACCTTGTTGATACTTGCTGAGTCCAATGGCTCACCCTTGTTTTGTTTTGATTTAGGTACTACTGGCAAAGACGTCATGCATGGGCAGGAGTAGATGATTGGAAAGCACGCACCACTTCACATCAATAATGCAATTGTTATTTTTGCATCACATAAGAATAAATAGACTGCTGAGAAATACCCATAGTTATTTTATGATTATGAATGACGAAATAAGTTATGGATGTGAGAATGGTGTTATTTGATTACCTTCATATGATTATCCCTTATGCATGAGTGAATTTGGTTTATGAAATTACTGTTAAATGTTATGTTTACTTGTTAGAAACTTGTTTTTCTTTGATTATACAAAGGAGACTCATTAAAAATTTGTAAATTCGCTCTAGTTGTATTTAGTTTTGGTAGCATTCGGGCTCGTTACGAGTTGGGGTGTTACAGCTTGGTATCGTAGCGGTCAGCAGGTCCGCGGGCATCGAAATATTAATTTTGACACACTAAGCACGAGAGGTGGGATTGGGTTTTCTTTTGCATTGCACTACGCTATTGTCATTGTATGATTGTTCTTGAAGGTTTGATACTAGTTATTTTTATGCTTATTGTGGTTAGTTTTATTGTGGTGTTCTTAGATGGCAAGAGCGAGGTCGTGGTCGTGGCGGCAGGGTGCCGCGAGGCGAGCAATGCCCCGCCAGAGTTCGACTGCAGCAGTGGTGAAGCAAGTCTGCGAGGTCGAGGAAGAAGTTGCTTCAGCGACCCTCGGGATCAAGCTCCTCGGTTGTTCCGGTTGATGTCCTATTGGTGGCCTCGCGGTGGTACCCGGCGATTACTATGGGATTGCATCGGTGGGCATCGCGCCTTGATACCTTTGATGGATTGGGCACTCCAGTGGATGCGCCAACCTGGCTGCGTCACATGGAGAGGCACTTGGTGCTTTGGGATGTAAATGCGAGATGAGGGCACGGTTGTGGCATTTCAACTTAAGGGCAGCGGACATCCGGTGGGAGGAGTCTTGACACTAGGATCTGCTGCACATGGCCTGTTACATGGGAGTTGTTTGTGGAACGATTTGGAGGAGGTTTTATCCGGCATCATTTATGGAGAGGATGGAAGTCTCATGCAGAGCTACAAGGTGGTAAGATGACGGTGTCGGAATATGAAGCGGTTTTAACAATCGATCCGCTTTGTACTGCAGATGGCTGCACAGATGAGGAGAAAAGGCTAAGAGGTTTCGTAGGGGCTCGAGCAGGAGTTCCGTCGAGTTTTGGGAGCGCTTGAATTGCGTGATTTTAGCTCCTGGTAGAGCAAGCCGGGGCATGGAGCTAGAGATGCGGCTTGGGAGGATCTACCAGTGCAGGAGGTACCATGGTCCTGGATGGGGCTAGTGGCACGAGAAGAAGAATATTGGAGGAGGAAGTGGGTCATTTAGGCCGGTTTCCAAGAAGTTCAAGGGCCACAGAATTCCTTCAAGTCCAGAACCACAAGGCCACGATCATCTTTTACTTCCAAATCGGGTGAATGGGCCTAGGTTGCGCCTTCGCCTGCGGGGTATGAAATGTTTCAAGTGTGGCAATGAGCATCGGGCGTCGAGTGTTCTTGGTCAGATCTTGTCGCCATGTGGTCGGAGGGCCACAAGGCATTGGTTTGTCGCGAATCCCGCGGTAGATTATCAAATGGGAACGAACCGCCGTCGCACGAAGCGGCGGCGCTTCGCGAGGGTCGGTTCGGATGTTAGCGACCACACCTACTCGTCTTGGGGTCAACCTCGGCCTATTTTCAGCACTCGGAGGATGCGCGCCGGGTACTTTTGGCCACCATGCCTTCAAAGACCGTTTCTGTTCCAGTGCCTTGGCACCCCTGCGATTGCCGCACCTCCTTTTGAGTGGTGCGGAGTTCCTACCGCACCAGCGAGTGCAGCGATTTCCTATGCCATGCCGACGGCAGAAGTCGTGAGTCGTCTGATGTGGTGACAGTGCGCTCTTAGTGGACTCCTGGAGGCTTATGTTCTTTTGATTAGGAGCTACTTTCTCTTTTGTATCATTAGAGTTTGCTAGTCGGGCCAATTTGAGTATGCGATCTTTATCTCGATCGATTGTAGTTAATTCTCTGGTGGAATTCTTGCTAGCTCCACGATCGGTCGGGTTGTGTGATCTCATTGGATGGGAAGATTTCATTGCTAATTTAATGGTCCGAAAATGGAGCCATTTGATGTTATTTTGGGTATGGACTGGTTACATAGCTATCGGCGATTATTTCGTGCTTTTGGAAGACAGAACTCTTCAAGCACCTTCGGGCTTGAGGTAGTTTCAGGTAGTGCCCCTCTTTACTCTCTGTGTTGGCTAGCTTGTATCCCGGTAGCCGAGTCGTGAAGAGTGGGTTTCTTTTGTCACTAATGGGAAGCCAAGTTCCTCTTTGACTGCAGAATTAGTTCCGGTGGTTCGAGAGTTCTTAGATGTTTTTCGGTAGAGTTGCGGGGATGCCCCCTCCTCGTCCCGTGGAGTTTGGATTGATTTGATACGGGTGCCCAACCGTTTCCATGAACCCGTGACGCTGCGCGTCCTTTCCAGGAAGAATTAAAGAAACAGTTGGATGATCTAAAAGCGAAAGATCTTATTCGACCTAGTGTGTCACCTTGGGAGCTCGGTATTGTTTACCAAGAAGAAAGATGGTAGTTGGCGCATGTGTATTGATTACCGTGCTCTCAACCAATGACCATCAAGAATAAATATCCTTTGCCTCGCATTGAAGACTTATTTGATCATTGAGAGGGCAAAGGTGTTTTCAAGATAGATCTTGATCGAGTTACAATCAAATTCCATCCGAGAGGAGGATATTGAGAAACGGCGTTCTCTACAAGGTACGGCACTTTGAATTCAAAGTTATGTCATTTGGACTAACGAATGCCCTCGCTGTTTTTATGGAAACTATGAACAGGATACTGCATGAGTATCTGGATGATTTTGTCGTAGTTTTTATTGATGATATTTTGATCTATTCAAAGACTGAAGTTGAGCATGAGCGTCATCTGAGGTTGGTGTTGGAAACACTAAGAGAAAATAGGTTCTATGCCAAGTTCAAAAAGTGTGAATTCTGGATGTCTGAAGTGGGGTTCCTCGGGCATATTATAAATGATAAAGGAATATCAGTCGATCCAGGGAAAATTTCCACAGTGGTTGAATGGGCAAGACCGACCAATGTCAAGGAAGTGAGAAGCTTTTTGGGTATGGCAGGCTATTACCGGCGTTTTGTGCAAGATTTCTCCATCATTGCAAAGCCGTTGTCCAGGCTCACTCAGAAAGATGTGAAGTTTTTGTGGGACGATGATTGTGAGCGCAGTTTTCAGACTTTGAAGGAAAAGTTGGTGACTGCTCCGGTTCTTACTATTCCTGAGCCTGGGAAGCGATTCACAGTGTACTCTGATGCATCTCGAGTTGGTTTGGGTTGTGTGCTCATGCAGGACGGGAAGGTTCTGGCTTATGCATCTAGACAGCTGAAGAAGCATGAGCAGAATTATCCAACTCATGATTTAGAATTGGCTGCAGTAGTGTTCGCTTTGAAGCTTTGGAGGCATTATCTTTATGGCGAATCTTGTGATATCTTTCATCGATCACAAGAGTCTTAAGTACATTTTACACGAGGATTTGAATCTAAGACAACAAGATGGTTAGAGTGATAAAAGATTATGATCTCACGATTCAAGATCATCCTCGCAAAGCTAACGTGGTGGCAGATGCTCTTAGTCGCAAGGCGACACCGGCTACTGGATTGTCTTATTGCGGATTTTGACCGTATGGAGATATCGTATTGCTATGTAGGGATCGCCCATGTCGAGACACGGTGATTTTGGGTCACCATTCCACGAGTACAAGAAGCGCAGCAAAATGACCCATTTTGCAGAGGGTCGAAGCGTTTGGACTGGAAAGGAAGGAATTTCAGTTTGGATGGGTTTGGAGCATTGCGATTCAAGGGACGATTATGTGTGCCACGAAGCGTGGAGTTAAGGATGACATTTTAAAGGAGGCACATCGCACTCAGTATCTTGTTCATCCAGAGAGACGAAGATGTACCGTGATTTGAAGCGAAATTTACGGTGGAAAAGAATGAAGGTGGATATTGCCAATTATGTAGCTTCTTGTGGTGTTTGTCACAGTGAAGGTGAACATAAACGCCCTGCGGATTATTACACCTTTGGAGGTACCCCAATGGCCATGGGATGATATCTCTATGGATTTCGTTGTTCTGCGCTGCCTCGCCGCGAGGTAAGGATGCAATTTGGGTTATAGTGGACCGGTTCAGCAAGTTCGCACATTTTATTCTGTCCGTCTCGACGAACTCGGCTAGTGATTTGGCCCTATCTATGTGCGTGAGATTGTGAGATTGCATGGAGTGCCAAAACCATCATTTCGCGGGGATGCTAAGTTTGTATCCAAGTTTTGGGAGAGTTTGCGAATGCTTTGGGTACACAACTCCGTTTGAGTACTTTTCATCCACGACAGATGGACAAACAGAGCGCACTATTCGCACCTTGGAGGATATGTTGAGAACTGTGTCCTATCTTGGAAGGGTAGTGGGAAGATCAATTGCCTTTGGTAGAATTTGCTTATAATAACAGCTTATCACTCCAGCATAAAGGCCGCTCCGTTTGAGGTTTTGTATGGACGAAAGTGTAGATCACCCCTTTGCTTTGGGAAGTCAGGTGAGAAGGCGCTTTGGGCCGATTGGGTACAAAAGACGGTGGAACAGTAGCCTTAGTGAGGCAGAATTTATTGGCACTCAAAGCGCATGTAAGAGCTATGCGATGTAAGGAGAAGAGACTTAGAATTTGAAGTGGGTGACCAGTACTCTTGAGGTGTCTCCACAAAAGGAGTAGTGAGATTTGGTACCAAAGGAAGCTTAGCCCGAGGTACATTGGCCCATTCGCGATCTGGCCGGATTGGGAAGTTGGCATACCGCTGGACCTCCGGAGTCCATGAGGGTGTGCTCAACGTGTTTCATGTATCCATGTTGAGGAAGTACTTGCGAGATCCAGAACATCACATTTCATTGGAACCTTTAACCATTGAACAAGATTTGTCCTTCGAGTCCAAGCCAGTAAGAATATTGGAAAAGTCAGAGAAGGCACTAAGGAACAAGACCTTGAAGTATGTTAAGGTACTTTGGTCACAGCAGACTGAGCGGGAAGCTACATGGGAATTGGAATCTCGCATGCGCGAGATTTATCCGGAATTATTCACTTCAGGTGTGTATCCATTGTATGTTAAGTGTTCACCCTCGGTTTCTTTTGTGCTCGTAGACGTTTAGATTCGGGGTCGAATCCTGTTAAGGGGGGTAGAATGTAATACCCCGAAAGTGAGTTAAGTTTTGAATCGAGGAAGATTAAATTTTGGTTTCGGGAGAGATCGATTATTCGGGGAAGGATCAAACGGAACGTCGGGAGGGACTTTTTGGTTGGGAGTCAGTGCTGCAGTTTTAGAGGGGGAAAAATCGCATTTCGGCAGCTTGGGCCAGGCCAAGGCCCATTTGGGGTGGCCGGCCAGGGGGCTCCTCCCAAACCCTAGCCGACCAAACCCCCTCTCCTCCCCTAGCAGCCGCCCCTCCTCTCCTACCTTGCGGCCAACCCTTCCCTTCCCCTCCTTGCGCAGCCCACCTCCCCACCTCCTTGCACCCTCCTGATTCCCCATTGTTGCTGGCCAAGAGCAAGAAAGAAAAGCCTTGGGTGGCGGCCAAGAGGAAGAGAAAAGAAGGGAAGAAAAGGAGAGAAAGGGAGAAGGAAGAGAAGAAAGGAGAAGGGAAGAAGGATCCATAACCGGGAACTCGTGGTGATCTTCATCGCGCTGCGTACCTTCGTCGTTTCGGCAAGGGTAACCCGTGGTTCTTTGTTTTGGGTCGTTTTCTTGTTGTCCAATTTTCGGATGACAGTAGATCGGTGTTCTGCAGTAGCATATATTGTCGTTTTTGGTTAAGGTAAAGGCAGATTTGGGTCTGGACATCTCCTAGAAAGTTGTGGGTATCGTAGTTATCTTTCATTGCCGACAAGAATCAGGTCATTCGGACTTCGATAGCCAAAGTTATGATTTTTAGTGCTATGATGTTTCTGTGGGTAACAGATTTGACAGTGTCGGTTTAACCTGATTTAAACTCGTTGTTAGAGGAGTTTCCAGAGGGTCTCACCATAACGAAAATGAAGCTAATCCTCTTAGCTTTCAGGAAAACTAAAGATCACTGAATTTGGATGAACGTAGAGAAAGTTATGCTATTTTCTTTATTTCTGTCCAGAAACTGAATGCTGTTGAGCTGCTCTGACTAAAGGGATTGGTAGGGGTAGAAGATGGCCGAATCAGAGGGTCGCCCCAACTAGGTTTATTTAGGCAACTTAATTATCTTTTCAGAAAGTCCAAGATCATCTCATTTGGACCCCTGAGCAGAAAGTTATGAATTTTTGAAGTATGCTGTTTGCAGTGACCTATCGCTAGAAATTAGAAAAGTTGAAAATGTTAAAAAGTTAGCGATTTCGATTGTGATGTTAAGTATGGCTTTGGTCCAGTAAGCTAGTCTTAGTTTGGGGTGTTATTCTTGTCCAGGTGGCAACGAGGTCCCAAGGGCAGCACCTACTTCAGCGTCCGCCGTTCGCACGGTTGAGGCAAGTATTCGGTTAAAATGGAAATTCTTGTTGCATGTCATGATTGAGTTGTGTAATGTTTATTGTTGTCATGTGAAAGTGATGTTGAGATGGCCCTAGTGGTATTGATGTTTGCATCTTATGACTGCAGTTATTTCATAATGCTTATGTTTTCATGACTAAGGTATATGTTGAATTCTATTGAATGAGAAGGAATAGATGTTATATTCATGCATATTCTGAGCATCTTGAAACTTGGTCATGAGGTGACCGAGTGATTCAGTTGAGGTCCCCGCTACCAATGACAGGCTTGAGGTCCCCACATTTATGAAATGTGGGCAATATATCTGAGGTCCCGACATTTTGATGACGGGCAAAGGTCCCTATACAAGTTGTTGTATAGGCTCTTGGTCCTGTGCGGATGCACGAGCATGGGTATCCATTGACGGATGAATACCCCGCATTACCGGTAAAATGCGTAAAGAGTTAAAGAATAAAGAGTGCATAGCATTGTCAGCATATTTTTAATATTTGAAATGCCATGAGAAATGTTGATCAAAGTTGTTCAAACGGTTACGTCTTTATGATCATGTAACCTTGTTGATACTTCTTGAGTCAATGGCTCACCCTTGTTTTGTTTTGATTTAGGTACTCATCGCAAAGACGTCATGCATGGGCGGGAGTAGATGATTGGAAAGCACGCACCACTTCACATCAATAATGCAATTGTTATTTTTGCATCACATAAGAATAAATAGACTGCTGAGAAATACCCATAGTTATTTTATGATTATAAATGACGAAATAAGTTATGGATGTGAGAATGGTGTTATTTGATTACCTTCATATGATTATCCCTTATGCATGAGTGAATTTGGTTTATGAAATTACTGTTAAATGTTATGTTTACTTGTTAGAAACTTGTTTTTCTTTGATTATACAAAGGAGACTCTGTCGAAAATTTGTAAATTCGCTCTAGTTGTATTTAGTTTTGGTAGCATTCCAGGCTCGTTCTGAGTTGGGGTGTTACAAGCTGCCAGAAACTACCCGAGAGTTCCAACTGCTCCCGGTTCCCAAAATTACTCTTTTAAAATCAAAACCAAAATCTACCATGTGAAAACGCACCTTGCTCGCCCTTGACCGTAAGGCACGGCTATTCGAATAGTTTTTAACACTCTGCAGAGGTTGTACGGCTTGACCCACAAGAGATGATCGCTTGATATACCACACGTTTCCTTTGACGTGTGAATCAAGAGAGAACATCACAAGGCTTTTAAAAGCTTCCTTTTGACTCGGTTCGCCGCTAAGGTTTCGCCTTCTCCGCCCTCTTGCGCCATGTGAATCAAAGCACACACAACCATGACAAAACCGACTCAAAATTTTGCTAATTAGTTGGCCAGTCCGTTCCCATTTTGGACATGTGGTTGTACGGAGTGCTCGCTTTGAATAATCACAAGCGTCGGTCCTTAATATGACTTGGGGGACTAACATAATACATGATCTCGTGCTCTAGTTGCACTACTTTGATCTTACCATCCACCCTAGTCTAAAACATACTTTCATCATTATATTTTTGTAATACCCGAAAGTGAGATAAGCGAATCGCGGGAGAGATTTAATTAATCGGGAGAGAACTAAATAGATTTACTGAAGAACCAATTGAAAACGCTAAATTCTTCAGTTAGAGAGGGGGAAACATCATTTGTATCCAACCTGGCTTGGGCCTTGGCCCATGAGGGCAAAGGGTGGCCGGCCAGGGGCGCCACTCCCCCAACCCTAGCCGCACCCCCACCTCCTCACCTCTCCCCCATTGAGCCGCCACCCTCCCTCTCCACCTCTTCACCTCCCTCCACCCTCCCTTGCCCCTCTCCACCTCCCCACCACCACCATTGCTGCTGGCCGAAGAAGAGGAGGAGCTCCATTGCAGCCGCCAAGGAGGAAAAGAAAGGGAAAAGGAGAGAAGAAGGAAGAAGTGAGAAGGGAAAGAGAGGATCGCAAGTTGGTGTTTCCGTTCATGATCTTCAGCGGTTCTACAAGGGTAACATCAGGTTTCTTGCAAGGTTTGTTGGTGATTAGATGCGTTATGAGTAGAATTGCTTAAATCCAGTCTGTCTTTAATTCGTTCAATTCTGTCCAGTATGTTGCGGGATCTGTTTCGACTACTTAGAGGCAGAATCTGAAGAGTTGGTCTCCTAGAGATATCTGGACCTACTTCTTAAGTTTCAGTGGCCGCCGAGTTCACTCGATTCCGAGGTCTGAGTCAAAAGTTATGGTCGATTTAGTTTCTGCTGCCAGAAATCTGACGAGAATAAACTGTCTGGATATTTCCTAAAATATGATAGGGAAATTGGAAGAATCTGAAAGTTCACCCAACTAGGTTATTGTAGATAATTCGATAACCTTTTCAAATTGTTAAAGAACGATCAATTCGGAGTTATATCTCAAAAGTTATGGTCATCTGAATATTGCTGTTGGACTGCTGTCCAGAGACGGTTTTCTGTCAGTAAGTCGGTGTTCTGCAGTGTTAAAGATTGTCATTTTTGCGTAGGTTGAAAGTAGAATTGGGTCTGGACCTCTCCTAGAAAGTTGTAGATATCGTAGTTACCTTTCATTGCCGACAAGAATCAAGTCATTCGGACCTCGGTAGCCAAAGTTATGAATTTCTTAGTATTTCTGTGTTTCTGTAGAGAAGCAGAATTACTAGTGTTGGTTAACCTGATAGAAGCGCATATTTAGAGGGGTTTCCAGAGGGTCTCACCATAACGAAAAACGAGGATAATCCTCTTAGCTTTCAGGAAAACTAAAGATCACTAAATTCGGACGAACGTAGAGGAAGTTATGATAGTTTCTTTGTCGCTGTTCAGAAACCCGACGTGAAATGTTTGCTCTGATTAAATGGATTGGTAGGACTAGTAGATGGCCGAATCAGAGGTCTCCCCAACTAAGTTTATTTAGAAATTTTAATTACCTTTCCAGAATGTCCAAGATCATCTTATTTGGACACCCGAGCAGAAAGTTACGTATTTTAGAAGCTAGCTGCCTGCAGTGACTGATCGCTAGAAATTATGAGAATTAGAAAATGCTAAGATGTTAGCGAGTTCAATTGCGATGCTACTTATGATTTTGGTCTAGAATGTTGGTCTTAGAATGGGGTTTTCTTCATGTCCAGTGTGGGATTGGTACCGGAGGCAGCACCGTCTTCACGCCCTCCATTCTCACGGGGTTAAGGCAAGTGCATTGTTTGTTATATGGGGTGATTGATTGGCTATGTTTGTGTGCTTTTTGATATATGATTGCATAGCAAGATGGCTTACTTGATGATTGTTTAAGTTTGGTGATTGCTCAAATTATGCTTATGATTTATTGTGGTACAATGTTGTTGTCTTTTGGTAAGATTGATGATGAATAAGAGATGAGCATATGCATATTGAGAACATGTTGAGGCTTGGTCACGCGGTGACCAAGCATGTTTCCCTTTGAGATCCCCGTCATGAATGTGACGGGCCCGAGATCCCCTCACTCGTGGAGTGTGGGCTTGAGGTCCCGTTACTGCGAGTAACGGCATTGGTCCTCGTGCGCACGCACGTGCATGGGTATCTGGCGGCGGTCGCATACTCTGCATTACAGGTGTAATGCACACAGAAAGTTAAAGTTAAAGGTTCCTTGAGCATTTCATTTGCATGTGAGATGTTTGATGTTGATCTTATTTATACGTATGTTGATGTTACAGTTTCGTTATGTACTTGCTGAGTCTGTGGACTCACTCTTGCTTTTATTGTTGTTTTAGGTACCGAGCCAAGAATGACATGCATGGGGGGAAGTAGACTGCTAGTCACTCACACACCACATGAACTAAATAAAGTTGAATGTTCTTCTGAACGCAGTTGATTTTAGAATACTACATCATGACTTATGCAATGGATTGATGTAATAATGATGAGTAGTGATTCTTTATGATTCTCTAGTTTTGTTGGAATCCTAGCATGTCACTGTCAACCTTTTGATGACTTTGGATAAAAGTTTTAATTATTATTTGATTACCTTGTGTGTTGGAACCTCCGTGTAATTAAATTTACAAGGGAGGTTCTGCCGAAATTTATTAGAATTGTCTTCTTTAGAGTTATTAGAGTTTGTTTAGTAGCATTCCAGGCTCATGATAAGTCAGGTGTTACAGTTGGTATCAGAGCGGGCAGTAGGTCCGTGGTGATTGGATTTACAACCTAGGCAACTTGAATTGCTGAAATTTTGTAATGGTTAATGAACTTTTAAACCTGACACACTGGTGCACAGTAGGATGGGATGGGTCAAGCATTGCATTTACGCATCTGTTGAGTTGTATTAATGATTCCTGTTTTGAGATGATCTGATGTATCTATAGTATAATACTATGGTTATTATGTGTGGGGGTAACCCATGTTGAGAGGTGGAGGTAGTGGTTGTGGTCCTGGGCTATACAGGTTACACCACTGTTCGTGGTATAGAATAGCGAAGTATCCACATGAGAGATCGTAGTCTGAGCGTTTGGTAGCGAGTAGACTTAAAGAGTTGTTCTCTTCCCTGAATTTGAAGTTGGTCAACTCTTATCCAGTTGAGATTGATGATTTTCTCTTGGGTTATTCATTCTTGTGGTTGATAGGTTACTTTGAGAAAAGTTGATGCGTTTCCATTGGTTTACTTTGCCCTTAAAGCATTTATTGTTTTCCCAATCGTTGAGTTAATCTTGCGTCGCGAATTTGGTTAATTGTAAAGATTGGCCTTTGTGTTGAAGTTCTGTTTGTCTTATTGGAAAACATGACCCATTTATTTTCACTTGATGTTTTTGGTTAATAAAATTTTCGTTTTGCAAGTCCTTTAGTACAAGAAAGCTTTGAATCAATGTAACTCTCTTGGGTATTTCGAGTGTTGAAGTTGATTGGTTCTCTTTTACGAAAGAAAATATTAAATTCTTTAGCGATGTCTTCTTGTGGTTAAGATGGAGGTTATAAACAAAGAAATTGATGGGAATGATATGTGTTATCAGGTGAGGTCCGCAGAGTGTGTGCATGATCGATCATAACTAAGATCCTTCAAAGGAAAGCTCATAAATTTGAAAGTGTCTTGTAGTAGTTCTTGATGAGCCGTGGTTAAGAGTACAACTATACCTAATTGTAAACCGTAGAGTTAACAAGAAGTGTGGAACATTGATGAATTGAGTTGACCATTAAGAGTGATACATTTGGTAAACTTCTTTGGTAAATTGGATTAACGGATCGCAATGGATTAACCTAACCGTTTGGGATGGTTAAGTACAAAAGGAGTTAGATTATTGTGTTAGTGGATATTAATCTTGGAGTAACCCTTGGTGGATGTTTAGTGATTGTATGTAATTGTTAGGTGCAATTATTGACTATTAAAGTTTGGTGTTGAACTTTACTAAGAGGAAAATTGATGGGATTTAATAGATGAACAATAATTACATGATGGTAGAACTATCGGATAATAGTATGCCATTGATGGAAGGGCTTTGGAATAACCTTTTAAATTGTGTAGTTAGTTCTCTCTAAAATAAAGTAGTTGTTGTAGTGAGGGTGTAAGAATCTGGTATGCACTCATTTGAGGATGAGATGATAAAAGGGTACGTAACATTTTGGTGAGCCTTGGTGGCTAATAAGGGAAGAGTTGAGGATAACGAATCTTGTTAAGAGTGAATTATTTTTGGTGTTGATAAGACTGTCCACAAGAGATCGTGACGCGTTGGAATGGTGATGATTCTTCTAGAGATAAAGTAAGTTGATTGTTTTAATAACGGTTAAATGAAATGTTTGGAGTTTTGTATTCGTAATCTTTTGGGGGGCTCATGATTTATGTAGTAGATAAAATTAGTTGAGAAACGTGACATATGAAAAGGTTCCGTTTGGTTCCGAAGTGATGAATGTGATTTGGTATCAAAGGCATCTCTTGTTTGGTTTGGCAAGTAGTGTTGTAATCAAAGAGATTGCTTTTGTTGTGGTGACGGAAAATGTTTACCATAAGTATTTTGAGGTTGGAGCTAAAAAAACGTGTCTGCAACTTTCTGATGTCACAACTTAAGAGTTTCGTGGGTTTGCATAGCAATGTTTTATTCTGATTTTGGAGGTGAAAAATTTCTTCCTGTGGGACTTGTGCCTCGACCAGTGGACTCGTATTTTGTGTTCCAAGATCATTGTTATTTGACAATTTCTCTTGGTCTTTAGCTCAATGAGTATGGTAACGTTCCCTTGTGTGCAAAAATTTATCTTTGGTTGCCTCTTCTTTTGATGAAGGATCGATTGACTTTTTTTGTTGCAACGAATTTTAGAAGGTACAGTGCAACCGGATAGCGGTAGTCAAGTATATGATGTTGTGAGACCTTGGATTGTAAGTTATTCGAGGAACATTGGAGGATGAACTGATTTCATGAATAAATCTTGGGAGAATTTTATTTATACATGTTTGCATTTTAGATTAAACCGATTGCAATGTTGCAACCAATAGAACCTATGGAGGTTTGTGATCCAAGATCCTTTGTTCAATTCGGGTGGAACATTAAAATTTTCGAAAGGATGGTAATCTTGATTAATGTATTAGAGTATCATGTTTGGATACCTTGCAGGTTGTGCAGATGAAACATGAGGGTGTTGTAATGGGAGTAGTATTAGCGAAGTAATCTGGTCGTTAAGGTGATTAATGAGATAGCCGAGATGGATGGATTATTGCCAGGAAAGACTTGGACTTAGCAAGTAACTTTTTAAGAGTTAGAATCTTTATAAAGATAATTGGGTTAAGAAGATGTTTTCACGTTGATGTTAATGCGTGAGTATGTTTGGATTGTGAGAATTTTAAGGATTTTAATTTGAGTTTTCCCTATCTTATATATGAGAAGTTCAATGTAGGAGTTTTGGAGTTTAATTCGAGCTTCGAATTTTTTTTATTTTATGCTAGGACTTTGGTCGCCCAATGATTTTGTGTAGAGAAAGTAGATTAAGGGTGGATTTCGAACAGTGGAATGATCATTAATAGAACCCTTTTTTATGAAGTATATGAAAGTGAGAGCTGAGAATTTCAAGTTGATTATTCTTAAAAGATTGAGATGATGTGGTTGCGTGTGTGGCCTATTTTGAGATGCATTGGAAGTCATCTGTCAAATTAATTCTGTTGGTAGAGGAGTTATTTAGAGAAAGTTTTAGTGGAATCGATAGAGTCTTCATACGGAGCTGTGGATGATTTATTTCGACTTGAGCATTACGTTAAGAATGCCAAGCTAAGAGAGATGAGTTAGTGTGTTATGCGATGAACTGAAATCCCAAAGTCCGAGAGAAATTTTAGTCCTAAAAGAGAAATTGATAAATTGTTGCTTTCAAGAAGTGAATCGTTTCCTTGTTTCCGCTTGAGTTTGGTGTTGTTGACCAATGTCTTTCGTAAGTTGAGTTTGACTCGATTTTTGGTAAGTGTGGTTCTTATCGGTTCCGGAAGAATAAAGGAAGTTTTTTTTTATTATTTGGGCATTTAAAATGATTCCTCCTTTGGTTTTCGTGACGTTTATTCGCAAACTGCCACTTGTAAAGTAGAAGGGTTTTCGATGAAATTCGATTCGGATTTGACTCTGTAGTACCAGAGTGGTAACGCATAGTTGCAGTAAAACTTTCTTATTTAGATAGGTTTTGTGGGTAAAAGAGTTGCTTAAAGGGAATTCAATTGTGTGTTTCTCGTTAAAGGAGGTGATCCTTGTCCCATTGAAAAGTTGAATTGGGAGGTGGAACAAGAGTTCCGTGTCTGTGTGCATGTTGTGTAGTTCAATATTGAGGGAAAGGTTGGCCCAAGGTACTTTGGTTTGTTTCATCTGTTGCGTGAATTAAAGTTGGTGTATCGCTAGGACCGTCTCGGTCCATACGCGATGTCATGCAACACCGGGCATGTTTGGTGCCAAGGGAGCGAGGATCTTATCTCGAGTCTCATTTGTTGAATGCTTTAAAAGGTCGAGTTGAGCGTTAGTACGACGTCATTTTACGCCCCGGTGTTGTGATCTCATCTGTTCGAGAGAGGCCACTTGAAATTGGAGTCTCACGTGAGTGAGTTTAGCAAGAGGTGATCGCGTTGGTATCTGTTGTTAAGTTCTAGTCGTGGTTTACTGTGTAGATCGGTGTTTAGATTCGGGTCGAATCCTAATAAGAGGGTAGAATGTAATACCTCAAAGTGAGATAAGCGAATCGCCGGAGAGATTTAATTAATCGGGAGAGAACTAAATAGATTTACGGAAGAACCAATTGAAAACGCTAAATTCTTCATTAGAGAGGGGGAAACATCATTTGTATCCAACCTGGGCTTGGGCCTTGGCCCATGAGGGCAAAGGGGTGGCCGGCCAAGGGGCGCCACTCCCAAACCCTAGCCGCACCCCACCTCCTCACCTCTCCCCATTAAGCCGCCACCCTCCCCTCTCCACCTCTCCACCTCCCTCCACCCTCCCTTGCCCCTCTCCACCTCCCCACCACCACCATTGCTGCTGGCCGAAGAAGAGGAGGAGCTCCATTGCAGCCGGCCAAGGAGGAAAAGAAAGGGAAAAGGAGAGAAGAAGGAAGAAGTGAGAAGGGAAAAGAGAGGATCGCAAGTTGGTGTTTCCGTTCATGATCTTCAGCGGTTCTACAAGGGTAACATCAGGTTTCTTGCAAGGTTTGTTGGTGATTAGATGCGTTTGCAGTAGAATTGCTTAAATCCAGTCTGTCTTTAATTCGTTCAATTCTGTCCAGTATGTTGCGGGATCTGTTTCGACTACTTAGAGGCAGAATCTGAAGAGTTGGTCTCCTAGAGATATCTGGACCTACTTCTTAAGTTTCAGTGGCCGCTGAGTTCACTCGATTCCGAGGTCTGAGTCAAAAGTTATGGTCGATTTAGTTTCTGCTGCCAGAAATCTGACGAGAATAAACTGTCTGGATATTTCCTAAAATATGATAGGAAATTGGAAGAATCTGAAAGTTCACCCAACTAGGTTATTGTAGATAATTCGATAACCTTTTCAGATTGTTAAAGAACGATCAATTCGGAGTTATATCTCAAAAGTTATGGTCATCTGAATATTGCTGTTGGACTGCTGTCCAGAGACGGTTTTCTGTCAGTAAGTCGGTGTTCTGCAGTGTTAAAGATTGTCGTTTTGCGTAGGTTGAAAGTAGAATTGGGTCTGGACCTCTCCTAGAAAGTTGTAGATATCGTAGTTACCTTTCATTGCCGACAAGAATCAAGTCATTCGGACCTCGGTAGCCAAAGTTATGAATTTCTTAGTATTTCTGTGTTTCTGTAGAGAAGCAGAATTACTAGTGTTGGTTAACCTGATAGAAGCGCATATTTAGAGGGGTTTCCAGAGGGTCTCACCATAACGAAAAACGAGGATAATCCTCTTAGCTTTCAGGAAAACTAAAGATCACTAAATTCGGACGAACGTAGAGGAAGTTATGATAGTTTCTTTGTCGCTGTTCAGAAACCCGACGTGAAATGTTTGCTCTGATTAAATGGATTGGTAGGACTAGTAGATGGCCGAATCAGAGGGTCTCCCCAACTAAGTTTATTTAGAAATTTTAATTACCTTTCCAGAATGTCCAAGATCATCTTATTTGGACACCCGAGCAGAAAGTTACGTATTTTAGAAGCTAGCTGCCTGCAGTGACTGATCGCTAGAAATTATGAGAATTAGAAAATGCTAAGATGTTAGCGAGTTCAATTGCGATGCTACTTATGATTTTGGTCTAGAATGTTGGTCTTAGAATGGGGTTTTCTTCATGTCCAGGTGTGGGATTGGTACCGGAGGCAGCACCGTCTTCACGCCCTCCATTCTCACAGGGTTAAGGCAAGTGCATTGTTTGTTATATGGGGGTGATTGATTGGCTATGTTTGTGTGCTTTTTGATATATGATTGCATAGCAAGATGGCTTACTTGATGATTGTTTAAGTTTGGTGATTGCTCAAATTATGCTTATGATTTATTGTGGTACAATGTTGTTGTCTTTTGGTAAGATTGATGATGAATAAGAGATGAGCATATGCATATTGAGAACATGTTGAGGCTTGGTCACGCGTGACCAAGCATGTTTCCTTGAGATCCCCGTCATGAATGTGACGGGCCAGATCCCTCACTCATGGAGTGTGGGCTTGAGGTCCCGTTACTGCGGAGTAACGGGCAATTGGTCCCCGCGTGCACGCGACAGCATGGGCATCTTATGCGGCGGTCGCATACTCATGACAGTGTAATGCACACAAAAGTTAAAGTTAAGGTTCCTTGAGCATTTCATTTGCATGTGAGATGTTTGATGTTGATCTTATTTATACGTATGTTGATGTTACAGCTTATGTTATGTACTTGCTTGAGTCTGTGGACTCACTCTTGCTTTTATTGTTGTTTTAGGTACCGAGCCAAGAATGACATGCATGGGGAAGTAGACGCTAGTCACTCACACACCACATGAACTAAATAAAGTTGAATGTTCTTCGAACGCAGCTTGATTTTAGAATACTACATCATGACTTATGCAATGGATTGATGTAATAATGATGAGTAGTGATTCTTTATGATTCTCTAGTTTTGTTGGAATCCTAGCATGTCATCACAACCTTTTGATGACTTTGGATAAAAGTTTTAATTATTATTTGATTACCTTGTGTGTTGGAACCTCCGTAATTAAATTTACAAGGAGGTTCTCACAAATTTATTAGAATTGTCTTCTTTAGAGTTATTAGAGTTTGTTTAGTAGCATTCCAGGCTCATGATAAGCTGGGGTGTTACAATTTTATTTTCCAAACACTGACATTACCTAATGTCAAACATTTTCCAAAGAAAGCATAAAGGGTAAATAATGGTTTTTCTCCCCCAAAGGTTAAATAAAGCCATAAAGCATGTCTAAGCAATTCTACCGTAATAAACTATTCTGCAAAATTGGATTCAATAATGCAGAATTTCTACACTAGGGTTACAAAGGTGCAGGATATCAAATATCAAGGATGATAGTAGCAAACTTTAGGTTTTTAACTAACAACCTACAGTTTAACTTATCATTTAAATAGCAATGCATAACTTTTAAAACTGAAAACATGATTTACAAATCATAGGTTCAAAGTGGTCAAAGGAGACTCCCCTTCGGTGACGTTGGAGGTAAGCGCTTCCTGTTGATCCAAGCTTGCGTCGGCGACGTCGGATTCTACACACGCGCAACGGACCAAATAAATAGCAGAAAATAAAATAAAATCCAAAAATTACGAAATAAATACTGGAAGTAGAGAGTGAATTTAGATGATTTTAGGAGGAAGAATCGTTGGATTCGGAGTTCGTATGAGAACGAACGAAAATCTAGAAAATCAATTCTCTAAAAAAAAAATTAAAACCATGTATGTAGATACACCATGCACGTATACTACACTGCATGGCACTGTTCATGAACAATAAACAAAATAAAATGGCGATATTTGGGGAGCGAAATCCAGGGATGTGAAGAGGAAGCCGAGGGGCACGCGGCGACGTAGTCGGTTCGGGAAATGACTGACCGAGGAGAGAGAACGGAGTATGAAAGATTATCTAGTAGCCAAGATCTGCTCACGTTGCTTCTTCCGCCGCATGAGAGGCAAACACAACAAGAAATGAACAGATGGAGAAGCTCATGGCTCGGCATCACAAGGTGGTGAAGGACTGGCCGGCAAACCATGAGAATGGAGCTCTACGAACACGGCCTACCCTCAGATGGAGATGGTTCGACTAGAGAAACATTGTAGCAGAGGCACGCACACGAGGACGGCAGGTCAAGTGATTCTAAAACTTGGAGGGAGTGGAAGGGATCAATGAAGAGATAGTATGCCCTTTATATAGCTGCAACCGGGAGCTGCACCGTCGGGAAGACAAAGAACACGACGTCGGTTCAACTAGAAACGGATGAAAAAGAAGCACAGGTGCACTGAAGGGCTGCACAATGAAGGCATAGCATCAAGGGAGAGGTTAATGCAGCCGTTTCCCTTCAAAAGAAATCGAATTTAAAGCTTTGAATGAGAAGAAATGAGAAAAGAGAAGGTGGCAGCCATTAATGGCAATTTGAAGCTCTACTATTTGCATAGAATCAATGGGAGGGGAGGAGAAGCGGTGCGGGTGGCAAGAGAAGGAGCGACGCGGCGAGGGGCGGTCGGCGGCGGTGGTGGCGAGGGTGGGAACCGGTTTGGTGGTGGCCGGCCATGTATCTTGGTTAGAGAAAACAAAGCGACAGAAAGGAAGACTCGGGAGGAAGAAAGCTGTTGGGAGAGAGAGAAAGGTATAGGGGATATAAGAATTGGAGATGGGGCATAAACAATTGAAACCAAAGCACACGTTGGCAGTGCATGCATGCAAGGCTTGAAGTTAAGTGAGCAATGCTTGGAGTAATCCTGGGATGGGTGACCCGATGGGCACTTCATTTTTTTTAAAAAAAATTTTTTAGAAAGAGAGAGAAGTGCGACAAATAAATAAATTGGATCAAATATTTTTCTGGAGATTTGAATTTTAGATTGGAAATGGAGTTTTGGAATTTGAGATTTCGATCCAGAATTACACATAAAATACAAATAAGATCCAAATAAAATCTAAACAAATTTAATTAATTAATTTGAAATTAAATTTTAGAGAATGCGAATTTTGGGATGTTACAAAGGAGCTTGAAAAAAATTCATAATGTTTGGTCCTTATTTTCTATATTACAAAATTTATACAAATAGTACACTTAAATGAATTTTAGAGACAAAATCAGAAGATATAAACTTTTGAAAAAATACACAAGCAATTAAACTATATCAGGAGGCTCCACAAAAAAATTGATAATTTATTGAGCTTAGTTTCTATATTTTAAAAATTATGCAAACAGAAGTAACTAACGACGAGGTCATTGGACATATTGTTTGGTGTTCGCGATGTTATTTTCCTATGCGTGATGAACGGAGTGTCGTTCCTCCGATTACGTCCAAACACGATGTCATTGAGCTAATTTCCCCATTTATTTATGATTTACTTACGCTATTTAAATACCATGACATAATGATGATGATGATTTAATCAGGTTATGACATGATATGATAATGACATGATTTTGTAATAACATGGCAATGATGATAATAGATAATGAACATTTTTTCATCATTTACATTCATCATGATAGGATTGCGTGAGCCAGGTCAGTGAGGACGCTATGTAACTATTCTAGTTAGGTCGATGACAACTCTTACATGGCTATTCCGGAGAACTCTAGATAAAAACCTACTTCATTAGGGACTTCACGGGAGTGAAGGATAAAGTGGTTCATCAATGGGTGATCATGTAACACCCCTGCCCAACATGAGCCTGGAAAGTTACTAAAACAACCTATTAGCAATTTAAAAGTCTAAATCAATACTCTAAATTTTGGCAGAATCTCCTTTGTATAGTTATCCATACAAGGGATTCTAACATTTAACAATAACATAAATAATTATACCCAACATCCAACTTAAATCATAATCATAGAAACTTTCATGAAAGCACTAGTTGACTCTATTACAAAGTAACAGGTGAATAAAGTCACAACCAAAATTATACCATCTTAGCATATTGCTCAATTATTATATCCTATTTCAAAATTCAGCGTTCAAGGAATTATTCGTGGTGGAGTGCATCAATCCTTATTACTAGCCCTTCCCATGCATACCGTCTGTATAAAGGGTACCTAAAAGATAAACAAAACAACAAGCGTGAGTCCACGACTCATCAAAGTGCAAATAAGACAGTAAACCAACATTTATCTTTAACACGATCACTCAATCACAATACTTCATATTAAATCAGCTCATATGCTTATGCAATGCAAATGCCACAAATGCACCTTTTCTTTTCTCTTTGCATATACCGATAGTGCGGAGTATGCATCCGTCGAAGTATACCCATGCCCGTGCCTTCTAGTACAGGGACCATAATGCATGATGGGGACCTCAAAAATCAATACTTGGCCACCACGTAGCCAAGTCTCAAGGATAATGACATGATGAATAAGAGTCTATTCATTTATTCATCATGAGAATGTAATGAGCAGCAGCAAAAATCATGAATAAAGAACATAATCATAATACAAGCATTCATGAACATTCTCTTTAATTTTTCTACCCACTATTTGCACTTGCCTCAACCGTGTGAAGCTTGACGATGCGAAGAGGGCACTGTCCCCGGATTCAAACCACCACCTGAACATTTCAATAACTACATTAAGAGGACATTTTTTAGCATACGACATTGTTTAAAACAAATATATGATTAACAACGCTCCCTAGCTCAACCCAAAACACTAACTCCCATGAACATCGATCTGTCCCAAAACAGAACAGTCTTCTTCTAAAAATCATAAATTTTCATCTGTTTACCCAAAAATAGTGTTATTTGATTCTCTGTAAAGCTTACTAAATTAACCATATTAAACTAGTTGGTGAGATTCCCAGATTCTGTCATTCACTATCCCTACCAAACATATTACTAAAACTGCTAAACCCTGTCATAGGTTCTGGACAGCGAGACTAAAACTTACCGTTCAATCATCCAAAACTTATGTTCTTTAGATCTCTAAAAACCTTACGAAAACACCTACAACATTCATCTTGGTGAGATCCTCTAATTATTTCATTAACTAATTCTTATCATCTGAATACTACAACCTGCCAAAATCCTGACAGAACTTCAGGATAGCTGCGGTGTAAAATTCATAACTCTAGATCCGTTCATCCAAATGACTTGATCCAAGACTCTATTGAAAGATAAGGGCGTTACCCACAAATCTCTAGGAGATGGTCAGATCAAATTTCGTAGTTAAAAACCCTAAAACTATCAAGCATTACAGACTGCCAGAAATCGATCTAATACCCGATATCACCAAATCGTAGAACAAATAGATAGAACAAGGAGATTTGAGGGTTACCCATTACTGAATGCGATGAACACCACCAAGGATCCGTGGGATCCTCCTTCCCTCTTCCTTCCTCTTCTTCCTCTTCTCCTTCCCTTCCTCTCTTTTGCTTTTGGCCAGCGCACACAAGGTAGCAGGAGGAAGTGATTGGGAGAGGATGGTAGCAACGGGGATTAGGGGAGGTACTATAGCACGACGGCCACACTATAGTAGGGATGGGTACTGTAGCATATTTAGGGTTTCCCCTTTTTGGGCCTTGGTGCTGTGGGCTAAGAGCCCATGGCCCAGGTTTTGAAGAAATTTCAGAAAAAAACCCTTTAACTATTTTTGTTTTCTCTAACGCATTTTGGAGTATTACATTCTACTCTCCTTAAACAGAATTCGATCCCGAATTCTACCTGTCGTCTACTCGAAAAAAACATCAACCACAACTGAAAATTAATATCCATCAAGACGTACCCAACGTGAACAACTCTAGTTAAAGCTCGATCATGCGAGACTCTGTAATACTCCAAATTAATTCAGAAGAGAATATTCGAATTAAGAGTAGGATCAAATAGAGAATAGATTAATTAGCAGTTAGAGAGGGGGTTTTTAGCATAATTGGGATAACTTGGGCCTCAGACCTTAGCCCAAGAGGCCCATGAGGGGCTAGCCACTATTAAAATAAGGGGAAAACCCTAATTTTTCTCTCAGTAGTGTGCGTGCTACAGTGCACGCCACATCGTAGCACCACCATGGTGCCTCCTCCCCATGGCAGCCCTTGCCTCCATCGCTCACGCTCGCCGACCAAAGAAGTGAGAGAGGAAAGGAGAAGAGAAGGAAGAGAGGAGAAGGAGGATCACCTTCTTCGAGGCCTGTTCATCATCTTCATGCGATTCTTCAAGGGTAACGACGAGTGTTCTTCGCTGTTTGATTAGTATATTATGCGTTTACGGTTTCGTTTAGTAGATCGATTACTTTTGCTGCTAGATCGCGTTCTGTCCAGATTAGTGCGTGGAAGTTTTGGCATCCTTAGAAGCGGAATCTGGGAATCTTGTCTACTAGAGATAGTTGGGTTTTGTTCTTAGCTTTAATTGGCCGCCAAGAACACCCAATTCCGATTTACGGTTTAGAAGTTACGTTGATTTAATTGCTGCTGTCCCAAAATCCTGACGAGAATCTGCAGTCGTTTTGATTAATAATTAAGAAGATGTTAGAGGCCGAATTGGAGGTCTCCATCACCTAGAGAGTTGTAGGTTATCTCGTTATCTTTCATTGCCGACAAGAATCACGTCATTTGGACCTCTGTAGCAAAAGTTATGATTTTTCTTAGGGAGTCTGTGCTGTGGAATGATGGCTGGTCTGACAGGTTTTAGTGTTTCGACTTAAGCGTATACTTAGAGGAAAAATCAGAGGGACTCACCATAACTAAAAATGTAGATAATCCTTCCAGATTTCAGGAAAACTAAAGATCATGAAATTCGGACGAACGTAGAGAAAGTTATGATAGTTTCTTTGTTGTTGTCCAGAGACCCGACGCGAGAATTGATACTCTGTTGTATGACTTGGTAGGGCTAGTAAAGGGACGAATCAGAGAACCTCACCAACTAGGTTTAGAAGGGGAATTAAATAACCTTTTCAGAATGTCCAAGACGTGACTGTTGAGTAACTCGTGAAAGGTTGGGGCGTGAAGTAAGGCGTAACATTTCAATTATGTCAGGGTATGGTGGTCCCATAATTCCGAGAGGAAAAAACTTGGGAATGGGAGTCTCACATGCGAGCTTTGTCCGAGTTATTCATAGCGAGAGCGTGGCAATGTTAGTAATCGTTAATCGTGATTATTCTTTGGCTTTAGCGTGTTCGAATTGGGGTCGAATTCACTAAGGGAGGTAGAATGTAATACTCCAGTGGAAAACGGAGAAACCAGTTATTCAAAGGAAAAGGGTTAATTAAAAATTGATCCACAGAAGATCTAATAGAAAATAGTTAATTAGTCGGTTAAAAAGGGGTTAGCAGCAGTTTTGGACAGCGTAATGAGGCCTCGGCCCATGAGCTTTCCCCATAGGTGGAGGAGGAGTCCGCTTAAAAGGGGCCAAACCCTAGGCCGCCTCTCCTCCCCTATGGCCGCCACCCCCACTCCCTTGCGCTCCCTCATGGCTGCCTCCACCCCTTCCCTCCCTCTCCAAGCTGCCCCATCTTCCATTGGTGTCTTCCCTCCTGCTACCGGTGTTCCCTGCTGCCAACCAAGCGAAGAAAGGACCGTAGGACTGCATCCTTTGAGAGGAAGGAAGGGAAAGAGGAGAGGATCTTCTTCATAGGGTGGTTCATCATCTTCCTGCGATTCTTCAAGGGTAACGACGAGTGTTCTTCGCTGTTTGATTAGTATATTATGCGTTTACGGTTTCGTTTAGTAGATCAATTACTTTTGCTGCTAGATCGCGTTCTGTCCAGATTAGTGCGTGGAAGTTTTGGCATCCTTAGAAGCGGAATCTGGGAATCTTGTCTCCTAGAGATAGTTGGGTTTTGTTCTTAGCTTTAATTGGCCGCCAAGAACACCCAATTCCAATTTACGGTTTAGAAGTTACGTTGATTTAATTGCTGCTGTCCCAAAATCCTGATGAGAATCTGCAGTCGTTTTGATTAATAATTAAGAAGCTGTTAGAGGCCGAATTGGAGGTCTCCATAACCTAGAGAGTTGTAGGTTATCTCGTTATCTTTCATTGCCGACAAGAATCACGTCATTTGGACCTCTGTAGCAAAAGTTATGATTTTTCTTAGGGAGTCTGTGCTGTGGAATGATGGCTGGTCTGACAGGTTTTAGTGTTTCGACTTAAGCGTATACTTAGAGGAAAAATCAGAGGGCTCACCATAACTAAAAATATATATAATCCTTCCAGCTTTCAGGAAAACTAAAGATCATGAAATTCGGACGAACGAGAAAAGTTATGATAGTTTCTTTGTTGCTGTCCAGAGACCCGACGCGAGAATTGATACTCTGTTGTATGGCTTGGTAGGGCTAGTAAAGGGACGAATCGAGAACCTCACCAACTAGGTTTAGAAGGGGAATGCAATAAACTTTTCAGAATGTCCAAGATCTCTTTATTTGGATTTCTGTACAATTAGTTATGTTTTTCAAGGTGACTGTCCCACTGGTAGGACAGACTGGTAGTTGGTAATAGAATTGGGGACCGCGTTTTAGTGGCCGTTATGCTCAGTTTATCTATAGTTTTGCTTTTGAATCTATATGGTAGCCTTAGCGTGTCTCATATGTTATCCAGTGTGGGTTTGATTCCGGTAGCAAGACAGATCCCCAACCTCCTCGTTCGCACGGTTGAGGCAAGTGCATTGTTGTTAAATGGGTGTGATTGATTGGCTATGTTTGTGTGCTTTTTGATATATGGTTGCATAGCAAGATGGCTTACTTGATGAATGTTTAAGTATGGTGATGGCTCAAATTATGCTTATGCTCTCTCGTGGTTCAATGTTGTTGTCTTTTGGTAAGATTGGTGATGAATGAGAGATGAGCATTTGCATATTGAGAGCATATTGAGGCTTGGTCACGCGACCAAGCATGTTTCTTTGAGATCCCGTCATGAATGTGACGGGCCCGAGATCCTCACCGTGGAGCGTGGGCTTGAGGTCCCCGTTACTTGCGGAGTAACGGCAATTGGTCCTCGTGCGCGCGGCGTACAGTGCATGGGTATCTTGGCGATGGTTGCATACTCTTCATTACCAAAGTAATGCACACAAAGTTAAAGATAAAGGTTCCTTGAGCATTGCATTTGCATATGAGATGTTCTATTGTTGATCTCCTTTACATGTATGTTGATGTTATAGTTTTTATGTACTTGCTGAGTCCAGTGGACTCACTCTTGCTTTATTGTTGTTTTAGGTACCGAGCCAAGAACGACATGCATGGGGGGAAGTAGTCTGCTAGTCACACACATGCCACATGAACTAAATAAAGTTTGAATGATATTCAGATCGTAATTGTTTTTAGTAATTGGACAAGATACTCAAAGGTTCATTATGTCTTGTCTCTTGCAGGGGTTTAAGTATAATAATGATGAGTAGTGGAACTTTATACTTCATTGGATTGCTAGATACTTAGCATATCTTTGATTATCTTTTGATGTGTCGGATGATAGTTTAGTTAATTTATGAATTATCGTATGTTGGAACCTCCGTAATTAATTTTACAGGGAGGTTCTCACTAAATTTACTAAAGTTGCCTTGGTTAGAATTATTAGGGTTTTGTTTAGTAGCATTCCAGGCTCATGTCGGGCTGGGGTGTTACAGACTCTACCTTCCAAGTCTCTTCTCGCTCAGTCCGACGTGACCATAACACCTAATGTATACCCACGTCTATACCTCAGCACTCACTCTGACCTCTCCAGTACACGTATCGGATGGGACTCGAAGGTAACGTCTTGCTCGGTGGTCAATGGCTCTAATGAAACCCCAAACTTTGGATCTCCTAGGTACTCACTCAACACCAGAACATTCCAGACGTTGCGTGCCTCGCATGTGGACCCGAGATGGTCCTCGCAATACGCCAACTTCCGAGTCTCCGCAACTATAAAAAACAAATGAATGTACCTTGGAGTAACACCCCGGCTTACCAAAAGACCAAGATGTCACCTATAACTATTATTACTACACTTTTCTAGATCAAACTCAAATATTACTACCTTCTAGGTGTCACGATTAAACATTACACAATGAGGTAATTATAAATTTTACCAAAACGGTTAATCATAGTTCAATTATAATTCAATCTAATTAATTATCAAGGGCATTATATGATGAGAACATCAACCCTCCGGATACGAGCGTTACTCCACATCATGGTACAAGGAAGGTTTCTACGTCACTTTGTATCCAAGCCAAGCAAGAGTTCAAGTTGGACACGTTCTGGAATCTAGTTCAGCCTCCGGAGACAACCCTGACTTTAATTAGGCATAACTTTCACATACAAACTCTGTTTGAGGTCCATGAGTACTTGATTGAAAGCTTATCTCGTCCTCTATCAAACAGATCTGGCCTCACCTCCAAATTCCTTTTGGGCAAACCACAATCATCAAAAGAAAATGTTGCATTACCTATCTGGGCCATGGGCCTTGTAATTCGGAGAGAAACCCTAGGGCCCATACTGTTCACGTGGTTACTGTTCACACATGAACAGTACCACTGCACCTCCCTCTTCCACCTATATATAGTGACCACCATCCCCTTTAGTTCTTTGGGTTTTGTTGATTGAAGTTTAGCTTTGCTACTTTATTCTTTGTCCTCTTGGTCGGTGAGATCAACAACGGCATTGTTCTTTGGAACCCCACCTATCAATACATTCAATTTCATATTCGCAATTGCAGATTGCTTATTTATCTTGTTCTTGCATGCTTCTTCGGTGTATACAGGAATCGATCTTCGTGATCAGGTCAACCGGGTACTTGTGCACGGTTGATAATGACTTATTGAGCAGTTCAGTGATCGCGTGGTTTCGAGCCTTGCGAGTTCGTAGCCAGGATCGTGAGAGTTGAGCGACTACCACCGAACGTATCTTCTCATTAAAAGATCGGGCCAAAATCAGGACCTTCGGGGTTCATCAAGTGGTATTAGAGCTACAATTCTTCGGTGAGCAATCAGTACCCTTAGTAGTAGAATTTTTTTCATACCTTGAGTTCAGAAAATTGCCCCAAATTTTTTTGCTTCTATCATCCATACCGAGCCCATTTAGCCTTTGCAATTTTTCTTTTCGGTTTTTGCATGGTCGGATCATTGGTTGCATCGTCGTGTCTAGTTGCTGATCTTTAGTTCTAGTTATTGTCTAGTTGGTCATGGTATAGATTGCTTCTCGTGTTTTCCTTCGCGTTGCTTGATCGTTCGTTTAGGGTTCTTAGTTTTTGCATTTAAAACAGAAAATTCGTGGGTTATAACTCCTCTAATCCGCACTAAAAAATAGAAAATCGGTCCTATTGTTAATCAAGAAAAACCTAGAGGATTCATGTGATCTTTTGGGAGAGTTTATGTTATTTGCGACTTGCGGCAAACTCTAGGGCCGACCAGATAGTAGAAGGAGAAAGAGACAACCGTAAGAACAAAAGCCGTGGTAGAGAAAAAAAAGAAGAAAAAGAAAAAAGAAAAGAAAAGAGCATAAAAATTGGAGACCTTCTACATATAGCCACAAGCTTCCATAAAAAAATTCAGCAAGTTTGGCCCACCGAATCAAAAGATATAGTAGTTTCAAGATTGAACACGAGTCGGTTTCGAGTCCGAGTAGGATTTCGTTTCCGAGACACCTTCAGTAAAACGGGCATAACTTTTGCTTACGGTGTCCGTTTTTTATGTTCTTATGCTCATTTCGAAGCTAATGATGAGGCGCATCCTTTCCACCTAAGCCACTACTTGCCCTTAAGGTGTCCCAAAATCGGCCATCTTCGGCCCCGAATTCACATCGCAAGTTTTCGGTTTCTGTTTTTGCCGTTTCCTTCGATCTTCCTTTCGGAATTTGGAGTTTGCCTCAACTGCAAAGTTGTAGATATTGTCGAAACCTTTCAAACGAGAATATGTAAGATATATAAAGCTTTGCTTTTTCATCGGTTGAGACTAGTTATTTTTTCTGCTCAATCTAGAGGGCTTTTGCATTGCACCGATATTGCTGTCTTTTGTGCTCTACATCGTGCGAACAATCTTGTGCCCCTTACAGAAGTTTGAATAGTTGGCCAGCGTCTCTCCTAGCACTTGTTGTGAGGTTCTCCTTTGCTTACATCAAGTCATATTGATCGTTGCGTGTGCGTACATACACTTCTCTACATAGGGCTTTGATTAGCTTACTTTGATTAGGCTAGGAGCAGCAACATTGGCTAGTACTTTGAACAATCTTTCAACTTGTATTAACTGATTTGATAATTGCTGATCCTTGCTACCATATTGAAGCTTTCCAAACTCCACTTCCTACTAACTTAGCAGGTGTCGTTCATCGCAATCGTTGGGCTAATTTCAAGTGAGAGTATCACGAACCAGCCACCGGTTGTACCAATTCCTTGCTGCATTGGTAAGAACTTGTAAGAACTTGGTATAAGCTTGAGTGTGAGTGACTTGATTTGAGCCTCCAGATCCTAGTAGTTGATAGGAACATATTCTTGTGATTTGTTTCCTTATTTTCTACTAACAATGACATGTTGGTTGAATTTGGTAGATTACGATGTCATCGTAGGCTGATTTGAACTCAAAGGGAAACAATTACATGCATACATATTACCCCTCACCGATGAGAGTACGTCATTGGACTACTTTCTATGGGTTACTATGTTGGAAAGCTACTTTGAAAGACACGACCTTGATCCTTATGAGAAGATGAACATGGCAAGGACGACACTGATCAGTGATGTTCAACATTGGTGGTCGAGTCTGGAGTACCACTTCATGTACACATGAGAGCAGACGAAGAAGAAATTGCAACGTTGTTTTGTACCTCCACCACCCACAGTAACAAGCGAGGTGCAACCGAAGGTAACTAAAAATGTTGACATTGTTTTGGCTCCTACTCCAACTACAGATACCACTGAGATGCATGAAGAGATGAAGGATGAACTAGCGCATCTTATGCCATTAGAGGAGCAACTTGAGGTACCTACAGTATCTGATGAGGACAATCATGACAAAGGTACTGATTTAGTGCTACAGCAAGATATAGAGCAACCTTGTGAGTATATACCTGCTGTAGTAGTGCAATCTTTTGATATTCCTTGTGTTGACTTGAACGAACCATGTGTTGATCTGAATTCTCATAATTTTGCACATGTTGAATTAATTATACATAAGGAAGTATTGGATAGAATATCCCCTGCTGAAGCTTTGTGTTATATCATGCTTAATGATCCTGTTAGTCTAGAATGTGCTATGGAGAAAGTTTCTGAAATTTCATATCTAAATTCTCCTTCTAGCACCTACACCTACTGTTTTAAGTTAATTAGAGATTATGGTGTAGACAATCAATTTTTGGTATATCGCATATGCATAACTTGTGATCACATGGATGAACTGAAGCTTACTGTTTGGTATAATAATTATTGTGTGCTGAATTTTGTTCAATATATGAGGAAAATAAAATTTAGTGCTCATCCAATGCCTATGTGTTCACCTTTTATTGCACCATCTAGCATTGACAATTTGAATAATGATGTTGAAGTATGGAAGAACTTACATATCTTTTCACCCTTGCTAGATGAATTTGCTATTGCTCAATTGAAATTTGATTATATCAATGACTTGTGCACTTTGAATTCAATTGTTGTGCTGCCCATTAACAGGGCGATGAATAACTCTACCATATACTTCACTTACACTAGCAATTTGAGTTGCAAACTAAATGCTGTGAGAAAATGTACCTTTGCTGATTTGATGCAGGCATACTCACCTTTAATTTGCAAAGTTTTCTCTATTTATTTGTCACCCGCTGTTGCTAACATTTTGTAGGAAGATAAGCATACGTTGCTACAAGTTTTGAAGCTATTCTTGGAATTGGAGGATGAGCTTGAGTCGAGGACGACTCAAATGCTAGAAGGGGAGGATGATGAGGACATCAACTCTCCAGATACGAGCATTACTCCAGTCATGGTACAAGGAAGGTTTGCACGTCACTTTGTGTCCAAGCCAAGCAAGAGTTTAAGTTGGACACGTTCTGGAATCCAGTTCGGCCTCCGGAGACAACCCTAACTTCAAATAGGCATAACTTTTACATACGAACTTCGTTTGAGGTCCACAAATACTTGATTGAAAGCTTATCTCATCCTCTTTCAAACGGATCTAGCCTCACCTCCAAATTCCTTCTGCACGCACCGCAATCATTAAAAGAAGCTGCTATGTCACCTATTTGGGCCGTGGACCTTATAATTCGGAGAGAAACCCTAGGGTCTGTACTGTTCATGCAGTTACTGTTCACACATGAACAGTACCACCACCCTCCATCTTCCTCCTATACATAGTGGCCACCATCTCCTTTAGTTCTTTGGGTTTTGTTGATTGGAGTTTAGCTTTGCTACTATATTCTTTGTCCTCTTGGTTGGCGAGATCAACAACGGCATTGTTCTTCAAAACCCCACCTATCAATACATTCAATTTCATATTCGCAATTGCAGATTGCTTATTTATCTTGTTCTTGTGTGCTTCTTCGGTGTATGCAGGAATCGATCTTCGTGATCAGGTCAACCGAGTACTTGTGCACGATTGATAACGACTTGTCGAGTAGTTCAGTGATTGCATGGTTTCGATCCTTGCGAGTTCGTAGCTAGGATCGTGAGAGTTGAGCGACTACCACCGAACGTATCTTCTCATCGAAAGATTGGGCCAAATCAGGACCTTCAGGGTTCATCATTATAGATAAATTTCAATTAAGAGAAAAACAACAACTAGCAATAGTATTGACCATGTGGAACTAAGGGAACCACAACCTATTCAATTAATTCAATTCCAAAATAATTGAATCATGAAATGGAATGAAGTGTTTCTCAAGTGCAACAGTCTCATGTTCTACTTTCTTTCCAAAGAATGCCATCATCAACGTTCACCTAAAATATTAAATAAACAAGCGTGAGTCCAAGACTCAGTAAGTACAAATAAGACAATAACCCAAATCTCATAAACATACTTTGAATTTAACACAATCAGCCATCCACAATAATATCATAAACATTCACTTTTATTGCCATGCAATGCATATGCCACAAATGCACATTTCTTTTCTCTTTGCATTTAATGGCAATGCGGAGTATGCATTCGTCGATGCATACCCATGCCCGTGCCTTCAGCACAGGGACCTCAAGCCCACACTCCATGAATGTGGGGACCATATGCTTGTCTAATACATGACGGGGACCTCAAACTTCTCATTACTTGGCTACAACGTAGACCAAGCCTCAAGGATCAAAGAATGATGCAAATAAATGATGCAATAATTAATTTAACTTTAACATCATTACCATATCATCCCCATGGTCATTGCATCAATATATCATAATCACATTTAAGAAATAAAAATCTCACCATGTCATCCCCTTGGTAGTTGTGTCATCAACTCAATCTTACTCTTTTCATCAATAATACCATGACACAAAAATAACTTACCAACACATTATTTTATCTTGTGTCAACAAATCAACAAGTCAATGACAAACACCTGTTATCACCCTTATACATGTACTTGCCTCAACCGTGATGTTTGACGATGAGAAGAGGGCACTACCCCTGGATTCACACCACCACCTGAACATTTAATAAACATCCTAAGGAGACATTTCACGGCATACCATAATACAAAATAGATAAATAAATTGCATTGCTCCTAATCGCCATCCTAAATGACCCCATTTCCCTTGAACGTTGTTCTGTCCCAAAACAGGATAGTCACATTACAAAAATCATATATCCCATTCTGTTTATTAGAAAAATGCATTCTTGGTCTCTCTAGAAAGGTTACAAAAATGTCTACTAAAGTTTAGTTGGTCGGATTATCAAATTTTGCATTTAACAAATTTTAGCACATGGATCAAACAACTGTCAGAATCTGACAGACATTCTGGACAACAAGATTGAAACGTACATAACTTGCATTCTGAAGATCCAAAAATAGTGTGCTTTAACAATCCTGAAAGATAATTGAATTACCTACAAAAGTTGTTTTGGGCAACATCCTTGATTCGGCGGTTATCTATTTTTAATCTTTTTAATTCCACGACTGCTATAACCTGACAGAGGTTCTGGATAGCAACTTTGAAAAATTCATATCTAGAAATCTATACATCCAAATAATATGATCAAAGACTATGGAGAGCTACGGATATTACCCACAAATCTCTAGTTGGTGACCAAATAAGATTTCGCTAATACATGGACCAAATCTACAGCGCACTACAAACTGTCTACACCCAATCTGCTACCCGCAATCAAACGTATAGACAAGAATTACTCTAAATCATGGAAAAATGAAAACATCCATGAATACCTCGCTGAATTTCCCACGAGGACCTCCTCTCCCCTTCCTTCTACCTATTCCCCTTCCTTTCTCCTCTTCTCCTTCCCCTTGATCCCTTGGTAGTAGTAACACCACCCGCAGGGCAGCAGCAGGGAGGGGCGGTGGCGCTACAGTGGCAACGTGCTACAGTGTGGTGCTATAGTAGATGGCTAGGGTTTTCCCCCATCTCCCCGTCTTGGGCTTCGTGGACCAAAGGCCTAAGGCCCAGGTTCTCGCACTACTGCGAAAACCCCTTTTACTCCTTCTAATTTTCTCTTTTAAGCGATTTTCTTCCTTAGAATAATTCGAGGTATTACAATCTATATTGGAAAATGAAAGTTGAGTTCACAATTGAGGGCACACATCTCTCGAAAGGGGAATAGCAAATAACAACCAATAAGAAAATGACATTGCGATTGAAACGCGACAACTATTGTGCGGAAAGAGCAAAAAGTTTTAGGCTTGATTCAAATAACCACAAGTTACAAAACTTGACTCCAATTCTCAAATACTCCCACTGCACTCTTTCCTCTAATACTGGAATTAGTCCTTTGAATATAACAACACTTTGTCACAACGAACAAGATAAGTTCTTTAGTTCAAACCACAAGAACTAATTAAGAACCAATAAAATTCTTCAACACGTCATATTTGGCTCGGAACAGTTCAACTACACATGAAACATGAGATCCAAATGATCTTAGCCACAAAACTCAAAACATTTTCATTTACGGGATTTCATGAAAAGCAAGCAGATTATTCTCCTCTTAAAGGAATCAACATAATTATTCTTTCAATGCTACCCCATGTTACCCACTCAGACCAAAGAGCTTTTAAGTTTAAATCACACAAATCTATTAAGAAGCAATAGGACAATACAATACATCATTTTATTTAAAATAATTTCAGCTACCACAAATAATAGCCCAACTTGACGTCATAGATTATCATTTAACTTCTTTTCTTACAACTTCTAATTTAATACCGCAAAACTTTACAAAGAGGTTTTGACACCCAGTATTTCAAAGAACAAGGTTCTAAACTCCAACACTCCAACTACTCCAAAAGAAATGAGTAGAGTCAAAACTTTCTTCAATGAAATTTGTAAAAGCTAATTCCCATTATCTAAAATACCAAACAGATAACCAGGTCACCTTTATCAACAAGAAAGATAGGACTAACATGAAAGAGAACAATCTTGTCAATAATAACGTTTACAAGTAGCATAGAGAACTCAACAGTCAGAACGACAATAGTTGTTCTAAAAAGCAAATAGGGACCAATGGAAACTCGTACCCAACCATTGTGTTTGATTACAATCTCCGACTTAACCACGACAAGGCATCACAAAAAGATTTTAACACTTTCCTTCATGAAAGAGATGCTTTAAAACTTCAACAATCGGAATGATCCAAAAGAAATACATGGAGCCAAAGCCTTCTCTCGTTAACGAATTTGCAACAGAAAACTCTCATTACCCAGAATATCAAATGAATAAATAAGTCATTTTTTTCCAATAAGAAACAAGGAACAACCATGTAAATATCAATCTTGCCAAAAGACAACGATCACAAATAGTAAAACCAACTCAATAGTCGAAAAACAATAATTGTTTCAGAGAATGATTAGAGACCTATTGAAACCCATCAACTACAATGAACCACGAACCTAAGAGAAATTCATCAACCACCATAGGACAAGATTTGGCCAAATTCGAAAATCAAGGAAGAGAACAACTTTCTAAAGCGGCTCACGCTCAACACCTGTAACTATGGTACTCAGGGTAACTACCCCCATATCCACATATCGCAAACTGTAATATCCCGACATTCATTTGAGAGTGCAATTCAATTTGGGAGGGAATTAATGTAATTCTCCGATAAGGTTAGAAATCATTTTCGGGAGAGATTATTTAATCGGTAGAAGGTTTCTTTTGGAAAACTGTTTAATCAGGAGTTTAGAGGGGGTTTTCCGCGATATCCCGGCAACCTGGGCCTGGGCCTTGACCCATGAGACCTGGCCGGCCATAGGGGGGGAGGTGCCACCCTCCCCCAAAACCCTAGCCGCCCCTCCTGTAACACCCCAGCCCAACATGAGCCTGGAATGCTACCAAACTAACATTAAACAATTCTAAGCCAAAACATTCTACCAAATTTTTGGCAGAGCCTCCTCTGTATTGGTAACTACCAGGAGGTCCCAACATTTGAATAAAACATATATAAATAATCCAGTATTCAGAATCATCAATAGGCATTCAAAACATGTATGCAACTAGCATATTCAAAGGTATCCAAAAGACACTACTCATCATTATTACACTTAATGCAATTCACGAAGCATAATCATAATCAATTTTTAGCGGTTGCTCTTTTATTAAGGTATGAACTAAAAATTTATCAACTTAAAAGGTGGATGGCAGTGTGTGTGTCCAATTCAAGTCTACTCCCTCCCATGCATGTCGTCCTTGCAAATGGTACCTAAAATCACAACAAAAGCAAGGGTGAGCCCAAAGACTCAGCAAATATCAAAATGAAACATTAAACTCATATTTACAGCATCAACATTCCATTCCAAAGCTTTACTCGAAAACATATCTCATGAGGGATGTATGCGAATATGCAATGCAACTTTTCTCTTTCACTCTTTATCGCATTTCACCGGTAATGCGAGATATGCACTGCCGCCGCATACCATGCCCGTGCTCGCAAGCACAGGACCACCTGCCCAATACTCCGCAAGTAAAGGGACCTCAAGCCCACACTCCACAAGTGTGGGGACCTCAAGCCCGTCATATACATGACGGGGATCTCAACAAATGCTTGGTCACCACATGACCAAGTCTTTATTTTATCAACATGATGCATACGCACAAGTCTTGAATCATCATAATCATACCTCCTCGGCAACATCATTTATGAATTTAACTTATTCATACTTCTATCATACATGTTCATAGACATGCAAAAACTCAAGCAACCATGCATCATACGCATTTTCACAACATTAATAATCATGTTCAACAACATCTATAACATCCTAGCATCCATAGACATCACAATAATTCACAATACTAGCAAACAAGTACTTGCCTTAACGCGTAAGAACGGAGGATGCGAAGAGGGTGCTGCCTTCGGGACCACTCCCCCACCTAAAATTCATTTAAAAGTTTACTAAGACAACAGTAATGGACCAAACAACCCATACAAGCAAGCACGAACTAGCAATAGCTTGTAACGCGATCCCGACTCCAATTTTCTAAATGCTGAACTAACCCCTCTGTAAACAGTCATGTTCAAAAATTCGTATCTTTTAGTATAGGAGTCCAAATGAGGTGTTCTTGAACTTCGTTGAAAGGTTATCAAATTCCCCAACTAAACCTAGTTGGTGGCCCTTCCTGATTCGGCCATCTAATACCCTAAAATGCCAATTAACAGAACATCGTTTTCACGTCGGGTTCTCTGGACAGTACACTAAAACTATCATAACTTTTAGCTCGTTTGTCCAAACTTTGTGTTCTTTACCTTCCCTGAAAGCTACGACAGTTCTCTACAACTTTTGTTATACTGAGATTCTCTAATTATTCATTTAACTGATCGCTCCAGTCAGATTACTAAAACCTGTCAGAATACCGACAAATTTGCAGAACAGCGGCGCTACGAAATTCATAACTTTTGAACCGCTCATCCAAACGACGTGATCTAAGACTCTATTGAAAGCTAAAGACGTGACCTACAAATCTCTAGGAGATGGACAGATCAAATTTTGCACTTAACATCCTCAAAACAGCCGAGCAATACAGACTGCCAGAAACCGATATAATACCGACATTGCCAAAACGCAAAACTACACGACTAATCGAACGAGATCATGGGTTACCCTTGGAGAACGAGATGACGAACGCGGAGACCCAGCGAAGCTCCTTCTTTCCTTCCTCTTTTCCTTCTCCCCTTCCTCTTCCTTTCTTCTTCTTCCTTTCTCTCCTTCTTTTCTCCTCTTGGCATGGCAGCAGGGAAGGGGATTGCTACTGTTCCCATTGCTACAGTACGGCGGCGCTACAGTACCCGTGAGCTACAGTACTTTCTAGGGTTTGGCTGCCCCCCTCCTCCACTAATGGGCCAAGGTGTTGTGGGCTTTCAGCCCACAGCCCAGGTTCTCTGAAACAAGCGAAAAACCCCCTGAACTTCCAGTTAAAACCATTCTCTAACACAAATTTTCAATTGGAGTCTCTAAGGTTATACGGGGTATTACATTCTACCCCCCTTAACAGAATTCGACCCCGAATTCTTTCCATCGCTCTACTCGAAGAACAATCGCAGCTAGAATTTACCGAACAAAACCACACACCTCATCATGAACAATTCCGATTATTGCTCGCGCATGCAAGACTCTAATTCCCAAGTCACTTCCCTCGTGGACTTATGGGATCACACCACCTTGACGGATACCATCGTCTTTCACCTCAACACTAGTCTCGACCTTGACAAGTACACTCATCATACGGGATTCAAAAGTAAGGTCTTACTCGTTGCCAACAGCCCTAACAAAGCCTCAAGCTCGGACCTCTCATGTGCTCTCTTAGCACCGAATATACAAGACATTGCATACTTCGCAAGCAAGTACTCGAGATAGTCCTAGCGATACGTTAATCTACAATTTGTCGTGACTAAGGAACCTGTCCAACACACCCTAGTTAAACTTCCTTTTGGTACGAAGTACACCGTGTGAACAAAACACACGGAACTCTTGTTCGACTCTCGATCGATTACTTTACCTATGCAAGTAGCTTCTCCTTTGACAAGGGATGCACAAAGAACTTGCCTACCAACTCACTTATCCAAGAACTTAAACAAAAGAGTCATAATGCATCTAACTCAAAACCATCCTCCCTTAGAAGAGCCCAATCCAAAATCAATGGATTTACCACGAAATCTTTTCTACTTTCCAAGTAGATAGTTTAGAAATAAACGCCACACAAGCTAAAGGCGAAAACACTCGAAAAAACCAGATTAACCATTTTTTTTAACTAGAGGGAATCACACATACCGACAAGAACCAATTCAATTTATAATTGACATCCATCATAATCACATAGTTCAAGTAAGAACTAAGAGAATATCTCACTATCCAAGATCACACCCTTTCCCACAATCTTTCTTTTAAAAATTTAACTTTCTCTTAAACCATAGGATCGTAAATCATTACATAACATATTAACTCATTTCTCTTAAATTGGCAACCTCAAAGCTATGTTCTACAGAACACAAAATCCACACTTATGCAGGAGACTCTTCCAACCCACAATATCACACTCTAGCCAACTTCTTTACCAATGAATTACTTTGACAAAAATAATTCTCAACACAACTCAATATAGATTTCACCCACCATCACATCCTCAATCCATTAAGGATAACCAATTTGAAATTCATATGACACACTCTCATTTACTACAATCGAAAGGATACTATCAATGATCATCCCACTATTTGGAATCCACTCTTATTCTCTGCTTTCACATATAACCACCGGCAACCAATATTCTAGCATAAAAATGCAATACCCAAATTCAACCTCCAAGACTCCTACAACCAACTTTTCGTATAAAAGATCGAAAACTTGATTCACTCACTAGAATTCCAACACTCTAAACATACTCAAACATTATCATTCATATGTAAAATATTTTTCTCGACCAAATTATCTTTTATAAGAATTCTATCTCCGAAGGTTATTCACTAAAATCGGGCATACCTGCGACATCTCAACCTTACCTACTATTCCATCAATTGACATTACGATTAAATTACTTCGCTAACCCTACATCTCATTAAACTACACCGTCATAGATCACATACCTAACCTTGCAAAATTACCCAATCGCGATACTCTAACACATTGATCGAGCTTCTAGACTTTCGATAATCCCAACTTTCCAACATGATTGAAGGTTCTTGGATTATAATTCGCTATGGGTTTCACTAGTTGTAACACTAATCAGTTTTATTTCAACAACAATCATTCCATTTAAATCCAATTCCTTTCAAGAGTTTTAGGACAAAATCAAATCACTTTCTACTGATCTTCCAATAGCTTGGCCCCATAATTCTCATCGCGATCATGTACTTGACCACCACCAACCAATCGCCACATTACACCACGAAAGATCTTGCGACCCACTTCTTAAACTTTTCTCAATAGGAAGAGCAAGCGACTACAAATTTTAACACACAGGAAACACTACTCCTCACAGTGAGCACGAGACCCAAGAGAAATAGTCAAATAGCGTTGATCTCGAAAAACAAAAGACGAGACCACATTGGAGGGCACAAGTTCACAAGAGGGTAGTTTCGGACAACAATAAATCACAATAAAACACTGCTTTTGAAACTCAAGAAACACTTAAGCGACAACGAAAAAAAAGTTGCAGTTACAATCTTGAACTCCAACCTCAAATACTTATGGTACACCATTTTTTTTCTTCTCTTTAACAGAGAAAACAATTTCCTTTGTTTACATCACCACTTGCCAACCAAAGAAGAAGTACTTCTAAAACAATTCACATTAATCACTTAAGAACCCATCAGAATAATCTCCCACCTCGCCTTTCTCATCAATTTCAGCCACCACATTAAGCATGAACTACCAAAAGCTCACAAATGCAAAACTCCAAACTTTCTATTTAACCGATATTACAGAGGCGGTCAAATTACCTTCTTTCTAAAAGAATCATCTCCACTCCCACAAGTCACAACCTTTACGGACAATCTTATTAACATCAAGGATAATAAACTATTAACAAGAATCATTATCGTCAACTCTTTTAACAAAGGCATGCAACCCCAAGTCACATTCCTCATGAGATACACATGAATAAATTATATTTCTTTTCAACTCTTCACCTATTAGTAATGCTCACACTCATTTTATACACAACTTCCAATTTAGCGGCTATCGTAGACATTTAATGAATTATACAGTCATAGGAGAATTTATGATCCTTCCTCTATCTGCATTCCTACTAGCGAATATGAGACCATCAAGCAACCAATTAAAGGCAATTTTCCAGATTATTATCCACTAGGACAACAGTCAAATACATCCTTATCTCTCCTTCCTCTGAATTAGAGTTATCCATTGTGATCAAGTAATTCAACCGGTTTAACAACCTAAACCATTTTAATGATCAACCTTCTCATCAAGGACACACTATTATCCTACCACTCCACCATCAAGTAAACAAAGATCGCCAACTACATCCCATCAGTTCATCTCTTAGCGATGCTCGACACCATACTTTGATACTTTATAATTGCACCTAGCAATTACATATGATCAGTACTTATCCATGAAAGATAACTTCCAAGATGACTATCCACTTATGACACTAATCTAACACCTTCTGGACTTATCCATCCCAAAGGATTAGGTTAATCCGTTGAGTCCAAAGAAATCCAATCTACGAGAAACTTACTAAATTTATTACCCATAGTGATCAAACCAGTCTCATCAACGTTCCATACTTCCTAATAACTCTTATGTCCCCAATTAGGTATGGACATACTTTTTGTCACTACCCAAAAGGTAAATACCCTATGACAACATCACATTAATCAACTCCAATTCCAAAGATCTAGGCTACAATCAATCATGCACCACGCTGCAGATCCGACTTGAGAACTCAAACCTTATCAATGAACTCCTATGTTTAAAACCTCTCGCTTAAACATATTAGGATCTCACAAAAGGATTTTAACTCCTTTAGGAAAAGAGGCATTGACTTCAAAACTCAAATAATCCAAAATAAATACATAAAGCCAAAGCTTTCACATAATAAAGAACTTGCAATGAAACTTTCAAAGATCTCGAACACCAAGCGAATAAATGAATCATATTTTCCAATAAGAAGGGCGAACTCCCAAGACACAACAGAGACCAAGTGAAATCCCAACAAATTTCACCATCCGCATCTATACCAATTGGTCTAAATCAAGCTCAAGAAGAGAACAACTTTGAACAACTTTTCTAAAGGTATTCACCATGGTACTGTGAGGGTACTGAGGTAGTCATTTCGCTATTCTCATACTACGAACGGTGGTGTAACTTTGGTAAAGCCCAAGGCCACAACCACGACCTCAACCTCTCAACAACCACTATAGTTACAGAGCTATCATAATAATCATATCATAAGCATTCGTAATCGGTTCATAACAAGAATGATCAATGCGACATAACAGAAACGTAAATGCAATGCTTGACCCTTCCCATCCTCATCGTGCACTAGTGTGTCAAGTTTTTTTAGTTCACTAATCATTACAAAAATTTTAGCAAATTAAGTTACCTAAGTTGTTAATCCATTCACCACGGACCTCTGACCGCTCGATACCAATCAGAACACCTCACCCAACATGAGCACGGAATGCTACCAAATTAACATTAAACAATTCTAAGCCAAAACATTCTACCAAATTTTTGGCGAGAGCCTCCTCTGTATTGGTAACTACCGGGAGGTCCCAACATTTGAATAAAACATATATAAATAATCCAAAGATTCGAATCATCAATAGGCATTCAAAACATGTATGCAACTAGCATATTCAAAGGTATCCAAAAGACACTACTCATCATTATTACACTTAATGCAATTCACGAAGCATAATCATAATCAATTTTTAAGCGGTTTGCTCTTTTATTAAGGTATGAACTAAAATTTATCAACTTAAAAGGTGGATGGCGGTGTGTGTGTGTCCAATTCAAGTCTACTCCTCCCATGCATGTCGTCCTTGCAAATGGTACCTAAAATCACAACAAAAGCAAGGGTGAGCCCAAAGACTCAGCAAATATCAAAATGAAACATTAAACTCATATTTACAAAGATCAACATTCCATTCCAAAGCTTTACTCAAAACATATCTCATGAGGATGTATGCGAATATGCAATGCAACTTTTCTCTTTCACTCTTTATCGCATTTCACCGTGTCACGAGATATGCGACCGCCAAGATACCATGCCTCGTGCTCGCAAGCACGAGGGACCAATTGCCCAATACTCCGCAAGTAAAGTGTAACACCCCAACTCAGCACGAGCCTGGAATGCAACTACCCTAAGCTGAAATACTAAATTTCGACAGAACCTCCTTTGTATACGAGGATACTGGAGGTTCCACACAACAAAAACACACAAGTAATCATAAACTAGTCATGAAATCCAACTCTAAGATCTAAACATGAATCAACGATAATGAGCTAAGATAACAAATAACCATATGACTTAAAGTTCTCATCTATGTTCTCATTGATCATAAAGATACCATCCATGACTAAATTTATTTATTACAAACCAAAAGATGACAAAAGAGAATCATTCTTTATTATAGTAATGAGTCTAATGTGAAGTGCATTATTCGAGTAGTGCTCATCTACTCCCTCCCAAGTGAACTTCATCAACGATCACCTAGAAATAAACAAACAAAGCAAGAGTGAGTCCATGACTCAGCAAGTACAATGATTAAGAAAAACATTCATTCATTGAAGATCACACATAACATCAATGGGTTCGATCATAACACACTGGATTACTTATGAATACATGATATGAATGCTCAAATCAAGGAATGGACTGCACACACGCGTATACCGGTATAGCCAGTGAACACCCGTCGGTGATCACTCAAGCCCGCATCTTAACAAAAATGCGGGGATCCACTTCCCGTATGAAGAACGTTTCATACGGGTGTCCAACATTGCCCATATTGGAATTAATGGGTCTTATCCAACCATCTTGGAATTGATGGTGGTTCTCATCCACTCCCGTGGACGTCAAATGTCAATGAATGCATGCAACAATTAAATGAAATATACCATAACATCACTTCTATTCATGAACTCAATGTATTGAACAAGGCATGAATGATTCATTTCACATGTCTCACAAGTTACCAAAACAACTCATGCTAAAAACCACAATGCACAAACATCCAAATAAACATGGTACTTGCCTTCACGTTGCGGCGTTATCCGCAACGGCGCTCTTATACCGGAGTTTCGCCGCCTAAACCAACGAAATAACTTAATAAGTATACATGATACCCAGCTCAACTAGTCGGTATTCTATTTTACTTCTATTAGGACTCAATTAAATCCTATATCGCATAGACTGAAAAACAGCGGAGTCTGTCCAATAAGAAAATCCTGGACAGCAACACGGGGACTAACATAACTCACAGCCTGGAAGTCGAAAAATAGCAAACCCAATTTCTGTAGATTCTTAACTGGTCTAACTACAAAACTCTAGTTGACGCGACAATCCAATTTGGTCAAATTAATAGGCTAATAATTGTTTGAACATTCAGCACAGAATCAGCCTACCAAAATTCAGCAGAAATATTCAGTTGATCATAACTTCTATGTTACAACTCCGAATTGAGCGTTCTTTACCAATCTGGAAAGGTTATCGAATTACCTACAATAACCTAGTTGGGTGAACTTTCAGATTCTTCCAACTTCTCTATCATAATATAGAAAATATACAGACAGATTAATCACGTCAGGTTTCTGGCAGCAGCTGTTATAACAGACATATCTTTTAACCCATAACTCGGAATCAAGTAAACTCAGTGGCCATCTAAACCTGACAGGGGATACTTCAATTTTCTAGGAGACACCAAGTTCAAAATCTGTGAATAACAATTTCTTATACAATTTACAAATTGACTGCAGAATCTCGTCAGGATTCTGGACAGTCAAGACTAATTCTATCATAACTTTTGACTCGGACCTCGGATTTGAGTGAACTCGGCGGCCACTGAAACGTAAGAACAAGACCTAGATATCTCTAGGAGACCAAACCTTCAGATTCTGCCTAAAAATAACCGAAACACCCTCTACAACGTACTGGACAGAATCAGTTTCTAAAATTCAGCAAGTCTGCCTAAACAAAAACGTATCCAAATCTCTTCTAACAACAATCAAACCACGAGGATCGGCATCGTTACCCCTTGCTGCAACCAGGGAGTAGGTGGAAGGATCCTTGGCGAAGAAGTTCTTCCTCCTTTTCTCCTCCTTGTTCCACAGCCCACGATCGTCGTCCCGTTTCTTGCAAAGACCGGCAATGGAGGAAGATCAATGCCGCAGCGGGAAGACGACTTGAGGGCACCACCATGAGAGAACACCAGGGAGGAGGAGATGCTGGGCGCAATGGGAGGAAGGCCAAAGGGTGGCGGCCAAGAAGGGAGGCGCGGCCAAAGGGGAGAAAACTAGGGTTTGGCATAGGGAGAAAAAGGGTGGAGTTCCCCTTGGCCGGCCACTTGGGGGGTCCAATTGGGCCTCTAGCCCAGGCCCAAGTTGGCCAAAATTAGCAGATAACCCCCTAAATCCAGAGACAATTCACTATTCCCATGGTTTCCTCTCCCTAAAGATCAATTTTCATCCTCAAAGTTTAATCCGAAGTATTACACTCTACCCCCCTTAACAGGATTCGACCCCGAATCTAAACAACTAGATGAACACAGGAATGGAGAACTGGCAAGTAGGAAACAAAGGGTTAACACATACCGGAAGTGAAAAGGTCAGGATATTGCTCGCGCATGCGAGATTCTAACTCCTGTGTGGCTTCCTCTCTGATTTGGTGAGACCAAAGAACCTTGACATACTTCAATGTCTTGCTCCTCAAAACCCGCTCTGACTCTTCCAAAATTTTCACTGGTCGGGACTCAAAAGTAAGGTCCTGCTCAATGGTTAAGGGCCCCATTGGAATTACATGCTCAGGGTCAAATAAGAACTTCCTCAACATGGACACATGAAACACATTATGAATCCCTCTCATAGAATCGGAAGATCCAAACGGAAGCCAAATTTCCAACTCTCGCCATAACCGGAACGGTCCGATGTACCTTGGGCTAAGCTTCCCTTTAGTACCAAACGCATTACGCCTTTGGTAGGCGATACTCTCGTAAGGACCTCGTCACCCACATTGAACTCCACCTCGCTCCCGACATCTGCGTAGCTTTTCGCCGCTCTGAGCAGCTAACAAGTTCCTTCTAACTGGCCACTCTAGCTACAGCTTTGCTGAACCCATTCGGACCCAAACTGCCCTCTCCCACTGCATCCCAACACAACGGAGATCTGCATTTCCGCCATAAAGGACTTCAAATGGTGCACTCGAATATCGGAGTGATAACTATTATTATAGGCGAACTCGCCAAAGCCGGTGATCTTCCCAACCACCCTTCCAGATAAAACACAACACTGAGCATATCTTCTAAGGTTTGAATTGTACGCTCATCGACCATCCATGCGAGGGTGGAATGCATACTAAGACGGAGTTGCGTGCCCAAAGCACTCTGCAAACTCTCCCAAAACTTGGAAACAAATTTGGCATCTCGGTGGAAACAATAGTCTTTGGCACCCGTGCAACCGCATTATCTCTCGCACATAAAGTGGAGCCAAATCGCTCGCAGATTGGTGGTTCGAATAGGAATGAAATGTGCGGACTTCATCGAACCGATCCACTATCACCCATATAGCATCCTTCCTCGCTGAGTGCGAGGTAAACCAACTCACAAAATCCATGGAGATGTCATCCCATGGCCACACCGAACCTCTAAAGGTTGCAACAATCCCGCCGGCCGCTTATGTTCACTCTTAACCCACCGGGCGGATCCCACACGAGGCCACATATTGCGCAATATCGACTTTCATTCTCTTCCACCGAAATTCTTCTTCAAATCTTTGTACATTTTGGTCTCACTGGATGTACAAAGATATCTGGGTACGGTGGGCTTCCTTTAGAATCTCATCTTTAACTCAGGCCTCTGTGGCACACAAAGGCGACTTTAAATCGCAAAGTACCGAATCATCTATACCAAAATGGCCTTGCTTGCCTTTATCTAGGCGCTTCCTCACACTGGAGCATTTGATCATGTTTGTTGTGCTTCCGTGCTGCTCGGAATGGTCGACTCAAGAAGCAAGCGGGTCTCGGTCTCGTGGTACCCGCAAAGCAAAAAGATATATCCATACGCTCAAAATCAGCGATGAGACAAGCGAGGGTAGGAGGTGTCGCCTTATGCGACTCAGGCATCGGCTACAACATTTGCCTTGCCGGATGATACTGAATGGTGAGATCATAGTCCTTTATCAACTCCAACCATCTCCTCTCGCCTCGTGTTTAAATCTTTCGGGTAAAGATGTATTTGACTCTTGTGATCGGTGAAAATGTCACAAGATTCGCCATACAAATAATGGCGCGGATCTTTAAAGCCGATTACTCTGCAAGCTCTAGGTCATGAGTAGGATAGTTCTGCTCATGCTTCTTCACCGCCGAGACGCATAGGCAATCACTTTGCCATCCCGCATAAGAACACAACCAAGCCCAACTCTAGGCGATGAATAAATAGTGAACCGCTTCCTTCTTCGAAGGGTGAGAATTGGAGCGGTCACCAATCTATCCTTCAAAGTACGTAAACTTCGTTCACACGCATCCGCCCATCAAATCGACACCTTTACGTGTCAATCGAGACATTGGTCTAGCAATGGTAGAGAAACCCTCCACGAACCGCCGGTAGTAACCACCAAACCAGAAAACTCCTCACTTCTTTTACATTGGTTGGTCTCTTCCATTCCACCACTGTTGAAATCTTACTTGGATCGGCAAATGCCCTCTTGATTGATTACATGGCCCAAAACCCAACTCGTAAATCCGAATTCACATTTCTTGATTTGGCATAAAATTGGTTCACTCTCGTGGTCTCAAGTACCAACCTCAAATGAGTATGTTCTTCTTTCGTCTTGGAATAAATCAAGATGTCATCAATGAATACTATGACGAAATCATCAAGGAAAGGGTGCAACATACTATTCATGGCTTCCATGAAAATCAGAGGAGCATTAGTTAGTCCAAATGACATAACCTTATACTCATAATGACCATACCTTGTAGAGAAAGTCTGTCTTCTCAATATCTTGCTCGCGAACTCGAATGATTATAACTCGATCAAGGTCAATTTTGGAAAATATTTTAGCTCCTTCAACCGATCAAAGAGACCTTCAATACGGGCAACGGATATTTATTCTTTACTGATTGCTTGATTAAGAGCCCGTAGTCCACACACATACGCCAACTACCGTCCTTCTTCTTAGTGAACGAGCAGAGCTCCCCACGGCGATACACTACGCGAATCATACCTTTGGATAGCAAATCATCCAGTTGCTTTTTCAACTCCTCCCGAAATGGTCGTGCCAAGCGGTATGGAGACATCGAAATAGGTCGGGTTCGAGAACAAGATCTATCCGAATTCCACTTCACGCTCGAGGCATACCAGAAGCTCCACAGAAACACGTCGGAAATTCATTCACCACGAATATCTTCAATACGAAGTGGAGATTGACTTCTCGCTAAGAGACCAAAGCAACCCAATGTTCGAGGCTCGACGACTAGGAAACAGACTAGCCAACACACACAGGAATCAAACGGCGACCGCCTCAAAACACTAGTTCCTCTCCGACGGAGCCTGCAAAGTCACCGTCTTCCAAAACAACAAATCTTGCACGGTAAAGAATAGCCAATCCATACCCAAGATAACATCAAAGGTGATAATCGAATCACCATGAGATTGGCAATGAAATTTTCATCTTCTATAGTGATAGTACACCCAGGGACAAGCTCAGAGCTAGAAATAAGACCTCCCTGGGCCGACCACCACAGATTCAGAAATAGATTGCAAACTCAAACCCGCCCTTTTAACAAAATCTAAGGACACAAAAGAATAAGTAGCCCCTAAATCAAACAGAACGAAAGCCTCATGTGAATCAACTAATAAAGTACCTGTCACCACATCGTATGCCCACGGTGTCGGGGTGGACATGGCGTAGACTCCCAAAGGTGCCGGAGCAGAGGACGCACCAACGCTCTGAGAGGGAGGAGCAGGAACTGCAGCAGGTGAGAACGAGGGCGGAGCAGATGGAGCAGGGTTCCAGAAGAACCCGGTCGGAGGCGCAGAGCTGAACTGCGGTGAAACCCATCTGGTGAGAACCAGGCACAAAAGGTGCAACCAGAGTCTGAACTGAGCTCCGAGGAGTACTAGAGGACGACGCTGCTGGAACTGCTTCCCACTTGATGATACTTGCCGGATTCTGCTTACAAACAGAAAGCTTGTGGCCCTCTCGACCACACTGACGACAAGTCCCTCTGAAAGAACATTCTGACGCACGATGCCCCTCTCCACACTTAAAACATTTCATACCTTGACCTGGAACTGGGCGCATCTGAGGTGTGGAAGAAGAAAAACGTGGCGCCGAAGAAAAAGACTGCCCCTGCTGAGCCGGACGAGATGGGCGGCTCCCCTGAAACCTCTTGGAAGTAGGCCGCTGAGAGGACCCACCTCCACCAACAAAACTCCTCTTCTGGCCACCACCAGAACCACCAACAGAAGTAGTGCCACCAGCTGCTTGCCTCTGCGAAGGAGAATTCCTCTCCTGCTCTATCCCTCTAGCCTGCTCAACCACAGTGCTGAAATCACGCAAAACCGAGGCTCCCAAGATCTGACGATACTCCTGAAGGAGACCCCGGCGAAACCTCTTGGCCTTCTCCAAGTCATCACTGGCCACAGCTGGTACAAAGCGTACCAGATTGTTGAACTCCATCTCGTACTCAGATACTGACCTATTGCCCTGAGTCAACACTAGCAATGACTGCTCCATCTTCTCAATAAAAGAATCCGGATAGTACTTGGCTCTGAACTGTGCCACAAAAACTTCCCAAGTAATGGACCTGCCTTTCGGGTCCTAGCGATGAACCCCTTCCCACCGTATATCGGCTTGACCCTTCGTTGAAAGGCCACAAACGAACCTTTGCGCCGAGTTCATCTCCAATGCCTCGAACTGACGCTCCATGTACCGGAGCCAATCTGCTGCCTGAACTGGGGTACCCGCCCCATCAAACGTGTCCAGCCGGAGCGTCATCCACTCACGAAGACTCATCCTAGTCTCCGGTGGAACTGCGGCAACAACCGGACCTGCCATGGCGGCAAAGCAGCGAAGATCGCGCGATCGCGCAGAGCAACAGAGCAGCAGATAAGCCGCACGCACCGCCGACGAGCTGCTCGTTCTCCCTTTGAAGATTTCGAATAATCGCCGACACCGCTTTGAGCATCGGCGGCGGCGGCTTGAGCTTCCACGGTGGTTGAGCGGTGAGGCAACCTCCTCATTAACCCCACCAGCCTCTTCTGCGGGCGTTGCGAAAACAATCGACCACGCCCACGCATCGCGACCACGGATCGCGGGCGCCACGGCCTCTACCTCGCCATCTAAGAACAACACAACGAACAGCACCAAACCGAACAACGGTTGCACAACAAATAAATCATAACAAGAAAATTGCGGAAACAACGAATTTCCCAACCCAACCTCAGGTACACGTGTGTCAATTTAATAATTTTATTTTAACCACGGACCTAAAGCCCGCTCGATACCAATCTGTAACACCCCAACTCAAAGACGAGCACGGAATGCAACTACCCTAAGTTGAAATACTAAATTTGCGGAACCTCCTTGTATACGAGGATACCGGAGGTTCCACACAACAAAACACACAAGTAATCATAAACTAGTCATGAAATCCAACTCTAAGATCTAAACATGAATCAACGATAATGAGCTAAGATAACAAATAACCATATGACTTAAAGTTCTCATCTATGTTCTCATTGATCATAAAGATACCATCCATGACTAAATTTATTTATTACAAACCAAAAGATGACAAAAGAGAATCATTCTTTATTATAGTAATGAGTCTAATGTGAAGTGCATTATTCGAGTAGTGCTCATCTACTCCCTCCCAAGTGAACTTCATCAACGATCACCTAGAAATAAACAAACAAAGCAAGAGTGAGTCCATGACTCAGCAAGTACAATGATTAAGAAAAACATTCATTCATTGAAGATCACACATAACATCAATGGGTTCGATCATAACACACTGGATTACTTATGAATACATGATATGAATGCTCAAATCAAGGAATGGACTGCACACACGCATTATATCGCAGATAGCCGGTGAACACCGTCGGTGATCACTCAAGCCCGCATCTTAACAAAAATGCGGGGATCCACTTCCGTATGAAGAACGTTTCATACGGTGTCCAACATTGCCCATATTGGAATTAATGGGTCTTATCCAACCATCTTGGAATTGATGGTGGTTCTCATCCACTCCGTGGACGCCAAATGTCAATGAATGCATGCAACAATTAAATGAAATATACCATAACATCACTTCTATTCATGAACTCAATGTATTGAACAAGGCATGAATGATTCATTTCACATGTCTCACAAGTTACCAAAACAACTCATGCTAAAAACCACAATGCACAAACATCCAAATAAACATGGTACTTGCCTTCAAGGCGGCGTTATCCGCAACGGCGCTCTTATACCGGAGTTTCGCCGCCTAAACCAACGAAATAACTTAATAAGTATACATGATACCCAGCTCAACTAGTCGGTGTTCTATTTTACTTCTATTAGGACTCAATTAAATCCTATATCGCATAGACTGAAAAACAGCGAGTCTGTCCAATAAGAAAATCCTGGACAGCAACACGGGACTAACATAACTCACAGCCTGGAAGTCGAAAAATAGCAAACCCAATTTCTGTAGATTCTTAACTGGTCTAACTACAAAACTCTAGTTGACGCGACAATCCAATTTGGTCAAATTAATAGGCTAATAATTGTTTGAACATTCAGCACAGAATCAGCCTACCAAAATTCAGCAGAAATATTCAGTTGATCATAACTTCTATGTTACAACTCCGAATTGAGCGTTCTTTACCAATCTGGAAAGGTTATCGAATTACCTACAATAACCTAGTTGGGTGAACTTTCAGATTCTTCCAACTTCTCTATCATAATATAGAAAATATACAGACAGATTAATCACGTCAGGTTTCTGGCAGCAGCTGTTATAACAGACATATCTTTTAACCCATAACTCGGAATCAAGTAAACTCAGTGGCCATCTAAACCTGACAGGGGATACTTCAATTTTCTAGGAGACACCAAGTTCAAAATCTGTGAATAACAATTTCTTATACAATTTACAAATTGACTGCAGAATCTCGTCAGGATTCTGGACAGTCAAGACTAATTCTATCATAACTTTTGACTCGGACCTCGGATTTGAGTGAACTCGGCGGCCACTGAAACGTAAGAACAAGACCTAGATATCTCTAGGAGACCAAACCTTCAGATTCTGCCTAAAAATAACCGAAACACCCTCTACAACGTACTGGACAGAATCAGTTTCTAAAATTCAGCAAGTCTGCCTAAACAAAACGTATCCAAATCTCTTCTAACAACAATCAAACCACGAGGATCGCATCGTTACCCTTGCTGCAACCAGGAGTAGGTGGAAGGATCCTTGGCGAAGAAGTTCTTCCTCCTTTTCTCCTCCTTGTTCCACAGCCCACGATCGTCGTCCCCGTTTCTTGCAAAGACCGGCAATGGAGGAAGATCAATGCCGCAGCGGGGAAGACGACTTGAGGGGCACCACCATGAGAGAACACCAGGGAGGAGGAGATGCTGGGCGCAATGGGAGGGGAAGGCCAAAGGGGTGGCGGCCAAGAAGGGAGGGGCGGCCAAAAGGGGGAGAAAACTAGGGTTTGGCATAGGGGAGAAAAAGGGTGGAGTTCCCCCCCTTGGCCGGCCACTTGGGGGGTCCAATTGGGCCTCTAGCCCAGGCCCAAGTTGGCCGAAATTAGCAGATAACCCCCTAAATCCAGAGACAATTCACTATTCCCATGGTTTCCTCTCCCTAAAGATCAATTTTCATCCTCAAAGTTTAATCCGAAGTATTACATAAAGGGGACCTCAAGCCCACACTCCACAAGTGTGGGGACCTCAAGCCCGTCATATACATGACGGGGATCTCAACAAATGCTTGGTCACCATATGACCAAGTCTTCATTTTATCAACATGATGCATACGCACAAGTCTTGAATCATCATAATCATACCTCCTCGGCAACATCATTTATGAATTTAACTTATTCATACTTCTATCATACATGTTCATAGACATGCAAAAACTCAAGCAACCATGCATCATACGCATTTTCACAACATTAATAATCATGTTCAACAACATCTATAACATCCTAGCATCCATAGACATCACAATAATTCACAATACTAGCAAACAAGTACTTGCCTTAACCGCGTAAGAACGGAGGATGCGAAGAGGGTGCTGCCTTCGGGACCACTCCCCCACCTAAAATTCATTTAAAAGTTTACTAAGACAACAGTAATGGACCAAACAACCCATACAAGCAAGCACGAACTAGCAATAGCTTGTAACGCGATCCCGACTCCAATTTTCTAAATGCTGAACTAACCCTCTGTAAACAGTCATGTTCAAAAATTCGTATCTTTTAGTATAGGAGTCCAAATGAGGTGTTCTTGAACTTCGTTGAAAGGTTATCAAATTCCCCAACTAAACCTAGTTGGTGGCCCTTCCTGATTCGGCCATCTAATACCCCTAAAATGCCAATTAACAGAACATCGTTTTCACATCGGGTTCTCTGGACAGTACACTAAAACTATCATAACTTTTAGCTCGTTTGTCCAAACTTTGTGTTCTTTACCTTCCCTGAAAGGTACGACAGTTCTCTACAACTTTTGTTATACTGAGATTCTCTAATTATTCATTTAACTGATCGCTCCAGTCAGATTACTAAAACCTGTCAGAATACCGACAAATTTGCAGAACAGCGGCGCTACGAAATTCATAACTTTTGAACCGCTCATCCAAACGACGTGATCTAAGACTCTATTGAAAGCTAAAGACGTGACCTACAAATCTCTAGGAGATGGACAGATCAAATTTTGCACTTAACATCCTCAAAACAGCCGAGCAATACAGACTGCCAAAAACCGATATAATACCGACATTGCCAAAACGCAAAACTACACGACTAATCGAACGAGATCATGGGTTACCCTTGGAGAATGAGATGACGAACGCAGAGACCCAGCGAAGCTCCTTCTTTCCTTCCTCTTTTCCTTCTCCCCTTCCTCTTCCTTTCTTCTTCTTCCTTTCTCTCCTTCTTTTCTCCTCTTGGCATGGCAGCAGGAAGGGGATTGCTCTGTTCCCATTGCTACAATGACGGCAGCGCTACAGACACCCGTGAGCTACAGTACTTTCTAGGGTTTGGCTGCCCCTCCTCCACTAATGGGCCAAGGTGTTGTGGGCTTTCACCCACAGCCCAGGTTCTCTGAAACAAGCGAAAAACCCCCTGAACTTCCAGTTAAAACCATTCTCTAACACAAATTTTCAATTGGAGTCTCTAAGGTTATACGGGGTATTACATTCTACCCCCTTAATGCAGTCGACCCGAATTCTTTCCATCGCTCTACTCAAGAACAATCACAGCTAGAATTTACTGAACAAAACCACACACCTACTTTGAACAATTCCGATTATTGCTCAGCGCATGCAAGACTCTAATTCCCAAGTCACTTCCTCGTGGACTTATGGGATCACACCACCTTGACGGATACTATCGTCTTTCACCTCAACACTAGTCTCGACCTTGACAAGTACACTCATCATATGGGATTCAAAAGTAAGGTCTTACTCGTTGGCCAACACCCTAACAAAGCCTCAAGCTCCGACCTCTCATGTGCTCTCTTAGCACCGAATATACAAGACATTGCATACTTGCGCAAGTACTGAGATAGTCCTAGCGATACGTCAATCTACAATTTGTCGTGACTAAGGAACCTGTCCAACACACCCCTAGTTAAACTTCCTTTTGGTACCGAAGTACACCGTGTGCACAAAACACACGGAACTCTTGTTCCGACTCTCAGTCGATTACTTTACCTATGCAAGTAGCTTCTCCTTTGACAAGGGATGCACAAAGAACTTGCCTACCAACTCACTTATCCGAAGAACTTAAACAAAAGAGTCATAATGCATCTAACTCAAAACCATCCTCCTTAGAAGAGCCCAATCCAAAATCAATGGATTTACCACGAAATCTTTTCTACTTTCCAAGTAGATAGTTTAGAAATAAACGCCACACAAGCTAAAGGCGAAAACACTCGAAAAAACCAGATTAACCATTTTTTTTAACTAGAGGGAATCACACATACCGACAAGAACCAATTCAATTTATAATTGACATCCATCATAATCACATAGTTCAAGTAAGAACTAAGAGAATATCTCACTATCCAAGATCACACCCTTTCCCACAATCTTTCTTTTAAAAATTTAACTTTCTCTTAAACCATAGGATCGTAAATCATTACATAACATATTAACTCATTTCTCTTAAATTGGCAACCTCAAAGCTATGTTCTACCGAACACAAAATCCACACTTATGCAGGGAGACTCTTCCAACCCACAATATCACACTCTAGCCAACTTCTTTACCGAATGAATTACTTTGACAAAAATAATTCTCAACACAACTCAATATAGATTTCACCCACCATCACATCCCTCAATCCATTAAGGATAACCAATTTGAAATTCATATGACACACTCTCATTTACTACACCGAAAGGATACTATCAATGATCATCCCACTATTTGGAATCCACTCTTATTCTACTGCTTTCACATATAACCACTGGCAACCAATATTCTAGCATAAAAATGCAATACCCAAATTCAACCTCCAAGACTCCTACAACCAACTTTTCGTATAAAAGATCGAGAAAACTTCAGATTCACTCACTAGAATTCCAACACTCTAAACATACTCAAACATTATCATTCATATGTAAAATATTTTTCTCGACCAAATTATCTTTTATAAGAATTCTATCTCCCAGAAGGTTATTCACTAAAATCAGGGCATACCTGCCGACATCTCAACCTTACCTACTATTCCATCAATTGACATTACGATTAAATTACTTCGCTAATCCTACATCTCATTAAACTACACCGTCATAGATCACATACCTAACCTTGCAAAATTACCCAATCGCGATACTCTAACACATTGATCGAGCTTCTAGACTTTCGATAATCCCAACTTTCCAACATGATTGAAGGTTCTTGGATTATAATTCGCGTCCCTGCTGCCGGTTCGTGAAGGAAGGCGAGGATCGTTGTGGGATTGCTGATCAAGAAGGAGAGAAGGAGAAGGGACTAGGAGAAGGCCATCTTCTCCAAAGTTTCTACCGCCTACTCCCTGGTTGCTGCAAGGGTAACGATTGCCGAGCCACATCGTTTGTTTAGCGGTAGATGTGATTCGGATCGTTTTTTATTAGAACAGATTGCTGCGAGCTGAAAGTTAGATCTGTCCAGTAGGTTTCGGGGTCTGTTTCATGTGCTTAGAGGCAGAATTAGGGATTCTGGTCTCCTAGAGATATTTATAGGATGCTCTTAGCTTTCGGTGGCCACCAAGATCACCTCATTCCGACTTTCGAGTCAAAAGTTATGATAGATTTAATATCTGCTGTCCAGAATTCTAACGAGAATTACCTTTTAAGTTGTCTTTTAAAATAGGGGTATGTTAATGGGCGAATCAGGGTTTCATCCCAACTAGGTTATTGTAGAGCATTCCATAACCTTTTCATATTGATAAAGAACACTCAATTCGGAGTTGTAGTTTAAAAGTTACGGACATTTTAGTACTGCTGTTTTTTATGTTCAGACAGTTTCTGTTCTGCAGATTCATTCAACGGTTAGTATTCTAATTTGGCCGAATTGGGTTATCTCGTCAACTAGAATGTTGTAGATGTGTTCATTAAGTTTTTGTAGGACCTGGACTCACCTCGTTTCGAGTCCCGGGTCAGTAGCTATGGTCTTTTTGGTGCTGCTGTCCAGATGCGACTCCTTGTGCTGTTTATTTTCAGAGTTGGGTTTGTGGCTAATCCTTGGGTGTTCAAGGGGGTATTGTAGAATATTAAGTCATGATGGGCTCTATGTTGTTCTTATTTCGGTTATTATATTGTTTAGGCCGCGAGGCTACGGTTTTGGGAGCGCCATCGTTGCGTGCTAACGCGTCGCAACGCGGAAGGCAAGTACTTTGTTGATTTTAAGTGCTGTGATTGTGAATGTTTACATGAATATGATGTGACAACTTGTGATACCCGAAATGCTGAATTGGTTATGTTCTTTCAATATGTGGAGTATATGCTGAGAGATGATATTAGCATTGTTCATGTTCATATCATGCATTCTTTTATTCATGCTATGTCCACGGGAGTGGATTGTAAGTCCCACCATTCCAATGTGGGTGTTTGGACATTGTCATGTCCCGTCCCACGGAGTGGATTGAAAGACCCATCAATTCCAAAGATGGGCACGTAAGACCCATCAATTCCAAAGATGGGCACTTTGGACACCTATATGAAACGTTCTTCATATAGGACTTGGATCCCCGCACTTTTGTTAAGGTGCGGGCTTAAGTGAACACCGACGGTGCGCCACTCGCTATACCGCAGTATAAGCATGTGTACAGTCCATCCTTGATTGCATTCATTCATTTCAAGTATTTCTTAAGTACTCAATCGATTCAATGTTCGCATTCTTAAATGGTGATATCCTGTTTGTATATATGTTCGTCTCTTTCATCAGACTTGCTTGAGTCGTGGACTCACTCTTGCGTTGTTTGTTTATTTTAGGTAACCCCGATGTTGGCTCACTTGGGAGGGAGTAGACACGCACTACTTGTTCACAACATCAAATTCATGTTCAAGACTAAATTTTAGTTCCATATTTCATTCGTTAATGATGAACCGTAATAATTAAACTATAATTGGAGAAGGAAGGATACCTTTTCCACGATGATGTTGATTTATTACTGAATGCGAACCTTCTTTATTGATTATCAAGATTAAATAACTTAGAAGGTGAAGGAAGGATACCTTCACCATGTCCTGTTTATGTTAATGTTTGTCATTTGGTTGATATAATTATTTCATATTCTTCCGCAATGTGTAGATTGTTAGAGTAATTAGGTGGCATCTTGGCTTCCAATAGCCGGGTGTTACAAATTGGTATCGAGCGGGCTTTAGGTCCGTGGTAATTAAGTTATTAAATTGACACACTTGTGCACGTAGGTGGGGTTGGAAAATTACATTACTTCCGCAATATCATTATTATGTTTCATTTTGTTGAGCAATTGTTGAATTGCTACGTACTATCATCCTTATTGGTAATATATGATCGCTATGATATTCAATATCTATGAACTAATACTATGATTGTCATGAGATGATCCTGTATATTCATAATTTAGTATTTTGGTGAAGCGTGTTGTTAACGGATGATAAGAAGTGGAGGTCGTGGTTGTTACTGCAGGATTCACTGGTTACACCATCGTTCGCAATCACGTGGTTAGAGGAGTAGTTACCCCGAGTACCATAGTTTCAGGTGTTAAGCGTGAGTTGCTTTAGAAAGTTATTCTCTTTCTTGATTTCTGAATTTGCCAAGTCTTGTCCTGTGGTGGTTGATGAATTTCTCCTGGGTTTGTGGTTCATGATAGTTTACGGTTTTCAATAGATCCCTCTTGGTTCTCTGAAACAAATATTGCTTTTCAACTGTTGAGTTGCTTTTACCACTTGTGGTCGTTGTCAATTGGCAAGATTGATGTTTTCATGGTTGCCCCTTCTTTCTCATTGAAAAAGAATGACTCATTTACTCGTTTGATAGCTTGGTTAGTGAGAGTTTTCCGCTGTAAGTTCGTTTGCATGGGAAAGCTTTGGCTTTATGCGTTTCTTTTGGATTACTTCGAGCGTTGAGGTTTGAAGTCTCTCTTTTGCTGTAGTAAGGTGTTAGAATCCTTTTGTGATGTATTGCCATGCTTAAAATGAGAAGTTATAACTAAACGAATAAATTGTTACGATATGAGTTACCAAGTTGGGTTATTAGCATCGTGCAAATCAATTATTCTTAACTACCATCCATGAAAGTGAAATTTATTAATTTGAAATGTCCTTGTATTTGATACATGGTGTATGTTAAATAAAGACTGTCCATATCCATTCAGAACCTATAGATCTTACATAAGAGCTAGATTTATCTATTTCCTGGTATGCTAAAATTGTTGAAACTTATATAAAGTACCAGATGGGTGTTGGTGTATCGATTCATGTGTCGGGACCCAGAATTACGATTCTGGAACCCTCTGTGTATACTGCACTAGTCCAGGATCACGCTAGTGCACACAGGGTTAACACAGGTAAATATCGATCCACACAAGCGATAGATAAAGTAAACGATTAGTTTGAATAACAAATAAGGGTTTTGACCTTATGGTCGAGTTTACACTTATTAAGCCACACAGGGCTAACAGGAAATAAAGCAGCAGCGGAACGGAAAACTCCAGCGTAGATCCCACCAATTCACCACAGGCAACCAACTGGGATCCAGACCTTAACGAACGATCAGCCTTCAACGAACTCCTCCTCGAAAGCAGGCGTAGACTCCTCCACTTCTGTAGGTTTGGGCGCAAGTTTTACAACAAGCGTGAGTACACAACCGTACTCGCAAATCATACCACAGAATGCAATGTATAGATGCAGGCTTATTCCAAAGAAAAGGCTTCTGTGGTTCTTTTGCATAAAAGCAACATTTGCAATTGAATACGAATAATAGATTAAAAGCATAATTCAAAGCAAATAGACAATATTAATTTAACAGTTGTTTTCACAAAGACACACAGCTAAACAGATTATTTCACATAGCCATATGATTGAGATCACACAGCTCCCATTCCCACATTTTATGAAAACTACCCCTCGTGTGAAAGCACCGAGCATGTCCATGACAGCATGACGCGCTATTCGAATAGTTTAATTAACACTCTGCAGAGGTTGTACACTTTACCCACACGATATAACCAGTGTAGCTAGCACCAATCATAACAAAACAGTTCAGAAACTTCATCTCCAACATTGACATTCCCAGTGTGCTTACAAACCGTTATACATATCACATAGCCCATGCATAACACACACCGCTGGACGGGGACGATTTAATCCTCCCGTGATGCAACCACCAAGTAGTCACACCTCCACCCTATCACATAGCCTAACCTACCACCTGAACATCAATGCCGAGAATCCATAACTTACTAAGTTAGGCCCGTCCCATACCAGGCATGTGGTCGTACAGTAAGGCTCAGTTCAATGGCGCACAAAGTTAAGTCCTTAATTGACCAAGGCAAGACTTCCATGTTCTAACTAAGCCACACGATTATCAAACCCATCACATAGTCCACCATGTCACACGTCTCCACCACTTGCCTCGGTCTAAATCCTTTACCACCCGCTTGATTTTAGTGCAACACATGCCATCACGAAGTAATAACACATAGCACACGCTTTACACAAAGTTCCATAGACACTTAGTCATATTTAATATTTGCGACTCACATGAGATGATGATTCGTAGCATGGCTAAGCAATTGTACTCGCCTCTAACCAACCCACGTTGGTGCTACAATATTACCAACTAAACCAATCTAGGGTGACAAGGAATTATGACATACAAGGCCAAGGTGTGATAACAATTGGGATAATAACTATACCCAAAGCATTGAAATAAATAATTAAAATAGAATGCGAGACTTTGAAACAAGTAATTGGAAAATTGGGTTCAAGATGATCAAAGGTATGACTTGCCTTGGAAAAGGTCTATGTACTGGTCTTGATCTTGGGGTGCTCCTTCTTCCACAAAATTCCCGACGAATCGCGTCTACTACAAACGAGACACAAACAAACAAAACAAATAAATAACAGAGGCAAAACAAACTCCAAAAATTAAATAAAAATCTCAGATAAATAGATCTTGAATTTAGACAAATTTAGAAATTTGAATGGGCTCAATCGGAGTTAGGATGCAAAAGTTATGGGCTTTGGAAGATTGGAAATCTAAAAGAAACCCTAATTCGATTTTACGAATTTCCGAATTACTTTTCTATTGAAAATCGGATTATTGCGCAATGCTGACGTCATCTGAGGACGTTCGGACGGGATGAAAATCGGCCTGACAGGTGGGTCCCACCTGTCAGTGACTCGGCTCACGGTAGACTGGGTCAACCGAGCCTCGGGGCTGGGGACCCGGTGGACCATGCCGCGTGGGCGCGCACGTGGATGCTGACCAGGCGCCACGCGGGGCGACACGTAGGCGCGGGCGCTGACACGGCGCTGAGGTGGCACCGACGTGGACGACAACGGCAACGACGGCGTACGGGACCATCCGACAACGGCGATCGGCGGCGCTTCGCTGGCGGTGGGTGGTACCGGGAGGTAGAGGCGGACGCGGGGATCTCACGGGTGCACTCAGCGGTGCACGGGTCCACGGAGTGACCGGCGCGGTTTGAGCGGCGGAGGAGTGCGGGCTTGTCGGGATCGGAGCTCCGGCGATCGTTCGGCGAAACCAAGGATACCAGGAGGTAGCCCTCGATCTTGCGAACTCGAAGGAGGCGGCGGCGAGGTTTGAGCAGCTTCAACGACGACGAGCGAGCTCAACGGAGTTGCGGCGGCACCGAGCTCTCTTAGGCGATTTCTGGCGGCTAGGGTTCTGATCTCGGGCGCTGGCGGCTGGGGAAGGGGTGCGGAAGCCAAGGGGGTCCTCTCCCTTTTATACACGGCGCCAGGGAGAGTCCGGGGTGGGAACGGCGAGAAACGAACGCGCGGCGGCGGAGATAAGGAAAGAGAGGGAGTCCAAGTCGGGGACGATGAACAGTGCCCAAGGTGGGTCCCGCATGTTAGCGACGGAGGCTCGGCGCGGCAGCGTCCGCACACTGAGTCAGTGCGGTGGCGGGTGGGAGTCGGGGCAAGCGGGGAGGTGGAGGTGGGTGCGCTCGGGGCGGGCCGAAAGCGGAAGGAGATGGGCGAGCGGAGGATTCGGCCGCGACTATTCTCGAGATTTTAAATAGGTTTTCTATTTTAGAAAATACCGAAATTCAAATGGGCAATAGAAAATAGCAAATGAACTCGTAAAAATTCTAGAAAAATCTAGAAAATATATCTGAGCACATAGAACCCAAATAAAATAGTTTTGGCTAATGTTCATGTTGGGATTATTCACATTAAATGTTTTGATTGCAAAGTCCAATATTAAGCTTTTGAATTAAATTCAAATAAATCCAAATGGTGAATTTTTCCTGCTAACTATTCAAAGGATTTTAAGGCTCAAAATTGGGATGTTACAAACCTCCCCCTTAAAGGAATCTCGACCGAGATTCAAAGCTAGAGAAAAGGCTAGGAACTCGGCTTTGGCTCTTCTTCACGCTCCCACGTTGCTTCTCCTTCAGTGGTTGCTCCACCGGACCTTGCAAAAACGAATGCCTTGCTTCGGTGAGGCGCTGCGACATCCAAAATCTGACCGATCGCTCCTTGTAGGTAAGATCCTCCTTGAACAATTGATTCCAACGGGCTTGCTCTTCGGCACACGAAGACACTTCTTCAATCGCGAGACATGAAAGACATCATGCACTCGCTAACGATCGGTAGCTCCAAGCGTAAGCAACTTCTCACGGCGTTCCAAAATCTTGAACGGACCAACATACCTAGGCAAGCTTCCCTCGGCATGGAACCTTTGACGCCCACGCGGTGTAACTCAAGATAAACGAAATCTTGGGTTCGAAGTGAGATCACGACGACGATTATCGCCGTAGCTCTTACGCTGGACCGAGCTATCTTTAATCTTTCTCTTATCATGGCCACTTGCTCTTCGCTTCCGAATAATGTCCGGACCGCGGCCGTTCATTGCTTACGACCAATTCAACGGGTTCTACAGACACGCCGCATAAAGCTTCAAATGGCGACATTTGCGGTCGCTTGGTAATCGTTGTTGTCACGAGAACTCGCATACGGCAAACTTTTATCCCATCGGTAGCATTCGCTAGAGCACGCTCTCGGCATATCCTCCAATATCGATTAACTCTTTCATCTGTCCATCCATGCTGTGGATGATATGCGATCAAATTCAGATGGGTACCCAATGCTTCATGCAAACTCGCCAAAAGCGAGAGGTGGCGAGATCCTCGATCGACACTATTTTCTTGGGCACTCCATGCAACCGACAATTCGGCCATGTACAACTCCGCAAGGCGATCTCACGAGTACGTGGTTTTGATCGGCGTAAAATGTGCGACCTTGGTCAATCGATCAACTATCACCCGGATCGAATCGTAACTGATTGGGTCTTGGGTAAACCGTGATGAAATCCATCCGATTTCTTCCCACTTCCATTCGGAATCTTGATGGTTGCGCAAACCCGCTTTGGTCTCGGTGTTCGCGCTTTATTTTTACGGCAGTGTCGCACGGGGCCACGAACTCGCGACTTCGCGCTAAATTTGGCCACCAAAATTTGGTCTTAACATCCTGGTACATCTTGGTACTTCCAGGATGAATCGAATACTTTGAGTCATGGGCTTCTTTTAAGATTAACTGTCTTAGACCATCGATATTTGGTACACAGATACGACCATTAATCCAGAGTATGTCTTGATCATCCTTGGTGAAATCTTTGAATTTTCCTTCTGCCATTTTGATCTTGATCTCTGACAAAGACGGGATCCTTTGGTTGTGCTTCACGAATCTGCTTCTCCAAGGTAGACTGTACTTCCAAATTGGCTACAAAGCCTTCAGACACAACTTCTAGCTTTAGCTTCTGAAATTCTTCATACAGTTCTGGGCAACTTTCCTTTACTTCCAAAGTATTGCGAGAACTCTTACGACTTAAAGCGTGCGCAACTACGTTGGCTTTTCCGGGATGGTAGTGGATTCCAAGATTATAATCCTTGATCAATTCCAACCATCTTCTCTGTCTCATATTCAAATCTGACTGGGTGAAAATGTACTTCAAACTCTTATGATCTGTGTAGACTTCACACGACATTCGATGAGGTAATGACGCCAAATCTTTAAAGCGTGCACTACGGCTAATTCCGGATCATGAGTAGGGTAATTCTCTTCGTGAGGTCTTAATTGCCTTGATGCATAAGCGTGACTCTTCCTTCTTGCATCGGGGCGCATCCTAATCCTTGACGCGAAGCATCACAATAGATATCGAAATCCTTGCGAATATCCGTGAGATCAAGATCGGGCTGAAGTCAATCGTTCTTCAACTCTTGAAAACTTTCCTCACAGTGAGTCCAAGTGAACTTTTTCTCCTTCTTCAACAATTGCGTAAGGGCTTAGCAATTGATGAGAATCCTTCGATGAAACGGCGGTAATAACTCGCCATTCCCAAGAAATGCGAATCGAGTTCTGATTCGGTCTGCTCCCAATGTAACATCGCTTTCACTTTACCGGGTCAATGCTACTCCTCTCATTGTCATAACATGACCAAGGAAATCCACTTCCTTCTTCCAAAATCACACTTACTGAACTTGGCATACAACCGATGCTCTCGAGTTTCCCCAATATTGTTCTTAAATGTTCGTGTTCTTCCTCCGACTTGGAGTACACCGAATATCATCAATGAACACAACTACGAACTTGTCCAAATATTCCATGAATACTTTATTCATCATGTTCATGAAATAGGCGGGGCATTAGTCGGACCAAAGGACATGACTAAGAACTCATAATGTCCGCATCGCGTTGAGAAAGCGGTCTTGGTATATCCTTAGGACAAATTTTTAGTGGTGGTAACCGATCGCAGATCGATCTTCGAGAATAATCCGGCTCCTTTCATCCGATCAAGCGGATCATCAATCCGGGGTAGTGGGTACTTGTTCTTGATGGTAACTTCGTTGAGAGAACGGTAGTCAATACACATCCTCATACTTCCATCTTTCTTCTTGACAAACAACACTGGCGCTCCCCATGGCGACGAACTAGGTCTCACGAAACCTTTCTCAAGAAGTTCTTCTATCTGCTTCTTCATCTCTACCAATTCATGGTGGCATCCGATAAGGTCTCTTTGAAATTGGTGCTGTCCCTGGCACTAGGTCGATGACAAACTCAATGTCACGATCCGGTGGCATTCCTGGTAATTCTTCCGGAAACACATCTGGATATTCACTGACCACTGGTACTTCTTCTAAGGCGAGGGTCTTCAGACTGTTTACTAGCAAATGTCCATCACGAACTGAGGTGGCTAGAAACTCTACCTTGTTTCCTTTGGCGTCCTCTACTGTTACGGCTCTTCGGCCACAATCTAGCACAGCTTTATGCTTGGATAACCAATCCATGCCAAGAATGACATCTAGGGTTTGGGTATCTAGGACTATTAGGTTGGCTAGAAACTCAACTCCAGCTATGAGTAACTTAGCTCCTAAACATCCCACTCTAGTACTTAGCTCTGCTCCAGGCGACTGGACTAACAGAGTATGCTTAAGTTGCATAACTTCCAATTTATTCTTGGTTGCAAATATTCCAGAAACAAACGAATGCGAAGCTCCAGAATCAAACAAAACTGCTGCAGGTACTGAGTTAACCAGAAACTTACCCAGTACGACGTCCGGTGATTCCTGGGCTCCTTCCAGGGTGACGTGGTTGACACGGCCTCTGATCACGGACTGCGGTGCTCCTCCGGCTTGACCGGCAACTTGCGAAGCTCCTTGGTTGATGCCTGGTGCTGGCGTCTTGGATGGCGTAGCTCCAAGGTTGAAACGTACTGGAGTGATTGTTCCCCTTTGCGGACACTGGTTGGCAAAATGTCCCGGCTGACGACAGGCGTAACAGACCTTTGGTACGTTCTGCTGGTTGCTTCCTAGATTGGGGTTGACAGGTGCAGGGTTGCGGAAGTTCTGAGCAGCTGGACGGGGTGTTGAAGTTGGTGCAGGTGCTCTGAACGAAGTTTGGGGTGGAAACCTGTTGAACTGTGCTGGCACTGTTCTTGCCCTCTGTTGTGATTGATGGTTCCCTTGTTGAGCCATCCGGCGTTTGCGGCTATCTTCCAGCTCCTTGCGTTTGTCTTCTAGAACAAAGGCTTTGTTGACCAACTCCTGGAAATCAGGGAAAGTATGGGCGATCAAACTGACTTGCGATCCGTGTTTAGTCCTTCAAAAACGCGACTCTGGCGAGCCTTGTCTGTGGCTACATCTTCACGCATAGCGAGCTAGCCGAAAACTTGTTGAGGTAGTCGACATCGACATAGCTCCTTGCTTGAGAGCGCGGAACTCATCCTTCTTGGATCGATAATGCCTTCGGCACATGATATCGGCGAAATGCGAAGAAAATTCCTCCCGGTGATATCTGTGGCGTCTCATGGCGGCGCGAAGTTCTCCACCATTCAGGCGGTGCCTTCCATCCGGTGAGTGGCATCGTAACCTTTTCACGATCGCTGCCTTTGGGTGATCGTGAGCTTTCTTTCAATAACACGCAGCCAATCGCTCGCTTCCACCGAGAGACGTGTCCGAAAATGTTGGTGGGCGAGTCCTCATGAATTTCGCAAGTTTGGATGGTCCATGGTGACCATGAGCACCGGGCTCCATCTTGGTGATTGTTGTTGTTATTGTTCGGTTGTGCATGGCTTGCATCGAGTCATCATGGTATTCATCACCGAGTCTGTGCTGCCATGAAAGCTCCAAAGTTTTGCAAGTCAATTGGGGTGCTTGCGGCGGAACTGCTCCTCTGTTTGGTTGCTCATTGCCTCTGGTCTTTGGGTACCGGAACCACTTGCGTGAGCCTCGACGAGTTTGAACCATCCGCGAAGCTCCATGGGTTAGATAAGGTAGCAAGCACGAGATGGGTTAAGAACTAGGCGGGTAGGTTAAACCCAACAAAACACGATCAAGAAACTCAAATGAAATACCTTTATTAATTAGGGTCTTAGCATGGTCGCAACAAATGCCTAAGGGCCTTTGCACTCATACTTGCACACAAAAAGAAACAACGACCTAAGCACACAAAGCTACCGCCTAAAGGCGACTCACTAAACCAAATCGGCTAAACTCAAAAATCAAGCCTAAACGAACTACTCAAGAAAGCCTCCACAACCGCGCGACGCTCCTGGACGGTATGGACTCGGAAGTGAGCCGGCATCTTGGCAAACGATCTGATGCCCAGAATCGTGCAGCAAGAACAGCGTTCCTCTGCAACCGCTCTGCTGGCTCCTCCGCTCTGCATCTTCTTCGGCTCACCGGGCCTTCCTCGGATCTTCTTCAGATCATCCTCGGGTCTTCCTACTCTTGGGAACTTGATCGTAGAGGATCTCTTGCAGTGGCGACCTTCTCTTGACTCTCGCAAGGCTTCATAGACATGATCCAACTCGTGATGGTTCTCTCCAAAGCTTCCTCTGGCGGCCACGAATCGGCGAGGTGTACGACGGTAGCGTTGCTCTCTCCTTCTCGTGGGCGGGTAGCGTCTTGGCAAGTCCACACCGCAGCTTCGGGGATGGTAACGGAAGACGGTGTCTTGAAGCTCCGTGCGTAGATGTTGCGAATCGTAGCATGGCCAAGCGCGACTCTCGGATACCTTCGGCCAAGTGATCTTCCTCACCGAGGCGTGCGAAGGTTGGCTCGCCTTGTCGTTCCTCTGGCGTAGATCGTCGGCGACAAATCACTCCACGGTTCGTCCATTCATCGTCCGCTTGTTGCCGACGTCATACGGACGATCAAAACCTCCAAGAACCCGGAGCAACTTCCAAAGCTCGGCGGCATACCCTCCAAAGGCGCTCACCATAGCTCAAGACGAGGCATCTGTCAAGACAGAGCGAACAGGTAAGAGCAACTTTAAAACAATGGGAGAGAAGAGATCATAGCAAAAGTTGAGGCGAGAGAGATATGAGAAGAGTTAAGCAATCAATTAACTTTGCAAGTTAATTTTTCCTTTTAGAAAATAGTTTGGACACTCTAAGGACGGCCAATCTACTAAGGTCAAGACCTACAGTCAGTATGGCTCTGATACCACCTCTGTCGGGACCTGCATCACGATTCGGAACCCTCTCTGTATACCGCACTAGTCGAGGATCACGCTAGTGCACACAGGGTTAACACAGGTAAATATCGATCCACACAAGCGATAGATAAAGTAAACGATTAGTTTGAATAACAAATAAGGGTTTTGACCTTATGGTCGAGTTTACACTTATTAAGCCACACAGGGCTAACAGGAAATAAAGCAAGAATGAACGGAAAACTCCAGCCAGAGATCCCACCAATTCACCACGAGCAACCAATCGGGATCCGGACCTTAACGAACGATCACCTTCAACGAACTCCTCCTCAAGCAAGCGTAGACTCCTCCATCAGAGGTTTGGGCAAGTTTTACAACAAGCGTGAGTACACAACCGTACTCGCAAATCATACCACGAATGCAATGTATAGATGCGAGCTTATTCCAAAGAAAAGGCTTCGTGGTTCTTTTGCATAAAAGCAACATTTGCAATTGAATACGAATAATAGATTAAAAGCATAATTCAAAGCAAATAGACAATATTAATTTAACAGATTGTTTTCACAAAGACACACAAATAAACAGATTATTTCACATAGCCATATGATTGAGATCACACAGCTCCCATTCCCACATTTTATGAAAACTACCCTCGTGTGAAAGCACCGAGCATGTCCATGACCATGACGCGCTATTCGAATAGTTTAATTAACACTGCAGAGGTTGTACACTTTACCCACACGATATAACCAATGTAGCTAGCACCAATCATAACAAAACGATTGAAACTTCATCTCCAACATTGACATTTCCAGTGTGCTTACAAACCGTTATACATATCACATAGCCCATGCATAACACACACCGTTGGGCGGGGACGACGAATCCTCCCGTGATGCAACCACCAAGTAGTCACACCTCCACCCTATCACATAGCCTAACCTACCACCGAACATCAATGCCGAGAATCCATAACTTACTAAGTTAGGCCCGTCCCATACTGCATGTGGTCGTCATAAAGAAGGCTCATTCAATGGCGCACAAAGTTAAGTCCTTAATTGACCAAGGCAAGACTTCCATGTTCTAACTAAGCCACACAGATTATCAAACCCATCACATAGTCCACCATGTCACACGTCTCCACCACTTGCCTCAGTCTAAATCCTTTACCACCCGGTGATTTTAGTGCAACACATGCCATCACGAAGTAATAACACATAGCACAGAGCTTTTACACAAAGTTCCATAGACACTTAGTCATATTTAATATTTGCGACTCACATGAGATGATGATTCGTAGCATGGCTAAGCAATTGTACTCGCTCTAACCAACCCACGTTGGTGCTACAATATTACCAACTAAACCAATCTAGGGTGACAAGGAATTATGACATACAAGGCCAAGGTGTGATAACAATTGGGATAATAACTATACCCAAAGCATTGAAATAAATAATTAAAATAGAATGCAAGATTTTTGAAACAAGTAATTGGAAAATTGGGTTCAAGATGATCAAAGGTATGACTTGCCTTGGAAAAGGTCTATGTACTGGTCTTGATCTTGGGGTGCTCCTTCTTCCACAAAATTCCCGACGAATCGACGTCTACTCAAAACGAGACACAAACAAACAAAACAAATAAATAACAGAGGCAAAACAAACTCCAAAAATTAAATAAAAATCTCAGATAAATAGATCTTGAATTTAGACAAATTTAGAAATTTGAATGGGCTCAATCGAGTTAGGATGCAAAAGTTATGGGCTTTGGAAGATTGGAAATCTAAAGAAACCTAATTCGATTTTCGAATTTCGAATTACTTTTCTATTGAAAAATCGGATTATTGCGCAATGTCGACGCTATCCGAGGACGTTCGGACGGATGAAAATCGGCCGGCAGTGGGTCCCACTGCCGCTGACTCGCTCCGGTAGACTGGTCTCACCGAGCCTCGGGTGGGACCGGTGGACCATGCGCGTGGCGCGCGCGTGAATGCTTGACCAGCGCACGCGGCGACACGTAAGCGCGCCGACACGGCCGAGGTGGCACCGACGTGGGCGACAACGGCAACGGCGGCGTGGGACCATCCGACAACGGCGATCGGCGCGCCACGGGCGGTGGGTGGTACCGGAGGTAGAGGCGACGGGGATCTCACGGTGCACTCACTGCACGGGGTCCACGGAGTGACCGTGGCGGTTTGAGCGGCGGAGAGGTACGGGCTTGTCGGGATCGGAGCTCGCGATCGTTCGCGAAACCAAGGATACCAGAGGTAGCCTCGATCTTGCGAACTCAAGGAGGCGCGGCGAGGTTTGAGCAGCTTCAACGACGACGAGCGAGCTCAACGGAGTTGCGGCGGCACCGAGCTCTCTTAGGCGATTTCTGGCGGCTAGGGTTCTGATCTCGGGCGCTGGCGGCTGGGGAAGGGGTGCGGAAGCCAAGGGGGTCCTCTCCCTTTTATACACGGCGCCAGGGAGAGTCCGGGGTGGGAACGGCGAGAAACGAACGCGCGGCGGCGGAGATAAGGAAAGAGAGGGAGTCCAAGTCGGGGACGATGAACAGTGCCCAAGGTGGGTCCCGCATGTTAGCGACGGAGGCTCGGCGCGGCCGCCGCACACACTGAGTGCGGTGACGGGTGGGTCGGGATACCGCGAGCGGGGAGGTGGAGGTGGGCTGCGCTCGGGAGCGGGCCGGGAAAGCGGGAAGGAGATGGGCCGAGCCAGAAGGATTCGGCCCGCGACTATTCTGAGATTTTAAATAGGTTTTCTATTTTAGAAAATACCAGAAATTCAAATGGGCAATAGAAAATAGCAAATGAACTCAGAAAAATTCTAGAAAAATCTAGAAAATATATCTGAGCACATAGAACCCAAATAAAATAGTTTTGGCTAATGTTCATGTTGGGATTATTCACATTAAATGTTTTTGATTGCAAAGTCCAATATTAAGCTTTTGAATTAAATTCAAATAAATCCAAATGGTGAATTTTTCCCTGCTAACTATTCAAAGGATTTTTAAGGCTCTGAAAATTGGGATGTTACATCATGAAACCTTGTTTATAGGAAATTATGTTAGTGGGTCTTTAATCATGTTTTGAAATTATTTCTGAACAAAGGTGAAATGTGAATCTATGTTTATATATAGTTATGTGATTGCAAATGGAATTAGTACCGTATGCACACACATGATTAGTACAATCATCAATTGTTAATGAGTGCTGAAGAAGGTGTTGAGCAACACCAACAGTTGAGTAGATGAATTTCGTAAGTAGTTTTTGATAGCGTGTGTTGTGATATTGTTTGATAAAGTTTGATGATTCTTGGTACTAGGATATGTTGTCGATGTTGTTAAATCGTCAAAATGTGAGAATGAGGTTAATTCTCGTAGTAATTTGATCACCCATGGTGATATTTTCTAAATGATCAAATTTCAAGTTTTGTGTTCATGGTCTTTTGAGGGTTCAGGCTTTATGTGGTAAATGAAGTTTATCGAGTAACGATATGTTACAAAGTTGCAATGGTTCTTCAGTGATGCAAGTGCTTCGATTTTGAATACTTATTTGTTCTTATCTGTTAAGATTCGATATTCTCTTCTTGTGAGACTTTTGCTTTCAACTATGGACTTCACTTATGTTCTATGAGTTCTTTGCTTAATTGGTTTCTTCATTGGTCCCGTGTTCAGTGCGAGTGGTAGATGAGTTTTCTAGTTGGTGAAAGTCGTTTCCATTTGTCTCTTGTTTTGAGAAAGAATCAACCCATTCTTTACACGTGGGTCTTTCGAAGTGTTTTCTAATGGTTGTGGTGAAACTGATGTTAATACCCATAGTAATTTGATCGCCTTCGATGATATCGTTCAGTTGAGAATATTTCAAGTTTAGCTTTCGTGATATTTCCTTTGAGCTCTTGAATCATCTGGTAGCTGAAATTATTTTAAATAAATTGAGGTATTGAATTGTCTTGTTGCTTCTTAAGAGATTCATGTGATTTAATCTTAAAGGATTTTTTTTTGTTTGAGTTGGCATCGTGAAGCGGCAATTAAAGAAAAATTATGTTGGTTCCCTTAAGAGGAGAATAATCTGCCTGTTTTTCATGAAATCCTGTAATTGGAAATGTTTTGAGTTTGGTGGCTGAGATTATTTGGATCTCATGTTTCGTGTGTAGTTGAATTGTTCTGAACAAATATGTCGTATTGAGGAATTTCATTGGTTCTTAATTAGTCCGTGTGGTTTGGACTAAAGACCTTATCTTGTTCGTTGTGGCAAAGCGATGTTAGTCAAAGAATTAATTTCAGTGTTAAAGGAAAGAGTGCAGTAGGAATATTTGAGAATTTGAGTCAAGTTTTGTAACTGGTAGTTATTTGAATTGTTCATAAACTTTTTGCTCTTTTCACTCAAGAGTTGTCAAGTTTCAATCGCAATGTCATTTCTCTTAGTGGTGGTTATTTGCTATTCCCTTTTCGAGGGATGCGTGCCCTCCGCTGTGAACTCAACTTTCGTTTTTCCAGATCTTCATTACTAGATTACTTCTTTTGGTTTCGTGCACCTGTGAGCAGCAACATTTTCCTGCGTGGTGAAATTTGCCCTTATTCGCCTCTTTCTTTTGAGAAAGGATCAACAGTTTTGTGTTGTAAAGTTTTACAAAGTGTGAGTTGTCAATTGTTTGGTGGTGGTTAACTGATTGTAGGGGTGAGATTTTGCTACCAAGCTATGCGAGGGGTAATAGAAGATGAGTTGGTTTTGACCGAACCTCTTGGAGGAAGTTGATTCGAGATGGAATGTCGGCCAAGTAAAAGCGTATAGTGTTCAACTAAGTAGAACCTATGGTATAGTGTAGTTCCAGAACTTTGGTGCATGTTGAAATGTTGGGGATTATCAAATGTATGGAAACCGTAATCAATTTTATAGAGTAACACTATTGGAAAGTATCGCGATGTTGTGTAAGTGATTCCTGATGATGTCAATGAGTGAGTATGTCGGAATTGTGGGGATCTTAGAGATTTAATCCGATGATTTCACTATTTATTATAAGAGGAATTCGTTGTAGAGGTCTCGGAGGTTAAATTTGGGTTTTCCATTTTCATGCTAAACTTTTGGTCGCCCAAAGATTTGTGTGTAGAGGAGATAGAAAACTGGAGTATTCTGAGTAGTGGAATGATTGTCGATAGAACCCTTCTAATGTAGTTCATGAGCGGGTGTACTGATGATTCTGATGTGTTATTCTTGAAAGTTGGAGGTGATGAGATTGCATGGGTTTGAAAGTTGGAGGTGATGAGATTGCATGGGTTTTTGAGGTGTTTTGGTGTCTTCTATCAAATTAATGTCATCAGTTGAAGGAGTTGTCTAGAGTGTTCAGTGGAATCAATATAGTCTCTCCACAAAGGTGTGGATGATGTATTTCGGTTTAAGCCTAAATTTGAGTGTAACACCCCATCTCAGTATTGAGCCTGGAATGCTACTAAAATTAAATTAGACTAAACTAAACTAAGACCAATTACAAATTTTCGGCAAAACCTCCTTTGTATAGTCAACAATACCGAGGTTCCAACAATTAATCATGGCACTTATCAATATCTTCATAATCAAGGTTACACAAGCTTGCAAGATGATCGAATAAACAAAATCCAGACTTGCTATTCTCATTATCACAATTAACATAAATACTCCAAACCATCTATGAGTGATTCTCAAACAGTTTACTTAATCTTGATGTGTAATTAAATGGCAAACGCCTTATGGTCGTGAGGTAGTGAGTGCATCCAACATCTACTCCCTCTCATGCATGTCGTTCCTGCCAGTTGTACCTAAAACATATCAAAGCAAGGGTGAGCCCAAAGACTCAGCAAGTATCAACAAGATTATAAACAAGAACACAAGCATAGCAACAATGATCCAGAATAACGTTACACTACTCATAGCTTTCATACTCATGGAATGCGATCAATGCAATGCACCTATTGAACTTTATCTCTTTTCGCATTTTACTGGTAATGCGGGGTATACATCCGTCGATGTATACCCTTGCCTGTGCCCTCTGGCACAGGGACCAAGAGCCTATACACCACATGTACAGATGGCGCTCAGAAAGTATCCCCAAATTAAATCTTGCACACGATCATATCACCTCAACCCTTTTGAGAACAAACATCTCAGATTTCACATCACACTCTCTTCTGTACTACACCAGAAGGGTGTTATCAACGATCATCCCATTGTTCACAATCCACCCTTATTCTACTTCCTCTACACATAATCTTTGGGCGACTCAAAGTTTTAGCATAACAATGCAAAGTCCACATTTAACCTCCAAGACTCTTGCAACTAACTTCTCATATAAAAGATAGGAAAATCCTTAGATTAAATCCCTGAAAATCCACAATTCCCACATACTTACTCATCAACATCATCATGAAAATATTTTCTTGACCAGTTTACCTTTACAAAGATTATAACTCTCAGAAGGTTACTCATTTAAAGCCAAATCACTCTTGACATTACTCAACATTTTCCATTATCCCATTAATTGACGTGATGATTCGATTACTTTGTAATTCCACTCTCATTAAACCACATCATCAAGAATAACTTTCATAGCCTCACAATACTACCAAATTGCAATACTCTATAAAATTGATCAATATTTCTATACTTTCATAATTCTAATGTTCCACCAAGTGAACCGTAAGATCTTGGATCACAATCACTATAGGTTCTACTAGTCAGAACAATGGAATCAGTTTAACCTCATAAGACAAACTTCCATTGAGTTAGACCTCTCTCAAAGAACTATATTACAAAATTATTTCGTCCTCCAATGCTCATCGAATAACTTACAACCCAGTTTCACAATTACAATTTTAAACACCTCAAAAGACTCACGTGAAACGAATAGGTTGATTCTTCCTCAAAAGAAAGAGCGAATGGAATCAATTTTCATCAACTAGGAAAACATGTGCCACCCACAGTGAACACAAGACCAAGGAAAACTGTCACTTAGGCCAAGTCTTGGAAAAACATAAGGGAAAGTCAACAATGAGGGCTCAAGCGCTCAAAGCGAATACCAAACCACAAATGAGAAGAAGGTAATGCCCTTTGAAAATTGATAAACTCTTATGGAACAATCGCATAAGGTTTAAGCACTCTCAAATAAACTACAAGATGCGAAACGAGACTTAAAGCTCAATTACTTATATTTGACCCATTCCTTTAACAAGGAAGGTTATTTTCGTGATTACTACATCACTTTGCGGCTTAAACAAGATAAGCTCTTACGACCAAATCGTAGGAACAACTTAAGAACCAATAAAATCTTTCAACATGTCACTTTGCTCAAAGCAACTCAATCACCACATAACTCAAGCGATCCAATTAATCACCTTCGCAAAACTCGAAACACTTCTACAAAATCCAAGTTACGAAAGACGATCAAATTTCTTTATTTCTAAAAGAATCATCACCACACACAAGTCACAATCTCTTGCAGATAATCTTACTAACATCAAGAATAATATATTCGAACATGAATATTTATTATCAACTATTCCATTAGAAAGCCCCAAAGTTTCACCAATTTGTTCCATCTTGCCTTTTCATCCCATCTTCAAAATGAGAGTATACCAAAATCATACAACATCACTACATCAACTTCTTAAGTTTGGAAGGGGTCTACTACCCAATTGAAAAGCTCCTACCAAAACCCTTTCATCAAGGACACAATTTCATCTAATTATTTCACAATCATGTGGGCATAAGCCACCTATTATATCATATCAGTTCAACTTTTAGTGATACTCATTATCAAACTTCAACACACAATAGTTATACGACAACCCTTGTTGTTATCAACTGGCTTCGTTATGAAATCTAGTTGCTACCTACTTTCCTTCCCAAATCACATGGATATTAACAAGCACATATTCAACTGTTCCTCCTCACATTGGATTTCGGCAAAAAAAATACACTAAAACTTCCAAAATCGAAATCTTCTATCGATCAAGAGTCTCAACAACACTACAACCAAATTCATCGCGTCATCCTACATAGAAGAACTACATAGAACTCCTCCCATAATTTCTAGATCCACCGATATTCAATCCATTCAACCGGTTGTACACAATTCTAATAACTAATCATACTAGGAATATGTAAATATGGTATTCCTCTAATTTTCCTTTCCACACAATTAAATTAATCCATGGGAACCAAAGAACCCAACAAGTTTAACAATCTAAACAGTTTTAATGACCGGACTAGTTCATCAAGGTTCCATACTTCTTGATATCTCTCAATCACTACTCATATATACTGCTCATCAAGAACTAGAAAAGACAACATCATCCTAATCAATTTCACTTCCAAGGTTACTAATTAATATTAATTATTCACCATACCAATGACTCAACTTGATACCCATACCATATCAAGTTATTTGATTACAATCTCGATTTAACCATAACAAGGCATCGAAAAGGATTTTAGCAATTTCAAGAGAAAGAGATGCATTAAACTTCATCACTCGGAATAATCCAAAAGAAAAACATAGAGCCAAAGTTTTCTCATGTTAACAAACTTGCAACAGAAACTCTCATTACCCAAACTTTCAAACGAATACATGAGTCATTCTTTTCCAATGAGAAAGAAGAAACAACCATGGAATTATCAGTAATGCCAATTGAGGACGATCACAAGTAGTAAAGACAGCTCAACAGTCGAAAAACAATACTTGTTTCAGAGAACCATTAAAGACCATTGAAACACAACCATTACCATGAACCACGAACCCAAGAGAAAATCATCATCCACCACAAAACAAGAATTTGCCAAGATTTGAGGTCAAGAAGGAAAACAACTTTCTAAAACAATTCACGCTCAACTCCTGCAACTATGGTATTCGGGGTAACTACTCTATTCGTCTACCACGAACGGTGGTAAAACCAGACAAAGTCCAAGGCCACAACCACGGCCTCCACTTCTTAACAACCATTACCGACACGCATAAACAATATAATCAAATATGATTATACATGATCATCTCATGGCAATCATAGAATAGATTCATAGATATAGAATATCATAACATATCATTTCATAGATTATCAACAAGAAAGACAGAGGCAATTCAACAATTGCTCAACAAATAAAACATAACAACGAGATAATGCCAAGCAATGTAATTCCCAACCCCACCTCATAATACGATGTGTCAATTTAATATTTTTCTATTAACCACGGACCTAAAGCCCGCTCGATACCAATCAGTAACACCCCATCTCGGTATTGAGCCGGAATGCTACTAAAATTAAATTAGACTAAACTAAGCTAAGACCAATTACAAATTTTCGGCAAAAACTCCTTTGTATAGTCAACAATACCGAGGTTCCAACAATTAATCATGGCACTTATCAATATCTTCATAATCAAGGTTACACAAGCTTGCAAGATGATCGAATAAACAAAATCCAGACTTGCTATTCTCATTATCACAATTAACATAAATACTCAAAACCATCTATGAGTGATTCTCAAACAGTTTACTTAATCTTGATGTGTAATTAAATGGCAAACGCCTTATGGTCGTGAGGTAGTGAGTGCATCCAACATCTACTCCCTCTCATGCATGTCGTTCTGCCATTGTACCTAAAACATATCAAAGCAAGGGTGAGCCCAAAGACTCAAAGAAGTATCAACAAGATTATAAACAAGAACACAAGCATAGCAACAATGATCCACAATAACGTTACACTACTCATAGCTTTCATACTCATGGAATGCGATCAATGCAATGCACCTATTGAACTTTATCTCTTTTCGCATTTTACAGTAATGCGGGTATACATCCGTCGATGTATACCTTGTCTGTGCTGCCCTCCGCACGGGGACCAAGAGCCTATACACCACATGTATAGGGACCTTTGCCCATCATCTCTATGATGGGGACCTCTTTATTCATTGCCCACATTCGACGAATGTGGGGACCTCAAGCCGTCATCTACATGACGGGACCTCAACATGCATAGTCACCACGTGACCAATCCTCCAATATGATTGCATGATGCACATGAACAAAACTTTAAACCATCATACATATGGATTCACAACAACGACGTGCATGAATAAACTTATTCATACTTCTAGCATTCCTCATCATTGACATTCTTAGCATTCTAGTATCCATGAATAGCACATATATTCATAATACTAGCAAACATGAACAATCCTTCATGAATAATAATTAATCATATCTCAAATATTTACCATCCTTAATCATACATGTCACACTATCAACCTTGCATGGTTAGTACGCATCAAAGTACTAGCACCTTCTATCAAACATTCATACATATTCTCTCAATCAGTACTTGCATTCACTGGGATAAAATTGGAACTCATCACAATAACATCAACTTTAACTATAACTAGCATTCATCAAGATAAATGGAAACTCATCACATTAACATTCATGCATGGCTATTACGAGCAAAACACAAACACTCTCAACATACAAGCATAAATATGCTATAACCCAATACTTGCCTCAACCGCGAGCGGTGGACGCGAAGAGGGCGCCCCCTGGGATCACGCTCCCACCTGAACATAAAGATAACCCCAATCTAAGACCAACATACTAGATCAAAAGCATAAATAACAACACAAACAAACTCGCTAATCTCCCAAGCGTTTTCCAATCTTCCAATTTCTAGCGATCGCTTTGGTGATCACTGTGGACAGTCAACTTCTAAAATACATAACTTTCTGCTCAGGAGTCCAAATGAGGTGTTCTCAGACTTTCTGGAAAGGTAATTAAATTACCCAAATAAACTTAGTTGGGGAGCCCTTTTGATTATGCCATCTACAGCCCCTACCAAGCCAAACTATAGAACAACAATTTTCACGTCGGCTTCTCTGGACAGTACATTAAAACCATCATAACTTTTTGTACGAAAATCCAAATCTTGCGTTCTTTATATCTCTGAAAAGGTATGGAAATTACCTACAATTTTTGTTATATTGAGATCCTCTGATTTCGTCTTTAACTAATAGATTAACTCAGTTTTCTACAGACTGTCAGAATGTTGACAGATTAACCAGACAGCGGCACTAAACAATTCATAACTTTCTAACCGTTAATCGGATTTTACCGTTCTTGGCGGCCACTGAAAGCTAAGAACATTATCTACATAACTCTATGAGACCAAAACTCCTAATTCGGCTTCTAAGCACACGAAACTGACCGCGTAATAATCTGGACAGAACGCGATCTATTAAACCGACGCAAATCAATCTACCAAACGACATCAACCGCAACTATTACGCATCAAACAACGAAGAACACGCAACGTTACCCTTGTAGAATCGCAGCAAGATGATGAACTCTCCCCACGGTTGATCTCCTCTCCTTTCTTCACTTGATCGGCAGCAGGAGCACCGACGGCGAGGAAGGAGGCACCAATGGAGGGGGAACCACCATGGAGGAGAGGTGTGCTACGAGAACCGTGCTACAGTGTGGAGGCACTGTAGCTACAGTGCATCTAGGGTTTTTCCCTTCCTTTTATTGGTGGCTCACCCTCATGGGCCTCTGGGCCAAGGCCCAAGGCCCAAGTTGCCAAAACCGCTGAAACCCTCTTTTTATGTCTAATTTCTCTTGAACGCTTTCTTTCATAGAATAAATTGGAGTATTACATTAAAACCCCTCTTTCTCCTGTTCAATCGCTTTGCTAAAAGAAATATTCCCCCGATTTTAATTATTTTCTCCCGATTTAATTTTTGGGGTATTACATTGAGGATGTTAAATTAAGATATTTGAGACCGTATGTTATGCGATGAATTCGAATTCCAAGGTTTGAGAGATATTTTATTCCAAAAAGTGAAACTAAGGAAAAAGATGTCTTCTTGTTTAGTGAAGCGTTTTCTTTATTCTCGCATGAGCTTTGTGCTATTGACCAATGTCTTTCGTAAGTTGTGTTTGACTCGATTTTGGCGTGTGTGGTTCTGAGCAGTTCAGAAAAGGAAAAAAAATAATGATTGATTTGGTTATTCGAGTGATTTGTTCTTTGGTTTTCGTGACGTTTATTCGCAATTTGCCACTTGGAAAGTGGAAAGGTTTTCTTGATGAAATTCTGATTTCTGGATTTTACTCTTCAGTACCCATTTGGTAACGTATAGTTGCGATGTCAATCTTTCTTATTCAGATGTGTTTTGCCGGTAAAAGAGTTTGCTAAAAAAGAATTCGATTGTATGTTTCCGGTTAAAGGAGGTGATCCTTGTTTTCAGTGAGGAGTTCAGTTGAGAGGAGGAATAAGAGTTCCGTATTCTTTGTGCTTGTCGTGTGGGTCGGTATCATTGGGAAGGTTAACCCAAGATACAATGGGTTGTTTTCGCTAGTTGGCGTGTCGCCAGGACTGTCTCGAGTCCATGCGCGGAGTATGTAACGTCTTGTATGTTCTCGTGTTGAGTGAGTACCTGGGAGATCCAGAGTTTGAGTTTTTGTTTGCGCCGTTGACTATCGAGTGAGATCTTCCCTTCGAGTCTTGTACGCTGAGTGTACCTGGAAGTACCGGGTTGAGTGTTAGTTCAGACGTCGTGCTACGTCGTAGTGTTGTGGTATTTTCAGTCCGAGGGAGAGGCTACTTGGGAAGTTGGAGTTTCGCATGCTTGAGCTTTTGCCGGTGTGGTTAGCGATGGGTACGTGGTTACCGTCGTTAGTTCCTAGTTGTGGTTGTTCTTTCGCATAGATCGGCGATTAGATTCGGGGTCGAATCCTTTTAAGGGGGTTAGAATGTAATATCCCGACTTTCATTTGAGAGTGCAATTCAATTTGGGAGGGAATTAATGTAATTCTCCGATAAGGTTAGAAATCATTTTCGGAGAGATTATTTAATCAAGAGAAGGTTTCTTTTGGAAACCGCTTAATCGGGAGTTTAGAGGATTTTCCGCGTTCTCCGGCAACTGGGCCGGGCCTTGGCCCATGAGGCCCGGCCGACCATAGGGGAGGTGCCACCTCCCCAAAACCCTAGCCGCCTCCCCTCTCCTCCTCCTTTGAGCCGCCCCTCTCCTTTCCCTTGGCCGCCTTCACCCCAAGCGCGCCTCCTTGCTGCTCCTCCTGGTTTGTGGTGCCCGTCCTGCTGTCCCCAAGCCGTCCTCCTCCCGGTGCATGGCGCCCTGCTGCCGGTTCGTGAAGGAAGGCGAGGATCGCTTGGGATTGCCGATCAAGAAGGAGAGAAGGAGAAGGGACTAGGAGAAGGCCATCTTCTCCAAAGTTTCTCCCGCCTACTCCCGGTTGCTGCAAGGGTAACGATTGCCGAGCCACATCGTTTGTTTAGCGGTAGATGTGATTCGGATCATTTTTTATTAGAACAGATTGCTGCGAACTGAAAGTTAGATCTGTCTAGTAGGTTTCGGGGTCTGTTTTGTGTGCTTAGAGGCAGAATTAGGGATTCTGGTCTCCTAGAGATATTTATATGATGCTCTTAGCTTTCGGTGGCCGTCAAGATCACCTCATTCCGACTTTCGAGTCAAATGTTATGATAGATTTAATATCTGCTGTCCAGAATTCTGACGAGAATTACCTTTTGAGTTGTCTTTTAAAATAGAGGTATGTTAATGGGCGAATCAGGGTTTCATCCCAACTAGGTTATTGTAGAGAATTCCATAAACTTTTCAGATTGATAAATAACACTCAATTCGGAGTTGTAGTTTAAAAGTTACGGACGTTTTAGTACTGCTGTTTTTTATGTTCACACAGTTTCTGTTCTGCAGATTCATTCAACGGTTAGTATTCTAATTTGGCCGAATTGGGTTATCTCGTCAACTAGAATGTTGTAGATGTGTTCATTAAGTTTTTGTAGGACCTGGACTCACCTCGTTTGAGTCCCGGTCAGTAGCTATGGTCTTTTGGTGCTGCTGTCCGATCGACTCCTTGTGCTGTTTATTTTTAGAGTTGGGTTTGTGGCTAATCCTTAGGTGTTCAAGGGGGTATTGTAGAATATTAAGTCATGATGGACTCTATGTTGTTCTTATTTCGGTTATTATATTGTTTAGGCCGCGAGGCTACGGGTTTGGGAGCGCCATCGTTGCGTGCTAACGCGTCGCAACGTGGAAGGCAAGTACTTTGTTGATTTTAAGTCTTTGTGATTGTGAATGTTTACATGAATATGATGTGACAACTTGTGATACCCGAAATGCTGAATTGGTTATGTTCTTTCAATATGTGGAGTATATGCCGAGAGATGATATTAGCATTGTTCATGTTCATATCATGCATTCTTTTATTCATGCTATGTCCACGGGAGTGGATTGTAAGTCCCACCATTCCAATGTGGCGGGTTTGGACATTGTCATGTCCCGTCCACGGAGTGGATTGAAAGACCCATCAATTCCGGTATGGGCACGTAAGACCCATCAATTCCAGTATGGGCAGCTTTGGACACCTATATGAAACGTTCTTCATATAGGACTTGGATCCCGCACTTTTGTTAAGGTGCGGGCTTAAGTGAACACCGACGGTGCGTCACTCGCTATACTCCAGTATAAGCATGTGTACAGTCCATCCTTGATTGCATTCATTCATTTCAAGTATTTCTTAAGTACTCAATCGATTCAATGTTCGCATTCTTAAATGGTGATATCCTGTTTGTATATATGTTCTGTCTCTTTCATCAGTACTTGCTGAGTCGTGGACTCACTCTTGCGTTGTTTGTTTATTTTAGGTAACCCCGATGTTGGCTCACTTGGGAGGAGTAGACACGCACTACTTGTTCACAACATCAAATTCATGTTCAAGACTAAATTTTAGTTCCATATTTCATTCGTTAATGATGAACTGTAATAATTAAACTATAATTGGAGAAGGAAAGATACCTTCTCCACGATGATGTTGATTTATTACTGAATGCGAACCTTCTTTATTGATTATCAGTATTAAATAACTTAGAAGGTGAAGGAAGGATACCTTCACCATGTCCTGTTTATGTTAATGCTGTCATTTGGTTGATATAATTATTTCATATTCTTCCGCAATGTGTAGATTGTTAGAGTAATTAGGTGACATCTTGGCTTCCGAATAGCCGGGGTGTTACACAAACGGTGTTGCAACCTGGTGAATCCCAGGGCAACAACCATGACCTCCACTTTCCAACATCCGTTATTAACACGCATAACCAACATAACCAGTTACGAATGTACATGATCAACTCATAACAATCATAGAAGGATTCCATATATATAGAATATCGTAACATATCATAGACTAACAATAAGGATGATAATGCAGAAATAACAATCATAGAAGGATTCCATATATATAGAATATCGTAACATATCATAGACTAACAATAAGGATGATAATGCAGAAACAATTCAATACATTATAGCCTCGAATTAAATAGATCTCAAATTTAGATGAATTTAGGATTTTGAATTGCCTCAATCGGAGTTCGGATGCAAAAGATATGGGCTTTAGAAGTTTGAATATAAAAGAAAACCCTAAAACTGAATTATCAGAATTAACCCGAATTATCTTTCAATTAAAAATATGGATTAATGACGTCGGCTGACGTCAGCGAAGAAATTCCGGGAATAAAAGAAAATAAAAAGAAAACACTGACACGTGGGACCCATACGTTAGCCACACGGCTCATGGTAGACTAGGTCTACCGAGCCATGGGATCTGGAGATCGGCTCAAGTGGCACGTGCGCAACATGTGGGTGCTGATCTCGCACCACGTGAGATGACACGCATGCACGAAGCTGACGGGGCTGCTAAGATGGCGACGCCCCGTCAGATCGGTGACGGCGGCTCTCGGCTTCCAATGGCAACGGCGAATGGCAGCTCTTCAACGCCGATGAGTGGTACCAAGAGATAGCTGAGGTTATTGCGCACACGTGCGGGATCTATTTTTGAGGTGCTTTGGGCGCCTTCTGTCAAATTAATTTCATCAGTAGAAGGAATTGTCTAGAGTGTTCGGTGGGATCAATAGAGTCTCCACAAAGGTGTGGATGATGTATGTCGGTTTGAGCATAATTTGAGGATGTTAAATTAAGTGGTTTGAGCTCATGGAGCATGCGATGAATTCGAATTCCAAGGTTTGAGAGAAATTTTATTCCTAAAAGAGACACTAAGAAAAAAATGATGTTTCCTCGGGTAGTGAAGCGTTTTCTTGATTCTCATTCGAGCTTTGGGTTGTTGACTGATGTCTTCCACAATTTGAGTTGGCACTGCATTGGCATGTGCGATTCTTTCCGGTTCAGACAAAATAAAGGAAATATTTGATTTGGGGATTCGAGTGATTTTGTAACACCCTGGCTATTCGAAAGCCAAAATGCTACCTAAAGACCTAACATAATATCATACAGTGGAATAACTTCGACAATAATTCATCAACTAAGCTAAACAGATCAACATCAGTTGGAACATAACAGGAATGTAATAATGGATCCACTAAGATAAACCTAACAACGAATGATCAATGAACAACGAAGGATCAATGAACATAAACAATTATTTAAACAAACTCCTCGAAAGGAAGTTACCATCCATGTCTAAGTTTAGTTATTACAATCCAACAAATAACGAATGAAAGACAATAACAATTATGATATTGAATCTAGTGTAGAGTGAAATATATTTGAGTAGTGCGTGTCTACTCCCTCCCAAGAGAAACTTTATCAATGGTCACCTAAAAACAATAAACAAAGCAAGAGTGAGTCCAAGACTCAGCAAGTACATTGAATATAAGAACAGGACTCCAATATGAACAAGGTCACCTCTTCACGCTTCAACATACAACACATGAATATTTATGAATGCATGAGATGAATGGAAGTAATCGAAGGAAGGATCGCACACGTGCTTATACTGGTATAGCTAGTGACACACCCGTCGGTGTTCACTTAAGCCCGCACCTTAACAAAAGTGCGGGGATCCAAGTCCCGTATGAAGAACGTTTCATACAGGTGTCCAAATCTGCCCATACTGGAATTGATGGGTCTTATATGCCCATATTGGAATTGATGGGTCTTTCTATCCACTCCCGTGGACGGAACATGACAATGTCCAAATCTGCCCACATTGGAATGGTGGGACTTACAATCCACTCCCGTGGAGGAAACATGAGTTATGGATGCATGGAATGAAATTTGAACAATGAAAGACATCATCTCGAAACATGGAATCAACACATATGAATGAACATAGACTTTTCACCTTCTCATGTATCATAAGATACCACAACATGAACATTTAAGCATTCATCAATCACAAGTATTAATATTAGCAAAGTACTTGTCTTCCGCGATGCGACGCGTTAGCAGGCAACGATGATGCTCCCAAACCCGTAGCCTCGCTGCCTAAACAATTAAGTAATTTAAATAAGAACACATTACACACAACACTTCTCGACACCGTTCTACAACGCTTCCCCGGTGACTCAAGATTCAACTAGAAACTCTAATCTGAAAATTGACTACTCAGGCACAAACCGAAACTAGACAGCAGTACGGTAAAAATCATATCTATTGATCTGGAACTCGGAATGAGGTGAGACCAGTTTCTATGGATTCTTAACTGACATATATACAGTACTCTAGTTGACAAGGTAACCCAATTCGGCCAATTTAATTTGCTAATTGATAGATGAAATTATAGAACAGAAACTGCCTAGATGAAAAAGACAGCAACACTAAAAAGATCATAACTTTTATTCTACAATTCCGATTAGAGTGTTATTTAACAATATTGAAAGTTTATAAAATTACCTACAATAACCTAGTTGGCATGACATCCATATTTTGCGTTTAACAAAAAGTGGCACACAGGTCAAAACTAATTATAGAAACTGACATACAATCTGGACAGTCATATTGAAATATAAATAACTTTTGTTCTACAAATCCAAATAGGGCGTTCTTTATCAATCCTGAAAACTAATGAGATCACGTACAAAAGTCGTTATGGGCAAGACTTCTGAATCATCTTCTATCTAAGTCATAATTTAACAATTATAGTGACTGCTAATTCTCGTGAGAATTTTGGACAGCAGAAACTAAAAGAATCATAACTTTTGATCCGTACGTCGGAATCAGGTGTTCTTGGCGGACACCGAAAGCTAAGAACAATATCTAAATAACTCTAGGTGATCAATTTTCCTAATTCTTCCTTTAAGAACACGAAAGAGGCCGCGCAAGACACTGGACAGAACTGAATCTTCAGCAGACAGAACTTGATCCGATCAATCCTAATCAAGTTCACCTCTACGATTAATCCAACAACATAAACGCATTTATCGTTACCCTTGGAGACCACAAGAATGACGCTGGAACTCCTCACGAAGATCACCCCACCTTTCTTCTTCTTCCCTTCCCTTCTCCTCTCTTCTTCCCGATGGCCAGCAGTAGGGAGGATGGCGCCAAGGAGAGGAGCAGCAGGAGGCGGAGCATGGTAGCGTGTTGCTACTGTAGCACAGCTACTGTAGCGCGGTGGCTACTGTAGCAAGGGTGGCTAGGGTTTGGTCCCCTCCCCTCCCTTGCCTTCTAATGGGCTACCAGACCACTCATGGGCCTTGGGCCACTAAGGTCGGCTCCTTTCCTCTCGAATATGGGTTGGCGGCCCATTCCTCTCCTAAAATTCTGAATTTTTGAACTTAATTCCATCTCTAAACTTTGTTACAATCGATATTGAATAAATTTCTCTCTCTCGAATAATATTTTCTCCAATTGATATTTGGGGTATTACAGATTTCTCCTTTGACTTTCGTGGTGTTCATTCGCAAATTGTCTAATTAGAAAGTGAAATAGTTTTCGTGATGATTTGTCAATCCTGGATTTGACCCTTTTGGTGGAGAAGAGTTGGCATTGCGTGGTTTCGATGAAAACTCTTAATTTTCAATTGCATTCTCTTTGTAAAACAGTTGTTTAAAAAAAGAAAAGAAAAAAAACGAGTTCTGTTGTATCTTCTTGTTTAAAGGAGGTGCTCCTTGTTGGATGAAAAGTTAGATTTAGAACTTGGACGAGAGTTTCGTGTGTGTTGAGCATGTTTCGTGCTTTTGTACCAAAGGGGAAGTTGGCGTATCGCTTTGACCATCTCGGGTCCATACGTGAAGTACGCAACGTGTGGCGTGTTCTGGTGCTGAGTGAGTAACTAAGTCGTTCAAAGCTTGAGATTTTGTTAAAGATGTTGACCTTTGAGTAGGGTCTTACCTTCGATTCTCTTATGACGAGTGTACCTGGAAGGGGTCGGGTTGTGTGTTTGGACAGACGTCGTTTTACATCCTTGTGTTGTGGTCTCATCAGTTCGAGAGAAAGGCCACTTGGAAGATGGCATTTCGTATGTGCGAACAATATCCGGAATCATTCGCAACAGGTGCGGGTTTGTCATTGTCTAATTCCAGACCTAGTTTTCTTTCAGGAAGGTTGGTGAGAAGATTCGGGGTCGAATCCTGTTAAGAGGGGTAGAATGTAGTACCCTGATTATTCAATATTATTTTTAATATTATTTAGAGAGGGAAATTAAAAGAAAATTTAGGATTTGTAGGAGGATTGGACCTTGGGCTTTCGTCCCAAGGAGTCCTAGCCATGTGGGCCGACCATTTAGTGGAGTCAAGAAGGGGAGTACCCCTTCCGCCAAAACCCTAGCACCTGCTACAGTACCGCCACAACACTGTAGCACGTTGTACTGTAGCAGCCCCTTCCCTACTGCTTTGCCAAGATAAGAAAAGAGGAGAAAGGAAGGAGAGGAAAGGAAGAGAAGGAAGAGGGAGGGGAAGGACATCTTCTTCATGAGTTTTGATCAACGATCCCCGGTGGTTCTACAAGGGTAACGATCGATGTTCTTCGCTGTTTGGATCGTAGTAGATGTGAATTTTGGCTTGTTTATTGGATCGAAACCGTGCTGCGAGTAGAACAGGTTCTGTCCAGTTCCTCGTGTGGCTGTTTTCATGTTCTTAGAGGTCGAATCGGAGGATCCCATCTCCTAGACTTATGTGGGGTTCATTCTTAGCTTTCAGCAGACACAATCACTCAATTCCGAGTTACGGTTTGAAAGTTATGATGAATTATTTTCTGCTGTCCTGAAAGTCTGACGAGAATTAACAGTCACTGTGTTTATTAAAATATGATTAGGTTAGGAGCAGATTCTGAAGTGTTGCCCAAAACAATTTTTGTAGATAATCTCATTAGCTTTCAGGATTAATAAAGAACACTCTTTTTAGATTTGTAGAACAAAAGTTATGTACGTTTCTATTTGACTGTCTAGAGTGTATGTCGGTTTCTGTCAGTAGTTTTGACCCGTGTGCCACATTTTGTTAAAGGCAAAATATGAGTGTCATGCCAACTAGGATTTTGAAGCTGGTGTTCGTAGCTTCCCATAATGATAAGATTCTTGGATTTTGGTTAATCCAATCAAAAGTTATGAGTATTTATTTACTGTTATGTAGTTCTGCTAGACAGATTGTATATTAGACTTTCACTAGAATTTAGCCTAGGTGTTTGGCCGAATTGGAAGTTTCGCCAACTAGACTAATGTGGAGGTTTTCGATACCTTTCCATAGGGTCTGAGATCACTCCGTTTTAAGTCTCAGAGCAAAAGTTATGATATTTTTAGTACCACTGTCCCAATTATTGTCCTATTGGACTGTTAGTTTTATTGTATAGAACAATTATATGAACCTTGAGTTTAGGAATATGAGATTAGGTGTTGCGGGTAGCGTCTTATTCATGTTATTTCTTATTCAAGCAATTAAATTATGTAGGAGGAGGGAATTCGAGATTAGAGGCTTTATCCTTACCTCCTAACACATCGCAGTTCGAAAGGCAAGTACAATTGAATTGTCTTGATTGTTGTTTGTTTCACCTGATGGGTGAGTATGCAATGGGTAATTCTTGTATTTCCTGTTTCCTTTCAAAATTGATATACCATGATTCTTCAATTATGTGTTTACGTCTAACATATTCATTCGTTCTTCCATTCATGCTTCACCCACGGGAGTGGGTAGTGAAGTCCCATCATTCCAACATGGGCAAATACATTGTGTAAGTATAGTTGTTGTTATTTCATAGTGCTTGATGTTCATGCCATGACTGAATACTATGGTTTATGAGTAGTTCTCGATGATTTCTGATTCGATCCATATATGTGAATCCATGCTTCTTGAGATTTCGTCTGTCATATTAATGCATTCATTCATTGTTCATGATTGTCCCACGGCAGTGGGATGTAAAGACCCATCAATTCTAGTATGGACATGTAGACCCACCATTTTAATGTGGGTAAATTGGATCCCCGTTATGAAACGTTCTTCATACGGGCCTTGGATCCCCGCATTTTATGAAATGCGGGCCTGAGTGAACACCGACGGGTGTTCACTGGCTATACCGGTATAAGCAGAAGTGAAGATCATGCATTTCATTCATTCATATGGTTTCTGCCATTCCATATTCATATTCTATTCTATGATGATAAGTCCTTAATCATCCACTCCACATTCGAATTATATTCTATGATCCTATGTTCTTATTCATGTATACATTCGTATTCAATTCGTGATTGTTATTCTTATTCAAGATTGTTCATATTGTTCTGTTGTACTTGTTGAGTCGTGGACTCATTCTTGCCATGTTTATTTGTTTTAGGTAAACATTGAAGATGGTATGTATGGAAGGGATTAGTCACATGAATCACTTCTTTCACTTCATATTTGTCACCCTTTTAAACAGTTGAACTTGTTATTATCTTTCATTTAATAAGTTGGATTGTAAGAAATGGAGTTCTATTGATTTAGACTTTCATATATTTTGACTTGGTTGAACCTGTGTATGCTTAATGATCTTCGTATAAACCTATGATAGCCTTATCATATTTGACTCAATATGATTGGATGATAGAGTTCGATATGTTGTTAAATACTGATTCAATTCTTATACTCATCTTTTGAGATGTTGATCTCCTTATACCATTAGTTGAAATATGGTTGAAATTATTCCGTATTGTTGTTGTATGTAAGTCTTTTAGGTAACATCTTGGCTTCCGCATAGCTAAGGGTGTTACAATTGGTATCAGAGCGGGCTTCAAGTCCGTGGTAAATAAAATATTAAAATGACACACTGTGCACAGTAGGTGGGGTTTGGGTAATCTATTGCATCCGCATTTCTAGTGGTATTTCTTTTGGATCATTCCGATTGTTGAAGTTTTAAAGCACATCTCTCCTGAAGGAAAGTGTTAAAATCCTTTTGTGATGCCTTGTCGTGGTTAAGTCAGAGATTGTAATCAAGCACAATGGTTGGGTACGGGTTTCCATTGGTCCCTATTTGCTTTTTAGAACAACTATTGTCGTTCCGACTGTTGAGTTCTCTATGCTACTTGTAAACGTTGTTATTGACAAGATTGTTCTCTTTCATGTTAGTCCTATCTTTCTTGTTGATAAAGGTGATCTGGTTATCCGTTTTGTATTTTACATAATGGAAATTAGCTTTTACAAACTTCATTGAAGAAAGTTTTGACTCTACTCATTTCTTTTGGAGTAGTTGAAGTACTGGAGTTTAGAACCTTGTTCTTTGAAATAGAGGGTGTCTGTAACACCCCAGTCCGCCATGAGCCTGGAATGCTACTAAACAAACTCTAATAACTCTAAAGAAGACAATTCTAATAAAATTTCGGCAGAACCTCCTTGTAAAGTTAATTACATGAAGGTTCCAACACAGTAATAATCAAATAATAATTAAACTTCCATTCTAAATCATCAAAGAATAATCAGAAACATGCTAAAAATCCATCATAACTAGAGAGGTATATCATTCCACTACTCTTCATTATTACATTTAATCCATAGCATAAAACAAACCATAATACTCAAAGATCAATAACTCTCTCAAGATCAATCATCCTTATTTAGTTCATGTGGTATGTGTGTGACTAGCACTTATTTTCCCCATGCATGTCATTCTTGTCTCGGGTACCTAAACAACAATAAAGCAAGAGTGAGTCCATAGACTCAGCAAGTACATTAAGAAATCATGGCAACAACACACATATAAAGGGAATTAACATTAAAACATCTCGTATGCAAATGCAATGCTCAAGGACTTTTATCTTTAACTTTCGTGTACATTACACCATGTAATGCAGTATGCACCGCCGCCAAGATACCCATGCTGTCAGGCGCGCACGCACAGGGACCACTGCCGTTACTTCGCAAGTAACGGGACCTCAAGCCCACACTCCACGAGTGAGGATCTCGGGCCCGCCACATTCATGACGGGATCTCCAAGGAAACATACTTGGACACTACGTGACCAAGCCTCAACATGATATCTCTATGCAAATGCTTATCATGTAATCATCATCAAATTACCAAAGTACAACATCACTTAATCATAGTAAAGCATGAGCATCATTTGAGCAATAACCATACTTAAGCATTCATTAAGTATACCATCTTGCAATACATCCATACAAAGAAATAACACACAATTTAGACAATCATTCAAACAACAATGCACTTGCCTCAACCGTGCGAAGGTGGATGTCGGGAATGAGGTAGTGCTCCGGAGCCAAACCCACACCTGACAACAATTGAGACAAGCTAAGGCTACCATAAGGGTCTAATAACAAAATCATAAACACAACATGAGTACATCGTCCGCTAAACGCAACCCCCAACGTTAAAGCGGGCTGTCAGATTTCTTTTCCAGAGAACAGCCCCATTCGAAAAAACATAACTAAATGTACAGAAATCCAAATGGAGTGATCTTGGACATTCTGAAAAGGTTATTGAATTCCCCTTCTAAACCTAGTTGGTGAGGTTCTCTGGTTCGGCCATTTACTAGCCCTACCAATCTAAACAACAAAGTATCAATTTTCGCGTCGGGTCTCTGGACAGCAACATTGAAACTATCATAACTTTCTCTACGTTCGTCCGAATTTCATGATCTTTAGTTTTCCTGAAAGCTAGAAGGATTATCTACAACTTTCGTTATACTGGGGTTCTCAGATTTCCACTTTATCCATCACTTTTAATTGGTTTTCTACAATCTGTCTAAATACTGACAGAGCAGTGGAACAGCAGACTTAGAAAATCATAACTCTCTAACCGTTAATCGGATTTGAGTGAACTTGGCGGCCACTGAAAGCTAAGACAATAACCTACAACTCTCTAGGAGACCAAAACTCCAGATTCATCCTCTACCCACACGAAATTTACCCCGCAAGCCACTGGACGAAAATTGCATTACAGCAGGCCGACTACCATCTAAACAAAGACTAACCAAAATCTCTCCCAAGACTAATTATCCTTCAAGAACAGCATGTTACCCTTGACGACGCTGCGAACGCGAACCCGGATGGCGATCCTCCTCTTCCTCTTCTCCTTCACTTCTTCCTCCTTTCTTCCCTCCTTTCTTCCTCTATGGCCGGCTGCAGGTGGGCTTCTTCTCCTCAGGCCGGCAGCAATGGAGGGCTCTTGGAGGGAGGTTGGGGCGCAAGGGGAGAGGAACCAGAGCAAGAGAGGCGTGGGGAAGGGAAGGAAGGGTGGCGGCCAGGTTGGGGAGGTGGGGGTGTGGGAGATGGAGGGGCTGCGGCTAGGGTTGGGGAGGTGGGGAGTGCTGCCCCACCTTGGCCGGCCACCCCTAGGCCACATGGGCGGCCCAAGCCTGTGTTGTGCTACAACAGCGTCAACCCCTTTTAACAAATAAATTAAGAAATCTCATGTTGGTCCCTCCCAAAATCCATTGAAATCCTTCCGAAAGTTTAACCTCTCCGATTTCTTGTTCGATACAAATTCGTGGTATTACGTCTTCCCCTTAGCGGATTCACCCGAATCTAAACGCCAAACCTCAAAGGGGAAACCAAACTAGTAACTTAACAACAAAGGGTATGTACCTTAAGAGAATAAGTTCGATATAGCTCACGCATATGAGACTCAGCCTCCCAAGTGGCCTCCTCTCGCATCACTGCGACCAAAGCACTTTGACATACTTCGTGGTTTTGTTCTCAATTCTTTCTCTCGATCTTTCCGCACTGCATCTGGTTTGGACTCAAAGGACAGTCCCGCTCAATTGTTAGGGTTCTAATGCAATATGATGTTCCGGTCCCTCAAGTATTTCCTCAACATGGACACATGAAAACATTGTGCACCCACGCATAGACTCGCAGTCTAAACGATAAGCCAACTTCCGATTCGAGCCAAGATCGTGAATGGTCCTATGTACCTTGGGCTAAGCTTCCTCCGTACCAACCTCACCACACCTTTAGTGGGGGACACTTTCAAGAGCACCTGATCCCCCACTTCAAATTCCAAGTCTCTTCTTCTCACGTCTGCATAACTTTTCTGTCTGCTCTGAGCTGTTAATAGGTTCTGTCTCACCAGAGCCACTCGCTCTACAGTCTTTTGTACCCAATCCGGACCCAAAACTGCCTTCTCACCCACGGCTTCCCAGCAAAGTGGTGACCTGCACTTACGCCCATACAAAACCTCGAACGGAGCAGCTTTTATGCTTGAATGATAGCTGTTATTATAAGCAAATTCTGCTAAAGGCAATTGATCCTCCCAGCTACCCTTCCAAGACAAAACACAAGTCCGCAACATGTCCTCCAGGGTCTGGATGGTACGTTCCGTCTGCCCGTCTGTCTGTGGATGGAATGCTGTACTCAGACGGAGCTGTGTGCCCAAGGCACTCTGTAAACTTTCCCAAAACTTGGAGACAAACTTGGCATCTCTGTCGGAAATGATGGTCTTTGGCACCCCATGTAATCTCACAATCTCCCGCACATAGATGGGAGCTAAATCACTTGCTGAGTTAGTAGTGCGAATTGGTATAAAGTGTGCAGATTTACTGAGACGATCCACTACCACCCACACTGCATCCTTACCCCTTGGTGACCGGGGTAACGCAACTACAAAATCCATAGATATATCGTCCCACGGCCATTGCGGAATCTCTAAAGGTTGCAACAACCTCGCAGACGCTTGTGTTCCGCTTCACTGTTGACAAACACCACATGAGGCCACATAATTAGCTATGTCCACCTTCATCCTCTTCCACCGTAAATTTCGCTTTAGATCACGATACATCTTCGTTTCACCCGGATGAACGATTATGGGTAGTGCGATGTGCCTCTTTCGAATGTCATCCTGACTTCGCTTTAGTGGTACGCAAAGGCGGCCCTTAAACCGCAACGCACCACACTCATCCAAACCGAAATCTCCGCCTTGCCCAAATCCACCGCCAACCCTTTGTAGTAATTGATCTTCCTGTTGTGCTTCCCGCACCCGCTCTGGAATGGCCGACTCCAGAATCAGCTGTGTTTCAACACGTGCAGTCCCCGCATAACAAAATGATATACCCATACGGTCAAAGTCAGCAGTGAGATAATCCAATGTAGCGGGCGTCGCTTTGCGACTAAGAGCATCCGCCACCACATTTGCCTTCCCAGGATGGTATTGAATAGATAGATCATAATCTTTAATTAGCTCCAGCCACCTGCGCTGCCTTAAATTCAGATCTTTCTGAGTGAAAATATACTTAAGACTCTTGTGATCTGTAAAAACATCACAACCCTCACCATACAGATAATGCCTCCAAAGTTTCAGGGCAAACACTACAGCTGCCAACTCTAAATCATGAGTTGGGTAATTCTGTTCATGCTTCTTCAGCTGCCTTGACGCATAAGCTATCACCTTCCCTTCCTGCATAAGGACACAACCCAACCCAATCCGAGACGCATCAGAGTACACTGTAAATCGCTTCCCAGGCTCGGGAAGTGTAAGGACAGGGGCGGTCACCAGCTTTTCCTTAAGGGTTTGGAAACTACGCCACAGTCATCATCCCACCGAACTTCACATCCTTCTCGTGAGTCTGGATAAGGGTTTAGCAATAATGGAGAAATCCTGCACAAAACGCCGATAGTATCCCGCCATGCCGAGAAAGCTTCTCACTTCTTTGACATTGGTTGGCGTCTTCCATTCTACCACTGTAGAGATCTTACTTGGATCAACTGTGATTCCCTTTTCATTGATGACATGCCCCAAAAATCCCACTTGACGCCCAAAACTCGTGACTTTTTCGCTTTGGCATAAAACTTATGCTCCCTTAGTGTTTCCAACACAAGCCTCGTGTGTCGCTCATGTTCACTTCTTCGTCTTTGAATATATCAAGATATCATCTATAAAGACTACCACAAAAATCCAGTATTCATGCAACATCCTGCTCATAGTCTCCATGAAAGCAAAGAGGGGTTGTCATTAGTCCAAAAGACATAACTTTAAATTCAAAATGCCCATACCTTGTAGAGAATGCCGTCTTCTCAATATCCTCCTTTCGACAGGATTTGATTATAACTCGATTGAAGGTCAATCTTTGAGAATACCTTGGCCCTCTCAACGATCAAATAGATCTTCTATACGAGGCGAGGATACTTATTCTTGATGGTTAATCGTTAAGGGCACGGTAATCAATACACATGCGCCAACTACCATCTTTCTTCTTGGTAAAAGAACAGGGGGCTCCCCATGGAGACACACTTGGGGCGAATGAGATCCTTTGCTTTTAAATCATCCAATTCTTTAATTCCTCCTGAACGGACGGGCCAACCGGTAAGGGTCATAGAGACAGTCGGGCGCTCGTACCAAATCAGTTCAACTCTACAGACGAGGTGGTGGCATCCCCGTAGTTCTCACTGAAAAACATCCAGAACTCCCGAACGACCAAAATTTCTTCTCTGCTCTGAGATGAATCTCGGCTTCTCCACTAGAGACAAAAGAAACCCATTCTTCGCCAGACGGCCACCGGAAAAGACTAGCCATCACAAAAAGTGAGTGAGATGGAGCGCTACATTGGAATACTATCTCACCGCCTGCACGGAGCTTGCGGGGTTATTGTCTTCCAAAACAGAAATGACAAACGGTAATTATGCAACCACCCATCCTCAAGATGACATCAAACGGCTCCATCCTCATAACCATCAGATTAGCAATGAACTCTTCTCCATCTAACGAAATCACACAACCAGACAAATCAGAGCTAGAGAGAATTCCCAGTGAATTAACTAGAATCGATGAGCTATTGGCTGCAGACTCAAACTCGCCTTACTAACAAAATCTAGTGATACAAAAGAAAAGGTAGCCCCAATCAAATAGAACAAGTGCCTCTCATCAATCCACCAAGAGCGTACTGTCACCACATCAGACGACTCACCGACTCGCCGTCGGCATAGCGTAGGAGACTGCTTTGGGCGGTAGGGGCTCCAACCCCGGTACGGTGGTGCGGAGGCTGCTGAGGTGCCAAGGCGCCACTCTCGAAATGGGGCCACGGAGGGGCGGCCAAAAATACCACAGCGGTGGAGCTCCTCCAGAGCGGGAAGTAAGGTCGTGGCGGTGCCCAAGTAGGAGTAGGAGTAGCCGCTAACATCCGAACCGACCCTCGAGAAGAAGGCTGCTGCGGCGCTGCACCGACACCGCACGAGTTCCCACTTGATGATACCGGCGGATTCCGCCGACAAACCAATGCCTTATGGCCCTCCCGACCACAATGGCGACAAGACCAACCACCGCACTCAAGCTCTATGCTCATCGCCGCACTTGAAGCACTTCATGCCTTGCCGGGACCGGACGTAACCTAGGTGCACCGCAGACGCCGAGAGGTGGAAGAAGACTGTGCCCTCGTGAACTTGGTCTTGAATGATTTCGCGACCTTTGAACCTCTTGGAAGTAGGCCTCGGAAGGTCCCACCCCACCGCTAAAACCCTCTTCGCGCGCCACCGCCTCGGATACCATAGCGCTTTCTCCTCCCGGCAGCTCCTCACCAAGCCGCATCTCCGCCCATGCCCACAGCTTGTTCGACCAGGAGCTGAAATCCCGCAACTCCAATGCTCCCAAAACCGCCGGAACTCTTGCTCGAGCCCCGTGAAACCTCTTGGCTTTTTCCTCATCATTTGTGGCCACACTGAACAAAACGAACCAGTTGTTAAAACTCGCTTCATACTCACCACCGCCATCTTCCCCGCTTGAAGTTCTCGCAAGGAGACTTCCATTCGCTCCACATATGAAGCTGGATAAAACCTCTTTCTCAAGTGCTCAACAAAATACTCCTGTAATCGGTCCATGAGCCTGTCTGGCCATCGTAACTCCTTCCCACCGATATCCGCCGCCTCTTCAATTGGAAGGCCACGAATCGAGCCCTCATTTCGATGTCATCCCGAGCTCCGGTGCCTCTCCATGTGTCGCAGCCAATTAGCTGCGCCGACAAAGCGTGCTCGACCCGTCGAAAGTGTCCACCTCAAAGCGCCCATTGATGTAATCCCATGGCATACGCCGCAGTGCCACCGCAGGCCACCACAGAGCGACAACAGCGCACTGGCGGGGCCTGGTTCTCTGTACATTGAAGCAACCTCTTCCTCCGACTCCGCAGGCTAGCTTCTCCACTCACGGAATTCAACCTCCGGCGGGGCGATGCACGCCTCGCCGGCTCCTCGCCCTCGACCACGACCTCGGCCTCCACCCTTGCCATATCTAATCATCACAAGAAAACAATCAAACAATAAGCAATTTCATCATCTAGGACCACAAGAGTAGTCTAACTAGCAGCTATCACGCAAGAGAAATCAAAATCTCAAAAGCGACATAATGCAATGCATTAACCCATTCCCACCTATCATGCATAGTGTGTCAAATTTAACCTTTCATATTCCACGGACCTACAGCTCGCTCGATACCAATCAGAACACCCCAATCCGCCATGAGCACTGAATGCTACTAAACAAACTCTAATAACTCTAAAGAAGACAATTCTAATAAAATTTCTGTGAACCTCCTTGTAAAGTTAATTACATGAAGGTTCCAACACACGAATAATCAAATAATAATTAAACTTCCATTCTAAATCATCAAAGAATAATCGAAACATGCTAAAAATCCATCATAACTAGAGAGGTATATCATTCCACTACTCTTCATTATTACATTTAATCCATAGCATAAAACAAATCATAATACTCAAAGATCAATAACTCTCAAGATCAATCATCCTTATTTAGTTCATGTGGTATGTGTGTGACTAGCACCTATTTTCCCCATGCATGTCATTCTTGTCTCGGTACCTAAACAACAATAAAGCAAGAGTGAGTCCATAGACTCAGCAAGTACATTAAGAAATCATGGCAACAACACACATATAAAGGGAATTAACATTAAAAACATCTCGTATGCAAATGCAATGCTCAAGGACTTTTATCTTTAACTTTCTGTACATTACACTGTAATGCGCAGTATGCGACGCCGCCGCATACCCATGCTGTCAGGCGCGCACGCACAGGACCAATTGCCCGTTACTCGCAGTAACTGGGACCTCAAGCCCACACTCCACGAGTGAGGATCTCGGCCCGCCACATTCATGACGGGATCTCCAAAGGAAACATACTTGGACACTACGTGACCAAGCCTCAACATGATATCTCTATGCAAATGCTTATCATGTAATCATCATCAAATTACCAAAGTACAACATCACTTAATCATAGTAAAGCATGAGCATCATTTGAGCAATAACCATACTTAAGCATTCATTAAGTATACCATCTTGCAATACATCCATACAGAAATAACACACAATTTAGACAATAATTCAAACAACAATGCACTTGCCTCAACTGTGCGAAGGTGGATGTCGGAATGAGGTAGTGCTCCCGAGCCAAACCCACACCTGGACAACAATTGAGACAAGCTAAGGCTACCATAAGGGTCTAATAACAAAATCATAAACACAACATGAGTACATCGTCCGCTAAACGCAACCCCAACGTTAAAGCGGGCTGTCAGATTTCTTTCCAGAGAACAGCCCCATTCGAAAAACATAACTAAATGTACAGAAATCCAAATGGAGTGATCTTGGACATTCTGAAAATTTTATTGAATTCCCTTCTAAACCTAGTTGGTGAGGTTCTCTGGTTCGGCCATTTACTAGCCCTACCAATCTAAACAACAAAGTATCAATTTTCGCGTCGGGTCTCTGGACAGCAACATTGAAACTATCATAACTTTCTACGTTCGTCCGAATTTCATGATCTTTAGTTTTCCTGAAAGCTAGAAGGATTATCTACAACTTTCGTTATACTGGGGTTCTCAGATTTCCACTTTATCCATCACTTTTAATTGGTTTTCTACAATCTGTCTAAATACTGACAGAGCAGTGGAACAGCAGACTTAGAAAAATCATAACTCTCTAACCGTTAATCGGATTTGAGTGAACTTGGCGGCCACTGAAAGCTAAGACAATAACCTACAACTCTCTAGGAGACCAAAACTCCAGATTCATCCTCTACCCACACGAAATTTACCCCGCAAGCCACTGGACGAAAATTGCATTACAGCAGGCCGACTACCATCTAAACAAAGACTAACCAAAATCTCTCCCAAGACTAATTATCCTTCAAGAACAGCATGTTACCCTTGACGACGCTGCCGAACGCGAACCCCGGATGGCGATCCCTCCCTCTTCCTCTTCTCCCTTCACTTCTTCCTCCTTTCTTCCCTCCTTTCTTCCTCTATGGCCGGCTGCAGGGTGGGCTTCTTCTCCTCTAGGCCGGCAGCAATGGAGGGCTCTTGGAGGGGAGGTTGGGGCGCAAGGGGGAGAGGAACCAGGAGCAAGAGAGGCGTGGGGGAAGGGGAAGGAAGGGTGGCGGCCAGGTTGGGGAGGTGGGGGGTGTGGGAGATGGAGGGGGCTGCGGCTAGGGTTGGGGAGGTGGGGGAGTGCTGCCCCCCACCTTGGCCGGCCACCCCCCCTAGGCCACATGGGCCGGCCCAAGCCCAGGTTGTGCTACAACAGCGGTCAACCCCCTCTTTAACAAATAAATTAAGAAATCTCCTGTTGGTCCCTCCCAAAAATCCATTGAAATCCTTCCTGAAAGTTTAACCTCTCCCGATTTCTTGTTCGATACAAATTCAGGGTATTACAGTGTCAAAACCTTTTGTAAAGTTTTACGATATTAAATTAGAAGTTGCAAGAAAATAAGTTAAATGATAATATATGACGTCAAATTGGGCTATTGTTCGTGGTAGCTGAAATTATTTTAAATAAAATGATGTATTGTATTGTCCTATTGCTTCTTAATAGATTTGTGTGATTTAAACTTAAAAGCTCTTTGGTCTGAGTTGGCAACACGGGGTAGCAATCAATTAAAAATTATGTTGATTCCTTTAAGAGGAGAATAATCTGCTTGCTTTTCATGAAATCCCGTAAATGAAAATATTTTTGAGTTTTGTGGTTGAGATCATTTGGAACCTTAGTCTTGGACTCACGCTTCTCAAATGCAACAATTCCATGTTCTACTTTCTTCCCAAAGTATGCCGTCATCAACGTTCACCTAAAATGTTAAATAAACAAACGTGAGTCCAAGACTCAGCAAGTACAAACAAGACAATAACCCAAATCTCATAAACATACTTTGAATTTAACACAATCAGCCATCCACAATAATATCATAACTAGTCACTTTTATTGCCATGCAATGCATATGCCACAAATGCACATATCTTTTTTCTTTACATTTACCAGTAATACAGAGTATGCATCCGTCGATGCATAGCCATGTCTGTGCCTTCGGCACAGGGACCTCAAGCCCACACTCCACGAGTGTGGGGACCTCATGGCTGTCTAATACATGACGGCGACCTCAAACTTCTCATTAATTGGCTACAACGTAGACCAAGCTTCAAGGATCAAAGAATGATGCAAATAAATGATGCAATAATTAATTTAACTTTAACAACATTACCATGTCATCCCCATGGTATTTGCATCAATATATCATAATCACATTTAAGCAATAAAAATCTCACCATGCCATCCCCATGGTAGTTGCGTCATCAACTCAATCTTACTCTTTTCGTCAATAATACCATGACACCAAAATAACTTACCAATACATTATTTTATCTCATGGCAATAAATCAACAAGTCAATGACAAACACCCATTATCACCCTTATACATGTACTTGCCTCAACCGTGAAGGTTGACGATGAGAAGAGGGCACTACCCTCGGAATCACACCACCAACTGAACATTTAATAAACATCCTAAGGAGACATTCCACGGCATACCATAATACAAAATAGATAAATAAATCGCATTGCTCCTAATAGCCATCCTAAACGACCCCATTTCCCTTGAACGTCGTTCTATCCCAAAACAGGACAGTCGCCTTACAAAAATCGTACCTGTACTACCCCAAATGTATTCGAGAGAGAAGAAATAAATTAGAGACAAGGATCAATTAAAAAAAGTGTTTTAACAGGAGATTAGAGGGTGATTTATGCATAATTTGGACAACTTGGGTTGTGGGCTTCCGGCCCACAGGATTTAGGCCCAAGGGGAAGGTGTAGCTGGCCACATAAGAAGGAGAGGGGCACCCCTAGGGTTGCTACAGTAGAAGACTATAGTGCCTCTGCTTTGCTACAGTACCATGCCGTGCTACAGTGCCCTCCACCCCTTGCTTCGCTGCCAACCAAGGAGGAAGGGAGAAACCTCCTCAGGTGCTGCCGGCCAAGGAAGAGAAAGGAAGAAGAAGTAAGGGGAAGAAGAAGAGGAAAGGGGAAGGGAGAGATCGTGGCCTGGGCTAGGTGTTCATGACGTTCGGCGGTGGTTCGTCAAGGGTAACCCCTGTTTTCCCCTGTTTAGATGTATATTTAATTGTTGTAGCAATGTTGGTATTATGGTCTGCTCTCGACAGATTTCGTTAGATAGTCATTTTTATGTAGTTAAGTGCGGATTCAGTCCTAGGCATCTCCTAGAGTATTGTAGAGGACGTCGTCACCTTTCGATGAAGTGCTAGATCGTTTCATTTGGACCTCTGTAGCAGAAGTTATGAATTTTTTAGTATGACTATTTTGCAAATCTGTCGGTATTCTGACAGGTTTTAGTAATCTGATTTGAGAGACCAGTTAAATGGAAAATGAGAGGATCTTAGTGTAACGAAAGCTGTAGATAATTGTCATAGCTTTCAGGGAAGCTCAAGAACGCAAAATTTGGACAAACATGCTGAATGTTATGGTAGTTTTAGTGTACTGTGCAGAGAACCTGACGTGAAATCGATGTTCTGTTAATTAGCTTGGTAGGGGTATTAGATTGCCAAATCAAGAGGGCTCACCAACTAGGTTTAGGTGGGGGATTTGTTAAGCTTTCAATAGAGTCCAAGAAAACCCCATTTGGACTCATTTACTAAAAGATATGTATTTTTGAACGCGACTATCCACAGAGGGGACAGATCAACATTTAGGAATTAGAGTTGAGATCGCGTTACAAACTATTGTGAGTTCGTGTTTGCTTATATAGTTTGTTTGGTTCATTATTGTTCTCTTAGTGTGCTTTTAAATGAATTTTAGGTGGGGGATTGGTCCCGGAGGCAGCACCATCTTCACATCCTCTGTTCTCACGCGGTTAAGACAAGTACTCTGATTGATAGAGTAATTATGAATGTTTGACAGTGAGTGCTAGTATTTTGATACATATTAGCTAAGCTTGGTTGATAGTGTCATATGTTGATTAAGGATGGTGAATGCTTATGATACGAATGATTGTTATTCATGTATGGTGTTGATGTTGTTCATAATTATTGCGAAATTGTAATTGTTCATGTGCACAATGAGCGCATACATAAAACTTGGTCACGTGGTGACCAGATATGCATTTTTGAGGTCCCTATCATGTAGATGAAGGGCTTGAGGTCCCCACATTCATGGAATGTAGGCATTGAGAAGAGGTCCCCATTGTCGGGACCCAAAATTACGACTTCTGGACCCTCTGTGTATAATGCACTAGTCCAGGATCACGCTAGTGCACACCGTGTCTACATAGGTGAATATCGATCCACACAAGCGATAAATAAAGTAAACGATTAATTTGAATAATAAATACTGGTTTTGACCTTATGGTCGAGTTTACACTTATTGAGCCACGCAGGGCTAACAGAGAATAAAATAGCAGCGGAACAGAAATAACTTCAACGTAGATCCCATCAATTCACCACAGGCAACCAACTGGGATCCAGACCTTAACGATCAGCAACCTTCGACGAACTCCTCCTCGAAAGTAGGCGTAGACTCATCTTCTTGTGTAGGTTTGGGCGCAAGTTTTACAACAAGCGTGAGTACACAACCGTACTAGCAAATCATACCATAGAATGCAATTTATAGATGCAGGCTTATTCCAAAAGAAAAGGCTTCTGTGGTTATTTTGCAGAAATACAACATTTGCAATGGAATACAATAATAGATTGAAAGTATAGTTCAAAACAAATAGACAATATTAATCTAACAGTTGTTTTCACAAAGACACCATCCCAAGCATTTTATGAAAACTACCCCTCGTGTGAAATCCCCGAGCATGTCTATGACCGCGGACGCGGCTATTCGAATAGATTGATTTAACACTCTGCAGAGTTTGTACACTTTACCCACACGATACAACTAGTGTAGCTAGTACTAATAGTAACAAAACAGTTCAGAAACTTCATCTCAAACATTGACATTCCCAATGTGCTTTACTGCTAGACCAACCCACAAAGAAAGCTAGTCCGACACACATCGCTGGACAGGGATGCGGCGAACCGTCCCGCGATGCAACTACTAGGTAGTCACACCTCCACCCTGTCACGAAGCCTAACCTATCCACCTGAACATCAATGTCGAGACTCCATAACCTACTATGTTAGGTCTGTCCCATCAGGCATGTGGTCGTACAGTAAGGCTCGGTTCAATGGCGCACAAAATTAAGTCCTTAATTGACCAAGGCAAGACTTCCATTTTCTAACTAGGTCACAAAGATTATCATTCCCATTCACAAAGTCCACCATATCACTTAGTATCCACCACTTGCCTCGGTCCAAATCTTTTACCACCTAGTTGGTTTTAGTGCAACACATACTATCACGAAGTAATAATAATAGCACACAGTTTTACACAAAGTTCCATAGTCACTTAGTCAAATTAATATTTGCAACTCAAATGAGATATGAGACTCGTAGCATGGCTAAGCAGTTGTACTTGTATCTAACCAACCCACGTTGGTGCTACAATAATACCAACTAAATAAACCAATCTAGGATGACAAGAGATTATGACATACAAAGCCAAGGTGGTCATAACAGATTGGATAATAACTATGCCCAAAAGGATTTAAATAAATAATTAAAGTCGAATGCAATACTTTGAAACAAAGTAATTTGAAAACTGGGTTCAATATGATCAAAGGTATGACTTGCTTTTGAAAAGGTCTAGGTATTGGTCTTGATCTTGAGGTGCTCCTTCTTCTCCAAAATTCGCCGACGTATCGACGTCTACTCGCAAACGAAATAAATAAACAAAACAAATAAATAACAGAGGCAAAACAAACTCCAAAAATTAATAAAAACAAAACAAATAAATAACAGAGGCAAAACAAACTCCAAAAACAAACTCGAATTTAGATGAATTTAGGAATTTGAATGGGTTCAATCGGAGTTCGGATGCAAAAGTTATGGGCTCTCGAAGTTTCAATCTAAAAGAAAGCCCTAATTTTGGATTTACTGGAATTTCATAATTATTTCTTAAAAGAAAAATTGTATTATTGCGCAATCATGACGTCAGCAAGCAATTTCAAGAAAAAAACAAATCAGAGGAAATCCTGACATGTGGGGCCCACAGGTCAGCAACTCGGTGCACCGTGGACTAGTTTCACCGAGGGCGTGGGATTTGGTTCGGGCTGGTGTGGCGCACCCGCACACATGGCGCACACGTTGGCGCTGACAAAGTAGACATGTGAGCGGCACATCAGCGCAAAAGGGTGAGGTGGCGGGTGACATGGCTTCCACGACGACCGCGGCAGGCGCGATCGACCCGATGGTCGCCGCTAACGCGCTCCTCACCGTAATCGGGTGGTACAGGCATGTAGCCCGGGTTATTGCACACCAGCTGATGCGCTCCCTGGTGGTCGAGGACGTCGGTGGCGGCCGGCGGCGAGGTTCAACCGGCGGGGTGCTTCGGTTGTTGTCGAACGAGGGCTCCGGTGAGGTCTAGGTGGCGCGGGTGGTCGCTGGAGGTAGCCCGGGCGACGGTAATGACGGCGGTGTACTCCACGGGGGCAGGGCATCACCGGCGGCGGTGCAATTATAAGAAAAGGCTGGCGGCGACAAAAAACTAGAATCCAAGTTACAGCGGCGCTAGGGCTCGGGAGGAGGTGAGGGTGGCGGCTCTGGGTTGCGGGCGCAAGGGCGAACCTCGGGGGGGATTTTATACGGTCCGGGAGGGCTGGGAAGGCGTGCGGCGACGGAACCCTAAAAAGAGTCCGAGACGGGAAGGCGAGGATCTCGGGGATAAAACGAAATCAAGATTTGATTCTAGCCGAAACGAGTGCGGGAAGATTAGAGATAGGATTCTATGCGTTTTCTAGAAGGGCTTTAGTTGGAAAAGACGCGTTGTCGTACGAAGCTCGAGCTCCAAACATGGCGGACGCAGGCGGTGCTGCGCGAGGATGAAGCCGGGCGTGAGGAGGACGACGAGGCGCGGGGCCCATGCGTCGGCGGTGTGCGCGGCGCATGGAGCCGGGCTTCGCTGGAGTTGAGCCGAGAAACGGGCGCGTGGATCAGCGCTACGCGAAAAGAGGATTGGGCTGGAGAGATTCGGCCCGGAAGCTTTTATCTGAGATTTAATTAGTTTTCTAATTTATAAACTACCAGAAATTCAAATAAGCAATAGAAAATAGCAAATGAAGTCAGAAAAATTCTAGAAAAATCTAGAAAATATATATAACACATAGAACCCAAATAAAATAGTTTTGACTATTGTTCATGTTGAGATTATTCACATTAAATATTTTTTATCCTAAAGTCCAACATTAAGCTTTTGAATTAAATTCAAATATATCCAAATGGTGACTTTTCTCCCTACTAACTATTTAAAAGATTTTTCAAGCTCAGAAAATTGGGATGTTACACCCATCATGAAAACGATGGGCTTATGGTCCCCACACTTGTGGAGTGTGGGCTTGAGGTCCCCTTTACTTGCGGAGTTTTGGGCAATTGGTCCCTGTGCTTGCGAGCACAGGCATGGGTTTGCAGCGACGGCTGCATACCTCGCATTACCGGTAAAATACGAAAAGAGTGAAAGAGAAAAGATGCATTGCACATTTCCATACATACAACATAAGATATGTTTTCGAGTAAATCTTTGGAATTGAATGTTGATGTTGTAGCTGTGAGTTTAATGTTTCATTATTGGTACTTGCTGAGTCTTTGGGCTCACCCTTGCTTTGTTGTGTTTTAGATACCTTTTGCAAGGACGGTATGCATGGGAGGGAGTAGACTTGGGTTGGAGTCACACACTGCCACGCATCTTTAGAAGTTGATTAATCTTTTTAGAGTGTCCATTAATAATTAAGGGAACTGCTTAAGAAATGATCATGGTTAGGCCTCGTGCTTTGGTTATCTTTGATGAGTAACGTACTTTGGTTATCTTTGAATATGTTCTAGCTGAATATCATGTTTTTAATGCTTAGTGATGATATTGGATGTTGGAATATTTAGTTAGATATACTTTTTATCTTTTGGGAACCTCCGTATAGTCAACTATAAAAAGGAGCTTCTGCCGAAATTTAGTAGATTGTCCTAGTTTAGCTTTGTTAATGTTTTCTTCAGTAGCATTCCAGGCTCATGTTAGGCTGGGGTGTTATAGTATCTCTCCTTCTGTTTATTGGAAAAATGCATTCTTTGTCTCTCTAGAAAGCTTACAAAAATTTCTACTAAATTCTAGTTGGCCGAATTCTCAGATTTTGCATTTAACAAATTTTAGGACACAGATCAAAACAACTGTCAGAATCTGACAGACATTCGGGACAACAAGACTGAAACGTACATAACTTTCCTTCTAAAGATCCAAAAAAGGTGTTCTTTAACAATCCTGATAGCTAATTGAATTACCTATAGAAGTCGTTTTGGGCAAAATCCATGATTCGGCCGTTATCTATTTTTAATCTATGTAATACCACGACTGCTATGGCCTAACAAAGGTTCTGGATAGCAACATTGAAAAATTCATATCTAGAGATCTATACATCCAAATCATATGACCAAAGACTCTATGGAGAGCTACGGATATTACCCATAGATCTCTAGTTGGTGACCAAACAAGATTTCGGTAATACATGGACCAAATCTACAGTGCACTACAAACTGTCTACACCCAATCTGCTACCCGCTATCAAACGTATAGACAAGAATTACTCTAAATCATGCAAAAACGAAAACATCCATGAATGCCTAGCTAAATTTCGCACGAGGACCTCCTCTCCTCCTCCTTCTACCTCTTCCCCTTCCTTTCTCCTATTCTCCTTCCCCTTGATCCCTTGGCAGCACCAACACCACCAGCAGAGTAGCAGCAGGGAGGGGCTGCGGTGCTACAGTTGTGGCATGCCACAGTGCGATGCTACAGTGCGTGCTATAGTAGATGGCTAGGGTTTTCCCCCATCTTCCCCTCTTGGGCTTCATGGACCAAAGACCCAAGGCCCAGGTTTTCACATAACTACGAAAACCCCCTTTTTCTCCTTCTAATTTTCTCTTTTAAGCGATTTCCTTCCTTAGAACAATTCAGGGTATTACACTTGGGCCAGCTTCCCCTTTGGTACTAAACCATACAACATGCACATAACACACAGAATTCTTATTCCACCTCTCAATCAATCTTTTCTCCTTAACAAGGATCACCCCCCTTAACTAGGGATATACAACCGAACACACCTTTAAACAAATTCTTTTACAACCAGAGCCAACTGAAAATAAAGGATTTTCATCGCAACCACGCATTACCATCTCCCCACTAAATGTGTTAAATCCAAAATTGAAAATTGATCACGAAAACCTTTCACTTTCCAAGTAGGCAGTTTGCAAATAAACACCATGTAAGCCAAAGGAGAAATCACTCAAATATCCAAATCAATCATTTCTTTTATTTTTTCAGAACTGATAAGAACCACACATAACAACATAAAGACAAACTCAATTTGCGAAAGACATCCGTCATAAACATATAACTCAAACAAGAATCAAGAGAGCGCTCCACTACTCGAAGAAACATCATTTTCTCAATTTCTCTTTTAGGAATAAAATTTCTCTCAATTTTTTTTTTGAATTCCAATTCATCGCATATCACACTAACTCATATATCTTAAATTGGCATCCTCAACGCTATGTTCAAACCGAAATACATCATCCACTCTTTTGTAGAGAGGCTCTATTGACCCTATAGAAATATACTCTAGACAACTCCTCTACCGACGGAATTAATTTGACAGATGAGTCCGAGTGCATTTCAAAATAGATCTCACACACAATCATATCACCTCAATCTTTTAAGAATAAACAACTCAAAATTATCATCACACACACTCATATACTACATCAAATGGGTTCTATCAATTATCCTCCCACTATCCAGAATCCACCCTTATTCTGCTTCCTCTACGCATAATCCTTGGGCGACCAAAGTCCTAGTATAAAAATACAAAACCCAAATTTAACCTCTAACACTCCTACAACGAACTTCTTATATAAAAGATAGGGAATCCCCAGAGTAAATCCCTAAAATTCTCATAATCCAAACATTCTCAATCATTATCATCAACATGGAAACAAATTCTCGACCAAATTATCATTAGAAAAAGATTATAACTCCTAGTGAGGTTACTTACTGAAGCCCAAGTCATACCTGACAATAACTCAATGTTCCCTACTATCCCAATAATTGTCATAACAATTAGATTTCTTCGCAATTCTACTATCATTGAACTACATCGTCATAATTTTTCCACACAACCTTGCAAAGTACCCAATCGTGATATTATATTACATTGATCAAGATTCTCATACTTTCAATAATTCTAATGTTCCGTCAAAATGAACAAAAGATTTTGAACCACAAATCACTACAGATTCTACTAGTTGTAACACTAATCAGTTTTATTTCAACGACAATCATTCTATTTAAATCAAATTCTTCTCCAAGAGTTATAGATCAAAACCAATTCACTTTCTACTGCTCTTTAAATAGCCTTGTTCCCAAAATTCTCACCGCTAGCAATTACTTAACCACCACTAACCAGTCGCCACATTACATTTTATAAAACCTTACAACCCAAGTTGGTAAATCCTTTCTCAATAGGAAAGAGCAAACAAATACAATTTTTCAACACACAACAAAACGTTACTCCTTGCGGTGAGCACGAGACCAAGGGAAATAGTCAAATAACATTGATCTCCGAAAACAAAAGACGAGAACACAGTTGAGGGCATATGTCCCACAAGAAGGGAATTTCAAACCTCAATAAATCATAATAAAACATTGCTATTGAAACTCAAAAAACTCTTAAGCGGCAACGACAGAAAAAGTTATAGATTATAATTCTTAACTCCAACCTCAAATACTTATGGTACACTTTTTCCTTTAACAAAGAAAATAATTTTCTTTGATTACAACATTACTTGCCAACCCAAAGAAGAAGTGCCTTTAAGACAAATTTACATTAATCACTTAACAACCCAGTAGAACATTCTCATGCATCACTTTGCTCAACAATTTCAGCTACCACATTAATCATGAACTACCAAAAGTTCATGAATACAAAACTCCAAACTATTCATTTAACCGATATTACGAAAGGCGATCAAATTACTTTATTTCTAAAAGAATCATCACCACACCCACAAGTCACAATTCTTTACAGACAATCTTACTAACATCAAGAATAATACACTCTTAACACAAATCTTTATCATCAACTCTTCCATTATAAAGCTCCCAAAGGTTGACTATGTTGTTCCATACTACTTTTTCATCACATCTTCAAAATGATAGTATACTAAAAACATGCAACCTCACTACAACAATCACTTTATTTTAGAGGGAATCTATTACACAATTTAAAAGGTTATTACAAAACCCTTTCATCATGAACATGATATCATCCGACTATTCCACAATCATGTAAGCATAAGCCACCTATTAAGTCACATCAGTTTAACTCTTATAGATGCAACACACCAAGCGTCAACACGCAGCTTTGCACCCCAACTATTGTTGCTACCAACTGGCTCCATTATAAATTCTAGATGCTACCTACTTTCCTTTTCAAATCACCTGAACAATTACAAACACATATTCAATCGTTCCACCTCATTTTCATAATTTGGTACAAAATCACAATAAAACTTCAAGAATCAAAATCTTCCATCGATCAAAAGTCTCAACAACACTACAACCAAATTCATTACATCATTCTATATAGACGAACTATCCAGAACTCCTTCCATAAATTCCTAGATTCACCGATATCCAATCCCTTCAACCTTTTGTACACAATTCCAACAATTAATTATACTAAGGAATATGTAAATCTAGCAACCATATATGGTCAAGTAGCCAATTTACGATAATTTCTGGATTAATATCCTCTATGGCAATGTTCAAACACATCCTTAACATGATCATCACCAATTGTTAGATTAATCCATTGAGACTCATTACTCCAAATTATCTAAGAAATTTACCAAATTTCACCATCTTAATGGTCAGACCAATTCATCAATATCTCACACTTCTTAATAAATCTCTGATTCCTAGTAGTTATAAACATATCTTTAATCATAGTTCATCAAGAACTACTAGAAGACAACATCAACTTAATCGATTTCACTTCGAAAGTTACTAGTCAAGATTAATCATGTACCATGCCATATCATTTATCTTCCATGCTTACAACCTCTCACTTAACATAACAAAATGTTACAAAAGAGTTTTGACACTTTTTTCCTAAAGAAGAAGCATTAAACTTCATCACTCTATTTATTCCCAAAAGAAGTATATGGCCAAGAATCCACATGATAAAAAACTTGCAAAAGATAATTTCTATTATCCAAAATGCTAAGCGAACAAATGAGTCATGCTTCACAACAAGAAGACAAAACTCTCTTGAAGGGATCAACCTTGCAAATCAATAATGTTCACAAGTAGAAAAAGTATCTCAATAGTCACAAGAACAATATTTGCTTCAAAGAACAAATACAACCCAATTGAAATTCGTCAACGGCATTGTAACCACCAATCAAAGAAAATTCATCAACCTCAAGAAACTACAACCAGAAAACCAAATACAAACTCAAGGAAGACAACAACTTCCCCAAAGAACTCATCTCCAAACTCGGTAACTAAATTACTCGAGAAAAACCATTACTAACCCCATACCATGAATTGTGGTACAACTTCGGCATACCCATGACCACAACCAATCTCTACCCCTCGACATCCACTACCATCACTCATAATAATCATAGAATCATATTTTAAGTATATAAGATCATCTCATAACATGAATCATCAATAGAACATAACAGAAGCTTAAATATAATGCTTGACCCATCCCATCCTACTATGCACAGTGTGTCAATTTTAATGATTCAATTACCACGGATCTAATGCCCGCTCTGATACCAACTGTAACACCCCAGCCCAACATGAGCCTGGAAAGTTACTAAAACAACCTATTAGCAATTTAAAAGTCTAAATCAATACTCTAAATTTTGGTAAAATCTCCTTTGTATAGTTATACATACAAGGGATTCTAACATTTAACAATGGCATAAACAATTATACCCAACATCCAACATAAATCATAATCATAGAAACTTTCATGAAAGCACTAGTCGACTCTATTACAAAGTAACAGGTGCATAAAGTCACAACCAAAATTATACCATCTTAGCAGATTGCTCAATTATTATATCCTATTTCAAAATTTAGCATTCAAGGAATTATTTGTGGCGGAGTGCATCAGATCACTCCGCTATACTAGCATCAGCTGATTGAGTTGCATATGAGTATGAGCATAATTGAGCATTGCATACGTGAGAAGCTAATTCAGCAAATTAACTACCTAAGAGATGACCTGATTATTTAAGTATGGGCATGACAATGAAAGTGACAATGATTAAATTGAATGATAAGTTTTTTATTTATTCTTCTATGATGTATTTACTGGGTCTTGGACTCACTCTTGCTTTGTAGTTATTTTTGGTGAACGTTAAAGGCAACATGCATGGGATGGAGTAGCACATGTTCATCACATGCAACTATCACACAAACATTCTTATTTAGTTTGCTTTCATTAAATCTAGAGACATGATAATTCCATTTAGGATTTATTATCAGACTTGGTTATTATTTAGTTTAATGATTGGAACTTTGATTGATTTAATAATAGGTTGATTACTATTAAGTTTTGCCATCCTATGTACTGGGAACATGGTTCTAGTGTTTCTCAGGCACATGTGTCTCAAGCGTCTCTCGAGCGCGTGTGACTCGAGCATTTCTCAGGTGCAAGTGATCTGAGCTTTCTTCGCGCGTGTGACCAAGCTGTGAAAGTTAATCCTTTATGCATTTATATTGTTAAGTTGTGTTTTGTGACCCTTTGTGGGGATTTATTCCATGCATACCTTGCTGTAATTATTGTTAATCATGATTTAAACATGTAGTTAGAATGGATTAGGTGATATTCTAGGCTCAGTATTGCGCTAGGGTGTTACAGTTGGTATCAGAGTGGGATTTAGGTCTATGGTTAATAGTTTGACAACTTAGGTTAATCTACTAAAATTTGCTCTAGGATTGGTTAACTAAAATTTAATAATGGTTAATTAATTTCCAAAATTTGACTTAGGATGGTTAATTAACTTAAAATTTGACACATCGGTGCACAGTAGGATGAGAATAGGTGTAATACCCCAAATATTTATTTAAGTGAGAAGAAAGATTCTAGGGAGGAGAATTGAAAAGAGGGAGTGGTTTTAATGTAAGTTTAGGGGATTTTTAGTAATTCGAAAAACTTGGGTGTGTGTGAAAGCTCAGAACACCTTGGCCCATTAGGGCAACCATCCAAGTAGAGGGGGCAGCCATGCTCTTGTAGCACGCACCGTAGCACCGCCATGTGCGTGCCCCTCCTCCCCATTGCGTCTCGACCTCCTTTCCCCTCCTTGCGCCTCCACCTCCCTCCTTCGTGGGCCGGTCAAGAAGAAGAAAGAAGAAGAAGAGAGAAGGGAGAGTAAGAGGGGTCACGTGGTGTTCATCACATTCGGTGGCGGTTCTTCAAGGTTAAGACCCTGTAATACCCCAAATATCAATTAGGAGATTTTTTTTATAAGGAGAGGGAAACTTATTCAATTTTCGTTAGCAAATGCAATAAAGGTTAGAGAGAACAACATATATTGGAGAGGTAATTACATAAAAATTCAGGAATTTTGGAAGGGTGGGCCTTGGGCTCTCGTCCCTCTGCTTCTTGGCTCTAAGTGGGTTGGCCCACTAGTGGTCTAGGGGCGCCCTTGCCCTAACCTAGCTACCCCCTCCACCCCATTAGGCAGCCGCCCCTCCTTCCCCAACTTCTTCCCTTACCCCCAAGGCCACTCCTTTCTCTTTTCCTGGACGCCGCCACCGAAGCTCTACTGGCCCGGCCGCCGCCGGTCTGGTCGGCCCACCCGATGTTGCCAGCTCCTCACCGCCTCCTACCTCCCCGTCGCGCCCCCTTTCGCCCGTGGAGCCATGCCGCCTCCTCCTGCCGCCGACTGGTCCAGCGCCGCCCTGGTGTCGCCGCTGCCGTTGGACTTGACCTCGCGCCCGGCCGCCTCTGGCTCCTCCTCGGCTCGGCTCCTCCATGGCGCTGCTGGTCTGGCCCAGCGCCTCTCTCGGCTCGGTCACCCCGACTCCGGTCGGTCCTACTGCCTCCGTCGCCGCTTGGCTCGGTGCTGGCTCCACCGCCCCTGCCCCGGCTCAGCCACCTCTGGCTCCACCAGGCCCGACCGCCTCCACTGCCGTCGCCGACCTTCCTAACTCCGGTTGCTCCTTCCTCCCCGCCAACCACATCTCGCTGCAGCAGCCTAGCCCTATTGGTGTTTGATGAAATGCCCACAAGGGAGGTCATTTCTGCAGGCTGTGGCAACGATCACCGAGGAGGTGCCACTGCCGCTCCGCGTCGTCCAGATGGAGGGCCTGGCTGTCCTGAAGATCGTTAAGCATTAGAAGGTGATGAGGTGCTTGAGGGAGGTTAATGTTGACAACCACACTGTTGGATGGCATCAATCTTGCTTTCAAGGATCTTTTCAAACCGTGGAACTAATTGAAACATTTATGAACTATTAGATGTGGTGAGTGTTGTTGTAGGTGGGTGGTCTTAGCTTAGTTACGGGTGGTACTGATGTGGTTTTGCTGCCACCGACTTGAGCGCACGCCAAGTGGATGCTCCAAGTGGTGCTGGTTTCCCCTCTGGCCTTGCTACTTTGCTGGTCTCTCAAAGTGCAAAGGAATGGAGGTGGCTACTTGGAAGTGATCGTTTCATGGCCTAATGGTAGTGGGGTTGCACAAGCTACCATTGAAGGCCACATCCTGGTTTCTTCCCTGTAGTATATTATTAGGTAAGGCATTAGATGACATCATATATGATCTTTTGTGTGCTTGCCTTTAGTAATCTGATGCTTGGTTGATGCATATGTATGATGGTGGTGAGTCGGCTGTGGCTAACACTGAGGCGATGGTAAACCCCGGCGTTAGAGCGCCCCGCTATTTGCCCTCTGTCTCACGGTTAAGGCAAGTGCAAGTATTATTAATGAGTTGTTATAGTATATACTTGAGGAATGCTATAGTTGATTGATGTTGATTGTTACTTGGTAATGTTGATGAGCCTAAACGCCATAGTTTAATGACGATGCTTACTACTTGGGAGTATTTACATGATGATGCATACTAATTGTTACATGATGATGCGTATATGTTACTGTTTATATGGAGATGCTTGCATGATAATGGCTATATATCGATGGTAATGGTGATGTGACAAGGTGAGCAATGAGGCTACCTTACTAACAATGACGAATCATGATAATGATGGTGGGCAAGTGCAAGTAGTATTAGGGTGTTGCTTTATTTAATGATTAATGAATGCCATGGTTTATGATGAAACTTTAAGTTGGATAATGTTGATGAGCATTACTTTGCATGATGAGTTGATATCATGCTTTACATTCTGCATCATGGCATTGGATCCCTGTGCCTTGAGGGCACAGGCCTTGAGTATGTATTGGGTCCCAGTCATGCATTGGACGGGCTTTGGTCCCCACACTCGTGGAGTTTGGGCTTTGGATCCCTGTGCCTAGAGGGCATGGGCCTAGAGTATGTATCGACGGATACACTACTCGGCATTACCGGTAATTGCTAAGAAGAGAAGAGATGCATTCATGACATGTTCATTGCATTTCTTCAGAAGAAATGGATTTGTGTGTTTATCCCCTTCGACTACTTATGATGCTTTCATAAGAGATGGATTTGTGGTTTATAATGATGTTGTTCATGATGGGATTGTTAATTCCCTTTGGCTGATTACGATGCTATATTATTTATTGCTATTGCACTTTGCTGAGTCGTGGACTCACTCTTGCTGTGTTGTGCTTTTTAGGTACCTCTCGAGGCAGTGACATGCATGGGATGGGGTAGACTTGATGCACGACACGAATACATAAACCACAACAAATAATTAGATCAATTACCTACATCTCATAATCTTGATAGTTACTAAGGTTTTCACGTTGTGACCATCCTTCATGGTGGATGATTCATTTATGTTTATGGATGCCCTTTGGTTTATACCTTAGTTGCTTAGCATGTTTTGGATGTCCTGTGATGATTAGGTTAAATTGGATGATTGGAATTTTGATTGATCAATTATTAGACTATTAGACCCTCCGGTATGGTCACCCAAATAAAGGAGGTTCTGCCGAATTTTAGAGAAATGTCTTAGTTTTATTTGGTTCAGTTGTGATCATCCTTCATTGTTTAAGTTCATTTAATTCTAATTGTTGAACTAGAAAGTTCGAGTTGGTTTTTTTCTATCATCCTTGTTATCTTTGGTGACCCTTGTTGCTTGAGTTGTATCTATTTGCTAATTGGATGCCTTAGCCTAGATATGTTGAATTGCCTTAGAATAGTTTGTTAAAGAGAAGGTGTCTTTTGGATTGGTATCAAATTGATAGACGATATGCTTCTTGTTGAGTATTTGGAAGTTGTGCTAGTTTTCATAATTAGTATTATGTCATTCATGTATGAATGTTTGATCGCTTGTTGTTAAGTTGTTGAAATTAATTGGTTAGGTAGAGTAGTTTGGTAGCATTCTAGCTCTATGTGGGGCTGGGGTGTTAAAGTTGGTATCAGAGCGGGCTTTAGGTCCGTGATGGTTGAAATATTAAATTGACACACTGCACAGTAAGATGGGAATGGATCAAGCATTGCATTCACGTTTTCGTTATGTCGCTTTGAGCATGGCTATAATGAATTGATTATGAATATTTGTGATCTGCCTACATGGTTATTATACGTTATAATAGTAGATGACGTGAGGTTTAAGTCGTGGTTGTAGCCTTGGGGTGCCAGGTTGTGCCACCGTTTGGGGCTGAGATTAATGGAGTGACTACCCCGAATCAGCTAGTCCCAGGTGTTGGGTATGAGTTTTTTTGGGAGAATTAATGTCTTCTTTGAGTTTGGAATGGTTATTATTTTTCAGATGCGGTGGATGGGTTTCTTCTTTTCGGGGTACTTTAAGTTTGAAGTTTAACGCTTCTCTTTTGAGAGAAAGTGTCGGGTTTTTTGGCATCATCCTGCCTTGGTTAAGACAGAGCAATTGCTGTCTCTCCGACTGATGAGCTAACTTTGCTACTTGTAAACGCTATTATTGACGGGATTGTTCTTTTTCGTGGAAGTTTTACCAATCTTGTTAGAAAAAAAATGCGATCCGGAGGTTCGTCTGGTATTTCAGGTAATGGAGACTATCTTTTACCAACTTCATTGAAGAAAGTTTTGACTATACTCATTTCTTTTGGAGTAGCTGGAGTATTGGAGTTTAGAACCTTTTCTTTGGAACAAAAAGGTGTCAAAACCCTTTGCAAGGTTATGTGATGTTAAGTGAGAAGTGGTAAGTAAATAAGATAATTGATAATGTTTATGCCGCCAAGTTGTGTTATTGGCGCGATGCACATTTAATCCTAACCAACGTCCTTAGTAGCGTGGTTGGGTAATCTACCACTGCCTTGTAACGACTGTAGGACAAGCTGTGATTTAGAATAAATTTATTTCAACCTTGTGGCCTGTGTTTCTCTTGGAAAGCTTTAGAATAGGGTAATAAAGTTTGATGATTCTTGGCACTAACGTATGTTATCGATGTCATTAAATTGTCAGAATGTGAGATTTATGTCAAATCACCTAGTCATTTGATCACCTGTGGTGATATTGTTTAAATGAGAATATTTCAAGCTGTGCTTTCATAATCTTTTGGAAACTCCTGAATCATGTGGTAGCTGAAATCATTTTAAACAAAATAATGTATTTGAATGTTCTATTGGTTCTTAAGAGATTCGTGTGATTTATCTTAAAGGTTCTTTTGACTGAGTTGGCAACGTGAGGTTGCAGTCAAAGAAAATTATTATGCCGATTCCTTTAAGAGGAGAATAATTTGCTTGTTTTTCGTGATAATCCGTAAATAAAAGTGTTTCGAGTTTTGTTGCTGAGATCATTTGGATCTCATGATTTATGTGGTAGTCGAACTATTCTAAGCAAAATGACGTGTCGAAGGATGTTATTGGTTTTTAATTGGTTCTTGTGGTTTGGTCTTAAAAACTTATCTTTGTCGAAATGACAGAGTAATGTTGTAGTCAAAGGATTATTTCATGTGTTGAAGGAGAGATTGTAGTAGGAGTATTTGATGATTGGAGCCAAGTTTTGTAACTTGAGGTTTAAGTGAATCATGCCTAAATTTTATGTTCTTCCGCACCAGCATTGTCGAGTTTCACTAGAGATGTTGCATACTTATTGCTTTATATTTATATTCAGGTGAGGGATTGGTTCCAGGGGCAGCACCCTCTCCGCGTCTTTCGTCCCTACACGATTAAGGCAAGTACTTGTTTGCTAGTATTGTGAATAAATGTGATATCTATGGATGCTAGAGTGTTATAGATGTTGTTGACCATGATTATTAATATTGTGAAAATATGTATTATGCATGGTTGCTTGAGTGTATGAATGTCCATAAACATGAATGATAGAAGTATGAATGAGTTAAATTCATAAGTGATGTCGCTGAGGAGGTATGATTATGATGATTCAAGATTTGTGCATATGCATCATGTTGACATAATGAAGACTTGGTCACATGGTGACTAAGCATTTGTTGAGATCCCCGTCATATATATGACGGGCTTGAGGTCCCCACACTTGTGGAGTGTGGGCTTGAGGTCCCCTTTACTTGTAGAGTATTGGGCAATTGGTCCCTGTGCTTGCGAGCACAGGCATGGTATGCGGCGACGGTCGCATATCTCGCATTACCGGTGAAATGCGAAAAAGTGTGAGAGAAAGAAAAGATGCATTGCATATTTGCATTCATACATCATGTAATATGTTTTTCGAGTAAAGCTTTGGAATGGAGCATTGATATAATACCCTAAAATAGGATTCAGGAGAAAACCTAAAGATTTAAAGGAAACGAGTAATTAGAAATCGATCCAGGAGAAGGACCTTCTGGAAAACAGTTAAAAAGGAGGAAGAATAAGGGGTTTAACGCAAAACTGAGGCAACCTGAGCCTGGGCTTCGGCCCATAAGGCCCTTTGGTGGCCGGCCAAGGGGGGGAGGCACCCCTTTTCCCTCCCCCCTAACCCTAGCCCCCCCACTCCCTCACGCCCCCACCTCTCCCCCTTGTGGCCGCCCCTCCCTTCCCACTTTCCTCCACCTTGCGCATCCTCCCCTGGTTCTCCCCTCGCTGCCGGTGAAGATCTTCCATCCCCATTGCTGGCCGAGTGGTGAAGAGAGGGAGATCGCACTTGGGGTTGACCGGCCAAGAAAGGAGACAAGGTGAAGGAGGGAGACCTTCTTCGCGGGGCAAGTTCTTCTTCCCACTGCGATTCTACAAGGGTATCATCGCGCGTTCCTCACTGGTTGTGGTGTTTTAGTCACATTTGAATTCGTTTGGTAGATCGAATCTCGTCACCGGTTAGATCGCGTTCTGTCCAGAGAATTGGACGGCAGTTTTCGGGTGTTTAGATATAGAATCTGGGGATCCATCCTCCTAGAGATAGTTGTCTTATGTTCTTAGCTTTCGGTGGCCGCCAAGAACACCCAAATCCGATTAACGGTTAGTGAGTTATGAATTTTTTAAGATTGCTGTTCCGCTGATCTGTTAGCATTTGGGCAGTTTGTAGAAAACCGATTAAAACTGATGGTTAAATTGGAAATCGGAGAACCCCAGTATAACGAAAGTTGTAGATAATTATCGTAGCTTTCAGGGAAGCATAAGAACGCGAAATTTGGATAAACGAGCTAAAAGTTATGATAGTTTTAGTTCTCTATCCAGAAAGTCTGACGTGAAATCGATGTCTTGTTAATCGGCTTAAAGCTGATTTTAGATGGCCGAATCAGGGGAGCTCACCAACTAGGTTTAGTTGGGAAATTTGATAACCTTTCAATGAAGTCCAAGAACACCTAATTTGGACCTCTGTACAGAAAGATATGAATTTTAGAACTTGACTGTTCACAGAGGGCAGTTCAGCACTTAGGATTGTGGGGTTGGGATCGCGTTGCAATCTGCTACTTGATGAGTTCGCTTACTTAATTCATGTTTTTCGTTACTATGGTCTTAGTCTATGTTCCTAATGTATTAGGTGGGGGTTTGGTTCCAGAGGCAACGCCGTCTTCACGTCCTCCATTCTCACACGGCTAAGGCAAGTGCAGTGTCTGATTCATGGTTGTGATTGATTGGTCATGCTTGTGTGCTTTTGATATGAGATAGCATAGCGAGATTGTTGGCATGGTGAATGTTTAAGATTGGTGGATGCACCAAATATGTCTATGCTCTATTGTTGTATCTTGTTATCGTCTTTTAGTAATTTGATGATGAATAAATGATGAGCATGTGCATATTGAGATCATGTTGAGGCTTGGTCACGTGGTGACCAGGTATATTTTCCTTTGAGATCCCCGTCATGAAGGTGACGGGCCCGAGATCCCCACACTCGTGGAGTGTGGGCTTGAGGTCCCCAATACTTGCGGAGTATTGGGCAATTGGTCCATGTGCGTGCGCGCACAGGCATGGGTATGCGGTGACGGTTGCATACTTTGCATTACCGGTGTAATACACAAAGAAAGATAAAGAGAAATGATCCTTGAGCATTGCATTTGCATGTGAGACGTGTTATTGTTGATCTCCTATATATGGATGCTGATGTTATAACTTTTATTCTGTACTTGCTGAGTCTGTGGACTCACTCTTGCTTTTATTGTTGTTTTAGGTACCCGAGCCAAGAACGGCATGCATGGGGAAGTAGTTCATTAGTCACACACATGCCACTTGAACTAAATAAAGTTGAATGATCTTCAGATCGTAATTGTTTTTAGTTATTTGGGCAAGATGCTCAAGGTTTATTATGTCTTGTTTCTTGCAGTGGTCTAAGTGTAACAATGATGAGTAGTGGAACTTTATGCTTCATTGGATTGTGAGATACTTAGCATATCTTTGATTATCTTTTGATGTCTCTGGATGATAGTTAGTTAAATTATGAATTATTTGTATGTTGGAACCTCCGTGTAATTAACTTTACAAGGGAGGTTCTGCCGAAATTTACTAAAATTGCCTTGATTAGAATTATTAGTGTTTTGTTTAGTAGCATTCGAGGCTCATGTCGGGCTGGGGTGCTACAGTTGATGTTGTAATTGTGAGTTTAATGTTTCATTATTGGTACTTGTTGAGTCTTTGGGCTCACCCTTGTTTTTGTTGTGTTTTAGGTACCTTTTGCAAGAACGGCATGCATGGGAGGGAGTAGACTTGAGTTGGAGTCACACACTGTCACGCTTCTTTAAAAGTTGATTACTCTTTTTAGAGTGTCCATTAATAATTAAGCGGACTGCTTAAGAAATGATTATGGTTAGGCCTCATGCATCGAGGTTATTTGTAATAATGATGAGTAACGTACTTTGTTTAACTTTGAATATGTTCTAGCTGAGTAGCATGTTTTTAATGTTTAGTGATGATATTGGATGCTGGAAATATTTAGTTATGATCTACTTTCTATCTTTTGGGAACCTCTGTATAGTAACTATACAAAAGAGGTTCTGCCGAAATTTAGTAGATTGTCCTAGTTTAGCTTTGTTAATGTTTCCTTCAGTAGCATTCTAGGCTCACGTTGGGCTGGGGTGTTACAGTAGGTCAAGCATTGCATTTACATTTTTGCTATATCGTGTTGATGATTTATGTTATGAGGTTGATGGTTTGAGCTTATTGTGTGAATTATTGTTTGTGATGATTAGCTATGCAGAGAGGTAGAGGTCGTGGTCGTGGCCAAGGACGTGGCTGTGGCTAGGTAGAGCCATCGCGTGAGATTTAGGGATTGTAGCTTTTGGTAGTGACCAGAAGACGATCTTCAGTGACGAAGGTGGATCTTTTCAACGGCCCAATCCTAAGAAGTTCAAAGGGGCCATCGCCCTTTGTCATTCTCCAAGTCAAAGTAGACGAGGTCGTTTGCTTCTTTAGCTTCTCATTCTTCCGCAGCAATTGTACCTTCCTGCCCTGTTCAAGAGGAAGGTATGATGTGCTTCAAATGTGGAGGTGGACATCGTGCGACTGAGTGCTCTTGGAAGGAAGTGTGTCATCACAATCTTACCGAGTACCCAATTGCGATGCTCTAATAAATTGATCAAGATTTCCATATTTTCTAATTCTAATGTTCCATCAAGGGAAATGGTCAAAGAGCTCAGAAAACAAAAGATGATTTCATAGTTGAGGGCACACGTCCCACAAGCAGAGAATATCAAACCTCAAACGAGAATAAAATATTACTTCAGAAATTCGAAAAACTTTTATGGGCAAAAACAAAAGTTCAGGCAAACTTCAATACCCTGCAAGTTACAAAACTTGACTTCAATCTCAAATACTTCTACCTCACTCCTTCCTTTAACATAGAAAGCAATTTTGTTTTATTATAGCATCCTCATGCCAACTCCAACAAGACGAGGTTTAAAGACCACAACAACATGAGGTCTAAAAGTTCACAAACGCAAAACTAGAAACATTTTCATTTAATCAATATCACGCAAGATATCAAATTCTTTTATTCAAAACATCCAACATTATCATCATAATCCCTTACTGACAATCATAATAACAATAAAATAATACACTCTTAGCTAGAATCATCATAGCCTCCTATCCCATCATAAACCTCTCCAAAAGAAACATAAGCCACAAGGTTGAAACAAACCTCTTTTAACAAGATCATGCTATCAATAACAATTTCGCAAGGCACGCTATCAGAGATCACTTATTCATTCATCCACTCAACCATTAGTGTTGCTCAACACCCACTTCAACTATCATTAACAGTTGACAATTGTATTTATCACGTATGCAAATAGGGTCCTACTTCTATTTGTAATCACATAACTATCTATAAATACAGAGTCAACATCCCACTATACTTAGAGTTTAGGGGAAAATATAATTAAAAATTTATAACATCATCTCCAATAAAACAGGGTTTCACAAGGTACTACCTCAACATTCATCTAATCCGATATACATGTTTCAATCTAGCAATTATGTATGATCATCAAGTAGCCAGTTTATAATTTTTTTTTGGATTAATGTCCTCTAAGGCAACATTCAAACACATCCTTAACATAACCATCACTAATGGGTAGATTAATCCATTGGGACCTATTACTCCAAATTATCAAATAAATTTATCAAATCTCACAATCTCAATGATCAGACGAAATCATCAATATCTCACACTTATTAACAACTCCTTTAAGTCCAGTTAGGTCTATCCATATCCTTAATCAAAGTTCATCAAGAACTACTACAAGAAACCATCAAATTAATCAACTTCCCTTCCAAGGATCTTAGTTAAGATCGTTTATGCACCACGGTACAGACCCAACCCGATAACTAAAGTCATATTCATTAATTTCTTTGATTATAACCTCTCACTTAACCATAAAGATATCGCTAAGGGTTTAACATTTTCTTTCATAAAAAAGAAGCACTCAACTTCAACAGTCAAAATACCCAAAAGAGATACATTGAGTCAAAGCTTCCACATACTAAAGGACTTGCAAAAAGAAAACTTTCATTATCCAAAAACATCAGGTGAATAAATTGGTCATGTTTTCCAATGAGAAAGACAAATTTCCAATACAAAGGTCAATCTTGACAATTAACCAAGTTCATCAGCCGCAAGAATAACTCAACAGTTGGGAAAATAATAACTGCTTTAAGGGACAAATTAAACCAATGAAACACGTCAACCTTTCTCAAAGCAACCCATCAACCACAATAAACTAATAATCCCAAGAGAAATTCATCAACCATAACTGGACAAGAGTTGACCAAATTCAAAATCTAGGAAGAGAACAACTTTTCTAAAGATACTCACTATCAACGCCTATACTAAGATATCCAAGGTAATCCACTACACTATTCTCTTACCACGAACGATGGTGTAACCTGGTAAAGCCCAGGGCCACAACCACGACCTCAACCTCTCAATATCAACCATCATCACACATAACCAAAATAATCAATTAATTAGCAATCATATTAAAGTCATATCAGCAATCATCAATACGATATAACGGAAACGTAAATGCAATGCAATAACCCAATCCCACCTACTATGCATAGTGTGTCAAGATTATTAATTCAAATACCACGGACCTACAGCTCGCTCTGATACCAACTGTAACACTCAGCCCAACATGAGCCTGAAGAGCTACTAAAATTACAAAGTAACAATTAAAAACCTAAGTCATAATACTAAATTTCGGTATAACCTCCTTTATACAGTCAACCATACAAGAGGTTCTAGCAAGTATTAAATACTTAATCAATTAATCCAACATCCAATCTCAACCATAATCAGAAAATCTTCCATGAAATGCCAATTAACTCTATTACAAAATAATAGAGGCATTAAGACATAACCAAAAGAAAACATTCTGGCAGTTTGCTCAATTATTAATTCATTGTCTAAAATCAATCATTCATGAGTGGTCTGTGGTTGTGTGCAACAGATCTCATTCTAGCCCCTCCATTGCATGACATTCGTGCGAGAGGTACATAAAAACATAAATAAACATCAAGTGTGAGTCCAAGACTCAGCAAAACACAATTAATACAACAATTCAAAACACACCTCTATCATCATCATCCAACCACAATTTTGTATATTAAACCAAATCATATACGCATGCAATGCAAATGCTCCATGAATCCTTTTTCTTTGACTCTCTTTGCATTTTACTAGTAATGCAGGGTATGCAACCGTCGATACATACCCATGCATGTGCTCTCAAGCATAGGGACCAAGAGCCCATACTCCGCAAGTATGGGGACCACAAGCCCACACTCCACAAGTGTGGGGACCACAAGCCTGTCATATACATGACGGGGACCTCAAAATCAATACTTGGTCATCACGTGACCAAGTCTCAAGGATGATAGCATGATGCATATGAAATAATCCTTTTATCCAACATAAACATGTAATAGCCAACAGCAACATACATGAGTAAAGAACATATTCATACTACTAGCATTCATGAACAAAAACATACTCATCATGCTAGCATACATGAACAAAGAACATACACATACTACTAGCATTCATGAACAATCACGCTTAATTGTTCTACCACTAATTGTACTTGCCTCAACCGTGCGAACCTTGATCATGCGGAGAGGGCGCTGCCCCTGGAATCAAACATCCTGAATAAATATAACAACCACACTAAGAGAACATTTCTGGAAAAGACTTTGCCAGAAATAAGTACACGACGAACTACGCTCCCTAGCGCAACCAAAAATGCCAACTTCTATAGGCATCGATCTATCCCAAAACAGAGCAGTCTTCTTCCAAAATTCATAACTTTTCGTATATCTATCCAAATCTAGTGTTCTATGATTCTCCTGAAAGATTATTAAATTATCCACATAAAACTAGTTGGTGAGATTCCCAGATGTTGTCATCTTCTATCCCTACCAAACAGATTACTAGAACTGCTAAATCCCGTCAGAGGTTCTCGATAGCGAGACTAAAACTAACGTATCTTTCAGTACACTTAGCCAAAAATTATGATCTTTACCTATCTGAAAATCTTACGAGCGTACCTAAAACTTTCATTTTGGTGAGATCCTCTAAATAATTCATTAACTATTTTCTAATGACCGATTAACATTGACTGTCAGAATTGTGACAGAACTGCAGAACAACGGTGCTACGAAAATCATATCTCTTGATCCGCTCATCCAAACGACCTGATCCAAGAACCTACCGAAAGCTACCGATGTTATCTACAATTCTCTAGGAGATGGCCAGACTAGATTTCATGGGTAACTGCCCCAAATCAAACGAATACTACATACTGCTAGAGAACCGATCTAAAACCGACATCACCTAAATTCCAGATTACACCGCTAATCAGAAGGGATCGGGATTTACCCTTAAAGAACCGCTTAAGAATGTGAAGAACACCATGTGATCCCGCTTCCCCTCCCTTCTCTCTCCTCCCCTTCCTTCCTCTTCCTTTCCCTTCCTTGGCCAGTAGCACCCGAGGAGGCTTCTCCCTTCCTCCTTCTTGGCCAGCAGTGAAAGCTAGGGGTGGGAGGGCACTGTAGCACGACGATGGTACGGTAGCTACCCATGGGTTGCCCCCTCTCCTTCTTATGTGGCCAGCTGCCCTTCCCCCTTGGGTCTAAATGCTGTAGGCCAGAAGCCCACGGCCCAAGTTGTCCAAATTATGCAAACCCCCTCAAATCTCCTGTTAAAACCATTTTCTAATTATCCCTTCTCCCTAAATTAATTCTTCTTACTTAAATAAACTTGGGGTATTACACCTTTGACACCATATAAAGGGCTGATATTAGTTGGACATAATTGTAATACCAACAAAGGTGGCGTAGTATGCTAAGTTATATGAGGAGTTCCTCCTATACACAATGTTAATATTGATAACTTGACTTAATGAGATATGGAATTGTGGTGCCACTACTACAGAGAGGGTCATCACAGACAGTTCGGAACCATCATCACAGACGGTTTTTGAACCATCTGAATAAGTTGGTCTCTGATAACAGGTGGTTATCACAGACGGTTCGAAAACCGTCTGTGATATTTCATTATACTAACTACATTTTTATTGATTTTTGGCTAGCCCCAGGAATTGCTAGCCATGCTCTCTGAAAACAAGCATGCAGAAAAACAGATACATCATAGATAATCAATTGTCGACAAACTCAATCTGATCATTACTAAAAATAAATTACAAAAGATCATATTTGTTCAAATATTGTTACGAAATAAATTGGATTACAATTGAGTCAATTGTTTTCAGGTGGTTGAGAAGTGTCGGCGGGGTGATGCACTGGGTCCGCGACGGAGTGAAATTCTCTGGTGTCCTTAATTATCTCTGATGTGATAAAGCTGTAGAGCTTCCCTCGAATGTCCTTGATCTCATTTGCAAAGACTTCATCTAAATCTATAATCAAGGCCTGTCGCTAGCAAGAGTAAATTGGTAAGCATATATATTTAAATTTATAATTAAAAAATAATTATTTTGAGATTCACAAACCTTGGGATCCTTCTTCCTAGCTCTAATGATTTGCTCCATATGATGGCAAACGTAGATTGCACATAACTCATGATTTTTTTGCTTGCGGCACTGCAAAAATAGAATTACATATATCAGTTCGAGACACGTTATTATGAAGTATGATATAGGATTATCGTGTTGTAGCGAGTACCGAAAATTTTGTCCTGTGTGTTAGTTGGACGCTCTTTCCATGGTATATGTAACACCCCAGCTCCTCAAGAGCCAAGAATGCTACTACAGTATCCTTACACTAAATTAAACTAAGATAATTTACTAAATTTCGATAGAGTTTCCTTTATATTTCTACAACACATTGGTTCAACAGTTAAAGGGAAGTTATAACGAAGTACTGCAATATTCAAGATCAACAATAAGTACTCAAGATCTTACTAATCGAACTAGACTACTCATCATTCTTACAAATAGTCCGATGCGGTAACATAGACAGGTCAAATCTTTGATCACTAGCTTATTTAATAAGGCATGATCCGAGAATTTAAGTTCATGACAGTGTGCGTGCAAAGCATAATGCTACTCCCTCTCATGCATACTGCGCTTGAACTGGGTACCTAAAAACAACAAGAAAGCAAGAGTGAATCCACAGACTCAGCAAGTACATAAATAAAAGACGCATAATTCAATCCATAACATCAACATCCATATATGGGAGATCAACAATAACACATCTCACATGCAAATGCAATGCTCAGGATTCCTTTCTCTTTATCTTTCTTTGTGCATTACACTGGTAATGCAAAGTATGCAACCGTCGCCGCATACCCATGCCTGTGCGCGCACGCACAGGGACCAATTGCCCAATACTCCGCAAGTATTGGGGACCTCATGCCCACACTCCACGAGTGTGGGGACCTTAAGCCCGTCACATTCATGACGGGGACCTCAAAGATGTGCATGCTTGGTCATCACAAGACCAGGCCTCAACATGATATAAAAATGCATATGCACCATCTCTTTTCAACATCAAGCACCAATGATGGTAACAACATTCATGAATAAAGGCAATAACAACATTCTTGAATTAAGGCGATAACAACATTCATGAATAAAGGCAATAACAACTTTCATGAATAAAGCATATCCTTAGTTTGAATATTCACCATTCTGATTATGCACACTTATCAACAGCCACACGACATTAACAAGCATCAAACCCGCATTCCTGTCCAAGCAATCACAAATAAAGATCAAACGATGCACTTGCCTCAACCGTGCGGGAACGAAGGACGCGAAGAGGGTGCCGCCTCCGGAACCAGTCCCCCACCTAAACATTCAATTAAGAAATGCTAAGACAACAATAGAAGACCTCTCAAACCATAAAAGTAAACACGGACTCACAAAAGTTCCTTTAGCGCGAACCCAGCCCCAACTTCTAGATGTCGCTTTGTCCCCCCTGTGGACAGTCATGTTCTAAAATTCATATCTTTTCGCACAGGGATCCAAATTAGGTGTTCTTGGACTTCATTGAAAGGTTATCAAATTTCCCAACTAAACCTAGTTGGTGAACCTCCCTAATTCGGCCATCTAAAATCACTTTTAAGCTGATTAACGAAACATCGATTTCACGTCAGACTTTCTGGACAGATCACTAAAACTAACATAACTTTTAGCTCGTTCATCCAAATTTTGCGTTCTTGTGCTTCCCTGAAAGCTACGACAATTATAGACAACTTTCATTATACTTATATCCTCTAATTCTCTCTTTAACTTATCGCTCAAGTCAGATTACTAAAACCTGTCAAAACGTTGACAGATTCGCAGAACAGTCACACTAAATAATTCATAACTTCTGCTAAAGAGGTCCAAATAATATGATCTAGCACTTCATCGAAAGCTATTGACGTCCTCTACAACTCTCTAGGAGAAGCCCAAGACTGAATCCGCACTTAACTATATCAAAACGTCTGTATAACGCGATCTGTCCTAAGGAGACAGAAAAACCGACATTGCTACAACAATCAAAAGATGCATCTACTCGGGGGAAAACGGGTATTACCCTTGACGAAACACCGCCGGACGTGAAGAACTCCCAGCGCAGGCCACGATCTCTCCCTCGCCCTCTCCTCTCCTTCTTCTTCTCCTTCTTCTTGGCCAAACGATCTCCCGGGCGATCCTCCGTCTTCCTCCTCGACACCGGCCACGGGGAAGCACTTCCTTGGACAGCAGCAGGGGAGGAGCAGCAGGGAATGGCGTGGGAGGGCAGGGATGGCGCAAGGAGGAGAGGAGGTGGGGCGGCCAAAGGGGGAGGAAGGTGGAGGGGTGCGGCCAAAGGGGGGAAAGAAGGAGGCGGCTAGGGTTTGGGGGGGAGAAAGTGGCGCCTCCCCCTCCCTTGGCCGGCCACCAAGAGGCCTCAAAGGCCAAGGCCCAGGCCCAGGTTGCCATAAAAACACTGATTTCCCCCTCTCTAACTGCGAAATTAAACATTTTCTATTTGGTCCTTCGTCAATTCAGATAACTCTCTCCCGATTATTTATTCTCTCCCGGTTATTTCTTTCGTATACTTTTGGGGTATTACAGTATATTCCTTTGTTGGCAACATAGTCGATGAACAACCTACATGATTCCAAAACGTTATCCTCGGCTATTTCAAACTAATGAAGACTAAAATAGAGTTATGTGTGGAGGAAATGAGCATACCTGTCGAGTATTCCTCTCAGAATGTTGAACTTGTGGTCGCTGCGGATTAGGGAATCAAGGTATATCACATGGTTCCTCCTTGGTATAATGACTAAAAGGATCCAGTGGTACCTACTCATGTATGTCTCTATAGTCATTAAACCTAAGTTTGTGCTGCGTATAAAGTACAAATGAAATTTGTAGAGAAAGTAGTGACACTTACCCCTCGTTGTAGGACATCACTATGTACTTCATGTTCTGCTGACGAAGCAATGCCTGCATTATGTATTTCTCAACGAAGGACGAGTCTGCTTGGATGGTTTGCAATGATACCACATGTGGATCGAGGAACCCACCGGTTCTTTCCATTCCTGGACATTTTTCATCATGTATCTATACATAAGAAATGAGTTGTGATATTTATCGGTATTACGTGAATGTAGAACTTGATTGTACGCACTTACAGTGTCTAACAACGAAGAAGCGAGGTGTCGAGGCCAACGAGGTTGAATAGGTCATATAAGTCGTTGAAGCCCACGACGAAGTGGTTCGTCCCGTTGAAGAAATGCTTATGCTCGTATCTGACGGTGATTCTAGTATCGCACCCCTCCTTTTGGGTCTTCTCCAAGTACCAGGCATGCAAAGCCTGACAAGCATATCCAGCACACACTAATACTGCGTCAGAACACAACGGTTTTCCGATGATGTACTTCCCGGATATCCTGGACTTGACAGACTTGAGAGGCGCCTTAACGTTCGTCAATTTTGATTTGGACTTAAGGATTGGCAGCGTCTTCCTACCAGACGACTCGGGACCCGATACGGCGGCATGCTTTTCTTGTTCCTTCGGTGTCTTCTCCACAGGAACCGATAAGGTGGCCTTCTGAGGCGAAATATGAGGTGGAGTCATCGAGGGTCCCGTTGGAGAGGAATGGTCGTGTTGAAATCACGGCACTGCTGGGTCCAGGATGATGTCCTTCTTGGGCCACTGGATAAAACTGTGCACGACATCCCCTAGTGTTGTGATCTCTTCGTTCAGACGAATCTCCAGCGGGACAGCCATGAAATGTTCATGTACCATGTCCACCTCCACCCTGGCGTAACCCTGCGCCACAAGACCAGGCCTCAACATGACATCAATATGCATATGCACCAACTCTATTCATCATCAAAGTACCAAAGGCAATAACGACATTCATGAATAAAGCATAGCCATACTTTGAACATTCACCACTCTTATTATGCACACTTGCCAACAACCATACAACACTAACATTCATCAAACACACATTCATGTCCAAGCAATCACAAATAAGGTAACAGCGATGCACTTGCCTCAACCGTGCGGGAACATAGGACGCGAAGAGGGTGCCGCCTCCGGAACCAGTCCCCCACCTAAATTCATTTAAGAGAATTCTAAGACAACATTAATGGACCAAACAAACTATAAGAATAAACACGAACTCGCAATAGTTCCTTTAGCGCGAACCCAACTCCAATTCCTAAATATTGTTCTGTCCCCTCTGTGGACAGTCACGTTCTAAAATTCATAATGTTTAGTACAGGAGTCAAAGTGAGGTGTTCTTGGACTTCATTTAAAGCTTAGAAAAATCCCCACCTAAACCTAGTTGGTGAGCCCTCCTGATTCGGCCATCTAATAACCCTATCGAGCTAATTAACAGAATGTCAATTTCACGTCAGGTTCTCTGGACAGTACACTAAAACCACTATAACTTTTGCTACGAAAGTCTGAATCTTGCGTTCTTTATCTCTATGAAAAGGTATGGAAATTACCTATAATTTTCGTTATAACAGGATCCTCTAATTCCCACTTTATCTAACAGTTTTATCCAGTTTTCTACAATCTACGTGAAAGCTGGCAAATCAGCAGGACAGCGATACTGAAAAATTCATAACTCTCAGACCGTTAATCGGATTTGGGTGTTCTTGGTGGCCACTTAAAGCTATGAACATAACCCAACTATCTCTCAGAGATTGGATGCCCAGATTCTGCATCTATCAACACGAAAACCGTCGTCCAATCTACTGGACAAAACGCGACCTAACAGATGACGAGACTCGATCTACCAAAACGAAAAGAATTGCAACTAATAGACCTCAACCAGCGAAGAACACGCGATGTTACCCTTGTAGAATCGCAGAAAGTTGAAGATCTTGCCCCGCGAAGTTGATCTCCTTCCCTCGCCTTGCTCCTTCCTCCAATGGCCGGCAGCGAGGAGCACCAAGACCGGCAGCACTGAGCACCAAAAGGGGGTGGTGGTGGCGCAAGGAGGGAGGTGCAGGGACCAGGGAGGGCGCCCAAGGGGGAGGGGTAGCTGCCTAGGGGAGGGGGAGGGGCGCAAGGGAGAGGGGGGAAAGGGTGGGGCGTCTAGGGTTTGGGGGGTGGAATGGGTGTCTCCCCCCCCTTGGCCGGCCACCACATGGCCTTGTGGGCCAAAGCCCAGGCCCAAGTTGCCTGGGTTTCACGATAAGCCCCTCCTTCTCCCGCTTATTTAATTATTTCCCAAAAGGTCCTTCTCCCGGATCGATTTCCAAATGCCCGTTTCCTTTAAACCTTTAGGTTTTTCTCCCGGATCCTATTATGGGGTATTACACTCTACCCCCCTTAAACTGAATTCGTCCCCGAATTCTAACCATTATTCGCCAAGGTAAGAACACAGTTATATCTTAAAACATTAACATGTACCTACTGCGAATAACTCTGGATACTGCTCACGCATGCGAGACTCCAGTTTCCAAATCGTTTTCCTCTCAAAATTATGGGACCACCGCACCTTGATGTAACTAACGTGTTACGGCTCAATACTCATCCCAACCGCTCACGTGTCACTCCACGGATATGACTCGAAGGTACGGTCTTACTTGTGGGTCAACGGCCCTAACGAAACTTCACACTCCATATGTCTCCCTCGACACTAGGTCATACAAAATGATCTGTGCCCCACGCTAGGACTCAGGACGGTCCTAGTGATACGTTATCTCCCAAATCTCCGCAACTTTTGGGAATAACCAACGTACCTTGGGCCAACATTCCCTTTGGTACCAAACCACACAACCTGCACATAACCCACAAAACTCTTGTAATTCCTTATATCAATCGATCTCTTCACTTTAACAATGAGCACCTCCTTTAACCAAGGATGCACGACAAAACTCGACTCAGAGTAAATGATTCTCATTGCAAACACACATTACCATCTCCTCACCAAAGAGAGTTAAATCCAAAACCAAAATATTCATCATGAAACTCTTCCACTTTCCAAGTAGCCAGTTTGCCAACAAACACCACATAAGCCAGAGGCAAAATCACTCAAATATCCAACATAACTATTTCCTTCGTTTTTCTTAACCAAAAAGAATCATGCATACCAATAAGAATCAACTCGATTTATAATTGGCATATGTCTTAGAGACGAAGCTCAAATAAAAAACAAGAGAATATATCATTATTCGAGAACACAACCTTTTCTCAAGCCTTCTTTTTAGAATTCAACTTTCTCTTAAACCATGAGATTCCAAATCATCGCATAACACACTAATTCATTTCTTTTAGTTTGGCAACCTCAAAGCTATGATCAAATTGAACACAAATTCCACACCTATGTAAAGAGACTTTTTTTTCAATCCACAATAGCATACTCTGGTCAACTTCTCTACCAAATGAACTACTTTGACCAATAATTCCCAACACAACTCGATATAGATTTTAGCCACAATCACATCACCTCAATCTTTTAAGGATAAACAACATGGAATTCACTGCATTCACACTCTTTTTCTGCATCCAAAGGATTCTATCAAAGATCACTATAACTCTTGGAACCTAATCGTAGGAAATCAAGATGCTAGCATAAAAATGCAAAGCCCAAATTCAACCTTTGAGACTCCTACAAAGAATTTCTGGTATACCTGATAGGTAATCTTCAAATCTGATGACTAAAATTTCACACAGCTCAATGATAGCTTTATTCATTACTGTTAACATGTAACACCCCTCACTAACCAAGTGACCGCCCAGGGCGATTTGATTCACCAATCTCAGACCTTCTCTAACCCACACCAATCAAATGCAGCTACTCGACCACAAAATACCCATTCACAATACTCTAACTGATTGACCAGGATTCAAACATACTCAACCACTAACGTCAATAAATAAATATATTCTTGATCAAGTTATCCTTACAGATAACCTAACTCCCATAGGGTTACTCACTAAGGCCGAGTCATGCTTGACAATAACTCAACAATTCCTGCTATCCCATTAATTAACACAACTACTAGATTTCTCTACACTTCTACTCTCATTAAACTATACTATCATAATTCTTCTACACAATCTTACCGAGTACCCAGTTGCGATATTCTAAAAAAACTGATCAAGATTTCCATACTTGCTAATTCTAGTGTTCTATCAAAACGAACACAAGATCTTGGACCACATCTCGCTATAGGCCCTACTAGTTGCGACAACGAAATCTGCTAGCTCCAAAGTCAAACACTCTATTTAAATCAAATCCTCTCCAAGAATTGTTCTAATAAATCATTTTATTACTCAATGCCTCTCAAACAACTTGACACCCAAGGGCTCATAAAGTCATCTACTAGACCACCACTAACTAGTTGCCAAAACATAACCGAAAAGACTTTGCAATAGAATTCGATTAACCCTTTCTTAGAAGAAGAGGCAAATAGAAGTAAATTTGAACACATCGGAAAACGTTGCCACTTACAGTAGTTACCAGATTAAGAGAAATAATCAAATAGTAATGGTATCGGAAAACAAAAGATGAGATCATAGATGAGGGCACAAGTCCCACGAGCAGCGAATAGCCAACCTCAAACGAGAATAGAACATTACTTTTAGAATTCAGGAAACTCTGATGGGCAAAACAGAAAGTTTAAGCAAAAATTCGATAAACTGCAAGTTACAAAACTTGACTTCAATCTCAAATACTTCTACTTCACTCTTACCTTTAACAAAGAAAACGACTTTCGTTGGTTACAACATCACCATGCCAACTCCAACAAAAAGAGATTTGAAGACTACCACATATAAACTACTTAGAAACTAATAAAACCTCTCAACACGTCACTTTGCTCAAAACACTTTCAGCTACCACATCAACATGAGGTCTGAAAGATCACAATTGCGAAACTAGAAACATTTTCGCTTAATCAATATCAGACGAGCGATCCAATTCTTTTATACAAAACATTCAATATTATCGTCATAATCCCTTACTGGCAATCACACTAACAATGAAGTAATACACTACTACCGAGAATCATCATAACCCCTTATCCCATCATAAATCTCTCTAAAAGAAACACCAGCCACAAGGTCGAAGCAAACCTCTTTTAACAAGATCATACTATCAAATAACAACTTCGCCATGCATGTTTTCAGATATCACTTATTCATTCATCCATTCAATCATTAGTGCTGCTCAACACATACTTCAACTATCATTGATAATTGTATTTATCATGTATGCAAATAGGGTCCTACTGCTATTTATAGTTACATATCTATTTATAAACACAGAGTCAACATTCCACTTTAAACTCATAGTTTAATTAAACATTTAATAACATCATCTCCTTTAATCACCAGGTTTCACAAGGTACTACCTCAACATCCATCCAATCCAATATACATGTTTCAATCTAGCAATTATGTATGATCATCAAGTAGCCAGTTTACGAAAATTTTCAGATTAATATCCTCTAAGACAACGTCAAACACATCCTTAACATAATCAACACTAATAGGTAGACAAATCCATTGAGATGCTTTACTCTGAATTATCCAATAAATTTATCAAATTCCATCGTCTTAATGATCAGACCAAATCATCGATACACCACACCTCTTAGTAAGTCTTGGATTCCTAGTTTGAATGGTCATACCATTTAACAAGTTCATCATGTAACAACTCCATAACAACATCAAATCTATCAACTTCATTTCCAACGATCTTGGTTACGATCGATTACGCACCACATGACAGACCCAACCTGATAACTCATACATTATCACTAAATCCTTTATGCTTAAAACCTCTCACAAAACACAACAAAACATCTCAAAAGAGTTTTGATACTTTCTGTCTCAAAGAAGAGGCACTAACTTCAATATTCCAACTACTCCAAACGAGGTGCGTAAAGTCAAAATGTACTTCAATGAAGTTTGTAAATGATACTTTCCATTATTTAAAACACCAAGCGGATAAATGGGTCAAGTTTGCCAAAAGAAAGTAGAACTCTCATGACAAGGAACAATATTGCCAATGATAACGTTTACAAGTAGCAAGAATAGCTCAAGAGTAAAAAACAATTTTTGCCCTATAAAACAAATACAAACCAATTAAAACCCATCAACTGCACTGTAACCATTATCCAAGGAAGGTTCATCAACCGCAAGTGGCTCAACAGTTGAAAAAACAATGTTTGTGTAACACCCCAGCCCGACATGAGCCTGGAATGCTTCTAAACAAAACCCTAATAATTCTAATCAAGGCAACTTTAGTAAATTTCGGCAGAACCTCCCCTGTAAAATTAATTACACGGAGGTTCCAACATACAAATAATTCATAAATTAACTAAACTATCATCCAGACACATCAAAAGATAATCAAAGACATGCTAAGTATCTAGCAATCCAATGAAGTATAAAGTTCCACTACTCATCATTATTATACTTAAACCCCTGCAAGAGACAAGACATAATAAACCTTTGAGTATCTTGCCCAATTACTAAAGAAAATTACGATCTGAAGATCATTCAACTTTATTTAGTTCATGTGGCATGTGTGTGACTAGCAGACTACTTCCCCCCATGCATGTCGTTCTTGGCTCAGGTACCTAAAACAACAATAAAAGCAAGAGTGAGTCCACAGACTCAGCAAGTACATAAAAAAACTATAACATCAACATACATGTAAAGTAGATCAACAATAGAACATCTCATATGCAAATGCAATGCTCAAGGAACCTTTATCTTTAACTTTCTGTGTGCATTACACCGGTAATGCAGAGTATGCAACCGCCGCCGCATACCCATGCCTGTGCGCGCACGCACAGGGACCAATTGCCCGTTACTCCGCAAGTAACGGGGACCTCAAGCCCACACTCCACGAGTGAGGGGATCTCGGGCCCGTCACATTCATGACGGGAATCTCAAAGGGAAACATGCTTAGTCACCGCGTGACCAAGCCTCAATATGCTCTCAATATGCAAATGCTCATCTCTCATTCATCATCAATCTTACCAAAAGACAACAACATTGAACCACAGTAGAGCATAAGCATAATTTGAGCCATCACCATACTTAAACATTCATCAAGTAAGCCATCTTGCTATGCAACCATATATCAAATAGCACACAAACATAGCCAATCAATCACACCCATTTAACAACAATGCACTTGCCTCAACCGTGCGAGCGAGGAGGTTGGGGATACGGTGCTGCTCCCGAATCAAACCCACACCTGGATAACATATGAGACACGCTAAGGCTACCACATAGATTCAAAAGCAAAACTATAGATACAACTGAGCATAACGGCCACTAAAACGCGGTCCCCAATTCTATTACCAACTACCAGTCTGTCCTACCAGTGGACAGTCACCTTGAAAAACATAACTAATTGTACAGAAATCCAAATAAAGAGATCTTGGACATTCTGAAAAGGTTATTTAATTCCCCTTCTAAACCTAGTTGGTGAGGTTCTCTGATTCGTCCCTTTACTAGCCCTACCAAGCCATACAACAGAGTATCAATTCTCGCATCGGGTCTCTGGACAGCAACAAAGAAACTATCATAACTTTCTCTACGTTCGTCCGAATTTCATGATCTTTAGTTTTCCTGAAAGCTGGAAGGATTATCTATATTTTTAGTTATGGTGAGCCCCTCTGATTTTTCCTCTAAGTATACGCTTAAGTCGAAACACTAAAACCTGTCAGACCAGCCATCATTCCACAGCACAGACTCCCTAAGAAAAATCATAACTTTTGCTACAGAGGTCCAAATGACGTGATTCTTGTCGGCAATGAAAGATAACGAGATAACCTACAACTCTCTAGGTTATGGAGACCTCCAATTCGGCATCTAACAGCTTCTTAATTATTAATCAAAACGACTGCAAATTCTCATCAGGATTTTGGGACAGCAGCAATTAAATCAACGTAACTTCTAAACCGTAAATTGGAATTGGGTGTTCTTGGCGGCCAATTAAAGCTAAGAACAAAACCCAACTATCTCTAGGAGACAAGATTCCCAGATTCCGCTTCTAAGGATGCCAAAACTTCCACGCACTAATCTGGACAGAACGCGATCTAGCAGCAAAAGTAATTGATCTACTAAACGAAACCGTAAGCGCATAATATACTAATCAAACAGCGAAGAACACTCGTCGTTACCCTTGAAGAATCGCAGGAAGATGATGAACCACCCTATGAAGAAGATCCTCTCCTCTTTCCCTTCCTTCCTCTCAAAGGATGCAGTCCTACGGTCCTTTCTTCGCTTGGTTGTGCAGGGGAACACCGGTAGCAAGGAGGAAGGCACCAATGGAAGATGGGGCAGCTTGGAGAGGGAGGGAAGGGGTGGAGGCAGCCATGAGGAGGCGCAAGGGGAGTGGGGGTGGCGGCCATAGGGGAGGAGAGGGGCGGCCTAGGGTTTGGCCCCTTTTAAGCCGGACTCCTCCCTCCACCTATGGGCAAAGCTCATGGGCTGAGGCCTCACCACGCTGTCCAAAACTGCTGCTAACCCCTTTTTAAGCGACTAATTAACTATTTTCTATTAGATCCTTCTGCTGGATCAATTTTTAATTAACCCTTTTTCCTTTGAATAACTGGTTTTCTCCCGTTTTCCACTCTGGAGTATTACATTCTACCTCCCTTAGACTGAATTCGACCCCGAATTCGAACACGCTTAAAGCCAAAGAATAATCACAGTTAACGATTACTAACATTGCCACGCTCCTGCTATGAATAACTCCGGACAAAGCTCGCACATGTGAGACTCCCATTCCCAAGTTTTTTTTCCTCTCGGAATTATGGGACCACCATACCCTGACATAATTGAAATGTTACGCCTTACTTCACGCCCCAACCTTTCACGAGTTACTCAACGGTCACGTCTCGCTGACATGGTCTTACTCGTGGGCCACTGGCCCTAACGAGCTTCACGCTCTAGGCACGCTAGGACTCGAGACGGTCCTAGTAATGCGCTATCTCCCGAATCTTCGCCTATTTCATAAACAGCCAAAGTACCAAAGGTCAACATTTTCTTTAGTACCAAATCACACAACTGCACATAGCACATAAACTCGTGTTCCTTGTATCATTCGATCTTTTCAATTTTACAAAGGGCACCTTCTTTAACTGTGGACGCACCACAGAACTCATTTTAAACAAGCTCTAACAAAAACAAAACCCAACTGAGAATAAAGAATTCTCAACGCGAACACGCATCACCAACTCCCACCAAAAGAGTTAAATTCAAAACCAAAAGATTCATCATGAAACTCTTCCACTTTCGAATTAGACAGGCTACCAATGAACACCACATAAGCCAAAGGCAAAATCACTCGAATGCTCAAAACAACCATTTCCTTTATTTGTCTTAACCGAAAGAATCTCGCATACCGAGAAGAACCAACTTAATAAATGTTTGGCATCATCACGAAGACAAATCTCAAATAAAAGCCAAGAGAACATTTCATTATCCAAGAATACAACCTTTTCCTCAAACTTTCTTGTAGGGTTTTCATCTTTATCTTAAACCTTGAGATTCCCAATCATCGCATAACACTCTAATTTATTTATTTATTTTTATTTGGCAATATCAAAGCTATGCTCAAACTGAACACAAAATCCACACCTATGAAGAGAGACTCTTCCAATCCACAATAGCATACTCTGATCAACTTCTCTACCAAAAGAATTATCTTGACAAATAGTTCCCAACACTCCTCAATATAAATTTCATCCACAATCACATCACCTCAATCTTTTATAGATAATCAACTTGATATTCACCACATTCCCACTCATTTACTTTACCCAAAGAATTCTATCAAAGGTCAACACACTATTTAAAATTTTGTTCTGTTCTTCCACCTCTGCATATATTCTGGGTCTTTCAGGTCCTAGCATAACATCTGAGGCCCCAAATTTAACCTTCAAGTCTCCTATCGTGAATTTCTGGTTTAGTTGATAGGAAATCCTCACATTCGTTTACTAAAATTTCACACACTGACAATAATCTTAGTCATTAATATCAATATTCCTAACTAATCAGATAACCGCCCCAAGGTACTTTATTTCACCAACCTTAGACCTTCTCTAATCCACACCAATCCAATCCAACTACACAACTGTAATATACCTCTTCGCAATACCCTAAGCCGATTGACCAAGATTCAAACATACTCAATCATTTAATGTCAAAAGATAAATATATTCTTGACCAAGTCATCCATCGAGATAATCTAACTCCTATGGGGTTACTCATCAATGAGTCATACTTGACAATAACTCAATTATTCCTACTATCTCGTTAATTAGCATAGCGATTAATTTTCTCCACACTATTACCGTCATGAAACTACACCATCATGCTTCTTCTACACAATCTTACTGAGTACCCAAATGCGATACTCTAAAATTCTGATCAAGATTCTGATACTTGCTACTTCTAATGTTCTGTCAAAATAAACACGAAATCTTGGACCACATCTCGCTATAGGTCCTACTAGTTGCGACTACGAATCTGTCAACTCCAAAGACTAATATTCTTTTAACTCAAATCCTTTTCAAGGATTATTCTAATAAATTGATTAATTATTCGATGCCTCTCCCAAAGGTTCACAAATCATCCACTAGACCACCCCTATCTCAAGCCAATTCACATCAGAAGAGACTTTGTAATATAGTTCGGTTAACCCTTTCTTAGAAGAAGAGGCAAATAGAAATAAATTTCAGTGAAGGAAAACGTTACCACTTACAGTAGTTCAAAATCACGAAACAATCAGATAATGATGTTCTTGGAAAATAAAAGATAGGATCAAAGGTGAGGCACACGTCCTTAAACGGAATAAAACATTATCTTTGGAATTCAAGAAACTCGATGGGCAAAAAGAAAGTTTAAGCAAAATTCGAAGCGTAAGTTACCAAACTTGACTTGGTCTCAAATACTTCTACTTCACTCTTACCTTTAACAAAGAAAAAGACTTTCGTTGGTTCTGACATCACTTTGCCAACTCCAACAATAAGAGATTCATAAACCTCAATACAAAAATCACTAAGAAGCTAATAAAACCTCTCAACACGTCATTAAGCGCAAAACAAATTCAGCTACCACATCGACAAGAGGTCTGAAAGTTCCACAGACGCAAAGCTAGAAATATTTTCACTTAATCCATATCAGGCAAGCGATCCAATCCCTTTATACCATACATTCCATATTGTCATCATAATCCCTCACTAGCAATCTTACTAACACTAAAATAATATACTCTGGCGAGAATCCTCGTCGCCTCTCATCCCATCCTAAATCTCTCCAAAAGAAACACCAGTCACAAGGTTGAAACAAACCTCTTTTAACAAAATCATACTTATCAAATAACAACTTCGCCAAGCACGCTTTCAGATATCACTTATTCATTCATCCACACCACCATCAGTGTTACTCACACCCACTCCAAATATCAAAAGGGCTCTACTTCTACTTGTAGTCACATATCCATCTATAAACGTAGAGTCAACACTCTATTTTAAGCTCTTAGTTTAGGGCAATTTATAACTAGAGATTTAATATCAACATCCCTTGTAAAACAGGGTGTCACAAGGTACTACCTCTACATCCATCTAGTCCGATATACATGTTTTCGATCTAGCAATTATGTATGACCATCAAGTAGCCAGTTTATGAAAATTACTAGATTAATATCCTCTAGGTCATCGTTCAATCATATCCTTAACATATTCATCACTAATGGGTAGACAAATCCATTGAGATACTTTGCACGATTTATCCAATAAATCATGCCAATTTCCATCATCTTAATGATCAAAACAAGTCATCAATATCTCACACTTCTTAATAAATCTCGGTTCACTAGTAGGTATAAACATACCCTTACTCATAGTTTTCATCGGGAACTACCAGAAGACAACCTCGACTTAATCAGCGTTAATTCCAAGGAACCGGTTAAAACCATTTATGTTCCACACTACATATCCAACTTGATAACTCAAACCATACTAGTTAATTGCTTTGGTTATAACCTCTCACTTATCCATAACAAAACATCGCTAAAGGATTGAACATCTTGTTTCATAGAATGGAACCATTAAACTTCAACACTCATCATACCCAAAAGAAATACATAAAGTCAAATCCTCCACGTACTAAAGGTATTTCAATAGGAAACGTTCATGACCCAAATTATCAAGCGAATAAATGGGTCAAGATTTCCATCAAGAAAGTAGAACCTCCATAACAAGGAACAATACTATCAAAGACGACGATCACAAGTAGCAAGAATAGCTCAAGAGTCGAAAAGACAACATTTGTTCTATAAAACAAATACAAACCAATTGAAACCCATCAACTGCATTGTAACCACTAACCAAAGAAGGTTCATCAACATGAGCGGGCGGCTCAACAGTTGGAAAAAACAATATTTGCTTTAAAGGATCAAATTAAATCAATGGAAACACCTCAACTGGAAGAAACTTCAAATCTAAGAGCAATTCATCAAGCACACGTTAACTCGAGTAGACCAAATCAATTATTTTTTTATTTTTATTTTTTTTAGGGAAGAGAACAATCTCTCCAAAGATACTCAAATTATCACCTATACTAAGATATTCGAGAAAACCACTTCCCTATTCTCACACCGTGAATGGTGGTGTAGCCTGGTAAAGCCCAAGGTCACAACCACGACCTCAACCTCTCAAACGTGGGTTAACCCCACAAGATAACAATAGTATTATATTATAGATATATTAGTTCAACTCACAACAGATTCTTCAATACAACATACGGAGCGTAAATGCAATGCAAAAACCAGCCACCTCTCACGTACAAGTGTGTCAATTTAATATTCCAACTACCACGGACCTAAAGCCGCTCGATACCAAGAATAACACTTGACCCGACATGAGGCAGGAATGCTACTAAACAAAACCCTAATAATTCTAATCAAGGCAACTTTAGTAAATTTCGGTAGAACCTCCCCTGTAAAATTAATTACACGGAGGTTCCAACATACAGATAAATCATAAATTAACTAAACTATCATCCAGACACATCAAAAGATAATCAAAGACATGCTAAGTATCTAGCAATCCAATGAAGTATAAAGTTCCACTACTCATCATTATTATACTTAAACCCCTGCAAGAGACAAGACATAATGAACCTTTGAGTATCTTGCCCAATTACTAAAGACAATTACGATCTGAAGATCATTCAACTTTATTTAGTTCATGTGGCATGTGTGTGACTAGCAGACTACTTCCCCCCATGCATGTCGTTCTTGGCTCAGGTACCTCAAACAACAATAAAAGCAAGAGTGAGTCCACAGACTCAGCAAGTACATAAAAACTATAACATCAACATACATGTAAAGGAGATCAACAATAGAACATCTCATATGCAAATGCAATGCTCAAGGAACCTTTATCTTTAACTTTCGTGTGCATTACACGTGTCTGCGAGTATGCAACCGTCGCCGCATACCCATGCCTATGCGCGAACGCACAGGGACCAATTGCCCGTTACTCCGCAAGTAACGGGGACCTCAAACCCACGCTCCACGAGTGAGGGGATCTCGGGCCCGTCACATTCATGACGGGGATCTCAAAGGGAAACATGCTTGGTCACCGCGTGACCAAGCCTCAATATGCTCTCAATATGCAAATGCTCATCTCTCATTCATCATCAATCTTACCAAAAGACAACAACATTGAACCACAGTAGAGCATAAGCATAATTTGAGCCATCACCATACTTAAACATTCATCAAGTAAGCCATCTTGCTATGCAACCATATATCAAATAGCACACAAACATAGCCAATCAATCACACCCATTTAACAACAATGCACTTGCCTCAACCGTGCGAACGAGGAGGTTGGGGATACGGTGCTGCTCCCGGAATCAAACCCACACCTGGATAACATATGAGACACGCTAAGGCTACCATATAGATTCAAAAGCAAAACTATAGATACAACTGAGCATAACGGCCACTAAAACGCGGTCCCCAATTCTATTACCAACTACCAGTCTGTCCTACCAGTGGACAGTCACCTTTGAAAAAACATAACTAATTGTACAGAAATCCAAATAAAGAGATCTTGGACATTCTGAAAAGGTTATTTAATTCCCCTTCTAAACCTAGTTGGTGAGGTTCTCTGATTCGTCCCTTTACTAGCCCTACCAAGCCATACAACAGAGTATCAATTCTCGCGTCGGGTCTCTGGACAGCAACAAAGAAACTATCATAACTTTCTCTACGTTCGTCCGAATTTCATGATCTTTAGTTTTCCTGAAAGCTGGAAGGATTATCTATATTTTTAGTTATGGTTAGCCCCTCTGATTTTTCCTCTAAGTATACGCGTAAGTCGAAACACTAAAACCTGTCAGACCAGCCATCATTCCACAGCACAGACTCCCTAAGAAAAATCATAACTTTTGCTACAGAGGTCCAAATGACGTGATTCTTGTCGGCAATGAAAGATAACGAGATAACCTACAACTCTCTAGGTTATGGAGACCTCCAATTCGGCCTCTAACAGCTTCTTAATTATTAATCAAAACGACTGCAGATTCTCGTCAGGATTTTGGGACAGCAGCAATTAAATCAACGTAACTTCTAAACCGTAAATCGGAATTGGGTGTTCTTGGCGGACAATTAAAGCTAAGAACAAAACCCAACTATCTATAGGAGACAAGATTCCCAGATTCCACTTCTAAGGATGCCAAAACTTCCACGCACTAATCTGGACAGAACGCGATCTAGCAGCAAAAGTAATCGATCTAGTAAACGAAACCGTAAACGCATAATATACTAATCAAACAGCGAAGAACACACGTCGTTACCCTTGAAGAATCGCAGGAAGATGATGAACCACCCCTATGAAGAAGATCCTCTCCCTCTTTCCCTTCCTTCCTCTCAAAAGGATGCAGTCCTACGGTCCTTTCTTCGCTTGGTTGGCAGCAGGGAACACCGGTAGCAAGGAGGAGGCACCAATGGAAGATGGGGCAGCTTGGAGAGGGGGGAGGAAGGGGTGGAGGCTGCCATGAGGGAGCGCAAGGGAGTGGGGTGGCGGCCATAGGGAGGAGAGGCGGCCTAGGGTTTGGCCCCCTTTTAAAGCCGGACTCCTCCCTCCACCTATGAGCCGAAGCTCATGGGCACGAGGCCTCACCCCGCTGCCCAAAACTGCTGCTAACCCCTTTTTAACGACTAATTAACTATTTTCTATTAGATCCTTCTGCTGGATCAATTTCTAATTAACCCTTTTTCCTTTGAATAACTGGTTTTCTCCCGTTTTCCACTCTGGAGTATTACAGTTTGCTTTAAGGGTCAAATTAAATCAATGGAAACTCATCAACTGGAATGAACTACTAATCCAAAAGAAATTCATCAAGCACAATTGAACAAGGGTTGACCAAATCAAATTCAAGAAAGAGAACAACCTCTCCAAAGATACTCACTATTATCATACTGCAAACGGTGGTGTAGCCTGGTAAAACCCAAGGTCACAACCACGACCTCAACCTCTCAACATGGGTTATCCCCACCGAATAAATCCATAGTATTGTAATATAGATATATCAAATCATCTCATAACACAAATCATCAATAGATCATAACGAAAGCGTAAATGCAATGCAATAACCCAAACCCACCTACTGTGCTTAGTGTGTCAAGTTTAATAATTCAAATACCACGGACCTACAGCCTGCTCTGATACCAACTGTAACACCCCAGCCCCACACGAGCCTGGAATGCTACTAAGGTAACCTTACACAAATATAAGCTAAGACAATTTACTAAATTTCGGCAGAATCTCCTTTATATTTCTAACTTCACAAGGGTTTCAACAGATAAAAGGGGTTATAACTAAATATTGCAACATTCAAAACCATCAATAAGCGATCAGGAACTTGCTAATCAACTAAACAAATCCTCAAACATCCAACTATGCTACTCATCATTATTACAAATAAATCAACGCGGAAACATAATCATGATGAATCCTTTAAGCAGTTGCTTAATTATTAAGGCATAGTCTGAGAATTAAGGTTCATGGCAGTGTGCGTGTGATCATAGTGCTACTCCCTCCCATGCATGTTGTTCTTGCTTTGGATACCTAAAACAATAAAGAAAACAAGAGTGAGTCCACAGACTCAACAAGTACATATAAAAGAACAAAATTCAAATCACCACATCAGCATCCATTTTCAGAAGCACGACATTAAATCATTCCACCTGCATATGCAATGCTAAAGGATTCCATCTCTTTATCTCTTTTTGCATTTCTGGGTAATACAAAGTATGCAATGTGTCATTGCATACCCATGCCCGTGCTCATAAGTGGGGGACCAATTACCCAATACTCCTCAAGTATTGGGGACCTCAAGCCCACACTCCACAAGTGTGGGGACCTCAAGCCCGTCACATACATGACGGAGACCTCAAAGAAGCGCATGCTTGGTCATCACAAGACCAGGCCTCAACATGACATCAATATGCATATGCACCAACTCTATTCATCATCAAAGTACCAAAGGCAATAACAATATTCATGAATAAAGCATAGCCATACTTTGAACATTCACCACTCTTATTATGCACACTTGCCAACAACCATACGACACTAACATCCATCAAACACACATTCATGTCCAAGCAATCACAAACAAGGTAACAACGATGCACTTGCCTCAACCGTGCGGGAATGTAGGACGCGAAGAGGGTGCCGCCTTCAGAACCAGTCCCCCACCTAAATTCATTTAAGAGAATGCTAAGACAACATTAATTGACCAAACAAACTATAAGAGTAAACATGAACTCGCAATAGTTACTTTAGCACGAACCCAACTCCAATTCCTAAATATTGTTCTGTCCCCCTCTGTGGACAGTCACGTTCTAAAATTCATAACGTTTAGTACAGGAGTCCAAATAAGGTGTTCTTGGACTTCATTTAAAGCTTAGAAAAATCCCCACTAAAACCTAGTTGGTGAGCCCTCCTGATTCAGCCATCTAATAACCCTATTGAGCTAATTAACAGAACGTCAATTTCACATCAGGTTCTCTGGACAGTACACTAAAACCACTATAACTTTTGCTACGAAAGTTAAAATCTTGCGTTCTTTATCTCTCTGAAAAGGTATGGAAATTAAATACAATTTTCGTTATAACAAGATCTTCTGATTCCTACTTTATCTAACAGTTTTATCCAGTTTTCTACAATCTGCCCAAAAGCTGGCAAATCAGCAGGACAGCGATACTGAAAAATTCATAACTCTCAAGCCGTTAATCGGATTTGGGTGTTCTTGATGGCCACTTAAAGCTATGAACATAACCCAACTATCTCTAAGAAATTGGATTCCCAAATTCTGCCTCTATCAACACGAAAATCGTCGTCCAATCTACTGGACAGAACGCGACCTAACAGATGACGAGACTCGATCTACCAAAATGAAAAGAATTGCAACTAATAGACCTCAACCAGCGAAGAACACGCAATGTTACCCTTGTAGAATCGCAGAAAGTTGAAGATCTTGCCCCGCGACGTTGATCTCCTTCCCTCGCCTTGCTCCTTCCTCCAATGGCCGGCAGCGAGGAGCACCAAGATCAGCAGCAGGGAGCACCAAAAGGGGGTGGTGGTGGCGCAAGGAGGGAGGTGCCGGGACCAGGGAGGGCCCCAAGGGGGGAGGGGCGGCTGCCTAGGGGAGGGGGAGGGGCGCAGGGGAGAGGGGGGAAAGGGTGGGGCGGCTAGGGTTTTGGGGGGAATGGTTGCCTCCCGCCCCCTTGGCCAGCCACCACATGGCCTTGTGGGCCAAAGCCCAGGCCCAAGTTGCCTGGGTTTCACGATAAACCCCTCCTTCTCTCGCTTATTTAATTATTTCCCAGAAGGTCCTTCTCCCGGATCGATTTCCAAATGCCCGTTTCCTTTAAACATTTAGGTTTTTCTCCCGCATCCTATTATGGGGTATTACACCTTGTTTCCCAGGGTCGTAGAGAGTATATCCTTCTCCCTGTCTACTTGGAAGGAGCCTTGGGAAGTTTGGGAAGACAATTCACGCTGTAAGAGGTCATCATGTTATTATAGATACTATGAAGTTATGGACTTATTAACAACTAGGTAGTTTGACATACTTACCACACGTTGGGACACTTCCTGGTCTGCCAGGTTTGTGAAAGAGATACTGCCCAAAGACGAGACTTTTGCCCTCGCTTTTAACCAGGCTAGGGAATGCGGGTCAGTGACATCAGAAAACGTGTTCTCCTCCTCCGCTGCCCATTCGTCGTATTTACCTGCGTACCCAGCAGTGCTGAGTCTGTGCGGATGAGTGTTTCGTGTCTAGAGAGCTTTGTGCGCCGCACTTTCCTCGTTAAATTCGGGCGTCATCTTCATAGCCGCAAAGGCGTCCCATGTTTCCTGCGTCAAGAATCCATACTTCGCGAAGGGCGTCTGACCTGTGTTCACGTACTCCGTGACAAGAATGCTCTTGAAGGTCCTCCACAATTTTATCGATCGTGAGCATCGCCGTCCGTTCCACACGTGCCATGTCTGCTTCTGGGATAGTGAACTTTCGTAAAAGTTCTATCCACGGCGTGACTCTCGCTTCTTTCGTCAGATCCTTCCACCTTGGTGTGGTGATGGGGACCCGTTTCCATGCAAGTATCCGACACATGGTCCGAAATCTCGCCACTGAGCTCTTTGGACGCAGAGGGACCCTAAACTCACTGACCTCTGTGATGACCAGTCGGCCCACAGGCATCTTCGATTCTCCTCTGCCATCTCGCTTCCATATCATTATCGTCGACGGATTAGGCGGCGAAGATAGCGCCTTTGTCAACTGCGGCGTCGGCGACGGTGACGAAGACGGTGTAACACCCTGGCTATCCGAAAGCCAAAATGTCACCTAAAACATCTAACATACATCCATAATGCGGAAGAACTTGAAACAAGTATATCAACTAAAGACAGCATTAAGATAAACAGGACATGGTGAAGGTATCCTTCCTTCACCTTCTAAGTTATTTAATACTGAACATCAATAAAGAAGGTTCACACGCAGTAATAAATCAACATCCAGGTGGAGAAGGTATCCTTCCTTCTCCAATTATAATTTAATTATTACAGTTCATCGTTAACGAATGAAATATGGAACTAAAATTTAGACTTGAACATGAATTTGATGTTGTGAACAAGTAGTGCGTGTCTACTCCCTCCCAAGAGCCAACATCAGGGGTTACCTAAAATAAACAAACAACGCAAGAGTGAGTCCACGACTCAGCAAATCTGATTATCAATAAGATAATCATTCAATATGAATAAGACAAACTCATCATCAGGTTCGATCACATCACAACTTATTACAAATGAAAACATGATATGAATGCTCAAAATCAAAGGAATGGACTGCACACATGCATATACCGGTATAGCCAGTGAAACACCCGTCGGTGTTCACTCAAGCCCGCATCTTAACAAAAATGCGGGATCCACTTCCCGTATGAAGAACGTTTCATACGGTGTCCAACATTGCCCATCTTGGAGTTAATGGGTCTTACATGCCCATTCTGGAATTAATGGGTCTTTCAAATCCACTCCGTGGGCGGACATGACAATGTCCAACACGCCCACATTGGAATGGTGGGACTTGCAATCCACTTTCGTGGATGAAACATGCATAATGAATGCATAGAATGAAATACGAATATTGAAAGACATGATAACAAAACATGGATTCAACACATATGAAAGAACATAGACAATCCATCTTCTCTCGTATCATACCAAATCACAGCATGACCATATAAACATTCATCAATCACAATCATTAAGGGTGGCAATGTACTTGCCTTCCACGATGCAACGCGTTAGTCGGCAAAGGTGATACTCCTAAACCGAGGCTTCACCTCCTAAACAAGTAAAATAATTTCAATAAGGACATAATATACCCAACACTACTAATCGATGCTAAACATTGCTTCCACGATGACTCTAGTCATTAATACAAAACTTAAAATGAAATCAACAATTTCTGACATAACTTAGTTCTGGACAGCAGCACGGTAATTGACATATCTATTGGTCTGGAACTCGGAATGAGGTGAGACCAATTTCCATGGATTCTTAACTGACATATCTACAATACTCTGGTTGGGAAAAAGTTCAGATTTTGCCTCTAATAAAATTTGGCCCACGGCTCAAATCTGTTGACTGAATTAATAGACAGAAATATCGGCTAAATTAAAATGTCCATAACTTTTGTTGTACAACTCCAAATTGGACTTTCTTTAACAATCTGAAAAGGTTATGATATTATCTACAATAACCTAGTTGGCACGACATTCATATATTGTGTTTAACAAAAAGTGGCACACGGGTCAAAATTAAAGATAGAAACTGACATACAAACTGGACAGACTGACATACAATCTGGACAGTCACAAAGAAAAGTGCATAACTTTTGATCTATAAATCCAAATGAGGTGTTCTTTATCAATCCTGAAAACTAGTGATATCACCTTCAAAATTTGTTATGGGCAAGACCTCTGAATCACCCTCTAACTAGGCCATAAATCAACCTATACAGAGACTGCTATTTCTCGTCAGGATTCTGGACAGCAGATAATAAATCTATCATAACTTTTGACTCGTTCGTCGGATTTTAGTGATCTTGGCGGCCACCAAAAGCTAAGAACAAGACCTACAATACTCCAGGAGATGAACATCTCTAATTCGGCCTCTAAAATACCGAAACAGACCGCGCAACAAAGAACAGCAATCTGATTCTATAACTGACAGCACTTACTTTAATCACTCCTACCCAAAACGCATTCTAAAATCAACCCAAACGACATAAACAACAACCTTTACCCTTGAAATACCAGGGAGAAGATGAGGGCTCCTTGGAGAGGCCTCCTTTCCTTCTTGAACAGCGATCCCCGCAAAGATCCCCCTCCTTTCTTCGTGCACTAGCAGCAGGAACGACACGGCACCAAAGAGCGATGGCTCGCAGGGAGATGCAGCACCAGGGCTGGGGCGCCTCTAGGGAAGGAGGAGAAAGGGCGCAAGGGGGAGAGGAGGATGGAGGTGGCGGCCACAAGGGGGAAAGATGGGAAAAGGTGGGGGAGGTGGGGAGGAAAATTAGGGTTAACCACCCCTCCCCCAAAGCCACTTGGCCGGCCCCCCCCAATGGGCCTCACGGCTGCCCATGGGCCTCACGGCAGGGCCCCCCCCAATGGGCCCACAATGTCCCCACTAGGGGCTTTTGGCCCAAAGACCTAGGCCAAAACTGAAAGAACAGACGAAAACGCTGAAAATTTCTCTTTCGAACTCGAATTCGAACAAATTTCTTCCTAAACAAGTGCGGATATCACATTCTACCCCCTTAACGAGTTAGGCCCGAATCTAAACACATAAGAGAAAGAACAACCACGATCGAGAGCGAACAACGGTAACCACGTGCTGTTGTGAACAACGCCGAGCTAAAGCTCACGCGCGAAACCCCAACTTCCAAAGTAGCCTCTCCTCGATGAAAATACCACAACACAACGACGTAGCGCGACGTCGAACTAACACTCAACTCGGTACTTCCGGTACACTCATCGGAGAAAACTCAAGGTAAGATCTCACTCGATGGTCAGCGGCGCAAGCGAAAACTCAAACTCTGGATCTCGGTACTCACCCAACACGATAACATACAAGACGTTACGTACTCCACGCATGGACCGAGACAGTCCCGGCGTCGCCAACTAGCGAAAACAACCCAATGTACCTTGGGTTAACCTTCCCATTGAAACCGAACCACCACGACAAGCACGAAGAACACGAAACTCGTGTTCCACCTTTCAATCGAACTCTTCACTAAAGCAAGGATCACCTCCTTTAACGAAACACACTATCGAAACTCTTTTACCAAAGAAACATATCCGAATAAGAAAGATTCACGTCACAACTATACGTTACCAACTGAGATGCTGAAGAGTAAAATCCAAATCAAATTTCATCAAGAAAACCTTTCCACTTTCAAGTGGCAATTTGCGAATAAACGCCACGAAAACCAAAGGAGAAATCATTTTAAATGCCCAAATCGAACTTCCCTTATTCTTCTGAACGATAGGAACCACACATACCAAAATCGAGTCAAACTCGACTTACGAAAGACATTGGTCACGGCACAAAGCTCAAGCGAGAATTAAGAAAACGCTTCACTAATCAAGAAGACATTTTTTTCCTTAGTTTCACTTTTGGAATAAAACATCTCTCAACCTTGGAATTCAATTCATCGCATACCACACGGTCTCAACCATCTTCATTTAACATCCTCAAGTTAGGCTTAAACCGAAATACATCTTCCACACCGTTGTAGAGAGACCTATTGATTCCATCAATACTCTAGACAACTCATTCAGCTGATGACATTAATTTGATAGAAGGCACCAAAGCACCTAAAAAAACCCCATACAATCTCATCACCTCCAACTTTCAGGAATAACACATCAGAATCCTCAGTACACCCGCTCATGAACTACATCAGAAGGGTTCTATCGACAATCATTCCACTACTCAGAATACTCCAGTTTTCTATCTCCTCTACACACAAATCTTTGGGCGACCAAAAGTTTAGCATGAAAATGGAAAGCCCAAATTTAACCTCTGAGACCTCTACAACGAATTCCTCTTATAACAAATAGTGAAATCATCGGATTAAATCTCTAACATCCCCACGATTCCGACATTCTCACTCATTGACATCATCAGGAATCACTCACACAACATCGCAATACTTTCCAGGTTGTGTTACTCAGTAAATTGATTAAGGTTTCCATACATTTGATGATCCCCAACATATCCACATGAACCAAAGTTCGGAACTACACTATACCATAGGTTCTACTTAGTCAAACATTATACGCTTTTACTTGAAGTCATACATTCCATCTGAATCAACTTCCCTCCAAGAGGTTAAGGTCAAAACCAACTCATCTTCTATTACTTCCCAATAGCTTGGTAGCAAAATCTCACCCCTACAATTACTTAACCACCACCAAACAAATGACAACTTACGCTTTGAAAAAAGCATGATCCTTTCTCAAAAGAAAGAGACGAACAAGGAAAAATTTCACCACATAGGAAAATGTTGTCTGCTCACAGGTGAGCACGAAACCAAAAGAAATAATGCAACGAAGATCTAGAAAACGAAAGTTGAGTTCACAATGGAGGGCACGCATCCTCGAAAGGAATTAGCAAATAACCACCACTAAGAGAAATGACATTGCGATTGAAACTTGACAACTCTTGAGTGAAAAGAGCAAAAGTTTATGAACAATTCAAATAACTACCAGTTACAAAACTTGACTCAAATTCTCAAATATTCCTCTGCACTCTTTCCCTTAACACCTAAATTAATTCTTTGACTAACATCGCTTTGCCACAACGAACAAGATAAGGTCTTTAGTCCAAACCACACGGACTAATTAAGAACCAATGAAATTCCTCAATACGTCATATTTGTTCGAACAATTCAACTACACACGAAACATGAGATCCAAATAATCTCAAACACCAAACTCAAACATTTCCAATTACAGATTTCACGAAAAGCAAGTAGATTATTCTCCTCTTAAAGGAACCAACATAACTTCTTTGGTTGCAACCTCGCGTTGCCAACTCAAACCAAAGAGCCTTTAGAGTTAAACCACACAAATCTCTTAAGAAGCAACAGGACAATCAATACCTTAATTTATTTAAAATAATTTGATTACGGATGATTCAAGAGTTCAAAGAAAATATCACAAAGCTAAACTTGAAATATTCACATCGAACGATATCACCAAGGGCTATCAAATTACTATGGGTATTAACATCAATTTCACAACAACAATTAGAAAACACTTCAAAAGACCCACATGAAAAGAATGAGTTGACTCTTTCTCGAAAGAAGAGACAAATGGAAACGATTTTCACCAACTAGAAAACTCATCCACCACTCTTGCCGAACATGGGACCAAGAGAAGAAACCAATTAAGCAATGAACTCACAGAACATAAGTGGAGTCCACGATTGAGCGCATAAGCCTCACAAGAAGAGAATATCGAACCTTATGAGATAAGAACAAATAAGTATTCGAATCGAAACACTTGCATCATCGAAGAACCATTGCAACATTGTAACATATCGTTACTCGATAAACTTCATTTACCACATAAAGCTGAACCCCAAAAGATCATGAATACAAATTCGAAATTTGATCATTTAGGAAATATCACCATGGGTGATCAAATTACTACAGAATTAACCTCATTATCACATTTTTGACTATTTAATAACATCGACAACATACATAGTACCAAGAATCATCAAACTTTACTACTCCATCCTAAAACTTCCCAAAGGAAACACAAACCACAAGGTTGAAACAGATTTATTATAACAAGATTATGCTAAGCAATATCAATATCACAAGGCACGATAGCAAAGACTACTTACGAAATTAATCTACTCAACTATTGGTGTTGCTTAACACCTTCTTGAGCTCATTAACAATCGATGACGGTATTGATCATGTGTGTACATACAGTACTAATTCCATTTGCAATCACATAACCATTTATAAACATAGATTCACATTTCACCTTTGTTCAGAAATCATTTCAAAACATGATTAAAGATTCACTAACATAATTTCCTATAAACAAGGTTTCATGAGTCGATACACCAGCACCCATCTGGTACTTTATACAAGTTTCAACAATTTTAGCATACTAGGAAATAGATAAATCTAGCTCTTATGTAAGGTCTATAGGTTACGAATAGATATTGTGAGTCTTTATCTAACATACACCATGAATCAAATACAAGGACATATCAAATTAATCGGTTTCACTTCCATGGATGGTAGTTAAGAGTAATTGATTTGCACTATGCTAATAACCCAACTTGGTAACTCATATCATAACAATTTATTCGCTTAATCATAAATTCTCAATTTAAGCATGGCAAGACATCACAAAAGGATTCTAACACCTTACTACTGACAAAGAGAGACTTCAAACCTCAACGCTCAAGTAATCCAAAGAAACACATAAAGCCAAAGCTTTCCCAAACAACCGAACTTACAGCGGAAAACTCTTCACTAATCAAGTTATCAAATGAGTAAATGAGTCATTCTTTTTCAATGAGAAAGAAGGAGCAACCAAGAAAACATCAATCTTGCCAAATGACAACGATCACAAGTAGTAGAAACAACTCAACAGTTGAAAGGCAATATTTGTTTCAGAGAACCAAGAGGGATCTATGGAAAACCATAACTATCATGGACCACAAATCCCGGAGAAGTTCATCAACCACCACAGGACAAGAATTGCCAAATTCCGAAATCAAGAAAGAGAACAACTTTCTAAAGCAACTCACGCTTAACACCTGAAACTATGGTACTCGGGGTAACTACTCCTCTAACCACGTTCTGCGAACAGTGGTGTAACACAGTGAATCGGAGTAACAACCACGACCTCCACTTCTTATCATTTGATAACATCACGCCTCACGAAATACTCAATTATGAATATATAGAATCATCTCATGACAATCATAGTATTAGTTCATAGATATTGAATATCATAGCGAGATCATATATTACCAACAAGGATGATAGTATGAAGCAATTCAACAATTGCTCAACCAAAATGAAACATAATAACGAGATATTGCGGAAGCAATGTACTTTTCAACCCCACCTCATGTACGAGTGTGTCATTTTAATGTTCGTCTATTAACCACGGACCTAAAGCCGCTCACGATACCAATCTGTAACACTGCTATCCTAGCCAAAATGTCACCTAAAACATCTAACATACATCCATAATGCGGAAGAACTTGAAACAAGTATATCAACTAAAGACAGCATTAAGATAAACAGGACATGGTGAAGGTATCCTTCCTTCACCTTCTAAGTTATTTAATACTGAACATCAATAAAGAAGGTTCACACGCAGTAATAAATCAACATCCAGGTGGAGAAGGTATCCTTCCTTCTCCAATTATAATTTAATTATTACAGTTCATCGTTAACGAATGAAATATGGAACTAAAATTTAGACTTGAACATGAATTTGATGTTGTGAACAAGTAGTGCGTGTCTACTCCCTCCCAGAGCCAACATCGAGGTTACCTAAAATAAACAAACAACGCAAGAGTGAGTCCACGACTCGGCAAGTACGATTATCAATAAGATAATCATTCAATATGAATAAGACAAACTCATCATCGTTTCGATCACATCACAACTTATTACAAATGAAAACATGATATGAATGCTCAAAATCAAAGGAATGGACTGCACACATGCATATACCGGTATAGCCAGTGAAACACCCGTCCGTGTTCACTCAAGCCCGCATCTTAACAAAAATGCGGGGATCCACTTCCCGTATGAAGAACGTTTCATACGGTGTCCAACATTGCCCATCTTGGAGTTAATGGGTCTTACATGCCCATTCGGAATTAATGGGTCTTTCAAATCCACTCCGTGGGCGGGACATGACAATGTCCAACACTGCCCACATTGGAATGGTGGGACTTGCAATCCACTTTCGTGGATGAAACATGCATAATGAATGCATAGAATGAAATACGAATATTGAAAGACATGATAACAAAACATGGATTCAACACATATGAAAGAACATAGACAATCCATCTTCTCTCGTATCATACCAAATCACAAAGATGACCATATAAACATTCATCAATCACAATCATTAAGGGTGGCAATGTACTTGCCTTCCACGATGCGACGCGTTAGTCGGCAAGGTGATACTCCTAAACCCGAGGCTTCACCTCCTAAACAAGTAAAATAATTTCAATAAGGACATAATATACCCAACACTACTAATCGATGCTAAACACTGCTTCACGATGACTCTAGTCATTAATACAAAACTTAAAATGAAATCAACAATTTCTGACATAACTTAATTCTGGACAGCAGCACGGTAATTGACATATCTATTGGTCTGGAACTCGGAATGAGGTGAGACCAATTTCCATGGATTCTTAACTTACATATCTACAATACTCTGGTTGGGCAAAAGTTCAGATTTTGCCTCTAATAAAATTTGGCCCACGGCTCAAATCTGTTGACTGAATTAATAGACAGAAATATCGGCTAAATTAAAATGTCCATAACTTTTGTTGTACAACTCCAAATTGGACTTTCTTTAACAATCTGAAAAGGTTATGAGATTATCTACAATAACCTAGTTGGCACGACATTCATATATTGTCTTTAACAAAAAGTGGCACACGGGTCAAAATTAAAGATAGAAACTGACATACAAACTGGACAGACTGACATACAATCTGGACAGTCACAAAGAAAAGTGCATAACTTTTGATCTATAAATCCAAATGAGGTGTTCTTTATCAATCCTGAAAGCTAGTGATATCACCTTCAAAATTTGTTATGGGCAAGACCTCTGAATCACCCTCTAACTAGGCCATAAATCAACCTATACAGAGACTGCTATTTCTCGTCAGGATTCTGGACAGCAGATAATAAATCTATCATAACTTTTGACTCGTTCGTCGGATTTTAGTGATCTTGGCGGACACCAAAAGCTAAGAACAAGACCTACAATACTCCAGGAGATGAACATCTCTAATTCGGCCTCTAAAATACCGAAACAGACCGCGCAACAAAGAACAGCAATCTGATTCTATAACTGACAGCACTTACTTTAATCACTCCTACCCAAAACGCATTCTAAAATCAACCCAAACGACATAAACAACAACCTTTACCCTTGAAATACCAGGAGAAGATGAGGGCTCCTTGGAGAGGCCTCCTTTCCTTCTTGAACAGCGATCCCGCAAAGATCCCCTCCTTTCTTCGTGCACTAGCAGCAGGAGCGACACGGCACCAAAAGAGCGATGGCTCGCAGGGAGATGCAGCACCAGGGCTGGGCGCCTCTAGGAAGGAGGAGAAAGGGCAAGGGGAGAGGAGGATGGAGGTGGCGGCCACAAGGGGAAAGATGGGAAAAGGTGGGGAGGTGGGAAGAAAATTAGGGTTAACCAACCCTCCCCAAAGCCGTTGGCGCCCCAATGGGCCTCACGGCTGCCCATGGGCCTCACGGCGAGCCCCCAATGGGCCCACAAAGTCCCCACTAGGGGCTTTTGGCCCAAAGACCTAGGCCAAAACTGAAAGAAACAGAAGCATTGAAAATTTCTCTTTGAACTCGAGTTCGAACAAATTTCTTCCTAAACAAGTACGGATATCACAGAGTGGTGCCTCTGCCATCTACTGGTATTGGCGACGCGTGAAGATGGTGCCTCTGCCATCTACGCTTACTTGCTATCTATATAATTTACATATGCATAAATATGAAACAATTAAGTCATTTCATTGCATGATATGTTGAAATATATATATATATATATATATATATATATATATATATATATATATATATATATATGTATGTATGTATGTATGTATGTATGTATATATGTATAGATGTATGTATGTATATGCAAAGAGATAGTGCACAATATGTTGAAATACTCACAATGACCATGATAATCAATTTCAGTGTATGAATAACTTCAACATATTCATTATGAGAACAACTAAAAACAGCATGAAGCTAAGCAAATAAGATTGCTCAATTGCTCTCAGTTGACTAATTGCATAAGACATAGTCTTCACAATCTCAGTCCTCTGTGAAAATCTCTTCACTAATCAATTTTGATAATTACAAATCAGATCTTGAGCTCAAACTACAACTTTCTCATATATTAAGTTATCTCAGAGTAGCAGTTAAACTTAGTGAAATTAAATCACCAAAACAACACATAAAGCATTCTGTAAATAGAACATCTAATCATATGCCTTCAAAATAATTCACAAATTTAAATCAACAATAAGCCTAATTAACTGAAAAGAAAGAGTATAAAGGTTACTAATTATAACTGACCATATAAAGCAATATGCTTAAGCTCAAGTCTTGTTTCTAATTATCTATTTGATTTCAGATTTCGACTATCATCACGGAGAACATACAAGTGTAATCTTAATTCAGCTATAACTGAAAAGAAAGAGTATAAAGGCTACTAATTATAACTGACCATATAAATCAATATGCTTAAGCTCAAGTCTTGTTTCTAATTATCTATTTGATTTCAGATTTCGAATATCATCACGGAGAACATACAAGTGTAATCTTAATTCAGTTATAACTAAAAAGAAAGTGTATAAAGGCTACTAATTATAACTGACCATATAAAGCAATATGCTTAAGCTCAAGTCTTGTTTCTACTTATCTATTTGATTTCAGATTTCGACTATCATCACAGAGAACATACAAGTGTAATCTTAATTCAGCTATAACTGAAACAAAGAGTATAAAGGCTACTAATTATAACTGACCATATAAAGCAATATGCTTAAGCTCAAGTCTGTTTCTAATTATCTATATGATTTCAGATTTCGACTATCATCACAGAGCATCAACAAAACCCATCACAGAGCATCAACAGAGCATCAATAGAACCCATCACAGAGCAAGGGAGGCGCGAGGCAGAGGAAGTGACGAGTAAGAGCAAAACCCTAGTGTCAGGCGCCGAGGTCAGAGACGGCGGTGTCGGGGGCACCGAGGTCAGGGGAGCCATGGTCGGGAGCGGCGGCGCCGAGGTTGGAGGCGGTGGCATCGGAGGCGGCTGTGTCAGAGGCGCCGAGGTCGGGGGCGTCGAGGTCGGGGGCGGCGGTGTCAGAGGCGCCGAGGTTGGGGGTGCCAAGGTCAGGGGCGTCTAGGTCGGGGGCGCCAAGGTCGGGAGCGGCGGTGCCGAGGTCGGGGGCGGCGGTGTTGAGGTCGGAGGCGCCGAGGTTGTAGGCGGCGGTGAACGGGCAAGCCCTAGAAGAGGCGAAAGAGCGCGCGAGAGCATAAGGGGCGCGGGAGAGGAAGTGACGAGTAAGAGCACAACCCTAGCGGTTCCCTCCTTATAAAGAGGCTATCACAGACAGTTCTTTAATAGAACCGTCTGTGATATGTTCCATATCACAGACGGTTGTAGTACGAAACCGTCTGTGATAACCGTCTATGATATGGAACACATCACAGACGGTTCTTTAATAGAACCGTCTGTGATAAAGTCATATCACAGATTGTCAATAGGTTTTGTCAGGATATCACAAACGGTTCTTTAATAAAATCGTCCCTGATAAACTCATATCACGGACGGTTCCATAATAGAACCGTCTATGATATCCAAAACCTATTGACAATCTGTGATATCCTAACAAAACCTGGTGACAAGTATGATGACAAGCTCAAAACACATTTGACTTCAAAAATTCATATCTAATTCAACTCAACTCCAAATCAAGTGAAACTAATTTTGATACTCCACATTACAATGAACATCCACATTGGCATCAATATCAAAGATGACAGGTTCGTAACACATTAACACATGACAATTCCACGTTGACATCAAAATATATGAGAGATTACAAGTCCATAACACATGATGTTATAGAATAAATTAATTACAATGGAGTAAATTCTTAATTAAAATATAGCCCTTCATGATGATCGGCACACATATAGCTAGCTTCCTCGCTGGGTTCTTCCTCGAGCCTGATGCCGTCTCCGAAAGGAGGCAACTCGTCAAATTGATTGTATTCTTCCTCGTCCCCTACATTCTCAACTCCGACAATCATTCTTTTTCCATGAAGAACTACGTGACGCTTCTTATTTGTCGGGTCGGTTATATAGAAGACTTGAACAACTTGGTTAGCTAGAACGAATGGTTCGTCTTTGTATCCGACACGTTCGAGGTCCATGGTAGTGACGTCGTACTTGTCGACCTTCACCTGTGGGAGATGGACCCAACGACACTGAAATATGGGGATATTGAAAAGCACATAGTCGAGCTCCCATATCTCCTCTATTTGCCCATAGTAGGAGCTCCTCAGCCCATCGGTACTGAATGCATCTATGCGGACACCGATGTTCTGGACTGTGCTCTTCCTATCCTGAGCTGCCGTATAAAATGTGTACCCATTTATGTCGTATCCTTGCCATGTGACAATTGTAAATTGTAGCCCTTGTGCCAACCATAGCAGCGTATCATCACTTGATGACCTCCTGGTGATTCGCACCTTTAACCATTCGTTGAACCGATGGTTGTGCTCTCTCATGATCCGAACCTCCGACCGGTTTGGATTCTGTTGGCGTACCATGTCTTTGTTCTTGTCGATGTACGGGGACACTTCGGTCATGTGTTGCAATACCGTGAAATGGGCTTGAGCATATGTATCGGTCGGAGTGATTGATTTCCTTCGATGGTCCCGATACCATCCGTCTCCCCTCATGGCGAGATAGAGGCACACCTATCGGATCCACCGAGCCATGTAGTCGGCGCAGAACTCAATGACCTCTTCTGTTGCATAACCTTCGATGATGTTGCCCTCCAGTCGAGATCGATTCCGTACGTAGGACTTGAGAATTCCCATGTACCTCTCAAACGGGTACATATGACGTAGGAAAATACAGGGCCGCATATCTTTATCTCTTTCACAAGGTGAACAATGAGATGGACCATGATATCGAAAAATGACGGAGGGAAATACATCTCAAGATGACATAGAGTTGTCACCACCTCGGCTTGCAAAGCATCTAGTCCTTGGGGATCGATGACCTTTTGAGCAATTGAGTTGAAGAAATAACATAGCCTCAAGATTGTCATTTGGACCTTGTTCGGCAAGATACTCCTAATTGCAACAGGAAGCATTTGTGTCATCAGCACATGACAATCATGCGACTTCATACCAATTAATTTCGAATCTTGCATAGAAACAAGTTTCTTAATGTTAGCAGAGTAACCAGACGAGACTTTTACACTATGCAAGCTCTGGCATAGTTCATTTCTCTCACCTTGGGCAGTGTAGCAAGTCGGGGAAGATGCGTAAATCTGTCTCGGTCTCTTGCGGTGCTAACTCGGTCTTTATGTTCATATCAACCAAGTCACGCCGTGCATTAACACCATCCTTTGTTTTGCCACTAATGTTCAGTAAGAGACCAATCAAGCTATCACATACATTCTTCTCCACGTGCATGACGTCGATAGAGTGGCGAACTTCTAAGTGCTCCAATAAGGCAAGTCCCAAAAAATTAACCGCTTCTTCCAGATGTTCTTCTGACGGGTTCTTAATTGACGTCCCTTCCTAAGCACAACATCGATATCCTTAACCATATCATACACCTCTTTCCCTCTAAAAGCCCTTGGAGCTGAACCGTTCTCCTTATTTTCGTCGAATTGTTTCTTCATCTTGCGGTATGGGTGACTCCTGAGAAGGAACCTACGGTGACGCATATACACAGTTTTGCACGAGTTGTTCAGCCATACACTCTCTGTAGCATCTAAATAGTGCGAACAAGCTTTGGCTCCTTTTGTACTGAAGCCCGACAGGTTACCAAGGGCAAGAAAATCATTGATGGTGCAGAACAACATGGCGTGTAAAGTGAAGTTCTCTCATTTATGCGCATCCCATACACTGCACCCTTCGTTCCATAGTGTCACAAGATCTTCCAAGAATGGTGCTAGGTACACATCAATATCATTCTCAGGTTGTTTGGCCCTTGGATAAGTAGTGACATCAAAATGTACTTCCGCTTCATACACGACCAAGGAAGAAGGTTGTACATACATAGATTCACGGGCAGTGCTATGTCATTGCTCATGTTCAGAAAGATTCATTTCATCATGCTCAACCTAACCTTATGTTCCTCGGTTACGCACCGAACTCTTGAAGCTCCGCTCAAGTTTCTCCACGGCGAGAATCGGCAAGGTGTCTTAGCTTTCCATCTTTCTTACAATCCTCAAGTGCCAGCGCACCAATCTTACCTCCTTTGGGTTCGTAAATAAGCGTTTCAAATGTGGGATCACGAGATACCACAACATCTTAGCAGGAGGTCCTTGCTTCACCTTAGCGATACGGCGCTTGTATCGGGATGCTTTGCACACGGACATACATGCATGTTTGCATACTCTTTACGGTAGAGGATACAATTATTTGGACATGCATGTATTCTTTCTACTTCCATTCCCAATGGACAAAGAACCTTCTTTGCTTGGTAGGTGGTGTCGGGCAACACATTTCCTTTCGGAAGAATGTCCGCTAGGAGACCTAACAATGCCGTGAAACTCTTATCGGACCAACCATTACTTGCCTTGAATTTAAGCAGTTCAATCACGGTTGACAACCTTGTGTATTCCGGCTTGCAGCCTGGGAACAAAGGTCTCACCGAATCCTCCCTTAAGCCCTTGAATTTACAAAATTCTCTCTCACTGTAGTTCTCTTCTGCATCACGTAGCATCTGATCCAGATTATCATCATGCGACCTATCCTCATCAAAAGCACAGTCCACATCCGGCATATCGTTGACTTCCTCGGCAATGTCGTCATTATTAACTTCTTGTATATTCTGCTCTTCACCGTGACTGGTCTAACATGTATACCCTTTTTTGAAACCCCTTTGAATCAAGTGCGCTTCGATCTGCACCACATTGTTAAACATTTTCAGATTACCGCAATCAATGCATGGACAGTACATAAAATTATCCCCTTCCTCAATATATCCTGCTCGACAGCTCTTCTAAAAGCAACCACGCCATTAATATACTCTTGACTCACACGGTTCACACCGTACATCCAGTTTCGGTCCATCTACGCTACGCATGTAACAAATTAGTGCTAAATTAGATTAATAGACCGCAAGTATGTACTCTTCCTATTTACCAAACATACTTAAATTGATTAGCAATTAATTTATAGCAAACATAAAGGGTTATAGATCGTTACCCTCGGAGCTCACGAAGAAAATACGATTCCTCTCCTTTCCTTCTCCTCTCTAAGACGGCGCAATGGGGGTGGAGGCATAGCAAGGTGCAGGTGGCGCAATGGGGGAGGAGGCAGCGGGGTGGAGGAGGCTCTAGGGGCGGGGTCCAACCTTCTCCTCTCTAGGCGCTGCGGGGAGGAGCGCGAGTTGGAGGAGCTAGGGCAGTGAAGTGGCGCATGGGGGCGGAGCAACAGATCTAAGTGGAGCCAGCGGCAGGGTTGCTGTAGAGGCAGGGTTACTCCAGAGCGGTAGAGGCGATGGCGATCTTTGCAATGGTAGTGCGGCGATGCTGATGGCGCAGATCTAGGTGAACCACAGCGCCTCGAGCGGCTTGATGCGGTAGAGCGGCTATAGTGCGGCGGAAGGATGTGTCGGGCTCGGTTTATATTATGCTAGGATATCACGGATAGTTCTTAATTAGAACCATACGCGATAACTAATTATCACGAGCGGTTCTCATTAAGAACCGTCATGTACTATCACGAGCGGTTCTTAATGAGAACCGTCTATGATAATCGGCTAATCCGCGAGCGGTTCATTATAAGAACCGTTTGTGATAATTCTGACGGTTCCTTATAAGAACCGTGCGCGATTAAACTGAATTATCACGCGCACGGTTTGTAAATATAACCGTCTGCGAATTATCATAAACGATTCTAGTTACAAACGTCAGCGATAATTAGTTATCGCGACGGTTCTAATTAAGAACCGCGCGTGATAGGCTCGCGAGAACAGCTGCCGCGTCGGACAGACCCATCACGAGCGGTTCCAAAGGAACGTGCAGCGATGAGCGTCCTATACTTTGTTTTGTAGTAGTGTGCGAGGCCACTATTGTAAAAATTGTTGTGCCATGGTAGGGGATGCCATAGCGCTGGTTGAACAAAATTGTTTCATACTTAGGTAAATGATCGTGCGATAAAGAGAGTGCGGGTAGCACATTTGGGATGAGGTGGACTCGCTTGAGTAATCACTAAGGACTTAACTTTGTGTGCCATTGATGCAGGCCATATCATACAACCACATGTGCGATATGGGATAGACTGGTGATTAATTTACAATGTCTTGATTTTGTTCGCCATGTAGTGATGTAGGATCCTGGATGTGCGGGTAGGTTCACATGGTGCAAGCGGTGCCTCGCCATCTGCTGGTATTGGCGGCGTGAACATGGTGCCTCGCCATCTCGCTTACTTGCTATCTATATAATTTACATATGCATAAATATGAAACAATTAAGTCATTTCAATTGCATGATATGTTGAAATATATATATATATATATATATATATATATATATATATATATGTATGTATGTATGTATGTATGTATGTATATGCAAGAGATAGTGCACGATATGTTGAAATACTCACAATGACCATGATAATCAATTTCAGTGTATGAATAACTTCAACATATTCATTATGAGAACAACTAAAACCAGCATGAAGCTAAGCAAATAAGATTGCTCAATTGCTCTCAGTTGACTAATTGCATAAGACATAGTCTTCACAATCTCAGTCCTCTGTCAAAATCTCTTCACTAATCAATTTTGATAATTACAAATCAGATCTTGAGCTCAAACTACAACTTTCTCATATGTTAAGTTATCTCAGAGTAGCACTTAAACTTAGTAAAATTAAATCACCAAAACAACACATAAAGCATTCTGTAAATAGAACATCTAATCATATGCCTTCAAAATAATTCACAAATTTAAATCAACAATAAGCCTAATTAACTGAAAAGAAAGAGTATAAAGGTTACTAATTATAACTGACCATATAAAGCAATATGCTTAAGCTCAAGTCTTGTTTCTAATTATCTATTTGATTTCAGATTTCGACTATCATCACGGAGAACATACAAGTGTAATCTTAATTCAGCTATAACTGAAAAGAAAGAGTATAAAGGCTACTAATTATAACTGACCATATAAATCAATATGCTTAAGCTCAAGTCTTGTTTCTAATTATCTATTTGATTTCAGATTTCGACTATCATCACGGAGAACATACAAGTGTAATCTTAATTCAGTTATAACTAAAAAGAAAGTGTATAAAGGCTACTAATTATAACTGACCATATAAAGCAATATGCTTAAGCTCAAGTCTTGTTTCTACTTATCTATTTGATTTCAGATTTTGACTATCATCACAGAGAACATACAAGTGCAATCTTAATTCAGCTATAACTGAAACAAAGAGTATAAAGGCTACTAATTATAACTGACCATCTAAAGCAATATGCTTAAGCTCAAGTCTGTTTCTAATTATCTATATGATTTCAGATTTCGACAATCATCACAGAGCATCAACAGAGCATCAACAAAACCCATCACAGAGCATCAATAGAACCCATCACAGAGCAAGGGAGGCGCGAGGGAGAGGAAGTGACGAGTAAGAGCAAAACCCTAGTGTTAGGCGCCGAGGTCAGAGACGGCGGTGTCGGGGGCGCCGAGGTCAGGGGCGCCATGGTCGGGAGCGGCGGCGCCGAGGTCGGAGGCGGTGGCATCGGAGGCGGCTGTGTCAGAGGCGCCGAGGTCGGGGGCGTCGAGGTCGGGGGCGGCGGTGTCAGAGGCGCCGAGGTCGGGGGTGCCAAGGTCAGGGGCGTCTAGGACGGGGGCGCCAAGGACGGGAGCGGCGGCGCCGAGGTCGGGAGCGGTGGCGTCGAGGTCGGGGGCGGCGGTGTTGAGGTCGGAGGCACCGAGGTTGTAGGCGGCGGTGAACGGGGAAGCCCTAGAAGAGGCGAAAGAGCGCGCGAGAGCCTAAGGGGCGCGGGAGAGGAAGTGACGAGTAAGAACACAACCCTAGCGGTTCCCTCCTTATAAAGAGGATATCACAGACAGTTCTTTAATAGAACCGTCTGTGATACGTTCCATATCACAGACGGTTGTAGTACGAAACCGTCTGTGATAACCGTCTATGATATGGAACATATCACAGACGGTTCTTTAATAGAACCGTCTGTGATAAAGTCATATCACAGATTGTCAATAGGTTTTGTCAGGATATCATAGACGGTTCTTTAATAAAACCGTCCCTGGTAAACTCATATCACAGACGGTTCCATAATAGAACCGTCTATGATATCCAAAACCTATTGACAATCTGTGATATCCTAACAAAACCTGGTGACAAGTATGATGACAAGCTCAAAACACATTTGACTTCAAAAATTCATATCTAATTCAACTCAACTCTAAATCAAGTGAAACTAAATTTGATACTCCACATTACAATGAACATCCACATTGACATCAATATCAAAGATGACAGGTTCGTAACACATTAACACATGACAATTCCACGTTGACATCAAAATATATGAGAGATTACAAGTCCATAACACATGATGTTATAGAATAAATTAATTACAATGGAGTAAATTCTTAATTAAAATATAGCCCTTCATGATGATCGGCACACATATATCTACCTTCCTCACTGGCTTCTTCCTTGAGCCTGATGCCGTCTTCGAAAGGAGGCAACTCGTCAAATTGATTGTATTCTTCCTCGTCCCCTACATTCTCAACTCCGACAATCCTTCTTTTTCCATGAAGAACTACGTGGCGCTTCTTATTTGTCGGGTCGGTTATATAGAAGACTTGAACAACTTGGTTAGCTAGAACGAATGGTTCGTCTTTGTATCCGACACGTTCGAGGTCCATGTAGTGACGTCGTACTTCTCGACCTTCACCTGTGGGAGATGGACCCAACGGCACTGAAATAGGGGGATATTGAAAAGCACATAGTCGAGATCCCATATCTCCTCTATTTGCCCATCGTAGGAGCTCCTCAGCCCATCGGTACTGAATGCATCTATGCGGACACTGATGTTCTGGACTGTGCTCTTCCTATCCTGAGCTGCCGTATAAAATGTGTACCCATTTATGTCGTATCCTTGCCATGTGACAATTGTAAATTGTGGCCCTTGTGCCAACCATAGCAGCGTATCATCACTTGATGACCTCCTGGTGATTCGCACTTTTAACCATTCGTTGAACCGATGGTTGTGCTCTCTCATGATCCGAACCTCCGACCGGTTTGGATTCTGTTGGCGTACCATGTCTTTGTTCTTGTCGATGTACGGGGACACTTCGGTCATGTGATGCAATACCGTGAAATGGGCTTGAGCATATGTATCCAGATCGGGAGTGATTGATTTTCTTCTGATGGTCCTGATACCATCCAGTCTCCCCTCATGACGAGATAGAGGCACACCTATCGGATCCACCTGAGCCATGTAGTCGACGCAGAACTCAATGACCTCTTCTGTTGCATAACCTTCGATGATGTTGCCCTCCAGTCGAGATCGATTCCGTACGTAGGACTTGAGAATTCCCATGTATCTCTCAAACGGGTACATATGACGTAGGAATACAGGGCCGCATATCTTTATCTCTTTCACAAGGTGAACAATGAGATGGACCATGATATCGAAAAATGACGGAGGGAAATACATCTCAAGATGACATAGAGTCGTCACCACCTCGGCCTACAAAGCATCTAGTCCTTGGGGATCGATGACCTTTTGAGCAATTGAGTTGAAGAAATAACATAGCCTCAAGATTGCCACTTGGACCTTGTTCGACAAGATACTCCTAATTGCAACAGGAAGCATTTGTGTCATCAGCACATGACAATCATGCGACTTCATACCAATTAATTTCGAATCTTGCATAGAAACAAGTTTCTTAATGTTAGCAGAGTAACCAGACGGGACTTTTACACCATGCAAGCTCTGGCATAGTTCATTTCTCTCAGCCTTGGACAGAGTGTAGCAAGCTGGGGGAAGGTACGTTCGTCCTGTATCAGTCTCTTGCGGTGCTAACTCGGTCCTTATGTTCATATCAACCAAGTCACGCCGTGCATTAACACCATCCTTTGTTTTGCAACTAATGTTCAGTAAGAGACCAATCAAGCTATCACATACATTCTTCTCCACGTGCATGACGTTGATAGAGTGGCGAACTTCTAAGTGCTCCAATAAGGCAAGTCCCAAAAAATTAACCGCTTCTTCCAGATGTTCTTCTAACGGGTTCTTAATTGACATCCCTTCCTAAGCACAACATCGATATCCTTAACTATATCATAGACCTCTTTCTCTCTAAAAGCCCTTGGAGCTGAACCGTCCTCCTTATTTTCGTCGAATTGTTTCTTCATCTTGCGGTATGGGTGACTCCTGAGAAGGAACCTACGGTGACGCATATACACAGTTTTGCACGAGTTGTTCAGCCATACACTCTCTGTAGCATCTAAATAGTGCGGACAAGCTTTGGCTCCTTTTGTACTGAAGCCCGACAGGTTACCAAGGGCAAGAAAATCATTGATGGTGCAGAACAACATGGCGTGTAAAGTGAAGTTCTCTCATTTGTACGCATCTCATACCTGTACCCCTTCGTTCCATAGTGTCACAAGATCTTCCAGCAATGGTGCTAGGTACACATCAATATCATTCTCAGGTTGTTTCGGCCCTTGGATAAGTAGTGACATCAAAATGTACTTCCGCTTCATACACAGCCAAGGAAGAAGGTTGTACATACAAAGATTCACGGGCCAGGTGCTATGTCAGCTGCTCATGTTACCGAAAGGATTCATTTCATCTGTACTCAACCCTAACCTTATGTTCCTCGGTTCTGCACCGAACTCTTCGAAGCTCCGCTCGAAGTTTCTCCACTGGGCAGAATCAGCAAGGTGTCTTAGCTTTCCATCTTTCTTACGCTCCTCCGAGTGCCAACGCACCAATCTTGCCTCCTTTGGGTTCGTAAATAAACGTTTCAAATGTGGGATCACAGGAAGATACCACAACATCTTAGCAGGAGGTCCTTGCTTCACCTTAGCAGTATTCTGACGCTTGTATCGGGATGCTTTGCACACGGGACATACATGCATGTTTGCATACTCTTTACGGTAGAGGATACAATTATTTGGACATGCATGTATTCTTTCTACTTCCATTCCCAATGGACAAAGAACCTTCTTTGCTTGGTAGGTGGTGTTGAGCAACACGTTTCCTTTCGGAAGAATGTTCGCTAGGAGACCTAACAATGCCGTGAAACTTTTATCGGACCAACCATTACTTGCCTTCAATTTAAGCAGTTCAATCACGGTTGACAACCTTGTGTATTCCAGCTTGCAGCCTGGGAACAAAGGTCCCACCGAGTCCTCCCTTAAGCCCTCGAATTTACAAAATTCGCTCTCACTGTAGTTCTCTTCTGCATCACGTAGCATCTGATCCAGATTGTCATCATGCGACCTATCCTCATCAAAAGCACAGTCCACATCCGGCATACCGTTGACTTCCTCGACAATGTCGTCATTATTAACTTCTTGTATATTCTGCTCTTCACCGTGACTGGTCTAACATGTATACCCTTTTTTGAAACCCCTTCGAATCAAGTGCGCTTCAATCTGCGCCACGTTGTTAAACATTTTCATATTACCGCAATCAATGCATGGACAGTACATAAAATTATCCCCTTCCTCAATATATCCTGCTCGACAGCTCTTCTAAAAGCAACCACGCCATTAATATACTCTTGACTCACACGGTTCACACCGTACATCTAGTTTCGGTCCATCTACGCTACGCATGTAACAAATTAGTGTTAAATTAGATTAATAAACCGCAAGTATGTACTCTTCCTATTTACCAAACATACTTAAATTGATTAGCAATTAATTTATAGCAAACATAAAGGGTTATAGATCGTTACCCTCGGAGCTCACGAAGAAAATACAATTCCTCTCCTTTCCTTCTCCTCTCTAAGACGGCGCAATGGGGGTGGAGGCATAGCAAGGTGCAGGTGGCGCAATGGGGGAGGAGGCAGCGGGGTGGAGGAGGCTCTAGGGGCAGGGATCCAACCTTCTCCTCTCTAAGCTGGCACAACGGGGGAGGAGCCGCAGGTTGGAGGAGCTAGGGCAGTGAAGTGGCGCATGGGGGAGGAGCAACAGATCTAAGTGGAGCCAGCGGCAGGGTTGCTGCAGAGGCAGGGTTACTCCAGAGCGGTAGAGGCAGTGGCAGTGCTGCAATGGTAGTGCGGCAGTAGCAGTGGCAGCAGATCTAGGTGGACACAGCGCCTCCAGAGCAGCAGTGCGGTAGAGGCAGCTATAGTGCGGCAGAGGATGTGTCGGGCTCAATTTATATTATGCTAGGATATCACAGATAGTTCTTAATTAGAACCATCTGTGATAACTAATTATCACAGACGGTTCTCATTAAGAACCGTCTGTGTACTTATCACAGACGGTTCTTAATGAGAACCGTCTATGATAATCCAGCAATCACAGACGGTTCATTATAAGAACCGTTTGTGATAATTCACAGACGATTCCTTATAAGAACCGTCTGTATTAGCTGGATTATCACAGACGGTTTGTAAATATAACCGTCTGTGAATTATCATAGACGATTCTAGTTACAAACCGTCTGTGATAATTAGTTATCACAGACGGTTCTAATTAAGAACCGTCTGTGATAGGTTCGCAGGGCAACTGCCGCGTCCGGACAGACCCATCACAGACGGTTCTAAAGGAACCGTCTGTGATGGGGCGTCTACTATAGCCTGTTTTGTAGTAGTGTGCGAGGCCACTATTGTAAAAATTACTGTGCCATGGCAGGGGATGCCATAGCGCCTAGTTGAACAAAATTGTTTCATACTCAGGTAAATGATCGTGCAGTAAAGAGGGTGCGGGTAGCACATTTTGGATGAGGTGGACTCGCTTGAGTAATCACTAAGGACTTAACTTTGTGTGCCATTGATCTAGGCCATATCGTACAACCACATGTGCAGTATGGGATAGACCTGACTGATTAATTTACAATGTCTTGATTTGGTTCTACCATGTAGTGATGTAGGATCCAGGATGTACGGGTAGGTTCACATGGTGCAAGAGGGAGCCCCGACTGGGTGCAAGGTCCATCGGTGCTGAAACCTTAGTGATAATCACTTAGTCGCATGCCTACAGATGCGCGTCTTGCCAACATATTAAGTTGATTATCGTTTGTAGGTAAAGCTATACAACATCTACAGAGTGTTGAAAACTGTTTGAATAGCTGTGTCCCTGGTTATGGACACTGCCTGGGAATTTCACATGAGGTATACAGATTTTCATAAAATGTTTGGATGGTAGATTGTAATACCCTGGCCCAACACTGTGCCTAGAATGATACTAAACTACACTAACTATCAATTTTAACATCAATTAATAGTAAATCACAACAAGCATAACAACGATAAAAACCTGTCCACGGGTCACACTAACACACGCATAATGATATGACCAAGATAATTATTTCGTAGGAAGCATAGCAAGATCAACTGTTTACCCATCTTTCATTTCATACTCAATTCCCAATCTTCCCTTTTCATTAAATGAGACTTGTCTCTACACTACATATCCACATGAAACTCCTTTCGCATATATCAATATAGCGTGAGTGAACACTCGTGATAATGTTCACTCTCAAGCCCATCCTCCAAAAGGATCGGGGACCACCTCCACTCCCGTGGAGTCTCTACCAACAAGGTAGATATGTGATCACCATGATCACCTTCTGTTCATGCAATGATGCTTACGATTGCTCAATTTAACATAAGTTCATCAATATTACTATCATCCAACATTCTTGAATTCATCAATACAATTAATATCAAGACCACTCATCTTGTTTGCAATTAAATAAGATGAAATAAAAAAACAATATAATGGGAATGAGTCATAAAGAATATAGCAATCCACCATCGATAACTGTCTATCATGCACTTACCTTTTTATCCCCTTAGAGCTGGATAGCCAGGCGGTGCGAAGGCACTAGAGGCCACATTCCCTGGACAAACAATGCAAGACAAATATCAAAATCACAACATCACAACACCCACACGTTACACTTATCATCATCGCACGTCTACGCCAAACCAACCTAATTAACCCAAAACCACCAGGCACACTAACCGTTGTCCCAGTAGTAAAATAGTTCTAATGTATTCATCTGAACTCCAAATTCAACCAACCAAGACTTTCTGGAATCCACACAAAAACTCCTATAACTCCCTAGTTATGATGAACATCTGATTATATCGCTTTTTGCACCGTTTCATTCCCCGAAGACCGTCCCAAAATCTGTCAGGATGGTCCGCTTCATAATTTTATATCTTTAATTATAAAACTTAAAAATATATGAATGATACTAGTCCAGGGGTTGATTTGTAACAAGTCAATTTTTGCGTTCTTTTGAAAATTTCAAAATAAAAAGAATCAGTTGACTTTTTTAAATTAACTAAAGCTTAATTTGAAATTTTAGAAATAAAAAAATTAATATAAATAAATCAAACTTCAACTAAATTCAAAATGGTTTCATTTGTGTTCCTTTGGTCCCAACCTATTTTCTGAATTCAAAAGGTTTTTCCTATTTTCCATAAATCAAAAATAATTTATGTGCAAAAAATAAAACCAAATTTAAGTTTTAAATAATTTCTTTAAGTTCAAAATTGTTTACGAAATTTTTGTGAACTTTTCCAGAATACTTGAACTCTATTTGCCATTTTCTAGAAGTCCTTTTGATTTCTTGTAATTTATAGAAATTATAAACGAATTACTGTTCAAAAATGAAAATGAAATTTGTGTTGAAAATATTTTATTTAAGCTCAAAATTCCCTATTTAACTACTCTAAAAATTTATAGATTTTTTAGAGATATCTTACTATTTTTCAAGTTTAAAAATAAATTTTAGCATTCCAAAAATAATTACTGTGTAAAAAATAAAACTATTATTTTTTATTATTTTATTTGAACATAAAATATTGCATTTAGTATATGAGTTTTTTTCGGAGTTGAATTGTTATTTTCCTGAATTAATTAGTTCTCTCTTGGAATTTTCAGAAGAAAAATAACAATTTTCCAGATTAATTATTTATTTTTCCATTATCGGATCCAAAACATTACGGTTGGGCCCACCTGTCATCCACTGTACATGTAGCGGGCAAATTACCACCAACCTAAACCGTCACCAAAATAGTAATCACCACCGGTTATGACCAGTTAACTCCGGCCATAACTTCGGCGATCAATTCCGACCAAACTATTGCTCCTTTGCCCCTACAAATTGGACCATAGCCCTTCAAAACTGGTGTATATTGAAGTGAAGACTGCATCTGCTGATTCTAGCCCTTCACATGCATGACATCCTCACAAAGGGTACCTAAACTAAATAAACAAGCAACAAGTGTGAATCTAGGACTCAGCAAAGTACAATAAAACAATAAATCAAATATCATTAACACTTTACTTCTGTCTCAATCAAACAACCGCAATAATATCACAACTTTCCAACTATGATTGCCATGCAATGCAAATTCCACAAATGCACATACTTTTCTCTTTTGCATATACCGGTAATGCAGAGTATGCATCCGTCGATGCATACCCATGCATGTGCCTTCTAGCATAGGGACCTCAAGCCCACACTCCACGAGTGTGGGGACCTTATGCCCATCTAAAACATGACGGGGACCTTAAATTTATGAATACTTGGCTACCAAGTAGACCAAGACTCAAGGATATTGTAATGATGCACATGAGCCACTATGCTTAATCAACATATGCATGAACAACAACTGTAAAGCTAAAAACAAGAATTCACCATCGCAAAGCATTAACATTCAATAAATAATAATCAGCATAGGCATATATCAACAATTGTACGACTATGAATAAGAAACCACATGTGCCGAGCATGAACTATATTTCTACCCACTAATGTACTTGCCTCAACCGTGTGGAGTAGGAAGACGGGAAGAGGATGCTATCCCCGGATTCACACCCTTACCTGAACAATTAATAACCACTCTAAGAGGATATTTCAGAGCATACAACATTATATATAAAAAATATTACATAACCATCTACGCTTCCTAGCGCAACCCAAAACATTGTTTCCCATGAACATCGTTTTGTCCCAAAACAGGGCAGTTCTCTTCCAAAAATCGTATCTTTTCTTATGTTTACCCAAAAATGGTGTTCTTAGACTTTTTGACAATATTATGGAATTAACCACATTAATCTAGTTGGCGGTATTCCCTAATTTTGTCATTTACTATTGTTACTAAACAGCTTATTACGACTACCAGAATATGGCAGATGTTCTGGACAGCAAGACTAAAATACTCATAACTTACAGTACGTTTATCTAAAAATTACGTTCTTTAGCTCTTTGGAAACCTTATGAAATCACCTACCATTTTTATGTTGGTGAGATCCTCTAATTATTTCTTTAACTAATTTTTATCGCCCAATTACTATAACCTACCAAAATCCTGACAGAACCTCTGGACAGCAGAACTAAAATATTCATAGCGCATGATCTATTCATCCAAACGACTTGATTCAAGATTATAGAGAAAGCTAAAGACGTTACCCACAAATCTCGAGGAGGTGACCAGATCAAATTTTGCAGTTAACAACTCTAAAACTATAGTGCAGTACAGACTGCCAACACTAGATCAATTACCCGATATCACCAAATCGCAAAACAAATAAATAGAACAAAGAGATCTGAGGGTCACCCATTATGAACGCGATAAAAATACACTGAATGATCCACAGGATCCCACTTTCCTCTTCCTTCCTCTTCTCCTTCCCTTCCTCTGTTTTGCTTTCGGCCGGCACACACAAGGCAACAGGAGGAAGTGCTTGGGGGAGAGGGTGGCAGCAAGTGGGATTAGGGGAGACTGTAGCTTGATGGTACTGTAGCATGGTGGCACTGTAGCACAATTAGGGTTCTCCCCTTTTGGGCCCTGGTATTGTGGGCCAAGAGCCCATGGCCTAGATTTTGAAGAAATTTCAGAAAAACCCTTTAACTATTTTTTTTGTTTTCTCTCTAACGCGTTTTGGAGTATTACAGAGATCGTTTCAATCTTTAATTCTGAAGTTTGATTTGGATTTACAGTCCTTGCCGCGTGCAATAAGGACAACTCATCCGAATTCCGTGAGATGTATTCAATGTTTAACTCTTGAGTTTGTTTTGGATTACTATTCACATGTGGGTACTGTTCACATGTGTGGATACTATTTACCAAGATTTGGTAGTTGCATACCTTCAACCACATATCACTTGCTTGTTGTTATGTGCACAAACCAACACAAAACCATCACTTAAATTTCTGGTTTGCGCATTATTATTGCTGAAAATCAATTACACCCATTGATAGCTATTTCAATCTTTTTGCAAACACTTTGATCCTACACAAGACTAGCTATTTGAGTTTGCTTAAGGGCTGCACATCTACTTTGATTCAATTCCAAAACCGAGAGAGTTGAACTTGATCTTAGCTCATTGCATTTGATTATTTTGGTTCGGATACTAGCAAAAAGAAAGAAAGAAAGAAAAGAGGAAGGAAAGAAAGAAAGCAACCCACACCATGCCACGTAGTGGTGCCACATCGTCGCCGCCATACCAAGTGCCACAGAACCGCGTGGGAGATGGTATCCAACTCCCATCACTCAACCGATGCATGCATCTCGTTCGCGCCATTGTTTCCACACCGCGCCTCCACTGCTCCACCTACCGCCATCCCATCGAGATGCATAATACCCAACCTCCTGCCCCCTTCCTCTCTCGCTCCCTCATCTATTTAAGTCACACCCTGAACTCACCTTCGCCCGCACTGTATTTCCCTTGCCTCCTTTCTTCCCTTCAAGCACTAATGAGCTAGAACGCTCGCGAGGCCGCGAGCTATGCTCTGACAACAGCCTATCTTCGTCATTCCCGTTCCATCACCCGAGTGAGTCCCCGTTGCCCCGGTTTAGCGATTCAGGATAGCGATAGCCCCATCCACCTCATGCTCACCCCCATTCATCCTTTCCCCCACGGGATCGCCACCGCCGCCCCATCTTCCTTCCTCCGACCCTCGAGCCAGCTACGCTGTGATGACTTCATGGGTAAGCCTCAACCCTACCACCTTGCTCTGTCGGCATCGCACCGGTCTCCTTCGTCGGTTGCTCATCTCCTTCACTACCCTCCCCGCAAGATCAACCGGAGCGAGGTCGTCTCCTTCACTACCTTGGCTAATTAATTTGTAATGTCTTAACTTGTTTTCGCAATTTGATTGGTGTGGGTGTTGGGAAGATGATTTATTCCCACGTAGCATACGAGGAGGCTTCCGACTGGGTGGTTTAAGCCTTCGGCATGAAACCTTAGTAGGCAGTTAAGACAATGCATTTTAAAGACCATGTAATAATCACTTTGTAACACCCTGACCCAACACTAAGCCCAAAATGTCACCTAAACTACCCTAGCTACCAATTTAAACCTTGATTAACATTAATTTCAGCAAGCATGAATAGATTAAAATCTCATCAATGGGCCACAAGAGATACAATAACACAAAGTATCTGCAAGAGAGCAAAAGTCCACATCTTGGCAATATGATCTACGACTAGGTCCTCATCACTTACGACCAGGCCCTATCTTTATACGACCAGTTCGCACTCGGTCACGACCAGTTCGTAACTCCTTACGACCAGGTTTCGACGACTTTGTGATTTCGTTCGATCAGTCTACAACTTGCTTGTATCACCATACGACTTGTCTGGATCTGATCGAACTAAGTGACTTACTCTAGTATTCTCCCTTTGCCTCACGATATCTGGTTTGAACTCCAGGTGAGATAATGGTCATCCATGGACTGTTCAATACTTTCTCGATCGAGTTGTCAGATAACCTTATGTGGTCAAACACTTCGACCACTAGTGGCATGGCCATGCACTTTCTTTATCCGACCACTTCGAGGGGCCCAGAGACATCTCTCCCGTTATGATAGGAGGGACAAATCCCATATCTGACCAGTCACATCCCTCCGTATGTTTCATAGCATACCCGAAAGCTACCTTTATAACTACCCAGTTACGAGTAGCGTTTGGCAACCCCTAAGAGCGCTATTACACATGTAAGGAACCATGCTGATCTCAGGTCTAAGGATTATACATCATCATTGCTTGAGACCAACTAATGACACATAGAATCATAACGATCTCAATAGTGTCTCAAGGTGGGTCAATCCAACCCCATGTTCTCTAACATGTGTTCACATTGTTGATTCGATATCCCTATATCCATGACTGGTGAAACATGGTCATCAATCAATACATGTGTTGGTCGTAGAGTCACTATGTTCCTGTAATGCCCCAAAAGTATTCGAAAGGAATTAGTCGGGAAAGATTAATTAATCGGGAAGGAATAACTAAAAACGGGAGAAAGTTTCTTTCAGCAAAGCATCAAAACAAGGAAAAAGAGGGGGTTTTTCGTTGTTTCTCGGCAACCTGGGCCTGGGCCTAGGCCCATGATGGCCTAGTGGTGGCCGGCCAAAGGGGGGAGGCGCCACCCTCCCCCAACCCTAGCCCCACTCCCTCCCTTCCCCCTTGGCCGCCCCCACTCCCTCCCCTCTCCCCCCTGCGTCTCCCCTTTTCCAACAGCACCTCCTCCTCCATTGAAGCCCCTTGCTGCCAGCCAAGATGGTGTTCCCACACGGAGTCGAGGAAGAAGAAGGAGGACCGCCGGAGATCGATTGGCCAAGAAGAAGAAGAAGAGAGAGGAAAGGAAGGAGAGATTGTGGCCTGGGGTGGTGCTCATCGCGTTCAACAGCAGGTTCTTCAAGGGTAATCCCACCCTCCGATTAGTTGTGCAATTGGATAATTAGGCAATGTCGGTATTAGATCTGTTTAGGGCAGACAGGTTTGGCCGACACTTTTGACGAGGTTAAAATCAGAATCTGTTCTGGACGCCTCCTAGAAAGTTGTAGCCAACGTCGATATCTTTTCGTAGAGTTCAAGATCGCATCGTTTGGACGAGTGGATCAAAAGTTATGATTTTCGTAGCGCTGTTGTTCCGCAAATCTGCTGTGGTTCTGTCAGATTTTAGTAATTGGACTTAAACTGTTATCTAGAAGAGTTTCTGGGAGGTCTCACTATAACGCAAAATGTAGATATTTGTCATAGCTTTCAGGGAAGCTAAAGAACGTGAAATTTGGATCAGTATTCTGAAAGTTATGATGGTTTGAAGTTGCTGTCCAAAAACTCTAACGTGAAATAGTTGCTCTGTTAATCTGTTTGGTAGGGGTATTAGGTGGCCGAATCTGGAAGGCTCACCAAATAGGTTTAGGTGAAGAATTTGATAAGCTTTTCATTGTAATATCCTGTTTAGTTACAGAGAAAATAAGGAGATTGAGAGATTCCTTATTTGCCTCGCAAAAAAACAGGACAGAATCGGTAATCATCTTGCAGCGTGATTTTCGCGACTGGAACGGCTTCGATTGGAAAACCTTATAACTACAAAGTTGTAGATCGTTTCTCATAGTACAATTTAGAGTCCTCATTGACCTAATTTGGAGTTCTGAGGTTTGAGATATGGGGCCCGCAAGGTAGGCTGTACAGAGAATTAAGGTCCGTAACTGAGTCAACTTCCAAGGCAAATTTCATAATGAAGACTGAATTTTCAGAACAACTCCACAACTAGGAAGTTGAAGTACTATAAGTTAGCTAAATTTAAAGACACGAATCACTCCATTCCGAGTTTTCGAGAGAAGTTATGACCTCCGAGGTATTCGCTGCATGAAAGAAACGTTCGAACTTGGGCCTCGGGCCTTTAACCTTGGAGGCCCATGTGGGCTGCGGCTGAAAACCCTAGAACTCCTCCCTCCTTGTGCCTCCTCCCCCTATAACCGCCACTCTCATTTCCCCATGCGCCACCCCTCCTCTCCCTCCCATCTTCTCCACCTCCTCCTCCCCATTGGTGTTGTCCAAGCGTTGGCCGAAGCAAGGAAGAAGGGAGAGCCCTAAGTTTTGCCGTCGGCTAAGGAAGAAGAAAAGGGGAAGTGGGGGAGAGGAGAACCTCGCAAGGATTCAGCGGTCTCATACGAGTCTTCAAGGGTAACAAAGAGCATTCTTCGCTGCTATGTTCTTATTATATGCGAATTCGAATAGATTGATTGGATCGAATTGTTTTTGCTGTTAGTTTGGTTCTGTCCAGTATGTTGCGTGCTCTGTTTCGTGATCTTAGAGGCCGAATTTGAGTTGTCCATCTCCTAGAGTTATGTAGGTATTGTTCTTAGCTTTCGGTGGCCGCCAAGAACACTTGATTCCGACGTACGAATCAAAAGTTATGATCGTTTTAGTTTCTGCTGTCCAGATTTCTGACGAGAATTACCTTTTAAGTTGTCTTCTAAAATATATGTATGTTAATGGACGAATCAGGGTTTACTCTCAACTAGGTTATTGTAGATAATTTCATAAACTTTTCATATTGATAAAGAACACCCAATTCGGAGTTGTAGACTAAAAGTTATGGTCGTTTTAATTCTGATGTCTTAGCTGTTCAGACAGATTCTGTTCTGCTGTTTCATTTAGCTGTTAGCAAATTAATTTGGCCGATTTGGGTTATCTCGTCAACTGGAATGTTGTAGATATGTTTGTTAAATTTACGTAGGATCTGGGATCACCTCGTTTCGGGCCCCAGGTTATTAGTTATGAGTGTTTTCGCCCTGCTGTCCAGAACTAGTTCATTGTTGATGTAATCTGTTTTTAGATTAGAACAAGCTAGATATTGTGGGTCGTCGGGAAGGCGTTGTAGAACGTTATTGAAAGCGCCATGTTATATGTTGTTCTTATTTCAAGTATCTGTGTAGGCGAGGCTTGTGTTTAGGAGCACACCGTTGACTCCTAACGCGTCGCATCGCGGAAGGCAAGTACATTGACTTTTGTGTGATTTGTAAATACTAGATGCTCGATGATTAGTATTGTGTTTTGTTTGATATGAGAGAAGCTTCAATATTCATGTTTCGTCCACGGGAGTGGAATATCCACGGGAGTGGAGATTAAAGAATACAAGAGGTTCCAATGATTATGTTCCTTGTGTATGTTCTTTCATATGTGTGCAGATGATGTTAGTCATAATACTTACATTCATTAATGCATCCATGTTCATGTTCCGTCCACGGGAGTGGAGTCTAAAGTCCCATCAATTCCATTATGGGCATGTGAAGTCCCACCATTCCAATGTGGGCAGTTTTGGACACCCGTATGAAACGTTCTTCATACGGTATTTTGGATCCCCGTATTTCGATAAATACGGGCTTAAGTGAACACCGACAGGTGTGTCACTAGCTATACCAGATAAGCATTGTGTGCAGTCCATTCCTTTCATTAAATCCATACATTCCATTATTCCATTTATACTCTTACGCATTGTTTCGCTTTCTTTAATAATGAGTATTCGTTCGTATTTGTGGTATGTTTAATTATTTATCGACTTTGCGAGTCCCGGACTCATTCTTGTTGTTTGTTGTTTATTTTAGGTGATCATTGATCTTGGCTGACCGGGAGGGAGTAGACATGCACTCATTATACGTTTCACCACATTCCAGTTCAACTTTATGATTTAGTCTCTACCGTTCTTTCATTATTGACGAATTGTAATAAATAACTCTAAACGAAGAAGGAAGGATACCTTCTCCGTGATACAGTTCAATCATTGTTACTTGTGAACCTTCATTATTGATGAACATTAAACAAAATAAGTTAAATGGTGAAGGAATGATACCTTCACCACATCTTGTTGATTTAATATTGCCATTAGATGTTTATATTTATTCATATTCTTCCGCATTGTGTTGAATGTTAGAGTAAATAGGTGGCATCTTGGCTTCCGAATAGCCAGGGTGTTACATTCATAAAGACTAAGAACACCTTATTTGGACTCCCGTACAAAAAGGTACGAATTTTAGAACGCAACTATTTCGGAGGGACAGATTAGCTTATAGGAAATTGGAGTTGGGATCGCGTTTCAAGCTTTTGCGAGTTCGGGTTTACTCTTTTGGTTTGAGTGGTCCATTATCGTTATCTTAGCCTTCTCCTAAATGATTTTTAGGTGGGGACTGGTTCGGAGGCGGCACCTCTTCGCGTCCTTCGCTCCCGCATGGTTGAGGCAAGTGCATTGTCTGTTATATGGGTGTGATTGATTGGCCATGTTTGTGTGCTTTTCAATATATGATAGCATAGCAAGATTGCTTGCTTGATGATTGTTTCAAGAATGGTGGATGTTCAAAGTATGGCTATGCCTTATTCATGAATGTCGTTATTGCTTTTGGTACTTTGATGATGGATAATGTTGGTGCATGTGCATATTGATATCATATTGAGACCAGTCTTGTGAGGACCAAGTATGCACAACTTGAAGTACCCAATACTTGCAAGTACTTGTTTGATAAAATGATTATGATGAATGATCTGAGTTGGGAGTATAGTGATGGATATGATAGAAAACATTGCATGCCATTGTTTGATAAATACTAGGAGTATTTGGGTTATCCATGATTGCTATGGTGGTATGTTTGGTATTGTTCATGGTTTCTAGTAACATGAGTTCCGTGTTATTCAAGGATGTTTGAATGTTTTGAAGACTATGGTACATTCTAGCATTGATATATTAGCCGTGTTTTGTTGATAGCTTGATATGCTGGTTAAAGATGAGGAATGCTTATGATACGTGCGACTGTTAATCATGTATGGTATTGATGTTGTTCATGTTTATCGTAAAATGGTAATTGTTCATATCCACCATGAGAGCATTCATAAGACCTGGTCATGTGGTGACCAGGAATGCATATTTGAGGTCCCCGTTATGTAGATGACGGGCTTGAGGCCCCCACATTCATGGCATGTCGGCATTGAGAAGAGGTCCCCATCATGTAAATGATGGGCTAGAGGTCCCCTTTACTTGCGGAGTATTGGGCAATTGGTCCCTGCGCTTGCGAGCACAGGCATAGGTATGCAGCGACGGCTGCATACTTTGCATTACCGGTAAAATGCAAAAGTTAAAGAGAAAGAGAAAGTGCACTTGAGCATCTTGTATAGCATGAGCATATGACATGTTTACAATTGAGATGGTAGATGGATGTTGATGATTACAGTTGACTATGTTATTGTTGCCATTTATTGTACTTGCTGAGTCTTTGGACTCACTCTTGTTGTTGTTTTTTTTTAGGTACCCCCTTTACAAGAACGGCATGCATGGGAGGGATTAAAAGTGGTTGCACAATAGCACGAACTACTCACATTTGGATTGATAGATTGATAATTTAGTAGTTGAGTAATCGCTTAACGAACTTCTTATGATTACTCCCTATGCTTGGAATAATTTGTAATAGAGTTGATTAGAGGATTATGGATGTCCTTTTTGTTTATGCTGTAGTTGTTTAGCATGCTATGGATGCCGTAGTGATGATTAGCATAGCTTTGGTTATCTCTGGATTATACTGGATGTTGGATTATTTAACTATGTTATGTAAATGTTGGGACCTTCGGTTTAGTAACTAAACAAAAGAGGTTCTGTCGGATTTTAGAGAATTGTATCAATGTTAAAATGTGGTTGTGTTAGTTTAGTAGCATTCCAGGCTCGTGTGGGGCTGGGGTGTTATAGTTCCGATCAGTGACATTCAACCAGGGATACTTTTAGAACGACATCATACAAGTCGAAGAGTTTCACCAACAAGTCACATACTCGTTGATCTTCAGAACGAACGATTCATTCAAGGAACAGAATAACATTTATTGAAGAACTCATAAACATAGACGTGATACAATCATCTCTATGATTGCCTATAGGGCATATCACCAACAATCTCTCACTTGCACTAGAGTCAATCATATAGGTATCGAATACCCATAGCTCTTATGTGTGCCTCATGCTTAGGTTACGGGAGAGGTTTTGTCAACGGATCAGCAATATTCAAATCTGTGTGCACTTTTCATATCTTCACTTCACCTCTCTCAACGATCTTACGAATAATGTAATATCGCCGAAGAATATGCTTGGACTTTTGATGCAATCTAGGCTCCTTTGCTTGTGCAATGGCTCCACTATTATCACAATAGAGGTCCATTGGACTGGAAGCACTCGAAACCACACCCAGCTCATTAATGAACTTTTTAATCCATATGGCCTCTTTTGCAGCTTCCAAAGTTGCAATGTACTCAACCTCTGTTGTAGAATCAGCAACCGTTTCCTGCTTGGAACTTTTCCAGCTTACTGCTCCTCCATTTAAACAAAACACAAACACTGATTGTGATCTAAAATCATCCTTGTCGGTTTGGAAGCTAGCATCGGTGTAACCATTTACGACCAGCTCTTCCTCACCACCAAATACAACGAATGCATCCTTAGTCCTTCTCAAGTACTTAAGGATATTCTTGACTGCTATCTAGTGACGTTCACCTGGATCTGACTGATATCTGCTCGTAACACTTAGAGCATATGACACATCTGGTCGTGTGCACAGCATGGCATACATGATAGATCCGATAGCCGAAGCATATGGAATTCTACTCATTTTGTCTCGCTCATCAATGGTCGTAGGACACTGAGTCTTGCTAAGATTAATGCCATGTGACATGAGCAAGAAACCCTTCTTGGAATCTTGCAAGTTGAACCGTTTCAATACCTTGTCAATGTACATGTCTTGGCTCAATCCAATTAGCCTGTTAGATCTATCTCTATAGATCCTTATACCAAGAATATATGCTGCATCTCCTAAATCTTTCATTGAGAAACTATTTCTTAATGATGTTTTAACAGATTCAAGCATTGGAATATCATTTCCGACCAGTAGTATGTCATCTACATACAAGATCAGAAACACAAGCTTGCTCCCACTAACCTTCTTGTAAACACAAGGTTCTTTTTTGTTCTTGATGAAGTCAAACCCTTTGACCATTTCATCAAAACGAATGTTTCAACTCCGAGATGCTTGCTTTAATCCATAGATGGACTTCTTAAGCTTAGATACCTTTCTAGCTTTCTTTGGATCGACAAAACCCTCAAGTTGTGTCATTTACACATCCTCACTTAGGTTTCCATTTAGGAAAGCCGTTTTGACATCCATCTGCCATATCTCATAATCGAAATATGCAGCAATAGCTAGAATGATCCGTATAGACTTAAGCATAGCGACAGGAGAGAAGGTTTCATCATAATCAACACCTTGAATTTTCTTTAAACCCTTCGCAACTAGTCGTGCCTTATGAATGTGAACATTTCCATCTATATCTATCTTTTTCTTAAAAATCCACTTGCACTCAATGGTTTTAACACCATTAGGTGCATCAACCTAGTTCCAAACTTGATTGTCATGCATGAACTTTATTTCGATCTCATGGCCTCAATCCATGACTCAAAGTCTAGATCTACCATCGCTTTTGAATAAGTATTAGGCTCATCATTATTCAATAATAAAACGTCATGCACATACCTTATAGGCAATAGACGTGGCCTTTTAGATCTATGTGGGGCTGATGCTTCATCTCTGTGTTCAACAACATTTTGTTCATCCTGTAGAGGCTCATAGGAGTTGAAACATTTTGGATGTTTCCGAATCTCTTCGAGTTGCACCTGTTCCCACGACTCCTTTGGAGAGAAACTCTTTCTCAAGAAGACACCATTACTGCAACAAACACTTTGTTTTCATCCCTCTTATAAAAAGTAATATCCTTTAGTTTCCTTAGGATACCCCACAAAGAAGCACTTATCAGACTTGGGTGTGAGTTTATCAGACGTCAAACGTTTGACATATGCCTCACAACCCCATACCTTGAGAAAAGACAAACTGGGACACTTCCCGGTTCATATTTCATATGGTGTCTTCTCTACTATTTTTGATGGAACCCAATTTAAAGTGAAAGCCATTGTTTCTAGAGCGTATCCCCAGAACTGCAATGGAAGATCATATTGGCTCATCATTCACCGAACCATGTCCAACAATGTTCGGTTCTGTCGTTCAGACACCCCATTCCATTGAGGCGTTCCCAGCGGAGTGAGTTGTGGAACAATTCCACACTTCTTTAGATGATCACCAAACTCATGGCTCAAATATTCACCTCCACGATCTGATCGTAGACATTTGATTGTCTTGCCAAGTTGATTTTGTACCTCATTCTGAAATTTCTTGAACATTTCAAAGGATTCCACTTATGTCTCATCAAGTAGACATAGCCATATCTCACGAAATCATCGTAAAAATTATGAAGTACCGAAACCACCTCTCGGTGAAGTGCTCATAGGTCCACATACATCCGAATGTACAAGGGCCAACAAGTCACTCGCCCTTTCACCTCTGGTCGTGAAAGGTGCCTTTGTCATCTTGCCAAGTAAACAAGATTCACATGTTTCAAATGATTCATAATCAAATGAAGTTAGAAGACCATCTTTATGGAGCTTCATCATGCGCTTCTCATTTATATGACCTAGTCGACAATGCTAGATAAAAGTGGGATTCAATTCATTGGGTCGAAGTTTCTTAGCATTAACGTTATAAATAGGCATATCCTCAAGATTCAATACATACAATCCATTCACCAATGGAGCATGACCATAGCATATCTTCGAAATAAATTGAACAACAATTGTTCTTTATTCGATTCATAACCTTCGCTCCTAAGCATGAAGCGAAATAATGTTTTTGCTTAAGGTTGGAACATAATAACAATTATTTAGTTCCATAACTAATCTCGAAGGTAAAGCTAATGGTAAAGTGCCAACATTAATGCAACAACTCTTGCTCCATTGCCTACGCTGAAGATCAACATCTCCTCTTGCAAAACTTCTACTCCTTATTAGTCCTCCTCGAATTGCAAATATGAGCAACCGATCCGTATCAAATACCCAAGAACCTGCCTGAGAAGTGGCAAGATTAATTTGTATAACATTTATACTCGAATCGAAGTCATACTTCCTTTGTTCTTTCTCCAAGTACTTCTTGCAATTTCTCTTCCAATGTCCAGTCTCATGACAATGGTAACATTTTGTGTTGGGCTTAGGACCCAGTTTAAGCTTCTTTAGCTTAGCCTTCAGACTCTCGATCTCATCTTTAGTCTTTCCTTTGCCCTTTCCCTTTCCTGACTTACCCTTCCTCTTGAAAGTTGTAGTCTTTTGAACCATCATCACATGATTGGAACTTTTCTTGATGCTCTCCTCAGCACCCTTAAGCATACCATGTAACTCGGTCATTGATTTCTCCATGCCATTCATATGAAAATTCAGTATGACAGGCTCAAAGCTCGCAGGGAGCGATTGGAGAATCACATCAGTAACCAACTCTTGACTAAGAGGAAAACCAAGCTTTTCCAAGCTCTTAATGAGACCAATCATTTTGATCACATGAGGACTGACCGGGTTATCTTCTGACAGCCTGCAAGAAAACAATGCCTTAGAGGTGTTGAACCTCTCTGCCCTTGCTTGATCCTGAAATATACCCTTCAGACTCACAATCATATTGTAAGCATCTGTGGTCCCATATTGCTTCTGAAGCTCAGAGTTCATGGTTGCAAGCATTAGGCAGTGCACATCGACTGCGTCATTGCAACGCTTCTCATAAGAATTCTTTTCAGCTCGAGTAGTATCAGCACTCGGTTCCTCAGGATAGGGATTCTCTAGAACATATTCCTTCTTTTCTTTTTTTAGAACAATTCTCAGATTACGAAACCAGTCAATAAAATTTGAACCATTCAACTTTTTCTTTTCAAGAATAGATCGCAAATTAAAGGTAGGTGCAGAAGAAGTAGTAGGTGCCATGATCTACAACAGAAAATATATGCAAAGATTCAGCACTATATTTATGAAAGATCTTCTATTAATCACTCATGTCAGTGGTTATGTTCGACCAGTCTAAGACCTGCTTGTATCATCATACGATTTGTCTGGACCTGATCGTATCACCATACGACCAGTGGTGGAACTCAACTTAACAATAGATAATAAAAGATACTCCCACTATAAACCATGTTTCCCTCAAACAACATATAGTGAGTCCAAGATCCATAACTCATTAAGTTCTAGTGAGCTTTGGCATCACTTCTAGAAATCTAGTGATTTAAGGTAGGCAACCTCTTGTCAATCATATCGTGTATGACTCTTGTTTGTTGGGTGGAATCTTTATGCCCCGGCTACCAACACCATGCCTCAAGGCCCAAAACTATTTTGATAGCCTTGTCAAGTCAAACCAATACTATGCATGTGGGTGTCCGACACCCACCCCATCTTATTAAGATAGTTAATGGCATCCTACTTTGGTAGACCTACCAATTAACGATCAAAATCGTGATAGGTGCAGCAATTGGAAAGGCATCAATTTTACTTAATTTTCTTGAGGGATACTATTCTATCATGTCAAAACATCTAATGATAAAACATGATTAAATAGCATAACAGGAATAAACACAAACATTCACAGATAATCAAATGAAACTGTGAAATAGCATGGCCCTTAACATGTCGATCTCCATCATCATGCTTCCTGTTCTTCGACCACCATGCTTGAAGTCTCTGACCGCATTCATCTACTAAGTATTTACTCCTAAACGCTAGTAAAGAATTACATAGGATAATTTCAAGCATCACAAGTCGGTACGCAGGCCGTTATACAATAATATGTAGCTCGATGGCTATCTCACAGCATGACACGCAGGCCATGAAAATCCATTCATGCATCACATACACAATGGGCCATACTATTCACATTAAACCCTGTAAAAACAAGTTATGCATAGAATCTAATTCTATCGGGCAACATGAACACATACTATCTATAATGCACGATACGAAAACCCAGCACGGCGGTCCCGCTAGTCGGTTAGCAGACGGGGTTCGAAGGGGCACCGCCCCTCGCTGGTCGAGGGCAGCGCACTTGGAAAATTTTCCCGAGACAAGAATCTTATTCACATATCCGAGCCTTGGAAATCATCGGATTAATCATATTAACCCTGTTCTGAACCAATCTGATCACTGCCTTTATACGACCACACACTGCGGCATACTATGATGGCGAAATTCCGACCGGTAGGAGTATCAGGCAAGGTAGTCGAAAAATAGGTCAAGTGAATCATATGGTGCTCTTTATTTGTGTCTCCTCGAAAATCCCATCTACTATCACCGAATAATGATCGATCCTATCGACCAGTGCCTAGATCGTTTCATCCATATGAACCAATCTAGGTTATCAGATCAAACCAAGAATGATCCAATCTACTACCGCCACATATCCAAAGATATGTGACCGATCTAGATCAAAAACTATGCAGATGGCTCGATACCATCAGGGATACGGGAGGCTACGCTAGCAACAATTCAAAATTTCTACTACGTAAACCAGATGCCAAGACGATAGATGATCGCGCATCATTACCACCAAACACGAGTGCGTGAAAGTAGAGTCGAGCGGCCTTAGTCCGACGAAGAACGCGACGATGTAGTGGTCGAGAAGATCGCCCAACGTCATCGTAGTCAATCGTCTCCTCCGGCAACCTCTCGCAATTTTGTGAAGATTGCGGATCGCCTTAGCGCAACAAGGACCGCAGCAGCGCCTCACGGTATCCACACGCCCGTAGAAGGAACAACCGTGACGCGGTGTGCTAGCACCAAGTCACACAGAAGGCTCTCAAGAAGATGGCGGCTAGGTTTCGTGGAAACAACTCACGTGTCTCTCTCGTATCCTCACACTAGCCTCAAGCATCTCCTTATATAGTGCCCGTGTCTGATCCTATCCTAACATGTTTGATGAATCGTATTTGTACTGGTTTGTTCCAACCCATTAAGTGTGTGACCCGTTAGGTTTATGTGTCGGTTGTGACTCGAAACCCTTTCCGATCACGAGTCGAAGCGTCCCTAGCGAGACATAACGATTCTCGAATACACACAAATTATATCGGACGAACCTTAATGCAATATGATCTACGACTAGGTCCTCATCACTTATGACCGGTCCTATGTTTATACGACTGGATTCGCTCTTCGGTCACTACCATTCAGAACTCTTACAACCAGTTTTCGACCACTGCGGATTTCGCTCGATCGTTCTCGACTTGCTCGTATCACCATATGACTTGTTTGGATCTTATCGAACTAAGTGACTTACTCTAGTATTCTCTCTTTGCCTCACGATATCTGGTTTGAACGCCAGGTGAGATAATGTGTCATCTATGGATTGTTCAATACTTTCTCGATCGAGTTGTCGGATAACCTTATGTGGTCGAACACTTCGACCACTAGTGGTATGGTCATGCACTTTCTTTATCCGATCACTTCGAGAGGCCTAGAGACATCTCTCTCGTTATGTTAGGAGAGGCAAATCCCATATCCAACCAGTCACATCTCTCCGTATGTTTCATAGCATACCCGAAAGCTACCTTTATAACTACCCAGTTATGAGTAGCGTTTGGCAACCCCTAAGAGTGCTATTATACATGTAGGGAGCCATGCTGATCACAGGTCTAAGGATTATATATCATCATTGCTTGAGACCAACTAATGACACATCGAATCATAACAATCTCAATAGTGTCTCAAGGTGGGTCAATCCAACCCCATGTTCTCTAACATGTGTTCACATTGTTGATTCGATATCCCTATATCCATGACCGGTGAAACATGGTCATCAATCAATACATGTGCTGGTCGAGAGTCACCGTGTTCGATCGCGACATTCGACTGTGGATACTTTTAGAACGACATCATACAAGTCGAAGAGTTTCACCAACAAGTCACATACTCGTTGATCTTCGAACTAACGATTCATTCAAGGAACAGTAATAACATTTATTCAAGAACTCATAAACATAGACGTGATACAATCATCTCTATGAATGCATATAGGCATATCACCAACAAATTGGTACATGTACCATTCATCTCTTTGCCTCGCAAAAAACAGGACAGAATCGATAATCATCTTGCAGCGTGATTTTCGATGAACGGCTTCGATTGGAAAACCTTATAACTACAAAGTTGTAGATCGTTTCTCATAGTACAATTTAGAGTCCTCATTGACCTAATTTGGAGTTCTGAGGTTTGAGATATGGGGCCGCAAGGTAGGCTGTACAGAGAATTAAGGTCCATGAATCGAGTCAACTTCCAAGGCAAATTTCATAATGAAGACTGAATTTTCAGAACAACTCCACAACTAGGAAGTTGAAGTACTATAAGTTAGCTAAATTTAAAGACACGAATCACTCCATTCCGAGTTTTCGAGAGAAAGTTATGACCTCCGAGGTATTCGCTGCACAGAAAGAAACGTTCCGAACTTGGGCCTCGGGCCTTTAACCTTGGAGGCCCATGTGGGCTGCGGCTGAAAACCCTAGAACTCCTCCCTCCTTGTGCCTCCTCCCCCTATAACCGCCACTCTCATTTCCCCATGCGCCACCCCTCCTCTCCCTCCCATCTTCTCCACCTCCTCCTCCCCATTGGTGTTGTCCAAGCGTTGGCCGAAGCAAGGAAGAAGGGAGAGCCCTAAGTTTTGCCGTCGGCTAAGGAAGAAGAAAAGGGAAGTGGGGAGAGGAGAACCTCAAGATTCAGCGGTCTCATCACGAGTCTTCAAGGGTAACAAAGAGCATTCTTCGCTGCTATGTTCTTATTATATGCGAATTCGAATAGATTGATTGGATCGAATTGTTTTTGCTGTTAGTTTGGTTCTGTCCAGTATGTTGCGTGCTCTGTTTCGTGATCTTAGAGGCCGAATTTGAGTTGTCCATCTCCTAGAGTTATGTAGGTATTGTTCTTAGCTTTCGGTGGCCGCCAAGAACACTTGATTCCGACGTACGAATCAAAAGTTATGATCGTTTTAGTTTCTGCTGTCCAGATTTCTGACGAGAATTACCTTTTAAGTTGTCTTCTAAAATATATGTATGTTAATGGACGAATCAGGGTTTACTCTCAACTAGGTTATTGTAGATAATTTCATAAACTTTTCATATTGATAAAGAACACCCAATTCGGAGTTGTAGACTAAAAGTTATGGTCGTTTTAATTCTGATGTCTTAGCTGTTCAGACAGATTCTGTTCTGCTGTTTCATTTAGCTGTTAGCAAATTAATTTGGCGATTTGGGTTATCTCGTCAACTGGAATGTTGTAGATATGTTTGTTAAATTTACGTAGGATCTGGGATCACCTCGTTTGGGCCCCAGGTTATTAGTTATGAGTGTTTTCGCCCTGCTGTCCAGAACTAGTTCATTGTTGATGTAATCTGTTTTTAGATTAGAACAAGCTAGATATTGTGGGTCGTCGGGAAGGCGTTGTAGAACGTTATTGAAAGCGCCATGTTATATGTTGTTCTTATTTCAAGTATCTGTGTGGCGGAGGCTTGGGTTTAGGAGCACACCGTTGACTCCTAACGCGTCGCATCGCGAAGGCAAGTACATTGACTTTTGTGTGATTTGTAAATACTAGATGCTCGATGATTAGTATTGTGTTTTGTTTGATATGAGAGAAGCTTCAATATTCATGTTTCGTCCACGGGAGTGGAATATCCACGGGAGTGGAGATTAAAGAATACAAGAGGTTCCAATGATTATGTTCCTTGTGTATGTTCTTTCATATGTGTGCAGATGATGTTAGTCATAATACTTACATTCATTAATGCATCCATGTTCATGTTCCGTCCACGGAGTGGAGTCTAAAGTCCCATCAATTCCATTATGGGCATGTGAAGTCCCACCATTCCAATGTGGGCAGTTTGGACACCGTATGAAACGTTCTTCATACGGTATTTTGGATCCCGTATTTCGATAAATACGGGCTTAAGTGAACACCGACGGTGTGTCACTAACTATACCAGTATAAGCATTGTGTGCAGTCCATTCCTTTCATTAAATCCATACATTCCATTATTCCATTTATACTCATCGCATTGTTTCGCTTTCTTTAATAATGAGTATTCGTTCGTATTTGTGGTATGTTTAATTATTTATCGACTTTGCTGAGTCCCGGACTCATTCTTGTTGTTTGTTGTTTATTTTAGGTGATCATTGATCTTGGCGATGGGAGGGAGTAGACATGCACTCATTATACGTTCACCACATTCGGTTCAACTTTATGATTTAGTCTCTACCGTTCTTTCATTATTGACGAATTGTAATAAATAACTCTAAACGAAGAAGGAAGGATACCTTCTCCGTGATACAGTTCAATCATTGTTACTTGTGAACCTTCATTATTGATGAACATTAAACAAAATAAGTTAAATGGTGAAGGAATGATACCTTCACCACATCTTGTTGATTTAATATTGCCATTAGATGTTTATATTTATTCATATTCTTCCGCATTGTGTTGAATGTTAGAGTAAATAGGTGGCATCTTGGCTTCCGAATAGCCGGGTGTTACATTCATAAAGACTAAGAACACCTTATTTGGACTCCGTACAAAAGTGACAATTTTAGAACGCAACTATTTCGGAGGGACAGATTAGCTTATAGGAAATTGGAGTTGGGATCGCGTTTCAAGCTTTGCGAGTTCGGGTTTACTCTTTTGGTTTGAGTGGTCCATTCTCGTTATCTTAGCCTTCTCTAAATGATTTTTAGGTGGGGACTGGTTCGGAGGCGGCACCTCTTCGCGTCCTTCGTTCCGCAGTTGAGGCAAGTGCATTGTCCATTATATGGGTGTGATTGATTGGCCATGTTTGTGTGCTTTTCAATATATGATAGCATAGCAAGATTGCTTGCTTGATGATTGTTTCAAGAATGGTGGATGTTCAAAGTATGGCTATGCCTTATTCATGAATGTCGTTATTGCTTTTGGTACTTTGATGATGGATAATGTTGGTGCATGTGCATATTGATATCATATTGAGACCCGGTCTTGTGAGGACCAAGTATGCACAACTTGAAGTACCCAATACTTGCAAGTACTTGTTTGATAAAATGATTATGATGAATGATCGAGTTGGGAGTATAGTGATGGATATGATAGAAAACATTGCATGCCATTGTTTGATAAATACTAGGAGTATTTGGGTTATCCATGATTGCTATGGTGGTATGTTTGGTATTGTTCATGGTTTCTAGTAACATGAGTTCCGTGTTATTCAAGGATGTTTGAATGTTTTGAAGACTATGGTACATTCTAGCATTGATATATTAGCCGTGTTTTGTTGATAGCTTGATATCTTTGGTTAAAGATGAGGAATGCTTATGATACGTCATTGTTAATCATGTATGGTATTGATGTTGTTCATGTTTATCGTAAAATGGTAATTGTTCATATCCACCATGAGAGCATTCATAAGACACGTCATGTGGTGACCAGGGAATGCATATTGAGGTCCCGTTATGTAGATGACGGGCTTGAGGCCCCTACATTCATGGCATGTCGGCATTGAGAAGAGGTCCCCATCATGTAAATGATGGGCTAGAGGTCCCCTTTACTTGCGGAGAAGCATGACATTTATTCAAGAACTCATAAACATAGACGTGATACAATCATCTCTATGAATGCATATAGGGCATATCACCAACAATCTCTCACTTGCACTAGAGTCAATCATATAGGTATCGAATACCCATAGCTCTTATGTGTGCCTCATGCTTAGGTTGCGGGAGAGGTTTTGTCAACGGATCAGCAATATTCAAATCTGTGTGCACTTTTCATATCTTCACTTCACCTCTCTCAACGATCTCACGAATAATGTAATATCGCCGAAGAATATGCTTGGACTTTTGATGCGATCTAGGCTCCTTTGCTTGTGCAATGGCTCCACTATTATCACAATAGAGGTCCATTGGACTGGAAGCACTCGAAACCACACCCAGCTCATTAATGAACTTTTTAATCCATATGGCCTCTTTTGCAGCTTCCAAATCCGCAATGTACTCAGCCTCTGTTGTAGAATCAGCAACCGTTTCCTGCTTGGAACTTTTCCAGCTTACTGCTCCTCCATTTAAACAAAACACAAACCCTGATTGTGATCTAAAATCATCCTTGTCGGTTTGGAAGCTAGCATCGGTGTAACCATTTACGACCAGCTCTTCCTCACCACCAAATACAAGGAATGCATCCTTAGTCCTTCTCAAGTACTTAAGGATATTCTTGACTGCTATCTAGTGACCTTCACTGGATCTCGATGATATCTGCTCGTAACACTTAGAGCATACGACACATCTCGTCGTGTGCACAAAGATGGCATACATGATAGATCCGATAGCCAAGCATATGGAATTCTACTCATTTTGTCTCGCTCATCAATGGTCGTAGGACACTGAGTCTTGCTAAGATTAATACCATGTGACATGAGCAACAAACCCTTCTTGGAATCTTGCAAGTTGAACCGTTTCAATACCTTGTCAATGTACATGTCTTGGCTCAATCCAATTAGCCTTGTTAGATCTATCTCTATAGATCCTTATACCAAGAATATATGTCTGCATCTCCTAAATCTTTCATTGAGAAACTATTTCTTAATGAAGTTTTAATGCATTCAAGCATTGGAATATCATTTCACCAAGAGTATGTCATCTACATACAAGATCAGAAACACAAGCTTGCTCCCACTAACCTTCTTGTAAACACAAGGTTCTTTTTCGTTCTTGATGAAGTCAAACCCTTTGACCAATTCATCAAAACGAATGTTCCAACTCCGAGATGCTTACTTTAATCCATAGATGGACTTCTTAAGCTTACATACCTTTCTAGCTTCCTTTGGATCGACAAAACCCTCAGGTTGTGTCATTTACACATCCTCACTTAGGTTTCCATTTAGGAAAGCTATTTTGACATCCATCTGCCATATCTCATAATCGAAATATGCAGCAATAGCTAGAATGATCCGTATAGACTTAAGCATAGCGACAGGAGAGAAGGTTTCATCATAATCAACACCTTGAATTTTCTTGAAACCCTCCGCAACTAGTCGTGCCTTATGAATGTGAACATTTCCATCTATATCTATCTTTTTCTTAAAAATCCACTTGCACTCAATGGTTTTAACACCATCAGGTGCATCAACCTAGTTCCAAACTTGATTGTCATGCATGGACTTTATTTCGGATCTCATGGCCTCAATCCATGACTCAAAGTCTGGATCTACCATCGCTTTCGAATAAGTATTAGGCTCATCATTATTCAATAATAAAACGTCATGCACATACCTTATAGGCAATAGACGTGGCCTTTTAGATCTATGTGGGGCTGATGCTTCATCTACAGGTTCAACAACATTTTGTTCATCCTGTAGAGGCTCAGTAGGAGTTGAAACATTTTCGGATGTTTCCCGAATCTCTTCGAGTTGCACCTTGCTCCCACTGACTCCTTTGGAGAGAAACTCTTTCTCCAAGAAGACACCATTACAGGCAACAAACACTTTGTTTTCATCCCGCTTATAAAAGTAATATCCTTTAGTTTCCTTAGGATACCCCCACAAAGAAGCACTTATCAGACTTGGGTGTGAGTTTATCAGACGTCAAACGTTTGACATATGCCTCACAACCCCATACCTTGAGAAAAGACAAACTGGAACACTTCCCGGTTCATATTTCATATGGTGTCTTCTCTACTATTTTTGATGGAACCCTATTTAAAGTGAAAGCCACTGTTTCTAGAGCGATCCCGGAATCGCAATGGAAGATCGATTGGCTCATCATTGACCGAACCATGTCCAACAATGTTCGGTTCGCTGCTCGTACACCCCATTCCATTGAGGCGTTCCAGCGGAGTGAGTTGTGGAACAATTCCACACTTCTTTAGATGATCACCAAACTCATGGCTCAAATATTCACCTCCACGATCTGATCGCAGACATTTGATTGTCTTGCCAAGTTGATTTTGTACCTCATTCTAAAATTCCTTGAGCATTTCAAAGGATTCGACTTATGTCTCATCAAGTAGACATAGCCATATCTCTGAAATCATCAAGAAAATTATGAAGCATCAAAACCACCTCGCGTAAGTGCTCATAGGTCCACATACATCCAAATGTACAAGGGCCAACAAGTCACTCGCCCTTTCACCTCTGGTCGTGAAAGGTGCCTTTGTCATCTTGCCAAGTAAACAAGATTCACATGTTTCAAATGATTCATAATCAAATGAAGTTAGAAGACCATCTTTATGGAGCTTCATCATGTGCTTCTCATTTATATGACCTAGTCGACAATGCTAGATAAAAGTGGGATTCAATTCATTGGGTCGAAGTTTCTTAGCATTAACGTTATAAATAGGCATATCCTCAAGATTCAATACATACAATCCATTCACCAATGGAGCATGGTCATAAAGCATATCTTCAAAATAAATTGAACAACAATTGTTCTTTATTCTGAATTCATAACCTTCTGCTCCTAAGCATGAAGCAGAAATAATGTTTTTGCTTAAGGTTGGAACATAATAACAATTATTTAGTTCCATAACTAATCTCAAGGTAAAGCTAATGGTAAAGTGCCACAGCTAATGCAAAGAATCTTGCTCCATTGCCTACGCCAAGATCAACATCTCCTCTTGCCAAACTTCTACTCCTTATTAGTCCTCGCTCGAATTGCAAATATGAGCAACCGATCCAGATCAAATACCCAAGAACTGGTCAGAGAAGTGGCAAGATTAATTTGTATAACATTTATACCTGAACTGGAAGTCATACTTCGTTTGTTCTTTTCTGCCAAGTACTTCTTGCAATTTCTCTTCCAATGCCCAGTCTCATGACAATGGTAACATTTTGTGTTGGGCTTAGGACCCAGTTTAAGCTTCTTTAGCTTAGCCTTCAGATTCTCGATCTCATCTTAAGTCTTTCCTTTGCCCTTTCCCTTTCCTGACTTACCCTTCCTCTTGAAAGTTGTAGTCTTTTGAACCATCATCACATGATTGGAACTTTTCTTGATGCTCTCCTCAGCACCTTTAAGCATACCTTGTAACTCGGTCATTGATTTCTCCATGCCATTCATATGAAAATTCAGTATGACAGGCTCAAAGCTCGCAGGGAGCGATTGGAGAATCACATCAGTAGCCAACTCTTGACTAAGAGGAAAACCAAGCTTTTCCAAGCTCTTAATGAGACTAATCATTTTGATCACATGAGGACTCGACCGGTTATCTTCCACGTACTGAAGAAAATAATGCCTTAGAGGTGTTGAACCTCTCGCCTTTGCTTGATCCCCGAAACATACCCTTGCACTCACAATCATATTGTAAGCATCTGTGGTCTCATATTGCTTCAAGCTCGAGTTCATGGTTACAAGCATTAGGCAAGGTACATCGATCGCGCCATTGCAATGCTTCTCATAAGAATTCTTTTCACTGAGTAGTATCAAGACTGCTTCCTCGTGATAGGATTCTCTAGAACATATTCCTTCTTTCTTGTTTGAGAACAATTCTCGATTATTTAAACCAATCAATAAAATTTGAATCATTCAACTTTTTCTTTTCAAGAATAGATCGCAAATTAAAGGTAGGTGTAGAAGAAGTAGTAGGTGCCATGATCTACAACAGAAAATATATGCAAAGATTCAGCACTATGTTTATGAAAGATCTTCTATTAATCACTCATGTCAGTGGTTATGTTCGACCAGTCTACGACCTGCTTGTATCATCATACGATTTGTCTGGACCTGGTCGTATCACCATACGACCAGTGGTGGAACTCAACTTAACAATAGATAATAAAAGATACTCCCACTATAAACCATGTTTCCCTCAAACAACATATAGTGAGTCCAAGATCCATAACTCATTAAGTTCTAGTGAGCTTTGGCATCACTGCTAGAAACCTAGTGATTTAAGGTAGGCAACCTTTTGCCAATCATATCGTGTATGACTCTTGTTTGTTGGGTGGCATCTTTATGCCCCGGCTACCAACACCATGCCTCAAGGCCCAAAACTATTTTGATAGCCTTGTCAAGTCAAACCAACACTATGCATGTGGGTGTCCGACACCCACCCCATCTTATTAAGATAGTTAATGGCATCCTACTTTGGTAGACCTACCAATTAACGATCAAAATCGTGATAGGTGCAGCAATTGGAAAGGCATCAATTTTACTTAATTTTCTTGAGGGATACTATTCTATCATGTCAAAACATCTAATGATAAAACATGATTAAATAGCATAACAGGAATAAACACAAACATTCACAGATAATCAAATGAAACTGTGAAATAGCATGGCCCTTAGCATGTCGATCTCCATCATCATGCTTCCTGTTCTTCGACCACCATGCTTGAAGTCTCTGACCGCATTCATCTACTAAGCATTTACTCCTAAACGCTAGTAAAGAATTACATAGGATAATTTCAAGCATCACAAGTCGGTACGCATGCCGTTATACAATAATATGTAGCTCGATGGCTATCTCACAGCATGACACGCAGGCCATGAAAATCCATTCATGCATCACATACACAATGGGCCATACTATTCACATTAAACCCTGTAAAAACAAGTTATGCATAGAATGCAATTCTATCGGGCAACATGAACACATACTATCTATAATGCACGGTACGAAAACCCAGCACAGCGGTCCCGCTAGTCGGTTAGCAGGCGGGGTTCGAAGGGGTGGCGCCCCTCGCTAGTCGAGGGCAGCGCGCTTGGAAAATTTTCCCGAGACAAGAATCTTATTCACATATCCGAGCCTTGGAAATCATCGGATTAATCATATTAACCCTGTTCTGAACCAATCTGATCACTGCCTTTATACGACCACACACTGCGGCATACTCTGATGGCGAAATTCCGACCGGTAGGAGTATCAGGCAAGGTAGTCGAAAAATAGGTCAAGTGAATCATATGGTGCTCTTTATTTGTGTCTCCTCGAAAATCCCATCTACTATCGCCGAATAATGATCGATCCTATCGACCAGTGCCTAGATCGTTTCATCCATATGAACCAATCTAGGTTATCAGACCAAACCAGTAACAGATCCAATCTACTACTGCCACATATCCAGTATATGCGACCGATCTAGATCAAAAACTATGCAGGATGGCTCTGATACCACTGTAGGGATACGGGGAGGCTACGCTAGCAACAATTCAAAATTTCTACTACGTAAACCAGGATGCCAAGCACGATAGATGATCACAGATCATTACCACCAAACACGTAGTGCAGCGAAAGTAGAGTCGGAGCAGCCTAGTCCGACGAAGAACGCACCGATGTAGTGGTCGTAGAAGATCGTCCAACGTCATCGTAGTCAATCGTCTCCTCCAGCAACCTCTGCAGTTCCTTGTGAAGATTGCGGATCGTCCTTAGCGTAACAGTGACCGCAGTAGCGCCTCTACGGTATCCACACGTCCAGAGAAGGAACAACCGTACGCCGGTGTGCTAGCACCAAGTCGCACAGGAAGGCTCTCTCAAGAAGATGGCGGCTAGGGTTTCAGTGGAAACAACTCACGTGTCTCTCTCGTATCCCTCACACTAGCCTCAAGCATCTCCTTATATAGTGCCCCGTGTCGGATCCTATCCGAACATGTTTGATGAATCGTATTTGTACTGGTTTGTTCCAACCCATTAAGTGTGTGACTCGTTAGGTTTATGTGTAATCGGTTGTGACTCAGAAACCCTTTCCGATCACGAGTCGTAGCGGTCCCTAGCAGGACATAACGATTCCCGAATACACATAAATTATATCGGACGAACCTTAATGCAATATGATCTACGACTAGGTCCTCATCACTTACGACCAGGTCCTATGTTTATACGACCAGTTCGCACTCGGTCACTACCAGTTCGTAACTCCTTACAACCAGGTTTCGACCACTCTGTGATTTCGTTCGATCAGTCTACGACTTGCTCGTATCACCATACGACTTGTTTGGATCTTATCGAACTAAGTGACTTACTCTAGTATTCTCTCTTTGCCTCACGATATCTGGTTTGAACGTCAGGTGAGAAAATGTGTCATCTATGGACTGTTCAATACTTTCTCGATCGAGTTGTCGGATAACCTTATGTGGTCGAACACTTCGACCACTAGTGGAATGGTCATGCACTTTCTTTATCCGATCACTTCGAAGGGCCCAGAGACATCTCTCTCGTTATGTTAGGAGAGGCAAATCCCATATCCGACCAGTCACATCTCTCCGTATGTTTCATAGCATACCCGAAAGCTACCTTTATAACTACCCAGTTACGAGTAGCGTTTGGCAACCCCTAAGAGTGCTATTACACATGTAGGGAGCCATGCTGATCTCAGGTCTAAGGATTATATATCATCATTGCTTGAGACCAACTAATGACACATAGAATCATAACAATCTCAATAGTGTCTCAAGGTGGGTCAATCCAACCCCATGTTCTCTAACATGTGTTCACATTGTTGATTCGATATCCCTATATCCATGACCGGTGAAACATGGTCATCAATCAATACATGTGCTGGTCGTAGAGTCACTGTGTTCCAATCAGTGACATTCGACCAGGGATACTTTTAGAACGACATCATACAAGTCGAAGAGTTTCACCAACAAGTCACATACTCGTTAATCTTCAGAACTAACGATTCATTCAAGGAACATAATAACATTTATTCAAGAACTCATAAACATAGACGTGATACAATCATCTTTATGAATGCCTATAGGGCATATCACCAACAGAATTGGTACAGCCCATTCATCTCTCTCTCTCTCTCTCGTCTCTTCTGCTTTACCTGGGCCCGTGCCTATTTCCCACCCTACCTCGCCGCTCCAGCACATCTCCTCTCACCCAACCTAGCCACCTCTGTGCCCCGGGTCCACTTGCCAGTGCCACCCGCAGCACTGCTGTTGTCTACACGCATTCGCGCCACAAGTGTGTAGCTACCATGGACTCCTCCGTGTTGCCATTGGAGTTCTTGTGAAGCACACGTCCCCAATGCTATTTAATGTGCCGCCCCCATGCACATCGCGTGCCTCGAAAACCACCGCTGCCGCCGAAACACCTCCGTGCACTGTCACCTGCTCCATCTTCTCCGAGTCTAGTGCCTATGTTGTCGCGCTCGTTCTCCTCCGTCAAAGCTCCTCGGGACATCCTGACCGTGTCATCGGCTATGCCTTGACCTCCTCTGCCATTGCACCCAATCAATGAAGGTCCCAAGCACCTGACCGCCGTCACCAACTTCATCTTCCTTGCTTCCAGCCAGACCCACGATGGCCGAACTACCTTCATCGTGTTCCTTGCCATCCCGGTGAGTTACCCTCATAACCATCAGCGTCATCTTGTGTTCCACTTCCTGGTCTACATTCCTCAACTTTTGATTTCGCGTTTCGTCCATCGTGCACCGAGTTCTCTCCCTTCTCTCTCCTCTCCGGCCACCGCCCTTTGCCAGCCGATTGCACCACCTCCGATGAGCTTCACCATTCATCTTCACCACCATCTTACTCCTCACATCGCGTTCTACGTCGTGCTTCCCTCCCCTTTCCCAAAGAGTCGTCGCAACTCCATCGTAATCGGAGCCGAGCTTGCGCCGCCGCTTGGAGCTCGCCGTTGGCCATCTCTGACGTGCCCTTGACCCTGCACCCACGTCATCTTCTTCACCTCGTTGCCCTCACCCTATTTTGACCCTCCATTGCCTCCACTGTGACCTGTAACTCCAACACGCTGGCAAGCCCCATGCGCCACCATGCCAAGTCAGCCGCTACCTCGTGCCATGTCACCCGCCACCTCATCCACCACTGCCCTAGCCAGCGCACACGTGGCAGACCAAAACCGATCTCCTTCTCTCTCTCTCTAACGTGCAGGTCCCACATGTTAGCCACTCAATTCAAAACCATAATTCTTTCTCTCTCTTACATGCGGGCCCAAATGTCAGGTCAAACCTGGTCAACCCTAGCCGCATGGACCCGGTTCACTGCGAACCTCTCTCTTATCGTGGACCTGGTCTATGTACCAGTGGCCCACATGTCACTCTCTTTGTCTTTTTCTGGAATTCTTTTAATTCTAAAAATTCATTTATTTTAGAGGGTCTCACATGTCATACACTCAGCCTTTTTCCAAAATTCCCAAAATAAAGATTCTCAGGAATATTTTGTGGACCCCACATGTCATTTTATGTCTCCCTTTTTGTTTTCACCATTTTTCTTACCGATCAAACTTGTAAGAGCTCGTTCTTCCTCATACGAATTCCAATTGAACCCATTCAAGTTTCTAAATTCATATAAAATCAAGCCCTACTTTCTTGTATTAATTTTGATTTGGAGTTTATTTGAATTGTCTTTTTGAATTTTGTTTGTATATGCGCTTTCTCTCTGTTAGACGTTGACGTTATGGAATCGTGCGAAAGAGCTGAAGGTTAAGGAAGTAGGAGATCAAAGATAAAAGAAGAACAACATTGCTATAGCAAGGCAAGTTATACCTTTGATCATATTGAACCTGGTTTTTCAAAACTATTTTGATTTAAATTATTGCATGTTACTTCAATTATTTAATTCTTTAAATGTTTTGGGCTTAACTATACACCTATTTGATTATATCCACTTTGTTCATTATGTTACCATAATCATTTGTCACCCTAGCTTGGTTAATTATTATTTGGTATTATCATATCACCAATGTGGGTTGTTTAGACACGAATAGTCTGCTTAGTCATGCAACAGGTTATTGATATCATTTGATGTTGCAAATCTGAACTTGACTAACTGATTATGGAACTTTGTGGAAAAACTATGTGTTGTATGTTGTTACTCATTGATGGTATGTGATGCACTTAAGCAACAGGGTGGAAAAAGATTTAGACTGAGGCGAGTGGAAAGAATTGTGATATGGTGGAACTCTGTGCTTGGAAAAATATGAATCTTGGTAATTTGGTTAGAAATTGGGCAGTCGACCTTGGTCAATTAAGGACTTAATTTTGTGCATCATTGAACTGAGCCATAATTGTATGACCACATGCTTGGTATGGGACAGACCTAACTTAGTAAGCTACGTAATCTTGGCATTGACTACTCAGGCATGCAAGTTAGACTATGTGCCAAGGTGGAGGTCTGTACTATTGTGTCGGGTCACACTTATGAGCGGCTCGTCGTCTCTAGGTCCAACGATGCGTGTCGGACCAAAGCACTTTGTTAGGGTTGGTACAATGGTAAAACACATCAGGAGGGTCAATTGTCAAGATGATGTTTCAGAAAGGCTTTGTCATGATTGGTGCTAGCTATACTGGTTATATTTTGTGGGTAAAGTGTACAAACCTTTGCAGAGTGTTAATCAATCTATTCGAATAGCCACGCCCACGGTCATGGACATGCTCGGGGATTTCACACGAGGGGTAAATTTTCATAAAATAATTGGGAGGGACGGTTGTGTGAGTAAACTTATGCAGCTATATGAAAAAAAAACTTATTAGGTTATGTGAGCTTTGTTAAAATACTTGTTAAAATTATTATTGTTATTTTTAAAAATTACACTTTCAATCTATAATTTATATTCAACTGCAATTGTTGCTTTTATGCAAAAGAACTATAAATATCATATCCTTTGGAATAAGCCATCATCTATAATTGTATTATGTGGTATGACTTGCTGAGTACTCTATGTCTCATCTTACTATAAACAATGTTGTTCAGTAGACAAAGACTACAAAAGTTCATCGTCGGTCAACAAGGTCTACATCAAGGATCAATTGCCTGTGGGCATATGGATGGGGCTTCACTGAAGTGAGCTATTTGTCTTCTGAGGTATCAATTGTAAGCTTTGACCTTAAGGTCGTTACTCTGATAATTATCATTATTTGCCTATTTATTAGTTATCTTGGTTTATGGAATGATATTTCATCGATATTGCCACTGTGTACATAAGTATGATTCTAGACTACTGCAGTATACACAAAGGGTCTAAATTTGCACATTTGGGTCTCGACAACACACGCCTAAGAAACGCCCAGGATACCTGCACCCGGTAAACACTCAAGATGCCGCACCCAACTCACGCCGAAACCATGCTCTGGGTACATAGGATGACTGCAATTAATAATAATCAACTACTATTAAAGTGAATAAGAATCCAACCAATAAACTAAAACCAATCATGAATAAGTCCTGAATGAAATAATCATATCACTAGATTATATAAAGCAAACTAATTGATAAAATATGTGCGATAAATGCATGTGATATTTGTGTGCTACTCCATACCATGGATGTCGCCTTCAACGGTTACCTAAAAGCAATAACAAAGCAAGAGTGAGTCCATGACTCAACAAATAAAAGATAGAACAATAAACAACATCTCATTAAACATTTAAATCATCATCATTAGCAAAGGATGTTCAAATATCATCAATGTCGTTCTCATCTTTCATGTTCTAAAATTTCATAAATATCATTCTCATGTACTCATGTAACACCCTGGCTATTCGGAAGCCAAAATGTCACCTAAAACATCTAACATACATCCATAATGCGGAAGAATTTGAATAAAATCAACTAATGCTAGTATCAAAACAACCAAGACATGATGAAGGTATCCTTCCTTCACAATCTAATCTATTTATTTTAGTTCATTGATAATGAAAGTTCACATGCAGTAATAATTCAACATCAATGTGGAGAAGGTATCCTTCCTTCACCAATTATAAATTTATTATTACAGTTCATCATTAGCGAATGTAAGATAGAACTAAATTTAATCTTGAACATGAATTGGATGATGTGAATAAGTAGTGCGTGTCTACTCCCTCCCAAGTGAGCCAACATCAGGGGTTACCTAAAATAAACAAACAACGCAAGAGTGAGTCCACGACTCAGCAAGTACGGTGAAAGAGACAGAACACATAAACAAACAGAATATCACCATTTAAGAATGCGAATATTGCATCGAATGAGCACTTAAGAAAAACATGAAATGAATGAATGTAATCAAGGATGGATTGCACACATGCCTATACTGGTATAGCTAGTGACACACCGTCGGTGTACACTTAAGCCCGCATCTTAACAAAAATGCGGGAACCAATTCCCGTATGAAGAACGTTTCATACGGTGTCCAAAATTGCCCATTCTGAAATTAATGGGTCTTACATGCCCATCCCGGAATTGATGGGTCTTTCAAATCCACTCCGTGGATCTGACATGACAATGTCCAACATTGGCCACATTGGAATGGTGGGACTTGAAATCCACTCGTGGATGAAACATGCAAAATGAATGTATAACTTGGATTGAGAATATTGAAAGACATGATATCTAAACATGGATATAACACATATATCAAAACATAAACAATCCACCTTCTCATGAATTATATGGAATCACAACAAGATCATAAAACATTCATCAATCACAATCAATAAAGGTGGCAAGGTACTTGCCTTCCATGCTAAACATGCAGTAGTAGGTAAAGAGGATGTCCCTAAACCGAAGCCTCTCTGCCTACATAAGTAAGTACTAAATAAATACAACATAACATAGCGCTTCCATTAACGTTCTACAACGACTTCCCGACAGTTCACAATTAACTAATTAGCTCTAATCAAAAAACAGACTACTCGAGCACAACCCAAAACTGGACAGCAGAACGGTAAAATCATATCTATTGGTCTGGGACTCGGAATGAGGTGAGACCAATTTCTATGGATTCTTAACTGACATATCTACAATACTCTAGTTGACAAGGTAAGCCAATTCGGCAAATTTAATTTACTAACAGATAAATGAAACAGCGGAACAGAATCTGTCCAGATCTGTCTAACAAGCCTAGACAGCAGCACGGTATCGGACATAACTTTTTATTGGCTAAACCAAAATTGGTTTTATTTAACAATCTGAAAAGCTAAGAACAAAACCTACTAAAGTCTAGTTGGGCAAAAGTTCAGATTTTGCCTTGAACAAAATTTGGCCCACGGCTCAAATCTGTTGACTGAATTAATAGACAGAAATATCGGCTAAAATAAAATATCCATAACTTTTGTTGTACAACTCCAAATTGGATGTTCTTTAACAATCTAGAAATATTATCAAATCCTCTACCATAACCTAGTTGGGATGAAACCCTGATACGTCCATTAGCATACCCCTATTTTAAAAGACAACTCAAAAGGTAATTCTCGTCACAATTATGGACAGCAGATAGTAAATATATCATAACGTTTGACTCGAAAGTCGGAATGAGGTGATCTTGGCGGCCACCGAAAGCCAAGAGCATCCTCTAAATAACTCTAGGAGATCAAAATCCCTAATTCTGCCTCTAAGCATACGAAACAAGCCGCGCAAGAAACTGGACAGAATTGAAATTACAGCAGACAGCACATGATCCTAATCAAAATCGCCTCTACGATTAACCAACAACGACAACCGAGAACCGTTACCCTTGGAGCACCAGGAAGACGATGAAGATCCTTGTAGAGGATGACCCTCAATCCCCCCCTTCTTGATCAACAAGTCCATGGCTCCAGCCCTTCCTTCGCGAGAGGCGTGCAATGGGGAGATCAGCATCAAGGAAAGGGAGGCGCTCATCCATGGATGGGCAGCTCCAAGGGAGGAGATGGAAGGGCGCAAGGGAGAGGAGGGTAGGGTGGCGGCTGCAAGAGGGAGGGGAGGGGAAGAATTCGGCCAAGGGTGGGGTAAGGGCGGCTAGGGTTTAGAAGGAGGCGGCTTGGGCCTTGGGCCTAGGGCACCTTTCCCCCTTAATGGCCCACTCCTGGCCGGCCAAAGGGATGGATGGGCTTGGGCCGGAGGTCCACACTCCAAAGATCCCCAAAACTTTGAATTTAATAAAATTTCCAACTCCCGAATAAAATTCTCTCTAATCTTTATTACTTTTGCTATCGAATATTGAGTAAATTCCCTCTACGAATAGTATTCTCGCTAAATGTAATTTGGGGTATTACATTCTACCCCCCTTAATCAGGATTCGACCTCGAATCCTCACATGGCTCTACGCAAAAGAACAACCACCACTGAGGACTAACCATGGTAACCACATACCCGAAGTGAACAAATCCGGAACATACCACAAGTTGCGTTCACCGCGTAGGGACCCGAAACGGCCCTAGCAATACGCCAACTAGCGAAAACAACCCAACGTACCTTGGGCTAACCTCCCCATTGATGCCGAACCACACAACATGCACATAGAACACGGAACTCTTGTTCCACCTCTCAATTGAACTCTTCACTGAAAACAAGGTTCACCTCCTTAAGCTGAAACATACAATCAATTCTTTTAAGCAAACTCTTTTACCCGCAAAACACATCCGAATAAGAAAATTCACATCACAAATATACGTTACCAACTGAGTATGAAGAGTAAAATCGAAACTGAATTTCATCACGAAACCTTTCCACTTTCCAAGTGGCGCTTTAATAAACATCACGAAAACCAAAGGAGGAATCATTTTAAATGCCCAAATTAAACTTCCTTTATTCTTCCTGAACCGAAAAGAACCACACATATCAGAATCGAGTCAAACTCGACTTACGAAAGACATTGGCCAACAGCACAAAGCTCATGCGAGAATAAAGAAAACGCTTCACTAATCAAGAAGACATCTTTTCCTTAGTTTCACTTTTTGGAATAAACTGTAACATCCCAAATTTTGGGCTTGTGTTTCTAATGTAAGAAAATGAGTAGAAATTAAAACTTTTTCCTACATCATGTATTTCCTGTTGTGCCAATCAATTCTTGTTCAAGGAATTATGGAATTACATTGTCACAAGTCTTGTTGATCCAAATCTTGCTATTCCAAAAACAATCTTGTCAAATCTTATGATCATCCTCTAGAAATATTTTTCCTAAGTCTCTGTGATGGTATGTGACCCCTCTGAAAAATTTCACAATTTTTAGAAATTGTTTGAATATTTTTAGAGGCAGTCAAACCTGTTTGACTCTTAGTCAAACATTAAAACAGAGCCTTGCAGAATTTTTGGAGATTTATTCACAGTATAAAAACCTCTGAAAATTTTACACAAGGTTGATATCTGAGTTAGCAAGCTCCTGTAAAAATTTCATAATTTTTGGAGTTAATTTGCTACCTCAAATAAATCTTTCAAAGTCTCTGTTTTTATTTCAAAGTCAAACTGGGTTTTACTGTTACTCGGGTTCGAGTCAGACTCGGGCTCGGGCCAATCGACTTGGTCCAGTCAACTAAATGCACCGAGCCACTCTTTGAAACGCGTGGTGGATCTCAACCGTTAGATCTAAATCGCACGGCCCGCGCGCGTGTATCATTTCGGACCTTCCGGTTGCAAGTCTGAATGTCAACCGTTAGATCTCCATCCAACCGTCGAGATGCGCCGAAACTTTCGGACCCTCCGGTTGCATTTTTGAATCAGAGCCGTTGGATTAAGATCCAATGCTCGCGTACCCCTTCGTTGTAATTTGAGTTTGCAACGTGGAGCTATCTGAGCCGTTCATTTCTAATCGTAGGGTTCGCAATATCTCCGTTGTGTTTTAAAGCCCGTAGGCGTGGCGCTATCTCAGCCGTTCGTGTCTCATCCAACGGCCGTGAGTCACCGAACCTTTTCGCCGTCGTCTTCTACCTCCGGCCGCGCGGCTGTAGGGGAGTAATGGCGGTGTCATTTCTTGCTCACTAAAGCCACCCTAGCCGACGTTTAGGTGTATGGGAGGTACTCTGTGCAAGGTCATGCCCTAGTGCACGTCTACACCCCTTTTCCTTGTCGGCCGCGCATTGTGTTTTGTGCTTTGCCGCCCGAAACATGAGTGGTGCAAACCCTGACACTTTCTTGGCCTTATAAGCACTCTCAATGCCTCCTGGTATTTCTTTAGACCACCATCAAGCTTCATTCTCGATATTGGAGCCTAACACCTCAAAAATGGCAAATCGCCATTGTTGACCCGTGAAGCTTCAATTGTGTTCTTGGTGTTCCAGTGGTCCTCCTTCATGTTTCTTTGCCCTAACCTTATCTATTTACTTCCTTGAACATTTCCCTCACTTGATTTTGGATTTGATTCTCGTGAATTGTCCAATTTGGGGTTTGTTCAAATTCGCCGGTTGGTCATTTTCTTCCTCACTGTGAGTGCTCCATTTTCAATTGCTTGCTCATGTAGCTTCGTGAATCATTATGAAGCTATTTTGATGCTTTGGTATCACTCATTTGGCTCGTGTGTCGTTTTCAACCTTTCTTCTTCATGTCCGTGAGCTTTCACCGTGATCAAGCATCTCCGCCATCTTGAAGCTTCTTGTCACTAAGGTAGCTTCTTATTAGTCCTTAGAAGCTCGCACCGCACCTAGGCTCGCAGTGGAGCTCATCGCGATTTTCATGTTTAGCGAAGCTCCCATTTTCGTTTTCCGCTGGCCGCGTTCTAGTCCTCGCCGCGGCGAGAATGCTACCATTAGGTTCGCATCATATTGCGAATCCATTTTGGGTCTTGTTACGCGCGCCGCCGCAACGCTGTCGCCGGCGATTTGCCGTTGAACTCACTCGGGTTTCTTGCACAGAGCTCCGTTTTCGTCATCCGATTAGGACACATTAATTGCTAATCATTAGTTATTAATTATGTCTTAATCGTTGTGTTGAGCCACTAACTAGTGGGCCCAATATCCTTAACTCGCTCTCGTTCAATCCCGCATCGTTCCTACATCATTAATGCTAATCATTGGTTAGTTAATGTGTCGCGGTTAAATCATTGTCGGAATCTCCTGCGGGTCATTGTCTTGTTTGCCCGAGGGATTAAAATCAAATTCCGTGAGTCATTAGTGCCTAATTAATGGTAATCATTGGAATCATTAAATTACGTCGTAACGCCACTCTCGATCGGCGACAAGTGGGCGATGCACCGTGCACGTGGGTTAAACCGGTAGCGTGGGTGACTGAAGTCACCGACATGCGGTCCCACATGTCGGCATCTTCCTTTGAACTGCGGTCAATATCTACTGTTCGTTTTTAGATCTGCGCCCGGATCGTGAGTGCGTTCGGACCCTCCGGATGCCTTGATCATTCTCGGCCGCCGATCTTGAGATCAGCGGTGAGATCGTGTGCAATCGGACCTTCCGACCGTTGGTGCGCTCGGACCGTCCATCGCCAGATCTGCGGTGGGATTGGCCCAAGCAACCGCACCGTCCGGATGCATACACTTCGCGGAGCCGTTGGATCGTGATCCAACGGTGAGCTCCGATAGGTTTGGCGCGCGTCGGCGGCTTTTTCGCGCGTGAGCCGTAGGATGTTAGATCAAGGGTGGCCGAGCGTCCACGTCGTTTTCTTTTAATTGGGTGGTTCTGTATTTCGGTAAGTAATTGTTTAACAACTGAAAATGATATAAAAACTTTAGAAACTCATAACTAATTCATTTTAACTGCTTTTTAGATAATTCCAACGGTAATAAATTATGTTGTCACTTTAGATTATTATAAAATGGATTTAAGCATGTTCCAAAGAGTGTGAAATTGTTTAGTTAAGAATAGCTTGTTTTCTGCTATTTTTATATATTCTAGAATTGTATTAAAACTTGGAAAATGCATATCTTTTTCTGTATATCTGATAATTGTATGATTTTAACTTTGATAAATTTGTTATTAACTAAACTTTAATCTAAAAATGGTGGAAGGCCTAAATCACACTGAGAAAAATATGTTAGTAGATTTAACCTTATTAGCAAAGACTTAAAAATTCATTTAATGATGTAATAGACACCAGAATTCCCTGTAAATCCTAAAAATAGAAATTTGATGTTAGGAAATCCCTCTCATATCATTCTATAATGTGAAATAGGTTTTGCACATGTTTATATTTCTGAAAGTGCATTATGCTAGTTTTGCATCTTAGAAAATCATAACTAAATCATTTTAACTCCAAATGACCTGAAATTTTATATGGGTTACCTCTATACCAATAGGTAGCTACCATAAAAATTTCAGCTTCAAAATCTTTCTAGAAAATGTTTTGCTACAGTGCTAATTATGGTAGAAAATGGGTTTTTAGGTAATATCTTTGCACCACAAATCCAAATTAGGTTTTTTCCAGTTTCTATGTCTTGGTATATTCGTATTTCACCTTGTGTATAAGTTTCGTCGCATTTGGATAATTTTTGCTTGCTCTTTTGTTAAGTGTTGCTAGTCTTATTGGTTGTTCTTGGTTCTTTTTGCCTTTGCGCTTAGGATTCGACATTTGCGGTAATCCCGAGAGCGACCCTCCACAACAGCTTGAGCAACAGCAAGAAGGCAAGCAGTTTGATCATGTTAATCCCAGTATTTTAAGTATTTATGTTGATTACAAATTCTATGTATGCATTGCTACTTTGTGTTAATAGTTGGCCTAGTAGATGCATTCCTTAGCAAATGATTATCCTCTACTACCATGAGCCTAGGTTACTTGCGTGATTTAGAGTTCATGGATGGGCTCTTGTCACTTAGTAGTTGCGAATTAATTGCTTAGCCATGCTTAGTTTCGGTAGAAATGGCGGTTATCGACTTGTCGATAACCTTGATCACTAAAACTTATTATGATTATGATTTCCACCTTGTGCCTTGTCTACTTATGAAAACTAAAACTGAAAACAAAATGATTTAGACTTGGGCACAATGGTATGATGGTGTGATTTTGGGTGTGATCGAATGGTGCCCGGTCAACAAGGACCGAACATCTTGTTACACTAAACCAAGCATTTTAGCGTGCTAACCACATTAGAGGGTATGGGACCTCTCTTGACTTAGTACTTTGGCGTGTATTGGCTCCAGTCGCGAGGAGTCGCGGGAGGGATGGTGTTGGGAGCATTGTAGTGTCCGAAAGACTTCACCCGTGATGGGATTTGTTGTCTTTCGCTTGCAATGTAAGCATATGGGTTTCTATCCATATAAGCGGCTCGTGGTTAATACACAAGATTGGAAATGTCTCGTAGGACTTAGTCGGGCGGCATACCTTCTGAGTGTGCTTGTGGCTTGAAGGCGATGCAAGTGTGGGTACATTGGTACGCCCTGCGAGGTTAAAACTATTCGAATAGCCTCGTCCTAGGTTATGGACACGCTGGCAAGGTCTTTCAAGAGTTAGACTACAACCTTTTAAATTAAAACTTGATGGGTGGTGCGAATCGGGATTAGTGCTATGTTGTGGTGGCTATTGGGATAGTCATTTCCAGTGGTTACTTGTATGTATCTTTACTTATTGTTACTTTGATAACAAAACAGATTTGCAAACTTGCTTTTGAAATATATTACATTATTGCAAATAAAGTTGGCTTCATGCAAAATGAGACATACAACCTCCACCTAAATAAGCTTGCATGTAGTTTGTGAATAGGTCGCTATTCCACACGTCGATCTTAAGGGTACAAAGACAATCTTTGTACTCGGTTGCTACGCTTAATTATTTTGTTGCGAGGAAGAAGGTGAGCACGAGGGGCCTCACTTTTGCGAGTGTGTTGTGGTAGCTTGCCAGGCGACTAGCTTGGCGGCCTCGGTTGCCTTGTGGGTGTATGGCTAACCTGGCCGACTTTTGTTCTAGCCATCTTATGGCGCTTTTGCTTCCGCTGTCATTCTTGTATATTGTTCTATTTGGCCGGTCGGCTCTCTTTTGTAATAACTTTACTTTATGTATGTCGTTGTTGAACTTAGTAATATTTGTTGTATGGAAATGATGTGTAATTTTGTGATGATGTGCATATGCTGCAATTCTGGGAAGCATATGTCCATCGAGGCTTAGAATGTTTAGTTAGTAACACTAGAACCATTTGGAGGTTAAGTGTTACTAGTTAAATGTTCCGGGTCCTCACAAAGTTGGTATCAGAGCCATACTGACCGTAGAAACCCCTGGCTTGGTCGCCTTTAGGATATTTTGAAAACTTACTTTCAAATAATTGATAAAAACTTAAGTAAGTTCTCAGATTTTACTCCTTATCTATCTTAGCTTGCTCATCTCACCTTATTCTCGGTTAAAATTGGAAAAACTGTTTTTCCTCTCATCTTCTTTTCAAAGGATAGTTGTTTAATCGATTAAATTAGTTTTGGGAGCACCATGAGAGCCTTAAATTGAGTCTTGGCTGTTTGGAGTAAGGAATAGGAGCCCCTGGAACTTCAAATTTCGGCCAAGGGCTTGAAGGAGAAATTCTGGACAGCAAGTGCATATTCTGGACAGCTAGCTCGTAATTAGTATATAGTGCTGAAAATGAGAGGCTAATCCAACTAAAACTTGTGGGGATAGAAGGGTAAGAAGTGATATGAATTAGCTAAACACCTAATACTCTAGTAGGTGGTTATATCTTGATTCTTGGGCTGTTGTGAGCTAGAATTTAGTTCTGAAATTTTGGGGCTTCTCAAACGATTACTCGTTCTTCCATACGGGTTAGTCGTTTCAGGAAGTCGATTTGGTGATTGTTGGTCTTGTACTCTTGGTGGTTATTCCTGAGCCCTTTTTATTGAGTTTGCATTTCTTTGCTTTCTTTTTATCTCGGGCTTGTATGTGAGGACCCGGAATATCTAACTAGTAACACTTAACCCCAAATGGTTCTAGCATTACTAATTAAACATTCTAAGCCTCGATGGACATATGTTTCCCAATTGCAACATATGCATCATCACAAAATTACACATCATTTCCATACAACAATAACACTAAGTTCAACAACAACATAAAGTAAAGTTATTACAAAAGAGAGCCGACCGCCAAATAGAACAATATACAAGAATGACAATGAAGCAAAAGCGCCATAAGATGGCTAGAACAAAAGTCGACTGGTTAGCCAACATAACCCACAAGGCAACCGACCGGGCCGCTAAGCTAGTCGCCCATAGCTACCACAACACACTCACAAAAGTGAGGCCCTTCAGCTCACCTTCTTCCTCTGCAACAAAACAATTAAGCATAGCATCCGAGTACAAAGATTGTCTTTGTACCCATAAGATCGACGTGTGGAATAGCGCACCTATTCATAAACTACATGCAAGCTTATTTAGGTGGAGGTTGTATGTCTCATTTGCATGAAGCCAACTTTATTTGCAATAAGGTAATAAATTTTAAAAGCATGTTTGCAAATCTGTTTTGTTATCAAAGTAACAATGAAGTACGATACATACAAGTAACCACCGAAGTGACTATCCCAATAGCCACCACAACATAGCACGAATCCCGATTCGCACCACCCATCAAGTTTTAATTTAAAAGGTTGTAGTCTAACTCTTGAAAGACCTCCCAAGCGTGTCCATAACCTAGACGAGGCTATTCGAATAGTTTTAAACCCTGCAGGTGTACCAATGTACCCACACTTGACCGCCTTTTGCCAAGCTATTAAGCACACTTCCTTTGGTATGTCGACGCGGCTAAGTCCTACGAGACGTTTCCAATGGAATGCGTTAATTAAGAGTCGCACGTATGGGGTTAACCCTTAGTGACCAGCCGCGAAATGAGCCACTAGGACCACACGTTGTGGTGGAGTCAAGCAAAGCCGGGAGTCAATAGTTACTAGCCGGACATTACAAGACCCCGGTCGGGGTGGAGGACCTAGAAAGGAACCACCCCGGTCACGCCTTAGTGATCCTTTTTCTCTATAAGCTACAGCCAGCGACTCATTAATTAATGCCTCCCAAAGTACTAATTCAAGAGAGGTCCCATACCCTCTAGTGTGGTTAGCACGCACAAAATGCTTGGTTTAGTGTAACAAGATGTTCGGTCCTTGTTGACCGGGCACCATTCCATCACACCCCACAATCACACCATCTTACCATTGTGCCCAAGTCTAAATCATTTTGTTTTCAGTTTTTAGTTTTTCATAAGTAGACAAGGCACAAGGTGGAAATCATAATCATAATAATTTTTATGTGATCAAGGTTACCGACAAGTCGATAACCGCCCATTTCTACCGGAAACTAAGCATGGCTAAGCAATTAATTCGCAAACTACTAAGTGACAAGGGCTCATCCAACGAACCCTAAATCACAGCAATAACCTAGGCTCATGGTAGTAGAGGATAATCATTTGCTAAGGAAATGCATCTACTAGGCCAACTATTAAAACAAAGTAGCAATGCATACATAGAATTTGTAATCAACATAAATACTTAAAATACTGGGATTAACATGATCAAACTGCTTGCCTTCTTGCTGTTGCTCAATTGGTTGCGAGGATCGTTCTCGGATTACCGCAAATGTCGAATCCTAAGCGAAAGGCAAAAGAACCAAGAACAACCAATAAGACGAGCCACAAATAAACAAAAGAGCAAGCAAAACTTAACCAAATGCGATTTAAATTTACACATAAGGTAGAATACGAATATACCTAGACATAGAAACTGGAAAAACCTAATTTGGATTTGTGGTGCAAAAGATAATGCATAAAAAATACATTTTCGGCCAATACTAGCACTGTAGCAAAAATATTTTCTAGAGAGATTTTGAAGCTGGAATTTTTATGGCAGCTACCTACTGGTATAGAGGTGACCCATATAAAATTTCAGGTCATTTGGAGTTAAAATGATTTAGTTATGATTTTTCTAAGATGCAAAATTAGCATAATGCACTTTCCAGGAGCATAAATATGTTCAAAACTAATTTTACAGTGAAGTATACCAACAGAGGGGTTTCCTAGAATTTATCATATATATTTTGCATTTACAGAGAATTACTAGTGCATTTTATAAGTCTTCCAGAATTTTCTAAATGCTGAACATAGATACTAAATCATTAATCACGGTTTCTGTTACAATCTTGGACCTACCATCATTTTTATATTAACATTGGTTTAATAACAAATTTATCAAGGTTGGAATCATTCATTTTGGACATACACAGAGCCAGATATGCATTTTCTAAAGTTTTATTCATTTTCGGAATATTCAAAATGATGTAAATCAAGTTATTCCTAGTTATACAATTTTCTCTCATTGGAACATGCTTAAATCCATTTTTATAATAAGCTAAAGTGATAACATAATTTATTACAGTTGGAATTAACTAAAAAGTAGCTAAAATGAATTAGTTATGAGTTTCTAAAGTTTTTACATCATTTTGATCGTTAAATAAATACTTACCAAATACGTAACAACCCAAAACAAAGAAAACGACGTGGACGCCCGTGGCCGTAGATTTAAAATCCAACGACCCACGCCGCTGGAAATAGCGCGCGCGCAAACCTAATCGGGCCCACCGTTGGATCAAGATCCAACGGCCCAAACGAGTGCATGCAACCGGACGATGCGGTTGCCTCGGTGAACCACGACCGCAGATCTAAAGATGAACGGCTCAAGAACCCACATCTAACCGGAAGGTCCGATTGCACACATGATCTCAGCCGCAGATCGCAAGATGGACGGTCCAGGATGATGAGGGGAACCGGATGGTCCGAATGCACTCACGATCAAGACCGCAGATCTAAAAATGAACGGTGGGTGATGATCGTAGTTCAAACGAGGATCTTGACATGTGGGACCGCATGTCGCTGACTTCAGTCACCCACGCTACCGTTTACCCCACGCACAAGCTGCATTGGACCCACTTGTCAGCGACTGAGAGTGGTGGTTAGGACAGAATTAATGGCACTAATGATGATCATTAACTAGACACTAAAGACTACTGGAATTTGATTTCAATCCCTCGGGCCACCAACAATGACCAGAGGTTAATTCCGACGCGATTAAATGCCGACTCATTTAATTAAGCAATGATTGACATTAATGATGTCGGAGCAAAGGCGAGTGAACCGAGATTGATTTAAGGATATTGGGCCCACCGGTCGCTGGCTCAATAATAATGATTAAGACACAATTAAGAACTAATGATTGGTAATTAATGTGTCCTAATGAGTCGACGAAACGGAGCGCTGCGCCAAGCAAACCCGAGTGGCTTCAACGGCGAATCGCCGGCGACACCGCCGTGGCGGCGCCACCAAGTACTAAAATGGAATCGCAATAGCACAACGAGTCTAATGGTAGCATTCTCGCATGGCGAGGATCGAAACGCCGGCCAGCCTAAAAACGAAAATGGGAGCTTCTCGCTAAACACGAAAATCGCGATGAGCTCCATTGCAAACCTAGGATGCGGTGCCATAGCTTCTAAGGACTAATAAGAAGCTACCTTAGCGAGAAGAGGCTTCAGGATCTACGAGAAGCTTGCTCAAGGTGAAAGCTTGCGGACTTGAAGAAGAAAACCCAAAATGACACCGAGCCAAATGAGTGATACCAAAGCTTCAATATAGCTTCATAATGATTCACAGAAGCTACATGAGCAAGTAATTGGAAAATGGAGCACTCACCTGAGCTGAGGAAGAAGATGACCAAATTCGGCCGAATTTGAACAAACCCCAAATTGGACAATTCCTGAGAATCAATTCCAAAATTAAGTGAGGGAAATGTTCAAGGTGATAAATAGATGAGGTTAGGGCAAAGAAACATGAAGGAGGACCACTGGAACACCAAGAACACCAATGGAGCTTCACGGGTCAACAATGGCGGTTTGCCATTTTTGAGGTGTTAAGCTCCAATATTGGGAATGAAGCTTGATGGTGGTCTAAAGAAACTCCAGAAGGGGTTTGGGTGTTTATAAGGCCATGAAAGTGTTAGGGTTTGCACCACTCCTCTCTCGGCGGCAAAACACAAAGCACGAGTGCGTGCGTGACAAGGAAAGGAGGTGAAGACGTGCATTAAGGCATGGCCTAGCTCGGTGTACCTCCCATACTCCTACACGTCGGCTAGGGTGGCTTTAGGAGCAAGAAATGACCTCACCATGCCTTGCAATCGTTTTCACGGCGGAGGTTGAAGATGACCAGTATAAAGCTCGGGCGATTCACGACCCTACGATCTAAATCGGACGGCCACGAAAGCACCACGCCTCCCGGTTTAAAACACAACGGGAGATTGCGAGCCTTGATTAGAAATGGATGGCTCGGTTGCCCCACGTCGCAATTCTCTTTTACAACGAAGATACAGCGGCGTTGGATCCTAATCCAACGGCTCGATTCAAAAATGCAACCGAGGGTCCGAAGGTTTCGAGGACCACGGCGGTTGGATTGAGATCTAACGGTTGACAATCAACCTTGCAACCGGAAAGTCCGAAGTCTTACTCATGCGCGGCGTGCGATTGAAATCCAACGGACGAGATTCAATGCGCTCTTTCAAGAGTGGCTCGGTGCGTTTAGTTGACTGGACCAAGTCGATTGGCTCGAGCCCGAGTCTGACTCGAACCCAAGTAACAGTAAAACCTAGTTTGACTTTGAAATAAAAACAGAGACTTTGAAAGATTTGTTTGAGGTAGCAAAATAACTCCAAAAATTATGAAAATTTTACAGGAGCTTGCTAACTCAGATATTAACCTTGTGTAAAATTTTCAGAGATTTTTATGCTGCGAATAAATCTCCAAAAATTCTGCAAGGCTCTGTTTTAATGTTTGACTGAGAGTCAAACAGTTTGATCGCCTCTAAAATTTTCAAACAATTTCTAAAATTGTGAGATTTTTCAGAGGGGTCACATACCATCACAGAGACTTAGGAAAAATATTTCCAGAGGATGATCATAAGATTTGACCAGATTGTTTTTGGAATAACAAGATTTGGATCAACAAGACTTGTGACAATGTATTTCCATAATTCCTTGTACAAGAATTTCTTGGCACCACAGGAATTACATGATGTAAGAAAAAGTTTTAATTTCTACTGATTTTCTTACATTTGAAACACAAGCCTAAAATTGGGATGTTACAACTCTCCCCCCCTTACAAGAATCTCGTCCCGAGATTCTGTTTACTCGGAGAAGAAAGAAGGAAAATCGCACGAAGCGATCTTCGCGCTCCCAAGTTGCTTCATTTTCGAATGGTTTGACCACCGAACCTTAAGGAACTTGATGACACGGTTCCTCGTCCTCCGCTCGATTCCTCAAGAATACTGAACAGGATGCTCGCGGTAGGTCAAATTCTCCTGTACATCGAGAACCTCCAATGGAGCTTCCTCAGTCGGGACACGGAGGCACCTCTTCAGGTGTGAAACATGGAACACATCATGCACACCCTCAAGTGCAGCTGGTAGCTCCAATCTGTACGCGACTGCTCCAACTTTCTCGATGATACGGTAAGGCCCAACATATCGAGGAGCCAACTTGCCCTTGATGCCAAAACGCTGATGGCCCTTCAAGGGTGAGACTTTGAGGTACACAAAGTCATTGGGCTCAAAGCTCAGCTCACGGCGACGACGATCTGCATAGCTCTTTTATGCGGGTGGCCGTGCGCAGATGCTCGCGGATCAATCGAACTCGCTTTCGCCTCATTGATCGAATCGGGGCGAAAAATTGCCGCCACCGCCTCTCGACCAGTTCAATGGGGTTCTGCATCTCCTCCCATACAAAGCCTCAAATGGTGCCATGCCAAGACTGGCCTGAAAGCTGTTGTTGTAGGAGAACTCAGCAAAAGGTAGGCATTTCTCCCACTTTTTCCCATAGGAAAGAACACAAGCACGGAGCATATCTTCCAACACTTGGTTGACTTCGCTCCGTCGACCATCCATCCCGAGGATGAAAGGTCAGACAAATGAAGGCGGGTCCCCATAGCCTCTTGCGCACTATGCCAAAACCGCGAGGTGAAAAGTGCACCACGATCGAAATAATCGTCTTTGGTACACCGTGAAGACTCACAATCCTCGAGACATAAAGTTCGCCAAAGGCCCCACACGGCCGAGTCTTGACAGAAGGAAATGTGCCACTTTAGTCAACCTTGTCGATCACGACCCAAATAGCATCATTCCCTTTGGACGAGCGGGCAATCCGGTGATGAAGTCCATGCCAACGGAATCCCACTTCCATTCGCGCACGGCAAGGGCTGAAGAAGACTGCTGACATCGATGCTCGGCCTTCACACGACAAAGACACGCCGCACTCGACAACGAACACAGCAATCTCGCGCTTCATTCGGGTCCACGAATCTCTCGACGAAGATCCTGATACATCTTGGTAGCCCGGGTGAATAGACAAAGGAGAATCATGGGCTTCGCGAGAATCAAATTCCGCAATTCCATGACCTTAGGAACCACAAGGCGCCCAAACCACACAACGCCATGCTCATCCTCCGAAAAGCACTTGGCCATCCCATCCTTGATGTTACGCTTGATCCGCTCACACCGGCATCTCATCTGTCACTGTGCGCCTTGATTTGGTCCACCAAGGTTGGTTGCACAACCAACGTAGCAAGAGAACCGTGCTCGGTCAAACCCAAATTGAGGCGCTGAATTACGAAATGAGGGTAGGTGCGCTCTTGGAGCATCAACATGTTGCAAGACACCTTCCGATCGAGTGCATCCGCAACGACATTGGCCTTGCCGGATGGTACCGAATGCCCATGTCATAGTCCTGATCAATTCCAACCATCTTCTTTGCCCGAGGTTCGATCTGGCCGGGTGAACAAGTACTTCAAGCTCTTGTGGTGGAATACACCTCACAACGGTTACCAATCGATAATGCCGCCAAATCTTGAGTGCATGGACCACAAAGACTAACTCCAAGTCATGAGTAGGATAGTTGAGTTCATGAGGCCTCAATTGCCGCGATGCATAGGCCACAACCTTGCCTTCTGCATAAGAACACAACCAGTGCCACGACGAGAAGCATCGCAATAGATATCGAAACTCTTGTGAATATCGGGAGAACAAGCACTGGTGAGGTCAACCGCTTCTTGAGTTCTGAAAACTCACATCACAAGCAGCGGACCACTCAAACTTCTTGTCCTTCTTAAGCAATTCGGTCATAGGCTTGGCAATCTTGGAGAAATTTCGATGAAGCGGCGATAGTAGCCACCAAACCAGAAAACTCCGCACATCGGTGGTCGACTTGGGCGACCCCAAGATAGCACATCATTGACCTTGCTCGGATCCACAGCCACACCTCCTGCTGAAAGAACATGGCCCAAGAATGCCACTTCCTTCAACCAGAACTCGCACTTGCTGAATTTGGCATACAAATGGGTGTTCACGCGACTTGCCCAACACAAGCTGAAGATGCTCGGCATGCTCTTCTTCACTCTTGGAGTAAATAAGGATATCATCGATGAATACCACCACGAACCTATCCAAATACTCCATGAATACCGAGTTCATAAGATTCATGAATAAAGCAGGGCATTAGTCAAACCAAAAGACATGACGATTGTACTCGTAAAGGCCATAACGAGTAGCAAAAGCCGTCTTAGGAATATCCTCGGCCCGATCCCGACTTGATGATAGCCCGTCTCAAGTCAATCTTGAGAAGACTCGTGCTCCGGTCAACCGATCGAAAAGATCATCAATACGGGCAAAGGATACTTGTTCTTTACCGTCACCTCATTAAGCTTGACGGTAATCAACACATGCGCAGGTCTTGTCCTTCTTCTTCACAAAGATAATCGACAACCCCAAGGAGATGAGCTAGGACGGATAAAACCCTTCTCTTGCAGCTCACCCGATTGCTTCTTGACTCCTCCAACTCATTAGGAGGCATGCGATCTGGCCTCTTAGAAATAGGGGCGATACGGGCAGCAACTCTATCACAAACTCCAGATCGCGAACAGGAGGCATCCCTGGCAAATCTTCAGGAAAGACATCCGCGAAGTCACACACCGTGGGGACGTCGCGAATCTCCAATGCCGTCTTCGCTTCAAGGACATAAAGATGGGGTTCTCGCAACTGTGGCGAAAACCCAACCTGTTCACCTGAAGGGCTGGTGAGGTAGACAATCTTCCTGGCACAATCGATTTGCCCCAAGTGTTGGGACAACCAATCCATGCCAAGAATCACATCCAAGCGTGCCGAGTCGAGTAGGATAAGATTCGCCAAGAATCCCACTCTTCGATGTGGATAGGAACATCCCGCATACTTGGTCAGCTCTCAATTCCGAACCCGGAGAGCGAATCAGCAGTGGAATCCCCAAAGGAACACAATGAAGTCCACAATCAACAGCAAAAGACCTCGAAATAAAAGAATGCGAAGCTCGAGTCAAATAAAGCGTAGCGGATGTAAATTAACAAGGAGCGCACCCAACACAACGTCGCGCCTCGTGCCTCCTCACCGAGATGTGGTTGACTCGACCACTCCCGACACCACGGGTCTTCGGATCACCTTCGGTCGGTGTGACCATTCCCGTCCTCCATTAGGACGAGGGCTGCTCGATCCTCGAGGGCAATCGCTAGCATAATGGCCCTTCTTGTTGCAGCGGCAAACATCGGCACGGTGGGTTGCGGGCGCAACTCGCTTCTGGTCGCAGCGCCACGTGGTCGAGTCACGGCTGCGGAGGACGTGGGCGGTGCCGAAGGCCTTGGCGGTGGTGAAGCCAAAGCACGAGCCCTCGGTGTGGGCCCAACACGGGACGAGTGAGGCCACTGTGCGCACCGATGTGCCTCCCACTTGCGCTATGGACTCACCAGCGCCTTCGCCTTGTGCTTTCGGCGACGATGGCCTTGTCAACCAAGGCACGAAAGTCGCAAAGTCCACTATAGATAGCTTGTCCCGCAACTCCTCGGACAACCCATCCATGAACTTCTCTGCTTAGCCTCATCGAGGCCACCTCTCCCGAGCATAACGAGCCAAGTGGTTAAACTCGTAAAGATACTCCGAGACGGACTTGCGCCCGCTAAGCGCAAGAAACTCCTTCTTCTTGAGCTTCATCGGGCCATCGGAATGTGGGCCCGACGAAAGCGGATCGAAACTCATCCCACGAGACAACGTGTCTCGCGGGCTGCATGGCGAAAGTTCTCCCACCAAGATAGTGCCGCACCCTCGCCGATGGGATGCAAAGAGTGCCCGCTCCTGCTCCCGGCATCGAGCGATATTGAGCTTCGCTCAACAAGACGCAGCCAATCATCCGCCGAGTGGATCCTCCGACGAGAGAAAGTGGGTGGTGCGTGCGAAGAAACTCCGCAAGCCCACCACGAGACCGTGGCCACCACCTCCAGATCCTCGGCGGCGGCCGGAGCGGAGGTGTTCCTCGCAATGACCTCCAAGATACGGGTCCGGTCCATGCGATTCCGCTCGATCTGTGCGAGAACCTCACCATGGTCTGAGGAGGAGAAGCTCTCATCGAACCAGCCGGTGATCTATTGCGAGTGGTTCTTGTCATCCTGTTCCACCAAAATAGGTTAAAACACAACTCCGGAACAGGAGACAAAGAAAACTACTAACCACTTAACAAAACAATCCTTAAAAGCTCAAGTATCAACATAAAATTGCAGCAAGTTCACAAAGATAACAACAATCTTCCTGTTATGACTAATCTCGTATGGAAAAACGAGTAATCAATTTTTCAGGAAGACAAATTTCAGAGCACTAACTTCTGTTCGAGACAGCTAGGAACAGGGTGAAAATCATACTACAGGAGGGTTAGACACTAGGCTAACTCATATCACTTCTTACCCTGTTAACCCTACAAGTTTTTAGTGGAATTAACCTCTCATTTCAGCACTTTCACTACCTAGATGCTAGCTGTCCAGAAATCGTCTTGCTTGCTGTCCAGATTTCTCCATTCAACTTATGGCCGAAATTTGCAGCTTCCAGCAGCTCCTAATCTTCTCAAGACAGCCATACTTTTCATTTTATAACTCTCATGATGTCCCCAAACCAATCTACTCGATAAACAACTATCTTTTGAAAGAAGATGAGAGAAAACTCAGCTTTCAAATTCAGTTTAGAATGAGGTGAGATGAGCAAACTAGGATAGATGAGAAGTAAAATCTGAGAACTTACTTAAGATTTTCAGGAAAGCACTGATATTTGGAAAGTAAGTTTTCAAAATATACTAGGGACGTCCAAGCTAGGGGCTTCTACGGTCAGTATGGCTCTGATACCAACTTTGTGAGGACCCGGAATATCTAACTAGTAACACTTAACCCCCAAATGGTTCTAGCATTACTAATTAAACATTCTAAGCCTCGATGGACATATGTTTCCCAGAATTGCAACATATGCGCATCATCACAAAATTACACATCATTTCCATACAACAATAACACTAAGTTCAACAACAACATAAAGTAAAGTTATTACAAAAGAGAGCCGACCGGCCAAATAGAACAATATACAAGAATGACAGCGGAAGCAAAAGCGCCATAAGATGGCTAGAACAAAAGTCGACCGGTTAGCCAACATAACCCACAAGGCAACCGACCGGGCCGCCAAGCTAGTCGCCCCGCAAGCTACCACAACACAGCTCACAAAAGTGAGGCCCTTCGGGCTCACCTTCTTCCTCTGCAACAAAACAATTAAGCATAGCATCTGAGTACAAAGATTGTCTTTGTACCCGCAAGACTGACGTGTGGAATAGCAGACCTATTCATAAACTACATGCAAGCTTATTTAGGTGGAGGTTGTATGTCTCATTTTGCATGAAGCCAACTTTATTTGCAATAAGGTAATAAATTTTAAAAGCATGTTTGCAAATCTGTTTTGTTATCAAAGTAATAGTAAGTACAGATACATACAAGTAACCACCTGGAAGTGACTATCCCAATAGCCACCACAACATAGCACGAATCCCCGATTCGTACCACCCATCAAGTTTTAATTTAAAAGGTTGTAGTCTAACTCTTGAAAGACCTCCCCAAGCGTGTCCATAACCTAGGACGAGGCTATTCGAATAGTTTTAAACCCTGCAGGGGTGTACCAATGTACCCACACTTCAGACCGCCTTTTTGCCAAGCTATTAAGCACACTTCCTTTGGTATGCCGGCACGGCTAAGTCCTACGAGACGTTTCCAATGGAATGCGTTAATTAAGAGTCGCACGTATGGGGTTAACCCTTAGTGACCAGCCGGCGAAATGAGCCACTAGGACCACACGTTGTGGTGGAGTCAAGCAAAGCCGGGAGTCAATAGTTACTAGCCGGACATTACAAGACCCCGGTCGGGGTGGAGGACCTAGAAAGGAACCACCCCGGTCACGCCTTAGTGATCCTTTTTCTCTATAAGCTACAGCCAGCGACTCATTAATTAATGCCTCCCAAAGTACTAATTCAAGAGAGGTCCCATACCCTCTAGTGTGGTTAGCACGCACAAAATGCTTGGTTTAGTGTAACAAGATGTTCGGTCCTTGTTGACCCGGGCACCATTCCAGTCACACCCCACAATCACACCATCTTACCATTGTGCCCAAGTCTAAATCATTTTGTTTTCAGTTTTAGTTTTTCATAAGTAGACAAGGCACAAGGTGGAAATCATAATCATAATAATTTTTATGTGATCAAGGTTACCGACAAGTCGATAACCGCCCATTTCTACCGGAAACTAAGCATGGCTAAGCAATTAATTCGCAAACTACTAAGTGACAAGGGCTCATCCAACGAACCCTAAATCACAGCAATAACCTAGGCTCATGGTAGTAGAGGATAATCATTTGCTAAGGAAATGCATCTACTAGGCCAACTATTAAAACAAAGTAGCAATGCATACATAGAATTTGTAATCAACATAAATACTTAAAATACTGGGATTAACATGATCAAACTGCTTGCCTTCTTGCTGTTGCTCAATTGGTTGCGGAGGATCGTTCTCGGGATTACCGCAAATGTCGAATCCTAAGCGAAGGCAAAAGAACCAAGAACAACCAATAAGACGAGCCACAAATAAACAAAAGAGCAAGCAAAACTTAACCAAATGCGACGAAATTTACACATAAGGTAGAATACGAATATACCTAGACATAGAAACTGGAAAAACCTAATTTGGATTTGTGGTGCAAAAGATAATGCATAAAAATACATTTTCTACCAATACTAGCAATCAGAGCAAAAATATTTTCTAGAGAGATTTTGAAGCTGGAATTTTTATGGCAGCTACCTACTGGTATAGAGGTGACCCATATAAAATTTCAGGTCATTTGGAGTTAAAATTATTTAGTTATGATTTTTCTAAGATGCAAAATTAGCATAATGCACTTTCCAGGAGCATAAATATGTTCAAAACTAATTTTACAGTGAAGTATACCAACAGAGGGGTTTCCTAGAATTTATCATATATATTTTGCATTTACAGAGAATTACTAGTGCATTTTATAAGTCTTCCAGAATTTTCTAAATGCTGAACATAGATACTAAATCATTAATCACGGTTTCTGTTACAATCTTGGACCTACCATCATTTTTATATTAACATTGGTTTAATAACAAATTTATCAAGGTTGGAATCATTCATTTTGGACATACACAGAGCGGATATGCATTTTCTAAAGTTTTATTCATTTTCTGAATATTCAAAATGACAAAAATCAAGTTATTCCTAGTTATACAATTTTACGCATCGAACATGCTTAAATCCATTTTTATAATAAGCTAAAGTGATAACATAATTTATTACAGTTGGAATTAACTAAAAAGTAGCTAAAATGAATTAGTTATGAGTTTCTAAAGTTTTTACATCATTTTCAGTCGTTAAATAAATACTTACCAAATACGAAACAACCCAAAACAAAGAAAACGACGTGGGCGCCGTGGGTAGATTTAAAATCCAACAAACCACGACGCCGGAAATAGCGCACGCGCGCCAAACCTAATCGGGGCCCACCGTTGGATCAAGATCCAACGGCCCAAACGAGTGCATGCAACCGGACGATGCGGTTGCCTCGGTGAACCACGACCGCAGATCTAAAGATGAACGGCTCAGAACCCACATCTAACCGAAGGTCCGATTGCACACATGATCTCGTACCGCAGATCGCAAGATGGACGGTCCAGGATGATGAGGGGAACCGGATGGTCCGAATGCACTCACGATCAAGACCGCAGATCTAAAAATGAACGGTGGGTGATGATCGTAGTTCAAACAGGGATGCTGACATGTGGGACCGCATGTCAGTGACTTCAGTCACCCACGCTACCGGTTTACCCCACGTGCACAGTGCATTGGACCCACTTGTCAGCGACTGAGAGTGGTGGTTAGGACAGAATTAATGGCACTAATGATGATCATTAACTAGACACTAAAGACTACTGGAATTTGATTTCAATCCTCGCCCACCAATCAATGACCCGCAGGTTAATTCGACAATGATTAAATGCCGACTCATTTAATTAAGCAATGATTGACATTAATGATGTCGGAACAGTGCGGAGTGAACCAGAGATTGATTTAAGGATATTGGGCCCACTGGTCAGTGGCTCAATAATAATGATTAAGACACAATTAAGAACTAATGATTGGTAATTAATGTGTCCTAATGAGCTGACGAAAACGGGAGCGCTGTGCCGGCAAAACCCGAGTGGCTTCAACGGCGAATCGCCGGCGACACTGGCCGTGGCGGCGCTCACCAAGTACTAAAATGGAATCGCAATAGCACAACGAGTCTAATGGTAGCATTCTCGCCGGCGGCGAGGGACTGGAACGCCGGCTAGCCGGAAAAACGAAAATGGGAGCTTACTGCTAAACACGAAAATCGCGATGAGCTCCATTGCAAACCTAGGATGCGGGTGCCATAGCTTCTAAGGACTAATAAGAAGCTACCTTAGCGAGAAGAGGCTTCAAGGACGGCCGGAGAAGCTTGCTCAAGGTGAAAGCTTGCCGGACTTGAAGAAGAAAACCCGAAAATGACACCCTGAGCCAAATGAGTGATACCAAAGCTTCAATATAGCTTCATAATGATTCACAGAAGCTACATGAGCAAGTAATTGGAAAATGGAGCACTCACCGAAATGAGGAAGAAGATGACCAAATCACCGAATTTGAACAAACCCCAAATTGGACAATTCACGAGAATCAATTCCAAAATTAAGTGAGGGAAATGTTCAAGGTGATAAATAGATGAGGTTAGGGCAAAGAAACATGAAGGAGGACCACTGAACACCAAGAACACCAATGGAGCTTCACGGGTCAACAATGGCGGTTTGCCATTTTTGAGGTGTTAAGCTCCAATATTGGGAATGAAGCTTGATGGTGGTCTAAAGAAACTCCAGAAGGGGTTTGGGTGTTTATAAGGCCATGAAAGTGTTAGGGTTTGCACCACTCCTCTCTCGGCGGCAAAACACAAAGCACGTGGTGCGCCGACAAGGAAAGGAGGTGAAGACGTGCATTAAGGCATGGCCTAGCTCGGTGTACCTCCCATACTCCTACACGTCGGCTAGGGTGGCTTTAGGAGCAAGAAATGACCTCACCATGCCTTGCACTGCTTTTACACGGCGGAGGTTGAAGATGACCAGCGCAAAAGCTCGGGCGATTCACAGCCCTACGATCTAAATCGGACGGCCACGAAAGCACCACGCCTCCCAGGTTTAAAACACAACGGGGAGATTGCGAGCCTTCAGATTAGAAATGGATGGCTCAGATTGCCCCACGTCGCAATTCTCTTTTACAACGAAGGGGTACGCGAGCGTTGGATCCTAATCCAACGGCTCAGATTCAAAAATGCAACCGGAGGGTCCGAAGGTTTCGGAGGACCACAGCGGTTGGATTGAGATCTAACGGTTGACAATCAACCTTGCAACCGGAAAGTCCGAAGTCTTACTCGCGCGCGGGCCGTGCGATTGAAATCCAACGGACGAGATTCAATGCGCTCTTTCAAGAGTGGCTCGGTGCGTTTAGTTGACTGGACCAAGTCGATTGGCTCGAGCCCGAGTCTGACTCGAACCCAAGTAACAGTAAACCTAGTTTGACTTTGAAATAAAAACAGAGACTTTGAAAGATTTGTTTGAGGCAGCAAAATAACTCCAAAAATTATGAAAATTTTACAGGAGCTTGCTAACTCAGATATTAACCTTGTGTAAAATTTTCAGAGATTTTTATGCTGCGAATAAATCTCCAAAAATTCTGCAAGGCTCTGTTTTAATGTTTGACTGAGAGTCAAACAGTTTGATCGCCTCTAAAATTTTCAAACAATTTCTAAAAATTGTGAGATTTTTCAGAGGGGTCACATACCATCACAGAGACTTAGGAAAAATATTTCCAGAGGATGATCATAAGATTTGACCAGATTGTTTTTGGAATAACAAGATTTGGATCAACAAGACTTGTGACAATGTATTTCCATAATTCCTTGTACAAGAATTTCTTGGCACCACAGGAATTACATGATGTAAGAAAAAGTTTTAATTTCTACTGATTTTCTTACATTTGAAACACAAGCCTAAAATTGGGATGTTACATTGTAGCTAACTCATCTTAGTGAATCAGGATGGCTGGTGGGACACGTAGCGGCCGGAATCAGTCGGGTAGTCCCGATGAGGAACTTCCCCCTCCTCCGACCATGGCGGAAGTCCTCATGCAGATCGAACGCAATCGTTCGGAGGACCGTAGGGTGTTGGAGGTTATCGCGAAACACCTCCACTCCTCTCGTGCCTCGGATCCGGAGGTGGTCACCGATCTCGTGGGGACTTGCGGAGTTCCTTCGCACGCAGCCTCCCACCTTCTCCCGGTCCGAGATCCCTTGGGCGCAGCGACGGCTGCTGCGTCGGTTGAGAGGAAGCTCAACGTTGCTCGCCGTGGGAGCAGGAGCGGGCACTTTTCGCATCCCATCAGTTGGAGGGTGCGGCACTCTCATGGTGGGAGAATTTCCTCGCCATGCAGCCTGCGGGACACGTGGTCTCGTGGGAGGAGTTCCGGTCAGCTTTCCGTCGGGCCCATGTCCCCGCCGGCCTGATGAAGCTGAAGAAGAAGGAGTTCCTTGCGCTCAAACAGGGGCGCAAATCTGTGACTGAGTACCTCCATGAGTTCAACCATTTGGCGAGGTACGCTCCTGCTGAGGTGGCCACCGATGAGGCCAAGCAGGAGAAGTTCATGGAGGGTTTGTCTCGAGGAGCTTGGGACAAGCTCTCTATTGTGGACTTCCCGACTTCCGGACCTTGGTGGACAAGGCCATCGTGCCGAGCATAAGGCGAGAGCGGCGGCGAGTCCCGCAGCGCAAGTGGGAGGCCCAATGTGCGCGCAGCCGGCCTCGTTCGTCCCGAGTTGGGCCTGCACCGGTGGCCCGTTCTTTGACTTCACCATCGCCGAGGCCTTGGCACCAGCTCCACGTCCTCCGCGGGCCGTGACTCGATCGCGTCGCGCTGCGACCCGGCCGCAGGTGTTCCCGCAACCCCGCGGCGACGCCACCGCTTCATCGCCACAACAAGGGCCACTACGCGAGTAGTTGTCCTAAGAAGATCGGAGCGGCCTCGTCCTAATGGAGGACACGGGCAGGGAGTGGTCACCACCGACCGAAGACCCCGGGCTTGGGAGCGCCGAGTCAATCACATCTCGGTGAGAAGGCACAGAGGCGCCCGACGTGGTGTTGGGTACGCTCCTTGTTAATTTGCATCCCGCCACGCTTTATTTGACTCTAGGGCCTCGCATTCTTTTATTTCGAGGTCTTTTGCTGTTGATTGTGGGCTTCACTGTGTTCCTCTGGGGATTCCACTGCTGATTCGCTCTCCGGGTTCGGAAATGAGAGCTGACCAAGTATGCCGGGATGTTCCTATCCACATCGAAGGAGTGGGATTCTTGGCGAGTCTTATCCTGCTCGACTCGGCGCGCTTGGATGTGATTCTTGGCATGGATTGGTTGTCCCAACACTTGGGGCAAATCGATTGTGCCAGGAAGATTGTCTACCTCACCAGCCCTTCAGGTGAACAGGTTGGGTTTTCACCGCAGTTGCGAGAACCCCACCTTTTTGCCCTTGAAGCAAAGCCAGCATTGGAGATTCATGATGTCCCCACGGTGTGTGACTTCGCGGATGTCTTTCCTGAAGATTTTCCCGGGATGCCTCCTGTTCGAGAACTGGAGTTCGTGATAGAGTTGCTGCCGTCACACCCCTATTTCAAAGAGGTCAGACGCATGCCTCCTAACGAGTTGGAAGAGCTGAAGAAGCAACTAGGTGAGTTACAAGAGAAGGGTTTCATTCGTCCTAGCTCATCTCCTTGGGGTTGTCCAGTTATTTTTGTGAAGAAGAAGGACAAGACCTTGCGCATGTGTGTTGATTACCGTCCGCTTAATGAAGTGACGGTGAAGAACAAAGTATCCTTTGCCCCGTATTGATGATCTTTTCGATCAGTTGACCGGAGCACGTGTCTTCTCCAAGATTGACTTGAGATTGGGCTATCATCAAGTCAGGATCAGGGCCGAGGATATTCCTAAGACGTCCTTTGCTACTCGTTATGGCCTTTACGAGTACACCGTCATGTCTTTTGGTTTGACTAATGCTCCTGCTTTATTCATGAACTTAATGAACTCAGTATTCATGGAGTATTTGGATAGGTTTGTGGTGGTATTCATCGATGATATCCTTATCTACTCCAAGAGTGAAGAAGAGCATCTTGAGCATCTCCGGCTTGTGTTGGGCAAGGCGCGAGCACCATTGTATGCCAAATTCAGCAAGTGCGAGTTCGTTGAAGGAAGTGGCATTCTTGGGCCATGTTCTTTCAGCAGGAGGTGTGGTCAGGATCCTAGCAAGGTCGGTGATGTGCTATCTTGGGGTCACCAAGTCATCACCGATGTGCGGAGTTTTCTTGGTTTGGTGGCTACTATCGCCGCTTTATCGAAATTTCTCCAAGATTGCGAAGCCTATGACCTGAACTACTCAAGAAAGACAAGAAGTTTGAGTGGTCCGCTGCTTGTGATGCGAGTTTCGGGAACTCAAGACGCGGTTGACCTCAGCCCAAGGCTTGTTCTCCCGATATTCACAAGAGTTTTGATATCTATTGTGATGCTTCGTCGTCGGTCTTGGTTGTGTTCTTATGCAAGAAGGCAAGGTTGTGGCCTATGCATCGCGCAATTGAGGCCTCATGAACTCAACTATCCTACTCATGACTTGGAGTTAGTGCATGGGTCCATGCACTCAAGATTTGGCGGTATTATCGATTGGTAACCGTTGTGAGGTGTATTCGACCACAAGAGCTTGAAGTACTTGTTCACCCACCAGATCTGAACCTCGGGCAAAGAAGATGGTTGGAATTGATCAAGGACTATGACATGGGTATTCGCACCATCCGGGCAAGGCCAATGTCGTTCTTGATGCACTCGATCGGAAGGTGTATTGTAACATGTTGATGCTCCAAGAGCAGCACCTACCCTCATTTCGAATTCCAGCGCCTCAATTTGGGTTTGATCGAGCGCGTTCTCTTGCTACATTGGTTGTGCAACCAACCTTGGTGGACCAAATCAAGGCGGCACGTGACGGATGTTGGTGTGAGCCAAATCAAGCGAAACATCAAGGATGGGATAGCCAAGTGCTTTTCGGAGGATGAACATGGCGTTGTGTGGTTTGGACGGCGTCTTGTGGTTCCTAAAGTCATGGAATTGCGAATTTGATTCTCCGCGAAGCCCATGATTCTCCTTTGTCTATTCATCCCGGGGCTACCAAGATGTATCGGACCTTCGTCGAGGTTCAGTGGACCCGAATGAAGCGTGAGATTGCCAAGTTCGTTCGAGTGCGGCGTGTCTTTGTCGTGTGAAGGCCGAGCATCGGCGTCAGCAGTCTTCTTCACCTTTGCGGTGCGGAATGGAAGTGGGATTCGTTGGCATGGACTTCATCACGGATTGCCCGCTCGTCCAAAGGAATGATGCTATTTGGGTCGTGATCGACAAAGTTGACTAAAGTGGCGCATTTCCTTCTGTCAAGACTCGGCCGTGTGGGGCCTTTGGCCGAACTTTATGTCTCGAGGATTGTGAGTCTTCACGGTGTATCAAGACGATTATTTCGATCGTGGTGCACTTTTCACCTCGCGGTTTTGGCATAGTGCGCAAGAAGCTATGGGGACCGCCTCCACTTCGCATCTGACCTTTCATCCTCGGGATCGATGGCCGACGGAGCGAGTCAACCAAGTGTTGGAAGATATGCTCCGTGCTTGTGTTCTTTCCTATGGGAAGAAGTGGAGAAGTGCCTACCATTTGCGGAGTTCTCCTACAACAATAGCTTTCGTGCCGTCTTGGCATGGCACCATTTGAGGCTTTGTATGGGAGGAGATGCGAACCCCATTGAACTGGTCGAAGATCGGTGGCGGCGCTTTCGGCCCGATTCGATCAATGAGGCCGAAGCGAGTTCGATTGATCCGCGAGCATCTGCGCACGCCCGATCCGGACAAAGAGCTATGCGGTCGTCATCACCGTGAGTTGAGATTTGAGCCCAATGACTTTGTGTATCTCAAAGTCTCACCCTTGAAGGGCCATCGCGTTTTGGCATCAAGGGCAAGTTGGCTCCTCGATATGTTGGGCCTTATCGCATCATCGAGAGTTGGGGCGATTGCATACTGATTGGAGCTACCACCGCACTTGAGGGTGTGCATGATGTGTTCCATGTTTCACACACGAAGAAGTGCCTCCGTGTCCCGATCGAGGAAACTCCGTTGGAAACTCTCGATGTGCGGGAGGATTTGACCTACCGCGAGCATCCTGTTCGTATTCTTGAGGAATCGAGCGGAGAACAAGGAACCGTGCCATCAAGTTCCTTAAGGTTCAGTGGTCAAACCATTCAAAGATGAAGCAACTTGGGAGCGAGAAGATCGCCGTGCGATTTTCCTTCTTTCTTCTCCGAGTAAACGGAATCTCGGTCGAGATTCTTGTAAGGGAGAGTTGTAACATCCCAAATTTTAGGCTTGTGTTTCTAATGTAAGAAAATGAGTAGAAATTAAAACTTTTCCTACATCATGTATTTCTGTTGTGCCAATCAATTCTTGTTCAAGGAATTATGGAATTACATTGTCACAAGTCTTGTTGATCCAAATCTTGCTATTCCAAAACAATCTTGTCAAATCTTATGATCGTCCTCTGGAAATATTTTTCCTAAGTCTCTGTGATGGTATGTGACCCTCTGAAAAATTTCACAATTTTTAGAAATTGTTTGAATATTTTTAGAGGCGATCAAACTGTTTGACTCTTAGTCAAACATTAAAACAGAGCCTTGCAGAATTTTGGAGATTTATTCACAGTATAAAACCTCTGAAAATTTTACACAAGGTTGATATCTGAGTTAGCAAGCTCCTGTAAAATTTCATAATTTTTGGAGTTAATTTGCTACCACAAATAAATCTTTCAAAGTCTCTGCTTTTATTTCAAAGTCAAACGGGTTTCTTGTTACTGTTACGGGTTCGAGTCGACTGGGCTCGGGCCAATCGACTTGGTCCATCAACTAAATGCACCGAGCCACTCTTTAAAACGCGCGTGGATCTCAACCGTTAGATCTAAATCGCACGGCCGCGCGCGTGTATCATTCGGACCTTCCGGTTGCAAGTCGAATGTCAACCGTTAGATCTCCATCCAACCGTCGAGATGCGCCAAACTTTCGGACCCTCGGTTGCATTTTTGAATCGAGCCGTTGGATTAAGATCCAGCGCTCGCGTCTTCGTTGTAATTTGAGTTTGCAACGTGGAGCTATCTGAGCCGTTCATTTCTAATCGTAGGGTTCGCAATATCTCCGTTGTGTTTTAAAGCCCGTAGGCGTGGCGCTATCTCACCGCTCGTGTCTCATCCAACGGCCGTGAGTCACCGAACCTTTTCGCTGGTCGTCTTCTACCTCCGTGCATGCGGCGCTGTAGGGGAGTAATGGCGGTGTCATTTCTTGCTCCTAAAGCCACCCTAGCCGACGTTTAGGGTATGGGAGGTACTCGTGCAAGGCCATGCCCTAGTGCACGTCTACACCCCTTTTCCTTGTCGTCCGCGCATTGTGTTTTGTGCTTTGCCGCTCAAACATGAGTGGTGCAAACCACGACACTTTCTTGGCCTTATAAGCACTCTCAATGCCTCTGGTATTTCTTTAGACCACCATCAAGCTTCATTCTCAGTATTGGAGCCTAACACCTCAAAAATGGCAAATCGCCATTGTTGACCCGTGAAGCTTCATTGGTGTTCTTGGTGTTCCAGTGGTCCTCCTTCATGTTTCTTTGCCCTAACCTTATCTATTTACTTCCTTGAACATTTCCCCTCACTTGATTTTGGATTTGATTCTCAGGAATTGTCCAATTTGGGGTTTGTTCAAATTCGGCTGAATTTGGTCATCTTCTTCCTCAGCTCAGGTGAGTGCTCCATTTTCCAATTGCTTGCTCATGTAGCTTCTGTGAATCATTATGAAGCTATTTTTGATGCTTTGGTATCACTCATTTGGCTCAGGGTGTCGTTTTCAACCTTTCTTCTTCATGTCCGCGAAGCTTTCACCGTGATCAAGCATCTCCGCCATCTTCAAGCTTCTTGTCACTAAGGTAGCTTCTTATTAGTCCTTAGAAGCTCGGCACCCGCACCTAGGCTCGCATGGAGCTCATCGCGATTTTCATGTTTAGCGATAGCTCCCATTTTCGTTTTCCGGCTAGCGGCGTTCTAGTCCTCGCCGCGAGAATGCTACCATTAGGTTAAATCATGTTATTGCGAATCCATTTTGGGTCTTGTTCGGCGCCGCCGCGGCCAGTGTCGCCGGCGATTTGCCATTGAACTCACTCGGGTTTTGCCGGCACAGCAGCTCCCGTTTTCGTCATCTGATTAGGACACATTAATTGCTAATCATTAGTTATTAATTATGTCTTAATCGTTGTGTTGAGCCACTGACTAGTGGGGCCAATATCCTTAACTCGCTCTCTGGTTCAATCCCGCACTGTTCCTACATCATTAATGCTAATCATTGGTTAGTTAATGTGTCGGCGTTAAATCGCCGGAATCTCCTCCGGTCATTGTCTTGTGGGCCCGAGGATTAAAATCAAATTCCGTGAGTCATTAGTGCCTAATTAATGGTAATCATTGGAATCATTAAATTACGTCGTAACCGCCACTCTCGATCGACAAGTGGGCCCGATGCGCGCACGTGGGTTAAACCAACAGCGTGGGTGACTTCGAAGTCACCGACATGCGGTCCCACATGTCAAGATCTTCCTTGAACTGCGGTCAATATCTACCGTTCGTTTTTAGATCTGCGGCCGAGATCGTGAGTGCATTCGGACCCTCCGGATGCCTTGATCATTCTCGACCGTCGATCTTGAGATCAACGGCTGAGATCGTGTGTGCAATCGGACCTTCCGACCGTTGGTGCGCTCGGACCGTCCATCGCCAGATCTGCGGCTGGGATTGGCCCAAGCAACCGCACCGTCCGGATGCATACACCTTCGTGAGCCGTTGGATCGTGATCCAACGGTGGGCTCCGATTAGGTTTGGCGCGCGTGCGCTGTTTTCGGCGCGCGTGAGCCGTAGGATGTTAGATCAAGGGTGGCCGAGCGTCCACGTCGTTTTCTTTTAATTGGGTGGTTCTGTATTTCGGTAAGTAATTGTTTAACAACTGAAAATGATATAAAAACTTTAGAAACTCATAACTAATTCATTTTAACTACTTTTTAGATAATTCCAACGGTAATAAATTATGTTGTCACTTTAGTTTATTATAAAAATGGATTTAAGCATGTTCCAGTAGCAGGAAATTGTTTAGTTAAGAATAGCTTGTTTTCTGCTATTTTTATATATTCTAGAATTGTATTAAAACTTGGAAAATGCATATCTTTTTCTGTATATCTGATAATTGTATGATTTTAACTTTGATAAATTTGTTATTAACTAAACTTTAATCTAAAAATGGTGGAAGGCAAGCAGTTTGATCATGTTAATCCCAATATTTTAAGTATTTATGTTGATTACAAATTCTATGTATGCATTGCTACTTTGTGTTAATAGTTGGCCTAGTAGATGCATTCCTTAGCAAATGATTATCCTCTACTACCATGAGCCTAGGTTACTTGCTGTGATTTAGAGTTCATGGATGGGCTCTTGTCACTTAGTAGTTGCGAATTAATTGCTTAGCCATGCTTAGTTTGGTAGAAATGGCGGTTATCGACTTGTCGATAACCTTGATCATAAAACTTATTATGATTATGATTTCCACCTTGTGCCTTGTCTACTTATGAAAACTAAAACTGAAAACAAAATGATTTATGCTTGGGCACAATGGTATGATGGTGTGATTTTGGGTGTGATGGAATGGTGCCCGGTCAACAAGGACCGAACATCTTGTTACACTAAACCAAGCATTTTAGCGTGCTAACCACATTAAAGGGTATGGGACCTCTCTTGACTTAGTACTTTGGCGTGTATTGGCTCAGTCGCGAGTCGCAGGAGGGATGGTGTTGGGAGCATTGTAGTGTCCAGAAGACTTCACCGTGATGGGATTTGTTGTCTTTCGGCTTGCAATGTAAGCATATGGGTTTCTATCCATATGAGCGGCTCGTAGTTAATACACAAGATTGGAAATGTCTCGTAGGACTTAGCCGGGCGGCATACCTTCTAGTGTGCTTGTGGCTTGAAGGCGGTGCAAGTGTGGGTACATTGGTACACCTGCAGGTTAAAACTATTCGAATAGCCTCGTCTAGGTTATGGACACGCTTGGCAAGGTCTTTCAAGAGTTAGACTACAACCTTTTAAATTAAAACTTGATGGGTGGTACGAATCGGGATTCGTGCTATGTTGTGGTGGCTATTGGGATAGTCATTTCCAGTGGTTACTTGTATGTATCTTTACTTACATTACTTTGATAACAAAACAGATTTGCAAACTTGCTTTTGAAATATATTACATTATTGCAAATAAAGTTGGCTTCATGCAAAATGAGACATACAACCTCCACCTAAATAAGCTTGCATGTAGTTTGTGAATAGGTCCGCTATTCCACACGTCGATCTTCGGTACAAAGACAATCTTTGTACTCGGTTGCTACGCTTAATTATTTTGTTGCAGAGGAAGAAGGTGAGCACGAGGGGCCTCACTTTTGCGGTGTGTTGTGGTAGCTATGGGCGACTAGCTTAGCGGCCCGGTCGGTTGCCTTGTGGGTGTATGGCTAACAAGTCGACTTTTGTTCTAGCCATCTTATGGCGCTTTTGCTTCATTGTCATTCTTGTATATTGTTCTATTTGGCAGTCGGCTCTCTTTTGTAATAACTTTACTTTATGTATGTCGTTGTTGAACTTAGTAATATTTGTTGTATGGAAATGATGTGTAATTTTGTGATGATGTGCATATGCTGCAATTCTGGGAAGCATATGTCCATCGAGGCTTAGAATGTTTAGTTAGTAACACTAGAACTATTTGGAGGTTAAGTGTTACTAGTTAAATGTTCCGGGTCCTCACATAAACTATCTCTCCAACCTTGGAATTCGAATTCATCGCATACCACACGGTCTCAACCATCTTCATTTAACATCCTCAAGTTAGGCTTAAACCGAAATACATCATCACCTCCAACTTTCAAGAATAACACGTCAGAATCCTCAGTGCACCCGCTCATGAACTACATCAGACGGGTTCTATCGACAATCATTCCACTACTCAGAATACTCCAGGTGTCTATCTCCTCTACACACAAAATCTTTGGGCGACCAAAAGTTTAGCATGAAAAAGGAAGCCCCAAATTTAACCTCTAAGACCTCTACAATGAATTCTTCTTATAACAAATAATGAAATCATCGGATTAAATCTCTAAGATCCCCACAATTCCGACATACTCACTCATTGACATCATCAGGAATCACTCATACAACATCGCGATACTTTCAACAGTGTTACCCTATAAAATTGATTACGGTTTCCATACATTTGATAATCCCCAACATTTCAACATGAACCAAGGTTCTGGAACTACACTATACCATAGGTCCTACTTAGTCGAACAATATACAATTTTACTTCGAAACCATACATTCCATCTGAATCAACTTCCCTCCAAGAGGTTCAGGTCAAAATCAACTCATCTTCTATTACTCCTCCAATAGCTGGGTAGCAAAATCTCACCCCTACAATCACTTAACCACCACCAAACAATTAACAACTTACGAGTTGTAAAGTTTTGCAACACAAAACTATTGATCCTTTCTCAAAAGAAAGAGGCGAACAAGGACAAGTTTCACCGCACAGGAAAATGTTGCTGCTCACAGTGAGCACGAAACCAAAAGAAATAATCTGGTAATGAAGATCTGGAAAAACAAAAATTGAGTTCACAGCGGAGGGCACGCATCCCTCGAAAAGGGAATAGCAAATAACCACCATTAAGAGAAATAGCATTGCGATTGAAACTCGACAACTCTTGAGTGAAAAGAGCAAAAAGTTTATGAACAATTCAAATAACCACAAGTTACAAAACTTGACTCAAATTCTCAAATATTCCTACTGCACTCTTTCCTTTAACACTAAAATTAATTCTTTCACTAACATCGCTTTGCCACAACGAACCAGATAAGGTCTTTAGTCCAAACCACAATGACTAATTAAGAACCAGTAAAAAAAAAATCTTCAATACGTCATATTTGTTCAAAACAGTTCAACTACAGGAGAAACATGAGATCCAAATAATCTCAGTCACCAAACTCGAAACATTTCCAATTACGGGATTTCATGAAAAGCAAGTAGATTATTCTCCTCTTAAAGGAACCAACATAACTTCTTTGATTGCAACCTCACGTTGTCAACTCAAACCAAAGAGCCTTTAGAGTTAAACCACACCAATCTCTTAATAAGCAACAGGACAATCCAATACCTTAATTTATTTAAAATAATTTCAGCTACCAGATGATTCAATAGCTCAAAGAAAAATATCACAAAAGCTAAACTTGAAATATTCCCATCTAAACGATATCACCAAAGGCGATCAAATTACTATGGGTATTAACATCAATTTCACAACAACAATTAGAAACACTTCGAAAGACCCACGTGAAAAGAATGGGTCGATTCATTCCCAAAAGAAGAGACAAATGGAAACGACTTTCACCAACTAGAAAACCCATCTACCACTCGCACTGAACACAGGACCAAGGAAAAAAACCAATTAAGCAATGAATTCAGATAACATAAGTGGAGTCCACAGTTGAACGCATAAGCCTCACAAGAAGAGAGTATCGAACCTTAACAGATAAGAACAAATAAGTATTCAAAATCGAAGCACTTGCATCACTGAAGAACCATTATAACTTTGCAACATATCGTTACTCGATAACTTTGTTTACCACATAAAGCTTGAACCCCCAAAAGGTCATGAACACAAAACTTAAAATTTGATCATTTAGGAAATATCACCATAGGTGATCAAATTACTTTGAGAATTAACCTCAATCTCACATTCTGACGATTTAATAACATCGACAACATACACTAGTACCAAGAATCATCAAACTTTATTACTCCATCCTAAAAGTTCCCAAAGGGAACACAAACCACAAGGTTGAAACAAATTTATTATAACAAGATTATGCTAATCAATATCAATATCACAAGGCACGATAGCAAAGACTACTTACGAAATTAATCTACTCAACTATTGGTGTTGCTTAACACCTTCTTCAGCACTCATTAACAATCGATGATGGTATTAATCATGTGTGTACATACAGTACTAATTCCATTTGCAATCACATAACCATATGTAAACATAGATTCACATTTCACCTTTGTTCAGAAATCATTTCAAAACATGATTAAAGATTCACTAACATAATTTTCTATAAACAAGGTTTCACGAATCGATACACCAGCACCCATCTGGTCCTTTATGCAAGTGTCAACAATTTTAGCATACTAGGAAATAGACAAATCTAGCTCTTACGTAAGATCTATAGGTTCTGAATGGATGTGGACAGTCTTTATTTAACATACACCATGTATCAAATACAAGGACATTTCAAATTAATCAATTTCATTTTCATGGATGGTAGTTAAGAATAATTGATTTGCATCATGCTAATAACCCAACTTGGTAACTCATATCGTAACAATTTATTCGTTTAGTTATAACTTCTCATTTTAAGCATAGCAAGACATCACAAAAGGATTCTAATACCTTACTTCAGCAAAAGAGAGACTTCAAACCTCAACGCTCGAAGTAATCCAAAAGAAACGCATAAAGCCAAAGCTTTCCCATGCAAACGAACTTACAGTGAAAACTCTCACTAACCAAGCTATCAAACGAGTAAATGAGTCATTCTTTTTTTTCAATGAGAAAGAAGGAGCAACCATGAAAACATCAATTTTGCCAATTGACAACGACGACAAGTGGTAAAAGCAACTCAACAGTCGAAAAGCAATAATTATTTCAGAGAACCAAGAGGGATCTATTGAAAACCATAAACTATCATGAACCACAAACCCAGGAGAAATTCATCAACCACCACAGGACAAGAATTGCCAAATTCAGAAATGAAGGAAGAGAACAACTTTCTAAAGCAACTCACACTTAGCACCTGAAACGATGATACTCGGGGTAACTACTCCTCTAACCACGTCTGAATGACAGTGGTGTAACACAGTGAATCGGAGTAACAACCACGACCTCCACTCCTTATCATCCGATAACAACAAGCTTCACCAAAATACTCAACTATGAATATATAGGATCATCTCATGACAATCATAGTATTAGTTCATAGATATTGAATATCATAGCAGATCATATATTACCAACAAGGATGATAGTACAGAAGCAATTCAACAATTGCTCAACAAAATGAAACATAATAACAGATATTGCGGAAGTAATGTAATTTTCCAACCCCACCTACTGTGCACAGTGTGTCAATTTAATAACTTAATTACCACGGACCTAAAGCCCGCTCTGATACCAACTGTAACACCCTCGCTATTCGGAAGCCAAGATGTCACCTAAAACATCTAACATACATCCATAATGCGGAAGAATTTGAATAAAATCAACTAATGCTAGTATCAAAACAACCAAGACATGATGAAGGTATCCTTCCTTCACCATCTAATCTATTTATTTTAGTTCATTGATAATGAAAGTTCACATGCAGTAATAATTCAACATCAATGTGGAGAAGGTATCCTTCCTTCACCAATTATAAATTTATTATTACAGTTCATCATTAGCGAATGTAAGATAGAACTAAATTTAATCTTGAACATGAATTGGATGATGTGAACAAGTAGTGCGTGTCTACTCCCTCCCAAGTGAGCCAACATCAGGGGTTACCTAAAATAAACAAACAACGCAAGAGTGAGTCCACGACTCAAAGCAAGTCTGATGAAAGAGACAGAACACATAAACAAACGAGAACATCACCATTTAAGAATGCGAATATTGCATCGAATGAGCACTTAAGAAAAACATGAAATGAATGAATGTAATCAAGGATGGACTGCACACATGCCTATACTGGTATAGCTAGTGACACACCGTCGGTGTACACTTAAGCCCGCATCTTAACAAAAATGCGGGGATCCAATTCCGTATGAAGAACGTTTCATACGGGTGTCCAAAATTGCCCATTCGGAATTAATGGGTCTTACATGCCCATCCTGGAATTGATGGGTCTTTCAAATCCACTCCCGTGGACGGGACATGACAATGTCCAACATTGCCCACATTGGAATGGTGGGACTTGAAATCCACTCTCGTGGATGAAACATACAAAATGAATGTATAACATGGATTGAGAATATTGAAAGACATGATATCTAAACATGGATATAACACATATATCAAAACATAAACAATCCACCTTCTCATGAATTATATGGAATCACAACAAGATCATAAAACATTCATCAATCACAATCAATAAAGGTGGCAAGGTACTTGCCTTCCGAAACAACTCGCGTAGTAGGTAAAGAGGATGTCCCTAAAGCGAAGCCTCTCTGCCTACATAAGTAAGTACTCGAAATAAATACAACATAACATAGCGCTTCCATTAACGTTCTACAACGACTTCCGACAGTTCACAATTAACTAATTAGCTCTAATCTGAAAGCAGACTACTCAGGCACAACCCAAACTGGACAGCAGAGCGGTAAAAATCATATCTATTGGTCTGGGACTCGGAATGAGGTGAGACCAATTTCTATGGATTCTTAACTGACATATCTACAATACTCTAGTTGACAAGGTAAGCCAATTCGGCAAATTTAATTTACTAACAGATAAATGAAACAGCGGAACAGAATCTGTCCAGATCTGTCTAACAAGCATGGACAGCAGCACGGTATCGGACATAACTTTTTATTGGCTAAACCAAAATTGGTTTTCTTTAACAATATGAAAATCTAAGAACAAAACCTACTAAAGTCTAGTTGGGCAAAAGTTCAGATTTTGCCTTTAACAAAATTTGGCCCACGGCTCAAATCTGTTGACTGAATTAATAGACAGAAATATCGGCTAAAATAAAATATCCATAACTTTTGTTGTACAACTCCAAATTGGATGTTCTTTAACAATCTAGAAAGATTATCAAATCCTCTACCATAACCTAATTGGGATGAGACCCTGATTCGTCCATTAGCATACCCCTATTTTAAAAGACAACTCAAAAGGTAATTCTCGTCACAATTCTGGACAGCAGATAGTAAATCTATCATAACTTTTGACTCGAAAGTCGGAATGAGGTGATCTTGGCGGCCACCAAAAGCTAAGAGCATCCTCTAAATAACTCTAGGAGATCAAAATCACTAATTCTGCCTCTAAGCATACGAAACAGGCCGCGCAAGAAACTGGACAGAATTGAAATTACAGCACACAGCACATGATCCTAATCAAAATCGCCTCTACGATTAACCAACAACGACAACCGAGAACCGTTACCCTTGGAGCACCAGGAAGACAACGAAGATCCTTGTAGAGGATGACCCTCAATCCCCCCCTTCTTAATCAACAAGTCCGCGAAGCTCCAGCCCTTCCTTCGCGAGAGGCCGACAGCGGGGAGATCGGCATCAAGGAAAGGGAGGCGCTCATCCATGGATGGGCAGCTCCAAGGGAGGAGATGGAAGGGCGCAAGGGAGAGGGAGGGGTAGGGGTGGCGGCTGCAAGAGGGAGGGGGAGGGGAAGAATTCGGCCAAGGGGTGGGGGTAAGGGCAGCTAGGGTTTAGAAGGAGGGGGCGGCTTGGGCCTTGGGCCCTAGGGCACCTTTCCCCCTTAATGGCCCACTCCTGGCCGGCCAAAGGGATGGATGGGCTTGGGCCGGAGGTCCACACTCCAAAGATCCCCAAAACTTTGAATTTAATAAAATTTCCAACTCCCGAATAAAATTCTCTCTAATCTTTATTACTTTTGCTATCGAATATTGAGTAAATTCCCTCTACGAATAGTATTCTCGCTAAATGTAATTTGGGGTATTACAACTCATGTATGTAATGCCGATGATGCAACTCTTTCAGCTGATACCGATATAACAGAGTGTTCACCCGTCGATGACACATTCTTCCTCCACCTTCTTTAGGGTGGGGTCCCTACCTTTGTAGGACTTTAACATAGAGCACGCCAGAATAGCTATACACATGGCATTACTCACCGCCCTGGCTCATATGCAAGCAAATGATGCAAATGATCACTATCAATTATTAACATTACCATGTCATTCCCATGGTAATTGCATCATCATATCATAATCTCAATAAATCATCAACTTTTCATGTCATAACCTCATCGAACCACTATCATCATAACATCATGGAATTTAAATAAGCAATAGAAAGCATAGATAAATGTCATATTAATCCAATGGTAGAGACAATGGTTGATAAAGCGATGTCCACCGCTTTACCAAGCACTTGCCTTTTAGCCTCTAGAAACCGAGTGATGTAAATGTGGCAATGTACTTAAGGCAACACTCCCTAGACAAACTGTAACACCCCACCCGAATGTCACCTAAACTACTCTAGCTATCAATTTAAACCATATTTAAAAATAAATTACAGCAAGCATGCAAGGAATAAAATCCCATCAATGGGTCACAAGTGAAACCAAAAATATCAATTAAAAATCCACTACAAATAAATCAAGTAAGAATCTGACCATTAACTAAACAATTAATAGCTTAAACTGAAACAAGCTAATATATAATAAACCCAAGTTCCATGTAGCAATTTCAAAATCATCAAGTCCAATCACGAATAAACTCCAAATGAAATACTCATGTCTCTAGATGATATAAAGCAACCATTATATAAAATCTGTGATAAATGCATGTGAGAATTCATGTGCTAGTCCATCCCCATGCATATCGCCATCAACGGTTACCAAAAAAACAACAATAAAGCAAAAAAATGAGTCCACGACTCAGCAAGTATAAGATACAACGATAAATAAATAGGTTCATTAAAAATTTAAGACACCATCATTATTCCCATCCATCTTAGTATCAAATCTCATCAATATCTTTCTCATGAATGCAAATGCTATGATTCAACTCAGCAGCTGATACCGCTATAGCGGAGTGTTCACCCATTGATGACACACTCTTCCCCTACCTTCTTGAGGGAGGGGTTCCTACCTCTGTAGGATTTTAATATGGAGCATGCCGGACTAGCCATAATCATGGCAGTACTCACCTCTCTGGCTCTTATGCAAGTGCATGATGCAGTTGTACAATATTCATTATTAACATTACCATACCATCCCTATGGTAATTGCATCATCATATCATAACCTCATTAAATCATCAATATTACCATGGCAAGTAAATGAGTTTAATGAAAGCATAATTAAATCACATGATAATTAAATAACATGATATGACAATGACCCGTCGTTCACCGTTCTACTATGCACTTACCTGTTAGCCTTTAGGAACTAGGTGATGCCATGGCGGCACGGTGCTTGAGACAACACTCCCTCGATAAGCAATTGAAACTCACTCAAAAAAAAACATATCATAACAGTACCAAAACATCAAACAAAATAGGTAGAATTGTCGCTCTTAACCCAATGATAAAACGACCATAACTTTCAATTGTAAACTCCAAATATAGTAAGCCATATATTTTGTGGAAACCCCATGAAATTACCCACAATATTCTAGTTATGCAAAACTTCTAAATTTATGGTTTAGGTCCCTGTTTCCAACCCCGAAGGTTAAACCAGAAAATATCATAATAGTCAACTTCACATTTTCATACCTATTTTTCTCTAGCATGAAAATAGTAAAAAAAATGATATTTTTGAAATCTATTGAGAAATATCTAGCCTATTGTAGTTATAACCATAATTAAATTATTTCATCTAATGTATGTATTTAACCCATCTTTACGACAGGTGCCACTAACAATGGATTTCTGGACAACAACCTTCCCGATGCCATATCCTTTTACTCACAACTCCAAAATTACTGATCTAGACCTTCTTGGAAAGATACTAAAATTTCCTACTACTTTTCAAAACTAGGGCTTCTGCAGCACAGTTCGATGAACTAGGGCTTCTCAAAACCTCTAACTCCCATGACCAAATCGATCTACCACATGAATAAACATTACTCAACGATCAATCTAGGGACTATCAGATCGTTACCCACGAACACAAACAACGATCAACACGACGGAGCACAAACCCTCGCTTTTCTTCCTCTACCTCCCTTCTCTTCCTTCCTCCCTTCCTTATTGTCCCTTCCTCTAGTAGATCCTCGTTGCCCTTCTCCTCCCACTTGCCTAAGCCGACAGCAACCACCTAGGCAAGGAAGGCGCACATGTAGGGCAACACGAGGTGGCGGCTAGTAGAAAGGTCAGGGGCTCCCCCCCCCTCTCCCACCTCCTCTCCTATTATTTGGGTTGGCCGGTCCCCCTTGGGCCATGGGCCAAAAGCCCACTATTTTTTAGATTTAATTATTAATTACTTCCTCTAATTCGTTAATTGATTATATGAATAAACGAAATATCACACAAACAATCAACAATACAATCAAAATATGCCACAACAGAACTGAATCATCAAACAAATTACTATCTCACCTACACACAAAACCAGCGCTCTTAACTCAACTTCACCAGACGACCTACTAGCTGTCCTAGTGATCAAATGACCATAACTTTCACTTATGAACTCCAAATATATCAAACTTTATACTTTCTAGAATCTACACGAAATTCCACATATTATCTTAGTTATATAAATCCTCCTATTTTGATATTTAGGTTCCCGTTTCCAACCCCGAAGGTCATATTGGAAAGTATCAGAATAGCAGACTTCACTTTTTCGTAACTATTTGTCTACAACATGACAATAGCAAACCATAATATTTATGTAATATAATAATAATTATCAAGCTAATTATATTTATGACTATAATTTAATTTTAACATGTAATACACGTAATTATGCAATCTTCACAACTGCTGTTCTTGGCGACGGAATTCTGGACAGCAACACTTCTGAGTCCATAACCTTTTATTCACTAATCCAAATTCGTTGATCTTGGACTCTCTAGAAAGCTAAGGAAATTTATTATAGCTTTTCTAACTAGATGAAATCCTAATTCTGGGCATAGTTACCCCAAATTCCCCCCGTAAGGTTCTGCAGCACAGCTTAACAAACTAGGGCATCACGAACAACTACCTCCCGCAACCAAACCAATCTACAACGTGATCAAACATTACTCTCATATCAATCTAGGGATTACCAAAACGTTACCCACAAAAAATCGACGAGGATCACTAACCCTAGTTTTCCTTATCATCTTTCCCTCCTCTCTTTGTCTCCTCCTTTCTCTTCCTTGCCTTCTCTTCCTGGTTCCTTTTCTTGTCGGCTGGTTCTTCCTCCCTTGTTTCTCCTTCGTAGACACCACTACCACCACCACCAGTAGTGCAGGGGGCAACAGGAGCGACACAAGAGTGGTAGGGATAGGCGTGGGGGAGGCTACAGGGAGGGGTCGCTGGGCATGAGGGGAGGTTGCTGGGGCTGGCGGCTAGGGCTTGGCCAACTTCCCCTCTCTTTGTTATGTGGGTGGTCGGTCCCCCTTGGGCCATGGGCCAAAGGCCCATTTCTTTTACCCTAAACCCATTGATTTTTGAATTTTAATTATTAAATTCCAATTTGGTAATTCCTATTTCTTGATATTTAAGCGGGTTATGACACACTTAGTCACATGCCAACGGAAACGTGTATTAGATGACATTATCAGTTGATTATGTCTTATGGGTAAAGTTGTACAACCTATCTATAGTAAAATTGTTCGAACAACCATGTCCCCGGTTATGTACAACGCCCAGAGATTTCACATGAGGTATAGATTTTTCATAAACTTTTGGATAATGGATGGGTTAGGAAGTGAATTGATAGTTAACTTGTTGTTTTAATACAGTTGTCTGCTCTATCTATTTATTTAATTCAATCATGCTTCACAATCTATTTACTTTATTTAAATTCAATATTTGCTTTTTGAAAAAGAACCATATGGTTATGCCTTTGTTCAAGCATTGCATGAATATATAATTGCATATTGTTCCATATGACTTGATGAGTATTCTATGTACTCATTGCTATATACATTGTTGCTCAGTTGAGGAAGAACCGGTTAATCTAGAGTTCTACGAGGACGGGTACTATGAAGACTTTATGAACTAGAATGTGTTTCCCAATCGATTGTCTATGGCAATGTCGAATGGCTATTTCAAGTTATTTTATTTCCGCTGGAAGAGTTTATTAAGCTATACGTGGCAGGTTATGTAGACCTTGACCATAAGGTCATGTTGATATTATTTAATATTAATTTGCTACTCGTTTAGTTATCTCATTGAATGATTGATATTGCATTTAAGTTGTCATTGTGTGCACTAGCGTGATCCTGGACTAATGCGGAATACAAAGAGGATTTTAGATTTAGTAATTTGGGTCCAGACAACTGCCTTCTTGATGAATAAAACAAGATAACAGAGTATTAATAGCATTGCGTTAATGAATCTATTAAATCTGAGCATTGCTAGTGACTAACCATTATCTTTCTTAAAGCCTATATTGTCAACTGGGCTAGTACTTTTCATCTTTGCAATTCTGAAAACATGATATGTTTTAACCCACACTGGACCACTGTTTTCTGTGCAACAAGGAACAATCAACTAATCAAGGCTCAAGAACTCAGGTAGTTAGCATAGCAATGATTGTTAAAACTAGATCTGGACATGTTACTCATCAAAACATACATGGATATCTAGAACTTGGCATAATCCTAGAATTGTTCCTAATCATTTTTATTCTTAACCCAATGAGATTTTGATGATTTTTTATCTACCATGCTAGTATTTTAGTCAAGACAGCACGTATGCTATAAAAGAACATCTACTACAATACTTAACAGTATCTAGCTCCACTACTTTATGTCCCACATAATGAAAGGCTAGCCGATTACCCGTGTGTTGCAACATATCTCAAATAAACATATATATATATATATATATATATATATATATATATATATATATATATATATATATGTGTGTGTGTGTGTGTGTGTGTGTGTCTAAAATTGAAAAACAAATATGCATAAGGTAATTATCCTTGCATCTAAAAGTTGCATACAAAATTCATATCGATCAACAAGCCACGAAGAGTCTTACCATAAACTAAATGTGCATATGATTTAACTGTCCATAGAAGATACTTATAGTAACATGCATATATGCATATATCTATCTATAAAAGATTCTACCAACTCATGAGGTGAGGAAATAGATGGCACCAAGTCCTTCATTTATAATAGTAAGATGAGAAGAGAGTGATCTAAACCTGTATATGCTAGTTTCTTTATGAAACGCTTGTATTAATCACACATAAAACATGGAAACATATTCGGTTTAATTCTATTTGACTGCCCTTTGATTTACATGGTTCTCAATCAGGGGTTTTTTAATCGGCCGATTATCGTTTGTATCGGTCTGCCCCCCCCCCCCCCACCCCCAGAAGCAAACCGGATCCGAATTTGGGAGTTCGGATGAATTTTGTTAAAAAAAATCAAATTTACTTGAATTTTGTTCAGTTGATGAATGAGTGAAGTAATACAAGCTTATCCCAATCTTGCTACCATGCTAACTAGCTCAGTTGATGATTTTTTGTTCGAATTTGATTTTTTAAAAAATTTAAAATCAGAAGAAAAAAAACTGATTTTTTTTGAAATTTTTGGCCGAAATTGACCGAAAATTTTCGATCCTACCGGCCGTATCGGACCCGGTAAAAAAAAACTGGCCGATAAAAAAAATAACTGTTCTCGATTACTAATCTGGATGCAAATAAAAATGATGGATGCTGGCCACCGGTGAAACTGATTGAAGGCGGCTGCTTATGCTTCTAAACGGTGGTGTGGTGGCAGCATGCATGGTGGCCAACTCAATCCTCCCAGCCATCTCCCTTGCATGCATGGTGACAAGTACCCCTAGAGCCAGCTTTAGCTTCTTCCTTCCCCACGCATTAAAGTAATCAAGTTTTCTTAGAGGTTTGATCTTTAATTTTTCTGGACTGCAGTGTAACTTGCAGTAAAGTTGAGAATCAAACTGTAAAATTTACAGTCCTGGCTGTCGGTTCAGGGCTGTATACCAGGCCCTATCAGTTGTGGCTTGTATGTATCTTGTAATTGGGCTCGTTGTGTGGATTTGTATTTTACAAATCATGTAGCACTTTGGTTAAAAGATTTGGGATCCAATCCGTGATGCCCCCTCTTTTTCAATTTGCTGAATTTATTCATTATTCTCTACCTCACTTGGATTTTATTTGAATTGAATTTGAATATAGCTTCCAGTGCCAAGTGCATCCTCTCTTGCTAGCGAAAGAAAGTAACAATGTGATGCAATGCAATGCAAAGAACAACGACCTAACAAAATAAGGTTTTCGCCGTGGCTCGACCAACGTAGCTCTCTAGTCGGTATGCTCGAGTCAGTAGTCTGACTCAACCTAGGTTAGGTTGGGATATTACAAAATCCAATAGCTAGATTCCTTTTGTTTTTTATTTTGAAATTTAGCTATTTAGAGATTTTATTTTGAAATTCATATGAAAATCAAATTATTAATTTTCTATACTCTCAAAAAAATTGCTACTTTTATTTTAAATTTTGAATTTTAGTTTTTTATTGTAGTTATCATGAACTCTTTTTTTTAATCTATGTAGTTATAACTCGATCCACTAGATAGATGATTTACTTTGGAATTCATATGAAATCAAATTACTAGTTTTCTATACTCTCAAAAAATTGCTAGTTTTATTTTTTATTTTGAATTTCAGTTTTTTATTGTAGCTGACATGAACTCTTTCTTTTAATCTACGCCATTGTAACTCGGATCCACTAGATAGACAACTAGATTTTGTTTTCCTTTATTTTTCATTATATTTGACATGAATGATTTATTTCAATATAAACCATTATAACTCGGATGGACAGCTATATCTTTTTATTTTTTGCCCGATTAACGTGTAAATTTACTCGGGAGTCTAATTCGTATAGGCATAGATTGATTGATTGATCACGATGACCACATAAGATCCAGAGGTCAAAGCAAGGAGGAGACATGAAAGGATGCCAGTTGCGTTGGTCGGAGGTTCTTAGCCCCTGGCTGCGAAATGGTCATCCGCATAAATAGTTTCTTTTCTTTTGGAATAATCAGAGAATAGTTTAGGTCAGTGGGGGTACGATAGGACAGCGAAACGGGGCTCAAAATAATGCCGCCGATCAGACGAGACGCGACGGCAACGCAAGTCGCCATCCAATGATCAAACGGAGTATATGCACATAAATTATCCCATCCCCTCTCCAATAATTTTTTTTACATATCACATATGTATCAACGACCAGGCAATGCTGGCCCACTAATTCTACACGTCAACAATCGGACAAGCCGCACCTGCATACGTTCACCTATACCAGTGCTGCTTTTTTTTTCCTTTTAGTTATTTAGCGTGACGGCTCCATATAGTTATTCTACTATTGCACTAATATTGCATGCTGTGGTAGGCAAAATGGAGAGGTTATTGGCATGTTCTTTCTTGGTTGTTCTGATATAGAGGCAGATGGGAACGGGAGCTGACAAAATTTAAGGAAACTAGAGAGCTTTATGGGTAATTGTTTTAAAATTTGAAAGTATATACCCAAAATTAGGGCATTTAACTTTCAAAAAAATCCCAATTCAAACATCGCGATTTCCTATTGAATATAATAAGCAGATGTCAAAAAATCGCAAACAACTATCACTGAATGTTTATTAACGTCTAAAATTAGTCGAGCTAGTCAAAACAATATAAATTCAAATTTTCAAAAAAAAAGTTCGAATTTCGAGTCCAAAGTTTCACTAGTTAGAAAGTGTTCACTAATTGGCATTACTGAGTTGAAACTTCAAATTTCCCTGTTGAAAGTTTAGATCTTCGAGTTGAAAGTTCAAATTTTCATGTTGATTGTTTTGATTGCTTAGGAAGTAAGTGTTCACTAGTTAGTTAACTAACAAATGTTTATTGGATAGATGCTTGTTGATGCGATCTATGCACGGTCGATGTAGCCGCAAGCGCATAGATCAATTGTAGCTTTTCACCTAAATACTCAAGAGAATCGAAGTGTGAGTGGAAGATGAAAAGTGGAAGTCTATTGCAAGGAGAGGTTAGATAATACAGTTTCAACCCCAAATATACGGATTTTTCTAACGTATGCAGTAACTATATTCATGTCCATAAACTAGCATGCAAGGTTCCACTATATCGATCTAATCACCATGATCAAAATGACTAGCTAAAATGATATAAAGAGCTCTAATGGATCGAAAGAAAATAAATTCCATGAAATAGACAATTTAAAAATAAATTCCATGAAATAGACAATTTCAAGATGGAAATAGAAGAAGCAACTAGAAGTAACTAGAACAATCAACCATAAAAGATAATTAGAGAGTAACTAGAGAATGACGAGAAGATACATGATTGACTTACAGGTCGAAATCGCAGCTTCGAAGCCTCAGCTACTAATTAGAGTCATCCCTAATTAGAGCATAATTAGAGGTGCCTCTAATTAGAGAGGCTAATTAGAACCATAATTAGATTGGTCAATTAGAGCCTTTAATCTAATTAGAGAGGCTAATTAGAGACCTCTCTAATCCCTAGACTAATCCTACTACTAGATAATATGGCTCCAGTGAGAGTGGAGAACTCAGCAATTGGACGTAGATGTTATAACACCCCGGTCCAACACGAAGCCCAAAATACCACTAAAATACACTAATAACAATTAACAATAAATTACACCAAGCATCTCAAAGATAAAACTCGTTCACGAGTCATATTAAAACAAGCATAATGATATGGCTATTATAGATAATTTGATTAAATAAATTATTCGTCCCTCAACTCTTGCCCTAGTTTAATTTTTATCTCTGAATTGTAATACCAGGTAAAATGCATCCTCGAACTGTCAATACCGTGCAAAAGATACCCCTTCGTTTGTTTTAGAGCGGTTTTGACCAGTGTTTCACCCATGTGGCTCGCTCGTAGTACTGTCACGTGGCACGAAACCACTCTCAAAAGGAATAAATGACGGTTTTTGCACGGTATTGATACTTGGAGAACACGTTTTATCCGGTGTTACAATTCAGGGACGAACTTTAAATTAGGGCAAAAGCTGAGGGACGAACAATGTACTTAATCCTAGATAATTAATCTCTAGGAAGCATAGTAAAATCCAAGATCAACGTAAAACCAATCGAATAAAGTCTATTAAATGAATAATCAACTCCAACCTATCATCTAAGCTATTCAATACCATCAAGTCCTAAAGATAAATCATCAATACCATCACGAAATTGCCTACAACTTCTTAGTTATGATGAACTTCTGAATCTACTGTTTTCTCCCCTGTTCCATCCCCGAAGATTGTCCCAAAATCCGTCAGGATAGACCACTTCACAATTTCGTATCTTTATTTCTAAAATTTGAAAAGATATGAACGATACTAGTTTTAGAAATTACTCAAAATTTCCTAACTTAATCAAGTTATCACCAAAATTTAATATTTTTTCATTTACTAGGTGAAAACAGCCCATCTACACGACATCTGCCAACGACGTCCGATTTTTGGTCTGCAACCTTCTCAAGGCCGTAATTTTTCACTCATTACTCCGAATCTAATCTTCTAGACCTTCCTGGAAAGCTAACAAAATTATATACATCTTTTCTAATTGGACTAAACTCTGAATCCAAGCCTAAACACCTCGAATTTCCCGCGCAAGGTTCTGCATCGAAAATTTGATGAACTAAGGCATGCTGAAAACTAATCTTCCCTTGGACAAAAAAATCAATGAATTGTAAAACGACTAATCCATGAAAAAAATGACTAATCCATGAAAATTCTAGGGATTAACAGGGGCTATCCTTGAAGAACACGAAGATGATCACAAGAACCTACGAATCTTTCTCTGTTCCTCCTTTCTTTCTTCCCCTTGCTAGCTGATTCCCTGTTGTCCTCCTCCCCCTTGTTCCCACCTATGGCCAGTAGTAAGGGAGGGGGTGACGGTGCCTAGAGGAAGGGGTAGGGATGGCGCAAGGCAGGGAGGCATGGGGAGGTGGTGCGGCACAAGGTAGGGACGGCTAGGGTTAGAGCTGCACCCCTGGCCCCTTTATGGCCGGCAGCCCCCCTTGGGCTAAGATGTCGTGGGCCAAGAGTCCATGGTCCAAGTTTTCTATATTTTGTGAAAATCCTCATTTAATTCCTTTAATTCCTGGCCTCTCTACTTCATTTAATCCTCCTAATACAATTCGGGATATTACAAATGTGATGGCTTGGAGTGCGCACCTAGGGTCCTATTTAAAGGCCAAGGGGTTGGAGGGTCATGGCTTGGACCTGGTAGAGTTGAAAACAACTGGTATAGCAAGTTCAAGTCGAACTCTCCTTCGAGTTCAAGTCGGTTTCCACTTTCCATATGCGCAGCCATTCTTTCGGAGGTGATATCATGGTCATCCAAACTCCAAATTGGATGCTTTTGGACTCTACATTGTAGCCCACAATAAGATCTACAACTTACTAGCTATGGGCGTTTTATGAAAACGCCGTCTTCTAGTAAAAAGTGTGTTGGGAGTTGACTCTGTTACGTCTCAGATTCTTCTGTGTAGCTTGCGTTTCTGGGCTCGTATCACCAATATAAGAACTCAAAATTAGTTCTGTGGGGACTCTAAATTGAACTACTCAAATAGATCTACAAGTTAGTAGTTTATGAGTTGTTATATTAGAAGTCATTTTGATTGTCTAAATCACGTTGCAAGATGACAAACAAATTCTGTCCCATTTGTTGGTGTGGCAAATATGAAATCTCCCAAATTCCTTATCTCTTTGGCTTTCCTTTCTTCAAGTATTATGTGGAAGCATCTGGAAGCAAGAAAATAAGTTTCCCTACTCAATTGTAGGTTCCACCATTTATTTCTCCTCGGGAATTGAGTGCGCATAGCAATTCTCCACACCATCATGTTGCCGACCTATCGAAGGCTCAATTTTCCATCATAACTTTTCCTCCTGAACTCCAAATTAGGCAAATAATATATGTGTTTCAATCGTCTTGACAACACATCATCTTAGGAGCCTACAAATTGGTATTTGAAAATGTATTGGTCATTAAAAGCTCATGGAAAGGATCTTTGAAACCCGTTGATTTGTCGATTCACTAGCAAACTTCTTCAAATGAATGATTTGGTATGAAAAGTACTTGAAAAGTTATATTTTGCATGCAATACAACACTTTTGCACGTATATCTCGAATATGGACGATGAGTATGCATAAAAATAGAAAATGATGTTGTGAGAGAAGATGAAATACATGTAAAAACAGCGTCAACAATGCTGCCAAGAAAAAACATAGTTTTAAAACCGGCCGGTGACGTACCAATCCAAAACATATTTATACCATAATAACTACGTTGGAAAATGTATACTTTCCCTTCGGTTGATTATATAAGCTGTATTTTGATCGAACAAAAGGTTAAGAAATATCAACAATTAAGAAATCCATGATAGAAAATGACTTGAGGGTTCATTTAGTCCTTTAGGATGATGAGAAATGATGGCTAATAAATGATTGGGAGAATGAAATTGTAGGATCGTATACCGCAATCAGAGGGGGTGATTAATTGTAGCGATTTCTTTCTTTCTTGCTGAAGATGACCTGCGTTGGATTGAACCGACGACTGAAGATACCATACTCGTATGTCGTACTCACCGTGCGCTGATCTGTTCTGCCTCCTGATGTTGTTGACGACGATCGAGTGATCGACACAGCACGTGATCGTAATAAGCATAGTCGACAAAGGAGAGTTATCTCACCACACACTGCTAGTTCCATGAGGTCTACAACAAGCTCCATGAGGTCTACGACCAGCTCTATGAGGTCTACAACCAGCTCCACTGGAAGCACCCATTGGGAATAGTACTCGAAACCAGTAGTACTTGAAACAAACAGTACTCGACCACCAACCACGCAGTGCAGCTTTCGACCATCGATCACGCACTGTAGCTTTCAACCAACAACCACGCACGGTAGCTTTCGACCACCGACCATGCACTGTAGCCTTTGACCACTCGGTACTCAGAGTGTTCGACCATTCGGCACTCTGAGCTATAGTACTCGTATCGTTCAACCACTCGTCACTTGGAGCTATAGTACTTTGAGCTACAATACTCATAGCTTTCGACCACTAGCAGTTGGAAACCTTCTATGACCACAAAGTTGAAAACCTTCTATGACCACGTAGTACTCGGTAGTCGAAAACCTTCTATGACCATACAGTACTACTCATGATGAACAGTAGTCGTAAAGAACAGTACTCAAATAAACCAACGGACGAAACATTCACAAACACAAATTCCAATGCAACCTAAAAGTCAATTATTCATCATCACAAAACTCACGACCAGTCCCCATGGTCTAACATAAATAAATATGATCAAAATAGATAAGCTAACATTAAGTTTACATTAATTCCATGGAAAGCTAAGAGCATCATTAGTGTATTGAATTGATATCGATTCAAAGTGATGCTATGTAAGTATTCAAAGAACTGAGCTTGTTTTTCTCCAATATATTGAACCAATTTCTACTAATAACTAGGACCAACGTTACATTAAAAATCATAAAAAATAATATCCTCTCAACCACACTCTTTCTTTCTCTTTCATAAATGAGTTGTTTTAATGCTTTGAATCGACTCTTAAGTAGAGTCTGGTTCTAGAAATTTTTTTGTTGGAATCAACCCCTCCAATGTATTGAATCGATTCAATACCTTCTCTCTCCTCCTTTGAATTGGATAAAACACAATATTGGAGATGGTCTAATATGCCTTATGAAATGGACTGGTGGGAATACAAGATTATATGGGCAATTAGTTCAAGCGAGCATTATGGCTTGTTTTGGATCGCATGAATTTCACGAGAAACAACCCCATTCCAGTAGGAATAATCTGGAAAATTCTTATGTTCCAATGGAGCAACTTTGTTAATTTGCATGCGGTGGTTTTCACTTTAATTTAGTTTATGGCTATTTTGTTTGTTGCCACATTTTTAGTATATACAAATTGGCAACTTCACCTTTTTTTTATTGTTCTTTGCTGGTTGTAGTGATGCAATACACTTTCTGATTGCCCTAGCCCATCTTGCCACAGTTATGACGAGTGGTTTGGCCGCTAAAACAAATTATAATTTACCACACTTTGGCAAACACAATGCAGAAAGCTGAAAATACTATCCCATTCATTTTTACTTATCGTTTTAGACATTGACACGTTCTCTAATACACATTTGATCATTATTTTTTAATTATATATTAGTAAAGGTTATTAAAAATGCAATGATATGAAAGTATTTTTTTTATAATAAATTCAAATAATTTTGTATATATTAATGGTCAAAATTTTAAAAGGTTGATTGCACGTATTCTTAAACAACATCTAAAAAATAAGTAGGGAGTACCAATTATGGCTATGACCTTGTCTAGGTGACTACGCCAACATCATAAAGCACTGTAACATCCTAAATTTGGAGTTATTTTTAAAGCCTTTAAAAATAAAAATAACTATTTGAATTTTCTTGTTTAAGTTCAAGTTTAATTTGATCTCACAGCTTTCCTCTCCAACTCCTGTCATCGCCTCCATCGTCGATCTCACCGCCAGTGTGTCCCCTTGCCTCCCCGTGCACATCATCTCGTGTCTCTTGCCTTCCTCTTCCGATTCTCTCCCTTCCCGTCGCCTTGGAGAGCCACCGTCATTGCCCTTCGTCCCCGACTCTGGTCTTCGTCGCGTCACCGTCTCTGTTGTCCTCCGGTCACCTTGAGCTGCTAGTCGTGTTCGCTGTGCCACCGCCGAGGTCGTGCTCCTCTCCATTTCTTCAGGGCGCTACCGCGCACCTATGCCTTCTTATCTACCGTCGCTGCTGCCTCTCTACTGCCTTCATCGCGCTGTCGCCGCCCAAATGTTCGTCGTGTCGCCGGGGTCCCATTTTTTACTTCGCCCACCGCTCCTCGTCACCATGCACCTACGCCGCCGCCTCCTTCCTCTGTTTTCTCCCTGATTCTCTCTCTTTCTCTCTGTCATGTGGATCTCACATGTCAGCTCCTCCCTTTGTCTCTTTCTCTCTATGGCACTCAGGTCCCACACGCCAATCTCTCTCTCTCTATTTCACTTACAGGTTATGGACAATGCTTAGAGATTTCACATGAGAGATAGAGTTTTTTATATAAAAAATTGTGTCGGAAGGTGAATAGGAAGTTTACTCGGTGAATATGATGTTCGCTTGGTGGATGGGGAATTCACTTGGTTGTTTGGTTGAGAAGTGAATGGGGAGTTTACTAGTTATTTCAAAGATATTGTTACTTATTTATTTATTTATTGTCTTTCGAATTACGCTTTCCAATCTATTTACTATCAATATGTGCTTTCTACGAAATGACCATACGACTATTCCTTTGATCAAGCCATGCATGAATATTAATTGCATATTGTTTCCTACAACTTGCTAAGTACTTTATGTATTAGGCTTTAAACTTTGCTGCTTAGTTGAAGAAAGTCAAGCTGCTCAAGAGTTCTATGAAGATGAGTTCTTTGAAGGTTTTGCTAATTATGATGCATTCTTCACTCGATTGCCTATTGGCATGTTGAATGGTATTTCCAAGTTTCTATTCCGCTGTAAGAATTTATTAGTTTCTTTAGCCTTGCGTAGCATGTTAAGTAAACATTGATCATAAGATCTAGTTATTATTACTATTTGTTATTTCACTATTTTTAGTTAAATCGTTAAATGGATGGTATTATATCGATATTTCATTGTGTGAGCTAGCTACTGATCTAGAACTAGTTAAGAATACACAGAGAGTTTCAGATGTGTAAATTTGGGTCCCGACAAGAACTCCCAACAAGTAATTTTACTTGATACTTAGCCTATGTCATGTCAGTTTTTTAATGAGGTGAAAAGAGAGGGAGAAGAGAAAAAAGTTTGATATTCAGAGCATCTCCAATAGTGCCACTTCAGTCATATGTTAGTTATGCCATGTCAGCAAAATCCTATGTGGAGGAGAGAGGGGAGGGGAGAGAGAGTAGATGTCGTCATTTCCTAAAGCGACCGTCATGCACATGAAACATGATGTGATGCGATGATTGTGTGTTCTATTGGAGCAGAGCCATCCGCTTCCCACGTGGTTTGTGGGGGTCACGCGGTAGTGCGACCATGACCAAGCGGTGACCGGCTCGGCTTCGGTGATAGTGACGAACGTGAGGACGACCGGCTCCACGTCAACGTCTGTGACTGGAGGATGCGACGGCGATGGAATGGCGACAAACACAATGGCAACCTGTGGATCACTCGATCTGGTTGGATCCGGTTCATTGTAGTCTGGATTTGACCATATCTGGTCGGATACAGATGCCGGCAAGCTAGATATGGTTGGGTTGACGGCGGCGAGCTTGGAGAGGGCGGTGGCTAAAAGTGGTGGGGGAAAGGGCGACAAGGAGGGAGAGAGTGGGCAATGGGGTGGGAGAGAGTGGACGTCAGGAGGGAGAGAGATGGCATCGGGGAGAGAGAGAGAGAGAGAGAGAGAGAGAGAGATAGATGGCATGGGGGAAGAGAGATATGCAGTGGTAGGGGGAGAGCGGTGGCTGGTGACGACGAGGTAGAGGGTGACGGCCGAAAGCGGCAGGGGAGAGAGGGCGATGGGGAGGGGGGTTATTGAAAAAACTGACATGTGGGGCCACTTAAAAAATAGTAAAAAAAAGTTGATGCCAGAGAGTGTGCTAGAGATAAATTGGATATGTTGTTTCTAAGAATGATGTGGCAGAAGTTAGAGACAAGGTTGTCTCTGACTACTATAGATGCCCCATTGTTAGGGGTAAAAACGGATTGTTTAGTATCCGATTGATCCGGACGAAAACGGATTCGGATTGTCTCGGATCGGATTTTTCTCGAATTGGAAACGAATACAGGTATTTTTTTTTGTCGTAAACGAATACGAATACGGTAGCCCTGGTATCCGTCGAATATGGATTATCCAGATAATATGAAGGCCAGATATCCGAAATACCAGCCCAACATGTAGACTTATGGACGTTCGTTCTCCCTTATACGAACTCCGATTATGTCTATTCTTGTTTCTAAATTTATCTAAATTCAATACCTTTCTTTTTGTTCTAATTTGATAAATTTTATATTTTATTTGAAATTGTTGTATTTATTTGGCTCTTCTCGCGTGTATAGATTCCGGCGTTTCAGAAGAATTCTTGAACCATCCGTCGAAGCAACTCAAACATTCAACGAAAGCAAATCGTAGATCTTTGATTATGACGTACCCATTTTATAAAAATTATATTGTTTTATATCAACATGCATTGCTAATTCTATAATAACTACTTTTGAGAATAGTTAAAGTCCTATTCGATATTATGCCATCTTGAATAATTGCTATTGACATGTATCATTGAACACCATAGGTTGGTTAATTTTAGTTGGACATATTTTATTTCCAACATAGGTATCGTATTATGCTTAGCCATTCATGAATGTTTGTATCAAATAAACTAGTTATATGTTTTTATTAATTTCTGGTATACAATTTAAGGGGTTTTCATATTCTGAAAAATATCCATGATCGTATTTGTTTCGATTTGTATTCGCTCCGTATTCGTATTCGATATTATTTGTATCCGGGGTATTCGTATTTGTATCTGGGAAAGACATATGAAAACAAATATAGTAGAATCATTATCTATTCGTATTTGATCCGTTTTCACCACTACCTATTGTAGATGCCCTCATGCAAGTACCAAACCTTTTCAGAGGACCAAGAAATTTATGGCCTATCTCTTTCCACTAGTCTTTTTCGCTCCTTTACTGATAAGTTTTAGTAAGAAACTAAAGATACAAACTACTTTCTCTGGTCACAAATACATGTGTTTTAGGTATCAATACGTATTCGTGACCGGAGGGAGTATTGGATTGCTTCGTACTAAAATTCCTTTTCTGATAGTAAGGTTTAACATCGAGATACTGGGAGAGCCAGTGCTCTCGCGTCTAGCCGACGCTGCCATAGTGCCACATTTGCTATTCTCCAGCCAAACACGTCCGTATAAAATCAACTTGGCATTCTGTTGGTACGAATCTTTCGGAGAAGCCGCTCGACTGTGGAGGGACGGCACCGGTGCTGGTGCTGTTCTCGGGACGCGCGGCGGCAAAGGGAGCGAGGCGGGAGGGCGGGCAAGCCGACATCGGGTGGTCGTGCCCGCAAAGCGCAAACTGAACCGAGCGCGCGGCCGGCCTCGCCTCCTCGCTTGCCCGCCTCTCCGCAAAACCATCAAAAATGACGTGTTCCTTCCTACTCTCCCATCCCATCCCATCCCATCCAATCCCATCCCACCTCCACTTTCCCGTGCGCACGTTACCCCCCACCCTCCTCCCCCAGACACCGAGAACAACAAACAATAAGATAAGCCAGAACCACTGCACCCACACTCCCAGCTTTCCCTTTCCCTAGAAAGGAAGGGGGAAAATATAGTATTGGCACACATCACACAGCACAGATGGCAGAGAGAGATGAGCAGGAGAAGAAGAGAGGGGAGAAGAAAGCTAGCTAAAGGATCCGAGTATATAACATTTGCATGACCGAGAGGGAAAGGGAGAGGTCGGGCGCCAAGAACCACACACCTACATGCACGCACGATATCGTATACGTGCTTGTCTGGTTACACATGACATGCATGTTAGTGTAAGACTTTTAATTAAGCCAGAGTACATGCATGTTAGTGTAAGACTTTTAATTAAGCCAGAGTACTGTGGTTTCTACTAGCTTTTCCATACATGCACAAGTTATGTGGTGTGGACCTGAAGTGTTTGTTTGTGGCCTGAGTATTTCTCGGTGCTGCTTTCTTGTTCCAATATGAGAACCAGCTGGTCGATCTGGTTGATTTATTTAATTCTGTTACGACCGGCGCCTCTGTCGGTCTATCCCCAGATGTGTCACGAGAGAGATGTGTGAAGGTTGCTTAATGCTTAGCCATGGAAATTAAACACACACACACACTCGTCTCTGGTCGACTGAGACAGCTAGCTGCTCTCCTCACCCGGCCTTTCTTGCCCAAATTACTCCTCCTTCACTGGTCAGTTACATTTACCACCTACAACAGTAGCTAGGCTGCCGCAGCTAGACCTGATGCATGCCCCGAGCCCAGCCCCAACCATATCGATTCCGCCCCAACCATATCGGGTCATTAATTTCCTCTTCTTCCCCTTCACTTCACTGGAGCTAGCTAGCAACCATACAAGAGAGAGCTTGCTATGCAGCTACTACGCTACAAGCAACGATAGAGAGAAGAATCTAGTACAGTAGATTGTTGCTACCCATCAGCTGGCTTAGCCAGATCCCTAAAACAAGGGGAGCAACAAGAATATATAGAAAGCTCCCAAGAAGGCAAAAGAAAAAGGCAAAGGGAAAAAGAAAAAGAAGATGCCAGCGTAGTACTAGTACTAGTACTTGTACCAGTACTAACTATAGTTAGGCGCAGCTCCCTCCCATCCTATATTCCCAATCAACGCCCACAGAGAAAAGGAGCACCTAAAGCAGCAGAGGTAGAAAAGAAGGGAGAACTACAGATCAAGGGAGAGAGGGACAACTCCACTTCGATCCCCCCTCTATTCAATCTCTCTCTTACTCTTCTTCACGCGCTATATACTAGTGCTGTGCCTGTGCTACAGTCTCCCATCTCCAGAGCTAGCTCTAGTGGTGGTGGTGGCCCAAGAGGAGAGTGATCCGGGGTGCAGGAACTACGAAGGAGAGATGGCGTGGTGGGCAGGGAGCATGGGCGGCTTGGACCTCCGCAACCACCTCGCTCAGTTCGGTCCCGCCGGCACCGGCCCCATGGGCGCCGGTGAGCCGGCCCCGACGACACCAAACAGTAGCGGTAGTAACAACCATGATGACTCTTCAGGCGCGGCCCAGGATTCCCCCACCGCCGGCGCAGGTGAGAACTCGCCCACCCCCAACGCCACCTCGGGCGCGTCCGGCGGCGGCGGTGGGGGATCGTCGTCAGGGAGGCGGCCGAGGGGGAGGCCGCCAGGCTCCAGGAACAAGCCTAAGCCACCGATCATCATCACGCGGGAGAGTCCCAACGCGCTGCGGTCGCATGTTTTGGAGATCGCCGGCGGCGCAGATATCATGGAAGCGGTAGCCACGTTCGCGCGCCGCCGGCAGCGCGGGGTGTCGGTGATCTCCGGCAGCGGCGTCGTCGCCAACGTTACCCTGCGTCAGCCCGCGGGGCCGCCCGGGGCCGTCGTCACGCTCCACGGCCGCTTCGAGATCCTGTCCCTCTCCGGCGCTTTCCTCCCTTCGCCGTGCCCACCCGGCGCCACGGGTATGGCCATCTACCTTGCCGGCGGGCAGGGCCAGGTCGTCGGAGGCACAGTCGTCGGGGAGCTCGTTGCGTCGGGCCCCGTCATGGTCGTCGCGGCCACCTTCTCCAACGCCACCTACGAGCGCCTCCCACTCGCCGATGACGAGCCTGGCGAGGCGGCTGCTGCAGCCGCCGCAGCTGCCGGGTGTGACGGGATGCAGCTGCCGGAGGGATCGCCGCCGGGAGGCAATGGCGGGGGGGCCGCGGCGGCGGGCGTGCCTGGACTGCCAGACCCCACGTCAATGCCATTCTACAACCTGCCGCCGAACCTGATGACCAACGGCGGCGGTCAGATGGCGCACGAGGTGTTTGGGTCGTTCCGGCCGCCACCGCCGGCCTTCTAGCTAGGTCTCTCCCTCTTTTCTTGTTCCTTTCTTGTTACCTCCTTTACATCTCAGTGTGATCTCCTTGTTTACTTGTTGCTGTTTAATTAGTTAGCTTTTGATTGCTAGTGCCCTTAAACCTTAATTAGGCATAAAGGAGAAACTCCAATTTGATCTCGCCATGATTATATTTTCCTTTCCTTATTTAGATAATATCGATCAGACTGCCGCTGTCATCTGTTGATCTTTGATATATGTTTGTATATATACATTCCAATCTCATGCGTCTGCCTGTATGGTTTTTCTGCCTATCTGTAAAATAATGTATTAGTCGTGTCATTAGTTACATATAAAAATTGAAAGAACTGCGTGTTTCACTAGTTACAGGTCCTGGCATTTTATCGTTCTTTCCATCTTATATACACATTTGTATCGAATATATACCACAATTTCGCATAAATATGTATGTTGTTACATGTTTTGCTGCACATGGCAGAAAGGGTGCTGATAGCAGGTAAACAATGAGTTTAAGTGCATGTAGAACAATGATTAGTGGTCACTATTAGTATAGTTTAGGATCCATGGATGTTCTTTACTTACTGCCTGACGAGGGGTATATGCACTTAGTCAATATTATGTGCTTGTCATGCATGGAGATGCCTGGCCTCACATCAGAGTAGGCAATTGCTGGTCCAAGGGTCATTTCTTGCTCTTGCATGTGTAGGTGGCTTAATGAGCCCATGCAGGGAAGTTACCAACTTTATGGACAAAGGTTTGGCAACTGGCATACTGTGAACATTGGTAGCTAGTGGCATTTTATGCATAGGTTACTGCCTCAGTACCCTGTTGATTTCTTTATTGAATATTCATTTGTGCATGAGGTTGCTTATTGTCTGTAGATGATAAGAAGTTACTTCACAGTTCATCTCACATTAATAATGGTCATTAAACTTCGAACTTGTGAATGTTGAGCCTAGTTAGCAATTGCTAAAATCGAATTAATTTCAAGACCATTGTATCATTGTATACCATGCATGGATATATTGTACATATTGCAAATCTTTAGTTATGGTCTTTCGGACTGCCACTTTTTGGATATGTATATATGCACATCATTGTCGGTGATTAGCTAAGCACTGGTTGGTGAAACCAACAACAATTTAGCACCAGATGTATAGTAGTAACGATAAAGGTGGCAGTAGAAAGTGAATTATAGAGGTATATGTACTGTGAAATAATGTATTTCTCTATGACAAATTGACTTGATTTAATGCTATTGACAGGTTGACAAAGTCATATACATGACACATTATTGGTGCCACATGTCCTTTGCAACATGGTGCTATAGATTTTAAATATGTGCATTTGCCATTTGATAGTTGACAGTCTAACTTCTAGTTCCAAGTTCATGCATGTGAGTTAACCTCGGGTACATCTTGCATGCTTATCTTGTTTTGTTCTTAATGTTTTCTGTCTGAGGTGAAGTCAGTGCAAACAATTTACTAGGATCCTCAAATTAATGATGTTTTCATGTCCCAATTGCCTGCTTAATGTGTTTGTTTTCACTAAATTCTCAATAAACAAAGTATACTAACAGTAAAATATGTTGGTTTATCAACTGAAGATGTTAAAGAAAGCATCCCTGTATATAATTTATGGTGCTTATTTATATTTGACCCTTTTAAAATTGTATATGCTTATCAGTAGTCTGTTTTCAAGTACATAATGAAAGAAAAATTTTAAGATGCTGTGATTGATATGCACATATGTGATGTTTTATCCCTTCTTCTGAAGAGATATTCTATTAAACAAACAGGAAAACTCTCTTCTCACTGCACATGTCTTTACAATCCAAAAAAATGAAACTGCACAAATCATGAGATTTAATTGATACAGATTCAATTCACTGTTGCTACTTTTATTAGTTTAAATGTATTTAGGAGAAACTGTAACTCTGTAAGGGCACCCCTACAGTGTATATTTTAATTAAATTAAATTTCGCTATGTCATGTTTTCAAAAAAAAATGTAGAAGCATTTATTCCAATGTTTAAATTGTGCAAACATCAATTAAACCACGAACTTAGAAGTAGCCATATGGTTCTTTGCATAAAATTTAAAAGCATATGTGAGTATATATAGATGGATTGGATCAAATCACTACTCTGTTAACTTCTCATTTACTTTAGGATCTTTGTCGTTTATTTTCAGTGGTGCATTTAAACATCGATTTTCTATATGTAAAAACCATTGCGTAAGACTGATGTTGGAATAGTGTAAGATGCTTTAGTAAAATTAAGAACGAATCGTTTATTGAACTAAATCACTACGACAGTTGAAAACTAGGAAATAAAAAAATACGAGGCAATCTAGAAATTCTAGACAAGCCCCGCAAAACAGCAAATTCATATATATCATATGATTGTAAAACATGGAAATTCTAGTTCCAACACTAAAATTTCTAAATAAGGCACCTGTGTAAAATTGAAACTTTTTGGTATATGCTGCTGCTTGAATGGCATATCCAGATATTTTTCTTTCTGCGTATGTGATCAGTATTTGTTATGTAATGGCGTTTTACAAAGTACAAACTTTTGGATTGTCATGGTACAGTATATCTCGATTTTCCTAATATTTATTATACAAACCCTTTTTCTTGCCAGCGTTTTATTATTACACAAACTTTATGCTTCAAATTATAGAATTCCCTTAAATTTCAAAGGAAAAATAATATGCTCATGTTGGTTCGACAATGGAACAATTGGAATCATTACATGAATGATAATCCATAGCTGTTTCTTCGTGCTTGCTCAGAACTTTCATCTTGGGCATGCTGGTGCTGCAGTAGATCATATAACTACGTAGTTTGCAATAATACTATCGTTCTCTAGTAACTGATCAGCTACTAGTTTGAGTCTCCAAAATGAAGTTTATACATGATGGTTATTGGCATTATGCGAGTGATATTGGGCTATGTACGTACGTATATAAACACATTCTTAGCTCGTTCCTTTGGAGGAAACTAATCCTTATTAAGTTTCATGTTTTCAGAGAAAAATATATTTTAAGCGTGCAAATCAACTTTCTGAATGATATACTCCCTCCAGTTTTGGACACTTTAAATGCAATTTTGATCACTAATTTTATTCTAATATATTTATAAAACATAATAAAATTATATTGTTATGAAAGTGTTTTCAAGACAAATATATACCCATTATTTTCATGTGTTCCATCTAAATATTAAAGAAATATCGATTGACAAAGTTTAGAAAGTTCGACTACACGAATGCATGTATCCTAAAACAATATTTTTTTGGTGGCCGCAGGGAGTAACTTCAATTAGCCCCAAATATTTCTGGTGCCCTAGCTATCAAAGTATTTATTACCATTTTGTTTTAATTTTAGGTTTTTATTATCTGGTTCAGTACTTGCATACATATATGTGCTTAATGAATCTGGTAATCGAAATCCCTTGTAAGTCAGTGAATAAGCACTGTCAGAATTTTATCAATTCCCATTCTTATTCAATTCCTTGAAGCAGAGCACTACAACCGGGAATTTTTCACCGCCTTAATATAATTTACATTGCTTAAAAAATAATTATGTGCATATTAGCTGAACGTTGCCGGTGATCAAAATGAACAACACTACAATTACGTAATCAAGAAAAATGACAAGAACACAATAAAACACAATAATAATTGACACAGGGAGAGTGATCCGTCTTTAGTGGTAGACCTGTCTGGTGTATACAAAGATTAGAGGGGTCTCTACTCTCTAGGGGTGTTAAGTAAATGTTCGCAAATTGAGTCATACATTCATACTACAACACTTTTCTTAGACACTGTCAACATGCTTATGTCTTGCTAAAAACTCTTCCAAAAAAATATGTATAGTGGGGAAAAAAAAGGTGTGGGACAAAGGAGTACACAGTTCACTCCAAAAAATACGTATAGTGGGGGGAAAAAACTGGGATTACATAGTTCAAACTTAGTTTGCATTGCTCATCTTGCCAAACTAAAAAGAGTACGTAGCTCACGCTTAATTTGCATTGCGCATCTTGCCTCACTAAAACCTTGGATTGAGAAAACATAGCGAGGAAACTTATAAGAGAAAAATAGTATAACATTAATCTTTAATATCTCACAAAATTCTTCCCGTCGATTTAATTGAGATCTTCATGGTCTCACGGTATTGATCTTCCAGATCTACATGACTGAGTGGTATAGCTTCGTGTAAACTGTAGGGTAAAGTTGTGTGTCTAAAACATGGTAATGAATCTTTGGTATTTGCTTTCCTTTGAAGACGAAAACCATGTCTCTAAGCGGCCGCCTAGGCGAAGCCCTCCTGGTGCGCTTTTGCCCAGATCAGCGAGCTAGACGGGGCTGCCCACCTAGGCGGTCCTCGGCAATCAAAGGCGGCGCGGCGCGTAGGTGGCAGGACGTGGCTGGGAGGCCGATTCGACAGGCTAGCTCGTCAGGAAGTGACATTGTAGGCTGCGGCTGGAGCGTCACAAGGAGGAGGAAGAACAGGGACTTGGTGGGCTAGCAGAGGAGTTATGATGGCGGAGAGAACGTCGAGCGGTCCCTTCCAAGTTGGTGATTCAGCCGTCGATTCCTCCTCCCCCGCCGTCCCTTCTCCTCTGATGAGTTGTCACAAACACGAACTGGAGGGAGGGCTCGATATGGGGCGACGATGGCGACGGAGGAAGGGCTCGTGATGGCCGTCGGCGAGTAGCGATGGAGGGCGAGGAGTAGTAGCACAAGGAAGAAAGGAAGGAAGGAAGGAAGGGAATCCACCTCACGGCCCGGTCGATTCTCTTTCCCCCTTATTGGATTTCATCTCTTCACCGCCGCCGACATCAACCTCCATGCTCTAGGTGCTGCAGCTGCTCACGCGCTCTGTCTGTGGTGCTGCTGCTGCTCCTGTTTGCTGGTCGGCCTCGTAGATCCCACGCTAGCACCGTTTTAGAACCGTGCATTTTAAAACTATGCACATTTTCCAGAAATAGGTGTAGGCAAAGACTCTGAATAAATATGCTGGACTATTACAAGATTTAGTCTTCTGGATATTTATCTTGGTGTTCTTCTAGGACTGTGAGGATAAAAAAAAAAAAAAAAGGAGCGATATGCCTTGTCATCCTTTTCCGTAACACTACTCACTTGTGCAACACAAGTATTATTCTCGCACAAAAATATATATATATATATATATATATATATATATATATATATATATATATATATATATATATATATATATATATATATATATATATATATATATATATATATAATAATATTTCTTTTTGCATAGCCCCTTAATTGCTAGCCTTTTATATTCGGTAATGTCGACGTCACATTGGCATCGTGCATACTCCACTAAATATTCCACTGTGAATACCTAAAAATAATATCTTCATCTGTGTTCACCACTAACCTGTCCTAATCGGGTCTATCATGATGGAATTTTTTATTAATTAACTTTTTTAAAATTTTTATTTTAAAGTTAACTCTTGGGCACTTTATTTTTAATTTTGACCTCTTTGATTACGTCATCACTCGTGGTGTGACAAAACAACACTATCATGTGAGCCTGTATTTGGGTAAGATCTGGTGTGACAGTGTTGTTTGGTCACGTTACAACCAGTAGCGTGATAAAAAGTATGTTTTTAGCGGACTTATTCTATAGCGTGACATGTTTTTGTCAGCGGACTTATTCTATCAAAGCGTGAAATATGTTGTTAATTTTATCCGTGCGTGATCAAAGAGGTCAGAATTAGAAATAAAATATGCCGAGGGTTAATTTTAAAATAAAATTTTTAAAAGGGTTAATTAATAATAAAAAAAGTTCATCACGATGTAAGGCGAAGCGCGAATTAGCAAAAAAGACTTTCTTGACTTCCAGGAGAGAGAATTCCAGCACTAGTAAAAAAACAATATTACGGTGATATATATTTTAAAAATAACAAAAGAAAAATGATGAATAGTAGAATTAGGAATGCTTGAATTCTCAAAAATCTCCCTTTCTGTTTTGAAGTCTGAAGTCAAATACACGCCCCTCACATCGACAGTTTCACCAGCTAAAACCTGATCGATTCCTTCTTGTGCAGATTCCAATAACAGAGACTTCATCTGTACCCTGACATCATTTGCTTTGCACAAGTTCTCTATTCCTTTGGTATAAGTCCATCTCTCTCCCCGCCATGAACATTAAGTTTCCAACAGCCAGAACGAGGAGTGTCAGGAGTACTGACTTGGATTATATCTTTTCCTGATGACAATCCAAGATACAAATGAGCTGATGACAATCTCTTGTCCTACAGAGCAGTCTTGAAAGAACATATCTATATAAACCCGACCGATAGTCAAAATCTATGAGATAGGGTAATCTCTAGGAAGCTCATGAATAGGTTAGGAGTATGACTTATATGCTCTAACTCGCAGGGATGCCTGACAGCCTAGTATCAGTTAAGGACTTAAGAGAAATTTATTCACACAAAACTGCCAATTCAAAGTTTAGTCCATTGTGCAATTGTAGATAAGTGTAGCTTCTGTTCTAGGTGGATGTTCAACTTTAACCGGTCTCCATCGAAACACTGGTATATCAAAATAATAATGTGGATCAAAACATTTGATATGTGCCCTTGGAATCTGATGGGGGATTGTTGGAATTAATAAGGGCTAGGTCCAATTTTATTTCTAATTAATTCTTGAAAAATCCTAAAGGCCCATGTGCATGTGCTAAAACTCTTTAGTCCCATATGGAGAGTTGAATGGGAGTTACACCACTTTAAAAGGTGAAACGTAGTAGCCCCCTTATGGAATTGGAGAGAGCCAATACACGCGTGTTCGCTCGCTCTCGCCTCGCCGAGTTGAGCCGTGTCGTGCGTGCGTGTGCGCAGACGTGTCGGGTGGGGATGTGTTTTTCTTTATCTATTTGGGAATCGAAACGCATCGACTCGTAGTAAATGGTATTAACGATCGGTTGGTTCCTATTGAGTAATGGCTGCAGTTAACACTATTCTGGCCTCTTCGTTTTGCTATTAAGAAGAACAAAGTACTGGTTCTGCAACTGATCTCGATACGAAAGACTAAAACAGTATTCTACGTTTTTGTTGTTGTCTCCAGCGATCTCCATCCCGGCGAGGCGTGTACGGTCGCACCGGGAGAGCAAGCCTCCGGAACCCCATCTTTGAAGGCTTGCACGAGCGAGGACGAATAAGGTTTTTGGGAAGTGTTCGCGCGACTGCTCGCTGCTTCCTCTTCATTCGATTCTCTGCTACGTCTACTCCAACTGCACGACTACTACCACGACGTCAACTACGCCATGACGAACGATGACCTAGCCAAGACTCCTCCTGCTGCTGCTGGAACTGGAGTTCCTACTGCTGCTGCTCCTTCCACTGGATCTAGGTATGCTTATTTCGCACTTATTTGTTGGTTAGCTTTATTATCTGTTGTTAACTTGAACACTAAGATAGGTATGCTAGTTTCTGTCCTTCTGAATCTTAGTGTGGCTATAGTGTTCTTGTTTACTTGCTTTGTGAAAATCACTAGAGTAATTTTTATAATTTATCTACCATATTTCTGAATTAAAATAATTCTAAAAATACTTATATATTCAACACGAGCCACACACACTTACCACCAGGGGCGGAGGGAGTATCCTCTCCACTGGCAATTGCCAGAGCTTTGCTTGGCCCACTGGCTATAGGATCTTGGGCCGTGTACTTGTTATGGGTCGCTAGTTGCGAGGGCATTGCCCGAGCTTCATCTTCCCAACCCTAATCGCCAACCTCATCTCCCAACTCCAGCGGCGGCACAAGCGCAGAAGCGGGGAGCGCGGCGGCGCTTGTCGCAAAGACAAAGCACAGAACGATCAGACGAGCGCCGGCGGAGCCCGCCCGAGACCTCCCGCGCCGCGCCTCGCGGCCCGGCCTCCGGCCGCCCGGCTTCTTCCTCGCCCGCCGCGCCGGTGGAGCTCCGCCTCGCTATTTTTCTCGGCAGCGGTGCCTCCTTCTTGCTCTTGGTTCCCCACGAGCACGCCCACGGTGTCGCCTCTGGCCGACCACTCGGGCTCCTGTGCTCCGTCGCCACCAACCCCGCTTGGCGCCTTGGCCGGCTGGTGCTGCCGTCGCGCCGCCCGGCTGCCGCGCGCGCCCAGTCTGCTCGGTGCCGCCCTCATGCTCCTGCCGACGCGCCGCCAGTCCGCTCGGCCGCCGCCTCATGCTCTCGCCGGCTGCCGCGCCCCGGTGGCGGCTCGGTGTGTCCTCCGTGTCCGGCGTCCAGTGGGCCTCCGTGGTCCAAGCTCCACTCGGCCAGGCGCCACCTCGAGCCATGAGGCCGTCGGCGTCGGCTCGCTCGCTTCCCTTTTCTTAATTTAAATGATTTTGGTTCTGAGGTTTAGATTGAACTAGCTCTGGTGCTTGCTGTGTTTAATTTAATTAATTAATTTATGCATGTTTGTTCCCTAAGCCGGCACACGCTCTCTCGCTCCCCAAGCGAGCCAAGCCCAAGACGGCAAGCGGCAGCAAGCGAAGCGGCGACATGCTCAGAGGCGACTAGGTGAGCATTGAGAAATCTTTGTTGTTCTCCCAATTTTGCGATGCTGCCAGTCGGCTAGTAGGAATGTAGGATGAGTGGATGACCTTGTTCTTGTTATTCTAGTTGAAATGTAGAACTGTAGAAAGAGCACAATCCTTGAGCGGTTGAGTATTGAGATGATGAGAATTTGTAAAATTTCAGAAATGAGGAGGTTTTTGGTTGACTTGAGAAGTTTACCACAACCGCAACCACAACATGAAGATGAACGAAATATGACTAATGATGAGGAGGAGGATGTGTTTAATCCGGATGAAATTATGTGTGATCCTGCTCTTAGAAAACAAATAGATGATTACCATCCGGATGTTCAAGACCAAGTGAGAAGAGCATACATTTTGAAGGGTCCAACCCAACCAATTGTGAATTTTCCTCGCAAACAATTTGGATGTTTGTGGAGGGCATTTTCAAAAGATTGGTATAAGAAGTATGATTGGATAGAATATAGCGAGTCTCAAGATACGGCATATTGTTTCTATTGCTTTCTTTTTAAGAATCCGGGAAATAATCAACGTTTTGGTTTCGAAGTTTTCACCAAAACCGGGTTTAGTGATTGGAAGCATGCCTACAAAGCATTGCCCGACCATATTGGTGGTGTAAGAAGTGATCACAACAAGGCAAGATTGCATTGTGATGATTTTCGTAACCAAAGACAAAGTGTGTCAAGTAAGCTTTCTTGTGCAACCAAGGAATCCGAAGAACAATATAAAATCCGTTTGACTTCTTCTTTAGAGTGCACAAGATTTCTCATTGGTCAAGGCATGGCTTTTCGTGGTCATGATGAATCTTCTACTTCATTGAACAAAGGTAACTTTTATGAAATGATAGATTGGTACAAAGATAAAAATGAAAAAGTGAGGCATGCTTTTGACCATGGCCCAAAAAATTGCAAGATGCTTGCTCCCGAAATTCAAAAGGATCTTGCAAAATGTTGCGCACAAGAAGTCGCCGATGTGATTATGAGAGAAATTGGTGATAGAAAATTCTCTGTGCTTATCGAGGAGTCGCGCGATATATCTGTGAAAGAGCAAATGGCGGTAATGTTGAGGTTAGTAGTGGTTCATTATTCCATTTACCTATTATTCCATACTTCCATTTAACCTTGTTGCAATTGTTTTGTTATAGATATGTGAACAATGATGGGAAGGTTGTGGAACGATTTCTTGCTCTACATCATGTCTATGAGACTACATCGGATGCAATAAAGGTAGCTCTTGTTGGTATTCTAGATCATTACAAGTTATCCATTCATAGACTACGGGGGCAAGGATATGATGGGGCTTCAAATATGAGAGGCGAATTTAATGGCTTGCAAAGAAAGATTCTAGATGAAAACTCTTATGCTTTCTATGTCCATTGCTTTGTTCACCGTTTGCAATTAGTTGTTGTCTCCGTTGCTAGTTGTTGCTCATCTATTCATGATTTTTTTGAGTATGTCGCCTTGATTGTGACTACAACAAGTGCATCTTGCAAGAGGAGGGATGCATTGACGGAAGAACATCATCAAAATATTTTGGATATGCTTGAGAGGGGTGAGATATTTAGTGGAAGAGGCTTGAATCAACAAACAAGTCTCGCTAGACCTGGGGATACTAGATGGGGTTCACATCATACAACTTTGCTTCGTTTGGATCAAATGTGGATGTCAGTGTTATATGTGCTTAGTGCGGTAGATGAGGATGGGCGTGGACCGTCTCAAGCAGCGGGTTTGATAGAGAAAATGGAGAGTTTCAAATTTGCTTTCATTTTGAAGCTTATGTTAAAGTTGTTTGCAATCACAAATGAGCTCTCACAAGTCTTGCAAAGGAAGGACATAAATATTGTTCATGCTATGGAATTAGTTCATGATGTTAAAGCTCAGCTGATCTCTATGAGAGAGAAAGTGGTTGGGAGGACTTGTTTGATGAGGTTCAACAATTTTGTGTTGTCAAAGGTATTCCGGTGCCAAATATGGATGAACAAATACCAGTTAGGGGTCGTTCGAGGCGTGATGGGAAGACTTACACTAATCTTCATTATTATCGAGTTGAGGTTTTGTAACATCCCAATTTTCAGAGCTTAAAAAAATCTTTTAAATAGTTAGTAGGAAGAAAATTCACCATTTGGATTTTATTTGAATTTGATTCAAAAGCTTAATATTGGACTTTATAATAAACAATATTTAATGTGAATAATCCCAACATGGACAATAGCCAAAACTATTTTATTCGGGTTCTATGTGCTCAGATATATTTTCTAGATTTTTCTAGAATTTTTCTGAGTTCATTTGCTATTTTCTATTGTTTATTTGAATTTCTTGTATTTTCTAAATTAGAAAAACTAATTAAAATCTCGAAATCCTTTCGGCCTAATCTCCTAGGCCCATTCCTCATTCTGCACACACCCGACCCAGTGTGGCCCGCCCCGCCACCGCCACCCGGCCATGCGCGCCTCCAGCGACAGGTGGACCCGCTGTCGGCCTCTCTCTCTCGCGCGCCGCTCACTCTCGCCGTTGGATCAAGCATGGACGGCTAGATGCGCGTGAGGTAACCGACGGTCCGAATGTTTCGTTGATTATGGACCGTTGGATCAAGATTGAGCGATCGGATCTTGAGTCGCTTTAGTAGCCGTGTCGCCGCGCGCGCGCATCCTAACCCTAGCCAGCGACGTGTGGGCCCGCTTGCGCGTCGCCCGTCTTCGTCGCGCCTTCTTCTCCGCGTCCCGAAGCCGAGCCGCTTCGCCATTGCCGTCTTCTAGAAGCTCAATCCGACAACGAGCTTTCCTAACTAAATCGCCGGATTTCTTCGTCAAATCCTATCCCGCTTATCCCGCACTCGTTTCGTTGGAACCTTATCCCGTCATGGACTCTATCTCCGTTTCTCTCGTGCTCATCTCGGACTCCTTTTAGGGTTTCCGCGCCAAGACGCCTCGACTTCGAGCTCCTATAAATAGGACCCCGGATCGCTTGCACACCGCACTAAAACCCCAACCCTAGTTCACCCGAGCCCCGCGCCGCCGCCGTTCTTTGGTTTTGGTTTCCACCCGCAAGGTCTCGGTGAGCTTTTCCGCCATGCGTCGAGTCCGCCGAGCTCGCCGATTGCACCACCAACATCGCACGAGCATAAGCAACCTCCTGTGTCTGTCCACTTCGCCGAGCATCGCGGAACTCCGATCCGACAAATACCGGCTACTCCTCCGCTTAAACGCCGCGCCGCCATCTCCGCGTGCCTTCGCCGCTCGTGAGTGCACCATCAGGTTCGCGTTAACAAGGGCTTCAATCTGGTACCCTCGGACCTCGCCGGAGCGCCGCCAGTCGCCGTTGCCGTACGGTCCAGAGCCGCCGCCGTCTTGTCGTCATCCACGTCGGTGCCAGCGTCAGCCCCGTGCACGCGTGGCAGCCAGGTGGCGCCCAGTCAGCATCCACGGGTGCGCCTACGTGGGTAGTCCACCGGACCCCGAGTCCTGAGGCTCGGTGGACCTAGTCCACCGTGAGCCTAGCCTCTGGCATGTGGGTCCCACATGTCAGAGATTTCTTTTATTATTTCTTTTTCCGAAATTCCTCCGCCGCGTCGGCAGTAATAATCTGATTTTCCTTTAGGAAAATAATTCGGGAAATTCATGAAATACTGATTTTCAGCATTTTATGTATTTTCAATCTTCCAAAGGCCATAACTTTTGCATCCGAACTCCGATTGAGCCCATTCAAATTTCTAAATTTGTCTAAATTCGAGATCTACCTAATTATTATTTGTATTTAATTTTTGGAGTTTGTTTTGCCTCTGTTATTTATTTGTTTTGGTTGTTTTGCTTCGTTTGTGCGTAGACGTCGATACTTCGGGGATTTTCGTCGAAGAAGGCTTCAACCAAGTTCAAGACCAGTACATAGACCTATTCCAAGGCAAGTCATACCTTTGATCATATTGAATCCCAGTTTTCCAAATTATATTGTGTTGAATTATTGCATTTACTTTAATTATGTGTTTAACTGTTTTTGGGCTAGTTATTGATCCAATCTGTATGTTCACCTTGCCTACTTGTATACCTTAATCCTTTGTCGCCCTAGATTGGTTTATTATTTAGTTGGTATTAACATATTGCCAACATGGTTGGTTAGACCGACTAGAATTGCTTAGCCATGCTACGAGTCATCATCTCATGTGAGTGCAATTATGAAATTGACTAAGTGATTATAGAACTGTGTGATAAAGCTGTGTGTTGTGTGCTATTACTCGTGATGGCATGTGTTGCACTAAACCAACGGGTGGTAAAAGATTTAGACCGAGGCAAGTGGTGGATCTTGTGAACCGGTGGCTTTGTGATTGGGATTTATCTGTGTGGTTTAGTTAGAAAAGCGGAAGTCTTACCTTGGTCAATTAAGGACTTAACTTTGTGCGCCATTGAATCGAGCTATCTTTGTTTACCACATGTCCGTGACGGCCTAACTTAGTAGGTTACGGAGTTTCAACATTGGGGTTCGGTGGATAGGTTAAGCTTTGTGATATGGGATCGTGTGAATAAGAACGTCAATGTTGAGACGGTTGCCGAATGTTATGTTACGATTAGTGCTAGCTATACTAGTTGTATCGTGTGGGTAAAGTGTACAAACCTCTGCAGAGTGTTAATCAATCTATTCGAATAGCCGCGTCCTCGGTCATGGACAACGCTCGGGGATTTCACATAAGGGAGAGTGTTCATAAAATGTGGGATTGGGAGCTGTGTGATCTCAATCATATGGCTATGTGAATCAATCAGTTTAGCTGTGTGTCTTTGTGGAAACAACTGTTAAATTTAATATTGCTTATTTGTTTTAAATTATACTTTCAATCTATTATTTGTATTCAATTGCAAATGTTGCATTTCTGCAAAATAACCACAGAAGCCATTTCCTTTGGAATAAGCCTGCATCTATATATTGCATTCTGTGGTATGATTTGCGAGTACGGTTGTGTACTCACGCTTGTTGTAAAACTTGCGCCCAAACCTACAGAAGTGGAGGAGTCTTCGCCTGCTTTCGAGGAGGAGTTTGTGGAAGAAGGTTGATCGTTAGGTCATCGATCCCAGTCGGTTGCCTGTGGTGTGCTGATTGGAGTTTGCCAGAGTTTATTTTTGTTCCGCTGCAGTATTTCTTTAGTGTTAGCCCTGCGTGGCTTATTAAGTTGTAACCCCGACCTTAAGGTCAAAACTCTAAGTTGTTACTCAAACTATTCGTTTATGTTATATTTCGCTTGTGTGGATTGATATTCACCTATGTTACATGTGTGCACTAGCGTGATCTGGACTAGTCACGAGAATACAGAGGGTCCAGATTGCATTTTGGGTCCCGACGGAGGTGGTATCGAGCCATCTTGATCTGTAGGTCTTGACCTTAGTTAGATCGGCCGTTTTTAGAGAGTCCAAATTATTTTCTAAAAGAAAACTAACTTGCAAGAGCAACCTATTGCTTAACTCCTCTCATGTCTCTCTGGACTCATCTATTGCTAAGAATTTTCCCCTCTCTCCGCTGTTTTTAAGTTGTTCTTACCCTCTCTCTGTCTTTTGGACAGATGCCTCGCCTTCAGAGACCTATGGTGAGCGCTGTGGAGGTTCTGCCTTGAACTTTGGAAGCTTCTGCAGGTACTTGGAGGTTTTGATCGTCCGTTGTACCGAGGAAACAACTGGATGGTGGATGGACATAAGCGGGGTACGATCTGTCGCTTGACGATCTACGCCAGGATTAACACCAAGGCAAGCCAGCCGCTGAACATCTCCGTCAGGAGGATCACTTGGAGTGAAGGGATACAGGAATCGTCGCGCCTGGCCATGCTTCGGATCTGCCACATCTACATGCGCGAGTTGCAAGGAACCGTCTTTCGCTACCACCCCAGAGCAGCCGCCGTGGAGCTACCTGCACACTATCCATCCACGGAGGGAGAAGAAGATGCCACAGTGGTACACCTCGCCCGGTACGTCGTCGCCCAAGAGGAATCCATGGAGATGATGGCTGCTGATCTAGACGGTGCCTACAAGAGCCTGCACCAAGCTGAAGAGAAGATCGCCATCCTGGAAGAGATACTGGACGCCCACCACCAGGCAGACCAAGAAGAGGAAGAAGATCTAGAAGAACATGAAGAATCTGAGGAAGATCCAGAGGAAGTGGAGCCAGAACCAGAGGAGCCTGTCGCGCCATCGACGCTGTTCTGTGCACCAGCCCGGCACCGGGATCGCCATGCGAAGGTGCGGCAAAGCAGTTCAAGGTCTCTGACGGCAGAGCACGGCCGTGGTTGTGGAGGTTACCTCGGCATCGAGTTCGCTAAGGCCTAGGTTCGCAGCTTGAGGCTTAGTGTGTTAAGCCGTCGCCTAAGCCTAGTTGTGTCGCCCTTTAGGCGTTAGATTGTGTGCTTAGGTTCGCTATTTTCTTTGAGTGTGAGTATGAGCTGCAAAGGCCCTTAGGCATCTCATTGCAAGCCATACTAAGTTCCTAAGTAATAAAGTTGCTTTTGGTTCTCTCAGTTGTTGTTGGGTTTAACCAATCCCCCGCTTAGTTCTTAACTCACCCCATGCTTGCTACCTTATCTAACCCTTGGAGCTTCGCGAGATGGTTACAACTCGCCAGACAGTTGCAAGTGGTTGGGTACCCAAAGACCAAGAGCGGTGAGCAACCAAACTACGAGAGCGGTTCCACAGCACCCCAATTGACTTGCAAAACTTTGGAGCTTTCATGGCAGCACAGACTCAGCTGATGAATACCATGATGACTCAGATGCAAGCCATGCACAACCAGAATAATAACAACAACAACCACCAGCATGGAGCCCCAGCTGCTCATGGTCACCATGGACCATCCAAACTTGCAGAATTCATGAGGACTCGTCCACCAACATTTTCTGGACATGTCTCACCCGTGGAAGCTGATGATTGGCTTCGGGTGATTGAAAGGAAGCTGCTGATCACCCAATGCAGCGACCATGAAAAAGTTCTCTATGCCTCTCACCAGTTGGAGGGCATCGCAGCAGAATGGTGGGAGAACTTCTGCGCCGCTCATGAGGCACCACAGAATATCACTTGGGAGGAATTTCTCTGACATTCCGCCAATACCACGTACCAGAAGGAATTATTGAACTAAAGAAAGATGAATTCCGTGCCCTGAAGCAAGGAAGCTTGTCAGTGTCTGACTACCTCAACAAGTTCTCGCAACTTGCTCGCTATGCTACAGAAGATGTTGCAACAGACAAGGCTCGCCAGAGTCGTTTCAAGGGATGAACATCGGACTTGGTCAATCTCCTTGCACATACCTTCCCCGACTTCCAAGAACTGATCAATAAAGCTTTAGTCATGGAGGATAAGCGCAAGGAACTGGAAGACAATCGCAAACGCAGGATGATCCAGCAGGGAGGCCAGCAATTCCAACAGAGAGCAAGGACAGTGCCACCGCAGTTCAACCGGTTTCCTCCACAGAACTCCGCCAGACACTGCACTAACCTCAAGACCTTGTCGGTTGCTCGAAACACTCGCACTCAAAGACCGACCAACGCTAATCCAAAGAACAACAAGTCGCAAGAGCCAAGGGTGTGCTACACTTGCCGTCAACGAGCCACTACGCCGTCGGTGTCCACAGAGGGGAACGATCACTCCAGTTCGTTTCAACCTTGGAGCTACACCGAATAAGACACCGGCACCGGGTCACCAACAGGGAACTTTCCAAGCCCCCAACCAGCCAGGAGGAGGGACGCAGTCCGTGGTCCGAGGCCGTGTCAACCACGTCCACTGAAGGAGCACGGGAAGCACCAGACGTCGTACTGGGTAAGTTCCTGGTTAATTCAGTACCCGCATCAGTTCTGTTTGATTCTGGAGCTTCGCATTCTTTTGTGTCTGAAGTTTTTGCAACTAAGAATAAGTTGGAGGCTATACAACTTAATCATACTCTATTAGTTCAATCGCCTGGAGCAGAGCTAAGCTCTAGAGTGGGTTGTTTAGGAGCTAAGTTACTCATAGCCGAGTTCGCTTTCTAGCCAACCTAATTGTTCTAGACACCCAAACCCTAGATGTCATTCTTGGCATGGATTGGCTATCCAAGCACAAAGCTGTGCTGGATTGTGGCCGAAGAGCCGTAACGGTTGAGAGTACTGATGGAAGGAAAGTGGAGTTTCTAGCCACATCAGTTCGTGAAGGACACTTGCTAGTAAACAATCTGAAGACCATTGCATTGGAGAATGTGCCAATAGTGAGAGAATACCCAGATGTGTTTCCAGAAGAGTTACCCGGAATGCCACCAGATCGTGACATCGAGTTCGTCATCGATCTAGTGCCAGGGACAGCGCCAATTTCTAAGCGACCTTATCGAATGCCAGCTGACGAGTTAGCAGAAATGAAGAAGCAGATTGAAGAACTTCTCGAGAAAGGTTTCGTAAGACCAAGTTCGTCACCATGGGGAGCACCAGTCTTGTTCGTCAAGAAGAAAGACGGAAGTATGAGGATGTGTATCGACTACCGTTCTCTCAACGAGGTCACTATCAAGAATAAGTATCCATTGCCCAGGATAGACGATCTGCTTTGACCGGATGAAGGAGCCGAGTGTTCTCAAAGATCGACTTGCGATCGGGCTACCATCAGTTGAAGATCTACCCTAGGGATATACCAAAGACCGCTTTCTCAACGCGGTATGGACATTATGAGTTCTTGGTCATGTCATTTGGGCTGACAAATGCCCCAGCTTACTTCATGAACATGATGAACAAAGTCTTCATGGAATACCTGGACAAGTTTGTAGTGGTGTTCATTGACGATATTCTGGTTTATTCCAAATCAGAGGAGGAACACGCAGAACACCTGAGGTTAATTTTGGAGAAACTCAGGGAGCATCAGTTGTATGCCAAGTTCAGTAAGTGTGACTTTTGGAAGAAGGAAGTGGATTTCCTTGGCCATGTGATGACCGCCGATGGAGTAGCAGTTGACACGGGAAAAGTAAAGGCGGTGTTACACTGGGACCAGCCCAAGACTGTAACCCAGATTCGCAGTTTCTTGGGGATGGCAGGTTATTACCGCCGTTTTATCGAAGGATTCTCATCGATTGCTAAGCCTCTTACGCAATTGTTGAAGAAGGAGAAAAAGTTCACTTGGACTCCAGCCTGTGAGGAAAGTTTTCGAGAGTTAAAGAAGCGCTTGACCTCAGCCCCAGTGTTGATTTTGCCAGATATTCGCAAGGATTTCGATATCTATTGTGATGCTTCGCGTCAAGGATTAGGATGTGTCTGATGCAAGGAGGAAGAGGCTGCGCTATGCGTCGAGACAATTGAGACCTCACGAGGAGAATTACCCTACTCATGATCCGAATTAGCCGTAGTGCATGCCTTAAAGATTTGGCGTCATTACCTCATCGGTAATCGTTGTGAAGTCTACACAGATCATAAAAGTCTGAAGTACATCTTTACCCAGTCAGATCTGAATATGAGACAGAGAAGATGGTTGGAATTGATTAAGGATTATAATCTTGGAATCCACTACCATCCCGGAAAAGCCAATGTAGTTGCAGACGCTCTAAGTCGTAAGAGTTACTGTAATGCCTTGGAAGTAAAGGAAAATTTCCCGAACTTTATGAAGAATTTGAAGCTAAAGCTAGAAGTTGTGTCCGAGGGATTTGTGGCCAATTTGGAGGCACATCTACCTTGGAGAAACAGATTCGTGAAGCACAACCAAAGGATCCGTGTTGTCGTAAATCAAGATCAAAATGGCGTAGGAAAATTCAAAGATTTCACCAAGGATGATCAAGACATACTGGATTAATGGGCGTATCGTACCGATATCGATGGTCTAAGGCGATTAATCTTAAAAGAGGCCCATGACTCGAAGTATTCGATTCACCCCGAAGCACCAAGATGTACGGGATGTTAAGAATAAGTTTTGGTGGCCAAATTTGAAGCGAGAAGTCGCAGAGTTCGTTGCCTTGTGCGACACCCGCCGAAAAATAAAGGCGAACACCGAGACCAGCGGGTTTCTTTGCACCGTTGAAGATTCCGAATGGAAGTGGGAAGAAATCGGATGGATTTCATCACCGTTTACCCAAGACCCAATCGAGTTACTGATTCGATCCGGTAATAGTTGATCGATTGACCAAGGTCGCACATTTTCGCGATCAAAACCGCGTACTCGGAGATCGCCTTGGAGTTGTACATGGCCAGAATTGTCAGTTTGCATGGTGTGCCCAAGAAGATAGTGTCAGATCGAGGATCTCAGTTCACCTCTCGTTTTTGGCAAAGTTTGCATGAAGCATTGGGTACCCATCCAATTTCAAGATCGCTTATCATCCACGCATGGATGGACAGATGAAAAGAGTCAATCAAATATTGGAAGATATGCTGAGAGCTTGCGCTCTAGCGAATGCTACCCGATGGGATAAAAGTTTGCCGTATGCAGAGTTCTCGTACAACAACAATTATCAAGCCAGTCTGCAAATGTCACCATTTGAAGCTTTGTATGGTCGTGCCTGCCGAACCCCGTTAAATTGGTTAGAGACAGCTGAACGTACAGTGTTCGGGCCGGATATCATCCAAGAGGCAGAAGAGCAGGTTGCTATGATCAGGGAAAGGCTAAAAATAGCCCAGTCAAGGCAGAAGAGTTATGCTGATAACCGCCGCCGAGATCTCGATTTGAGCCGAGAAGATTTTGTCTATCTTGAGTGACCCCGCCAGAGGTGTCAAAAGGTTTCATGCCAAAGGAAGCTTGCCCTAGGTATGTTGGCCCGTTCAAGATTTTGGAACGCCGTGGGAAGTGGCTTACCAATTGGAGCTACCGCATGCGTAGCGGAGTACATGATGTCTTCCATGTCTCGCGCTTGAAGAAGTGTCTTCGTGTGCGGAAGAGCAAGCCCGTTGGGATCAATTGTTTTGAAAGAGGATCTTACCTACAAGGAGCAGCGGTCAAGATCTTGGATGTCGCAGCGCCTCACCGTAAGTAAGACTGCTCGTTTTGCAAGGTCGGTGGAGCAACCACTCGAGAAGGAGAAGCGGCGTGGGAGCGTGAAGAAGAGCCGAAGCCGAGTTCCTAATCTTTTCTCTAGCTAGCTTTGAATCTCTGGTCGAGATTCCTTTAAGGGGGAGGTTTGTAACATCCCAATTTTGAGCTTAAAAATCTTTTAAATAGTTAGTAGGAAGAAAATTCACCATTTGGATTTTATTTGAATTTGATTCAAAAGCTTAATATTGGACTTTATAATAAAAAACATTTAATGTGAATAATCCCAACATGGACAATAGCCAAAACTATTTTATTCGGGTTCTATGTGCTCGATATATTTTCTATATTTTTCTAGAATTTTTCTGAGTTCATTTGCTATTTTCTATTGCTTATTTGAATTTCTGGTATTTTCTAAATTAGAAAAACTAATTAAAATCTCGGAAATCCTTTCGGGCCTAATCTCCCCGGCCCATTCCTCATTATCTGTAGCAGCCCGGTGCGCCGGCTCCGCCACGCTTCGCCAGCCACCACGCCGCCCCACGACAGTGGACCCGCTGCCGCCTCTCTCTCTCTCTCTCCGCGCGCCCGCTCACTCTCCGCCGTTGGATCAAGCATGGACGGCTAGATGCGCATGAGGTAACCAGACGGTCCGAATGTTTCGTTGATTTTGGACCGTTGGATCAAGATTGAGCGGTCAGATCTTGAGTCAGTTTAGTAGCCGTGTCGCTTCGCACGCGCCGCATCCTAACCCTAGCCACTGACGTGTGGGCCCCGCTTGCCGCGTCAGCTTCGTCTTCGTCGCGCCTTCTTCTCCGCGTCCGAGTCGGAGCCGCTCGCCATTGCCGTCTTCTAGAAGCTCAATCCGACAACGAGCTTTCCTAACTAAACTGCCCCGGATTTCTTCGCCAAATCCTATCCCCGCTTATCCCGCACTCGTTTCCGTTGGAACCTTATCCCGTCATGGACTCTATCTCCGTTTCTCTCTCGTGCTCATCTCGGACTCCTTTTTAGGGTTTCCGCCGCCGCACGCCCCCGGACCCCCCGAGCTCCTATAAATAGGACCCCCGGGATCGCTTGAACACCCGCACCAAAACCCCCAACCCTAGATCACCCGAGAGCCCCTGCGCCGCCGCCGTTGCTGGTTTTTGGTTTTCCACCCGCAAGGTCTCCGGTGAGCTTTTCCGCCGCCGTCAGTGCCGCCCGGAGCTCGCCGACTGCACCACCAGCATCGCACGAGCATAAGCAACCTCCCGTGCCGCCCACTGCCGAGCATCGCCGAACTCCGATCCGACAAATACCGGTTACTCCTCGCTTAACGCGCGCCGCCGCCATCTCCGCGTGCCTCGCGCTCGTGGAGTGCACCATCGTTCGCGTTAACAAGGGCTTCAATCGGTACCCTCGGACCTCGCGGAGCGCCGCCGATCGCCGTTGCGTGCAGTCCCGAGCCGCCATTGTTTTGTCGTCATCCACGTCGGTGCCGTCGGCCCGTGCACGCGTGGCGCCAGTGGCGCCGGTCGGCATCCGCTGTGCGCCTACGTGGGTAGTCCACCGGACCCGAGTCACGAGGCTCGATGGACCTAGTCCACGTGAGCCTAGCCTCGACATGTGGGTCCCACATGTCGAGATTTCTTTATTATTTCTTTTCCGAAATTCCTCACGACGTCGGCTGCGCAATAATCTGATTTTCCTTTAGGAAAATAATTGGAAATTCATGAAATCTCGATTTTCACATTTTATGTATTTTCAATCTTCCAAAGGCCATAACTTTTGCATCCAACTCCGATTGAGCCCATTCAAATTTCTAAATTTGTCTAAATTCGAGATCTACCTAATTATTATTTGTATTTAATTTTTGGAGTTTTTGCCTCTGTTATTTATTTGTTTTGGTTGTTTTGCTTCGTTTGTGCGTGACGTCGATACTTGGGATTTTCACAAGAAGGCTTCAACCAAGTTCAAGACCAGTACATAGACCTATTCCAAGGCAAGCCATACTTTTGATCATATTGAATCCCAGTTTTCCAAATTATATTGTGTTGAATTATTGCATTTACTTTAATTATGTGTTTAACTGCTTTTTGGGCTAGTTATTGATCCAATCAGATGTTCACCTTGCCTACTTGTATACCTTAATCCTTTGTCGCCTAGATTGGTTTATTATTTAGTTGGTATTAACATATTGCCAACATGGTTGGTTAGACCGACTAGAATTGCTTAGCCATGCTACGAGTCATCATCTCATGTGAGTGCAATTATGAAATTGACTAAGTGATTATAGAACTGTGATAAAGCGTGTGTGCTGTGTGCTATTACTCGTGATGGCATGTGTTGCACTAAACCAACTGGGTGGTAAAAGATTTAGACCGAGGCAAGTGGTGGATCTTGTGTGAACCGTGGCTTTGTGATTGGGATTTATCTGTGTGGTTTAGTTAGAAAAAGCGGAAGTCTTACCTTGGTCAATTAAGGACTTAACTTTGTGCGCCATTGAACTGAGCTATCTTGCATTTACCACATGTCCGTGACAGCCTAACTTAGTAGGTTACGGAGTTTCAACATTGGGGTTCGGTGGATAGGTTAAGCTTTGTGATATGGGATCGTGTGAATAAGAACGTCAATGTTGAGACGAAGTTGCGAATGTTATGTTACGATTAGTGCTAGCTACACTAGTTGTATCGTGTGGGTAAAGTGTACAAACCTCTGCAGAGTGTTAATCAATCTATTCGAATAGCCGCGTCCTCGGTCATAGACAACGCTGGGATTTCACATAAGGGTAGTGTTCATAAAATGTGGGATTGGGAGCTGTGTGATCTCAATCATATGGTCATGTGAATCAATCAGTTTAGTGTGTGTCTTTGTGGAAACAATCATAAATTAATATTGCTTATTTGTTTTAAATTATGCTTTCAATCTATTATTTGTATTCAATTGCAAATGTTGCATTTCTGCAAAATAACCACAGAAGCCATTTCATTTGGAATAAGCCTGCATCTATATATTGCATTCTGTGGTATGATTTGCGAGTACGGTTGTGTACTCACGCTTGTTGTAAAACTTGCGCCCAAACCTACAGAAGTGGAGGAGTCTTCGCCTGCTTTCGAGGAGGAGTTTGTGGAAGAAGGTTGATCGTTAGGTCATCGATCCCAGTCGGTTGCCTGTGGTGTGCTGATTGGAGTTTGCCAGAGTTTATTTTTGTTCCGCTGCAGTATTTCTTTAGTGTTAGCCCTGCGTGGCTTATTAAGTTGTAACCCCGACCTTAAGGTCAAAACTCTAAGTTGTTACTCAAACTATTCGTTTATGTTATATTTCGCTTGTGTGGATTGATATTCACCTATGTTACCGCTGTGTGCACTAGCGTGATCTGGACTAGTGCGAGAATACACGAGGGTCCGAGAGTGCATTTTGGGTCCCGGCAGTTTTCTATGTTGCCCTTGACAAGATATGTCTTGAGATGAATCATCGCTTTAGTGAAGCATCTCTGAGAGATATTCGTGTGTTTCTCATGTCTTGATCCTAAGAATTCTTTCTCTAAGTTTGATGTTGACAAGCTTGCTCGCCTCACTACAATTTATCATGCATTTCTCTAGTGGTGATCGTGCAATCATAAGTCATCAACCTAAGACTTACATTCATCATGTGAGAAGGCATGTTTCCTTTTCTACTTGTAAAGATCTTGAAAGTTTGGCTACAAAGATGGTTGAAACCGAAATATTTGGTTTTTCCATTGGTCTACAAACTCATTGAGTTGGCTTTGTTATTGCCTCTGTCAACGGCATCGGTTGAAAGAGCTTTTTCTGCAATGAAGATTATCAAGTCTAAATTGCGCAACAAGATCAACAATGATTGGTTCAATGACTTGATGATATGCTACACCGAGCGGGACATATTTAAACAACTTGATGATGATGTTATTACCCGACGGTTTCAAGCCATAAAGAAAAGGAAATGACATTTGCCTCGTAAGCCTAGGCCTAATTAGCACATTATCGGTATGTTTCATTCTCTTCGATGTGAATATATTTTCAAATCAAAGTTATATGACTTACTAATTCATATATTTTTTATCTTGTACAGTCTTTTACTCTCTTTTGGTTGTGCGATTGGATATTTGGACTTTTATTGTTAACTCGTCGCAATTTTGGTAGTGTCCAGTGAGTTGTTTGTTATCATATCTCGTTTTTTTTAATCTATGAACCTTTACATGTGTGATGTACCGTATCCGTTCTTTTACTTTAAAATTATTGTGAATTTGCATGATGTATAATTGTGGTTTGCGCAGACTTTAAATAATTTCTGGCTCCACCACTGCTTACCACACATAGCTCCATATAACAGCCATACAAATCAGTAGCAAGACAAGGCTTGCTCAAGAGCCAGGTGAGGAATGAAACACTTTTGAGCGATAAAGAGAGTGAGCCATCTTTTTCGAGAAGAGTGCATTTTCGCCTTGAGGACATTTTCTTGTTGCGGGCTCATTAAAAGCTCCACAGCGGGGTTTTGTAAACCCGGTTGGATGGCCTTGCCGTTCGACTTTTTAACCGCCTAAATAGAACAAGTCCCACAATTATTCGACTATTCTACTATTATTGCGCGCGCAAAATAGTTCGTTGTACAGTGGACACTTGCAGGGAATCTGCTCGAAAAAAAACAACTGACCCACTGTGATTCGAGTTCAGTTTTACTCGGGACGAGGAAAAGTCCGAGCATGGGTTATTGTGTTGACACGGGTTCTACCCATATTTTTAGCCCCCGGAAATTATGCAAAAGGCAAGGTAAAATGAGGATTTAATCTAGGTCGAAGCATAGTTATTCTGTTATTTTCCATGTACTTTGCGCGTCAACCTATTTTGCAGGAAAATCATCAAAAAGAAGCAAAAATCAGTGAAAAGAAGAAAATGACAAGTGTACCGGCCGGCCAACTGGTCCAGCACCGCGTCCACCGTGGGCCAGGAGGGCCCACCGGCCGGACCAACTACAGCAACCCACTCGACAGGAGCAAGGACACCAGTCGGCTAGGCCCACAGAACGACCGACCCATACACCTCACTGCCACACGGCCGGGCAGGGGGCCCAGGCCAAGGCCACATCGGGCTCCCGGGCCCACAGCCGGCCGAGGCCACCACCGCCTCAACCAAGTCCATGCACGACTCGGCCGCCCGGCCAAGTCGGCCCACGCCGGCCGACTTCTTCCTCGCGCGGTCTTTGGTCCATCCCGATGCTCTATCCACACCGGCCAGCCCATCCAACGCACACCGGCCGGACACTTTGCCCTCCACTCCACCGTCTCGAACTACGCCAGCCAGCCAAGCACCTATAAATAGGGACCGTCACCCGTTGTATCACACACAACTACATCATCTCTCCACACTAGTTTATGTTCCATAAGGCACTGTAGCGATGCCGGAGTCGCTAGTAGCCCAGTAGGGAAATAGGGGAAGAGTCGGCATGCACCCAATCGACCAGTCACCAAGCTTTACTGGTAACTCTCACCCTCCTCCTCCCAGGGGCGGAACTAGAACGAAAATGATTAGAGTTCATCACTTCACTATACATATAACAACATATATAATTTTCAAGCAACACTATACTAAATAGTAATTTATGCGGCAAAAGACTGCAAGAGACCGGAGGTTGGGTTGAACCGGATGCACATCTTTTGGACTAGGAGGGTGCACGAATAGTATATGCGTGACAATATCTGCCATTTTTTTGGGGGGAGGGGGGGGGGGACCCGGTGTCCTGTGACACCGAGTGGCCCCAATTGGTTCCGCCCCTACTCCCTCCCTCTCTCTCGAGCAGAGAGACGTGGGGATGAGCAGCCGCCGAGCCGTTGTGCGGTGGGAGACGCCACCGCCGGGAAGTCGAACCGTCGCAGGGACGCCGGAAGAAGTCAAGAACTCCATGCGTGCAACGGCCGGTGATTCACAGATTTTTTTTCTTTCAGAATTGCTATATATCAATCGAATGATAATTTGTGTGCAAATCATTTGAATTTCTGACCTTGTGATTTGCTTGGAGCTTTATAAGCCGACCAGCGAGTTTGTCGTCGTCCTCTCCAGCGCTGTTATCTCCGCCACCGCTGGGTTAGGGTTCACCAGAGCCTCGGAACATAGGAGGTCAGCGGCAACAGAGGCATTAGGAGGCAACGCGAGGTGGTGGCGGATCCGACGACGGTAGGTGCCAAAGACGAGGAGGAAGAGCAGGGCAGGGGAGGTAGAGGGGAGCGACGACGGCAATGGGGGAGGAGGAGGATGGCAACAACGGGAGGGGAGGAGGCGGTAGCAGCGGCAGAGCGGGTGAGGGGATTGCTGGTGGGCCTCGCCTGCGTTGAAGGCAACGCCGATGAGGCGGTGGTGCGGCAGCACACAAGGCCACGGTGAGGGCTGGGGCGGCACGAGTGGAAGCGACGCTCTGGAGCTGGAGGAGGCAGCTAGGTTAGGAGGTGTGGGGTGAGTCGACTCAATCGTTGGATGCCCATCCAACTGCCCAAAAATATGCACGACTTTTTTATCCGAAAATCATGCGCATGATTGGTAGCCATTCCCTTTCTTTTCTTTTGACTGTGTGTCATTGTGAAATCAAATCAATGATTAGTGTAATAGTCTTGTGCCTTCGTGGAATGTGCTAAGGACATGGGTTACATTCATTGAGCACGAGTTTTTTCTACAGTCAACTGTGGGAGCAAAACGAGGGATAGGACAGCCAATTGTGATCAAAACATATTCATATGGTCAGAGGGATCAATGTTCACCAAGGTGCTAGACCGGCACCTCCACCTAGGCGGCCGACTTGCATGCATAGCGGAAGAAGAGCAGAGAAGTGCTGAAAAAAAGAGAAGAGAAAGCCAAAAAAGAAAAAGGAAAAGGTGAAACTTACATTACGTGTCCCAGTCCATCATTTTCCTCCAGCCTATAAGCCCAGTTCACTACACCTCGTCTCCTCCTAACTCTGTTGCCTGACGTGCAATGTGTCTCCTAACTCTGCTGCCCGACGTGCAATGCGTCCCCTCCCAACATTCATCTCCTCAAGTCTTCCCAACACTCCTCGGCTCCCTTGTCGCCGCATCCCCCTCTCTTCCCTACCCTCTCTCCCCCGTACTCTTCCCCTTCCCTTCTTCCTCATGGCGGCAGGGTGGCAAAGTCCAACGGAGGATGGTAGATTCGGCGGCGACAGAGGCCAATTTGACCAGCGACGAGCAAAAATCGATAGGGTGGCGGGGAATTCACCTCCTACAACCCTAAACAAGTGAGGCAAGTCTTCTCGGAGCAAAAAGAGGAAGATTGAGAGAGAGAGAATGGAGAAGAAGATGAGGACTGACATGTGGACCTGCTTAAGGGTAACATGGACATTTCTTGAAAGAAAAAAACTAATAGGTCCACTGAGTTTAACGGTGACTCCAACTAATAGAGCTAACAGAAGTGGCACGAAAGGAGCTAACGGAAGTGGCACGAAAGGGTACAAAATTTTAGTGCAGTGGCATAGAAAGAAAGCTATATTTTTAGTGGCATATACGGAAATTTCAGATACGGAAATTTCAGAGAAAACGGTTTAATTCCCACATAAATAAGGAAAACTTCCCTCATTCCAAACAAAGGTTTAGAAAACATCAGAAACTGGCCAGTTACCGATTTTCTAACCCTTTTAGGCCCATTAAGAACCATAGTAACTTATAGGGGGTCTTGGTTAATTCCATACATCAAACATTAGGATTTTCATAGTTAACCCTGGATCAAACAGAAACAGTTCAATTGTCTCATGGTAATGCTGCACATTCCAAATGGGGTCTTGGTTAGATTCCATACATCAAACATTAGAATCCAAATTTGGTTTTTTGAGAAAGATCAAAAAAATATATCTAGCCAGGTTCACGGTGAGGAACAACCTCATCGTGATCGGGAAGGCGACATCCACCCCTGTTACCTTCTTGGCTCCAACCCACAAGCGGAAGAACTCGCCACCCCGCCATCCATCTAAGCCTCGTTCCATTAAGAACGAAGGATTTTCATAGTAACTTAACAGAAACAGTTCAATTCTCATATGAGTCAGAAAAAATCACATTCCAAATGGGGTCTTGGTTAGATTCCATACATCAAACATTAGAATCCAAATTTGGTTTCGAAAAAAAAAACTAGCCAGGTTCCGGTTTACAGTTCCAAACGATTATTGAAACCCTGGATCAAACCAACAATGGTGACACGTTGAACAGACGAACTTGATGACTTCAGGTTATACAAATGTCGCTTAAAAATGGACAGCAAACATGGTCATGTATTCCTGTTGATCTCGATTGATTCATCGTAACCAGGGATCCAAAAGCCGGTACCGGACCAAATCCCGCCAGACGGCCATATAATGAATAGTTTCCTTTTATCCTGCTTTAGAGTTAGTTACGAGTTCGGTAAAAAAATCACGCGGTAACCGGACGGTTACCGGTTTTCCCGGGGAAAACTCGGTTGAATTTCGCATGAATTCGCTTAAAAACCATTTCAAAATCGAAATTTGAAATTTGAATTTGCAAACCCCGGAAAAATCAGCCGGTATTTCACTACCCGGTACCCGCCAGTAAATCCGGTAACCAGCCGGGTTTTTTATCCCTGATCGTAACTACTGTGACTCCAAATGGTATTTCAACAATCATCACTGCAAAGCAGTGTAACATCATAACATCTTGCAAGTAAAACAAGGTTTGTTACTGCGTTAGCCAATTAAAGCAAAATTCTGAGGACAAAACAAATGTTGTCAGTACGCTAGAAACTTTAATTCTGTCACCTCTTTTGTGTATATGAAAGGACGGAACCAAGGCAGAGCATCCAGTATTCTCTAATGCCAATATGTATCCAGGGAAATGGAGAAAACTGCAGATGCAGTGTTGAAGGGATCCTGAAATCAACAGAGAAAGAGTTCATGACGAATGCCATCAAAGGAATACAACCAAATTTACGGAATAAATGGCAACCTTGCACCACTAAGGATTCCGTATGCCAATTGTTTGCAGAAGGGGAAACCAATACCATTGAAAACTTTCCGATAATTTGGCCCGATTACTTGCCCTGCATTGTGGTTCGCTTATATTAGCAAGATCTCAACTGAAAGAAATTACATAGGTGAAACTGTAAGCTAATTCAAACAAATAATTTCATTCTTAAAAGCATCCTTTCTATATTTTCCTATGATATACAAAGCTAAGCTGCAAAATTAGAAGTGTTTAAATAAAATGACAACTCAGCAGGCCTACACGTGTATTCCAGAGGAAATCATTATAAACAGAAGTGCTTGAATAAAAAATACTGCAGACGCTGCTGATGTTTATAGTAAAATTAGACATCTAGATAGATATTGTGTCAACATAAGAAAAGTGTAGGTCAAATTCAAGATAAACAACTTACCGAGAGTGGCATAGTTACAGCTAAGTTCTGAAACTAAAGGTCCTGAATGTACATGGATGGGATGATCTGTTTTCCTTTCATCACATCCACTGGTTGAACAACATTCAACTGATAGGGCTTCATATTCATCAGTAGATACAGATGATAATGACACAGGAAGGAATAATAATCCAGCAGGAAATCTTTGCCTCCTTGTTACCCACAGAATCAACTCAGCATAAGGAGTAGAGTGGATTATAGATATTGCAATTTCCAGCACTATGCACAAATAGACAATTGTGGTACTCAAGATAGAGAAGAATATATAGAATATAGAAGTTGTGGGCAGCAGAAGCAGGACTGGTGTAAACAACAGTGAACCAACCACATGTTGTTCAACCGTGTAGTCATAGCTATCTAATCTCTGCCTAAGAGGATTCCATTTGCGCCCTCTGTTAATAATATAAGGATGTATGAGCAAATCTACAAGAAAAGTACAAAGAAAGAAATCTAATGGAGAAGCAAACATTTTAGGACTTCAGTTGCTACATATTTATTTATAATGGTCACAATCGATTTATTTGTCCTATAAAATAAGCAATTGGTTAAAACAGTCATCAAATAATAACATCAGCTGATCCAGAAGATGACAAAGGAACATAATTCCGAAGTTTTCAGTTGAAATGTTGAGGTGATAATTTGCTTTTTATTTCTCCCTCTATAAGAGGTCTGGCTCCACAACTGATTCCTAAATGTTACATTTCGACCATAAGACCATACTCGACTTGTTATTAGCTTTTGCTCTCCCTCTAAAAGAGATCTGCCTCCACAACTGGCTTCTAAATATTAGATGCTCAACCATCCAACTTGTCACACCTGACAGTACAGCATTGCTGAGACAATGGCACTGTAATTCAAAACAAAATATGATGTCTTGTTGTAATTTTCAGTACCAACATTTTAAAACAGGCAATCATAATTGTCACTGTAAAGTAGCCATCATGGCAAGAATCTACAGACAGCATTCACACAATATTTGGTGTAACATGTGTTACACTGTATCTCATCCCATTGGACTACTTTCGCTATGAGGATTTTTTTAATTATCTGGAACAACTAGGTCTAGCCAGTTTGAAGATTTCTTATTCAAGACCAGGACCATGTAAGCCAACTGGTTCGGGGCTTAGGAAAGCAACTTTTTGCCAGGGTTGTTTCTTAATATCTTTTGTATTATGGAGGAATGGCATTTTTTCAAGGTTATGCAATCATCCTCCATGTAAACACTAGCTAGACCTTGCTGGTTTTGCCAAAAGGCACGAAACAGGCCAGTTCCAAGTTAAGGGCCTAGGATGCCAAACACCTACGCTGCAAATTGTCTCCAGGAAAATAAAAAAATTACTGGTAACACGGTTATCTCTGTTATTATTGACCAACTCTTGGGAACATGGTAACATAGCACAACAAGCCCTCGCAGTAGGATGTTCTCACCAATATTATGAGGTAATCAGACAACACCAAGACTGTTAGAATGATGGATCAACACCCTACACTATCTATATATCTAACCCCTAAAACTCACAACCCACCCCTACCCCTAAAACTCACAGTGGATCAACAACACTAAGTTTGGAAAGGTAGAATCTAAACTGAACTCTAGTCTGTGTCTTGGTGAAAAATCTGCTAACTAAAGCTTCGAAGGTACATACTGAAGATCAATAACTTGGTCTTGCACCTGCGATCGCATGTACGAGGCATTCACTCCAATGTGCTTGGTGAGCTCAAGCTTCACAGGATCTCGAGCAATGCTGATCGCATCAGTATATCTGATAAGAGAGAATCGGTATAGAAGCGGAAACACCGAAATCCTCAAGTAGCCACCAAAGCCAGGTGATCTCAGCTGTCAACGACGCCATGGCTCTCAACTCAACCTCACCGCTCGAACGGGAAACTGCAGTCTGCTTTCTGGTCTTCCAGGCAATTAAGGAAGAACCAAGAAAAATACAATAGGTAGAAAGAGACCGGCGATCAAAATGATCGCTAGCCTAGGTCGCATCAGAGTACGCCTGAAGCTGCAAAGAATTGGAGGAAAGAAAAAGCGACGAGTGATGGTCCCATGAAGATATCGCAGAACACGAAGAAGATGAGTGTAGTGAAGCTACTCGGGATGTGAACTGGGTGAGAAATGTCAGGGCGAGTGATCCCTGTTAGAGATATATGTATAGTGTGTTATTCCCCATTGTTACGAGGGGTTATTTGCATATTCACCATCTGTACTTTGTGTATATATACTGGCTCTTTGGCCCCCTGGTAATACAAGTTGCTATTCCTAACATAGTATCAGAGCCAATTAGGTTTTCCTCTCCCGGACGCGCAACTCGTCCTCCCCTGCCCTAGCCGCCGCCGGTTTTCCTCTGCTCTAGCTCCCCTACCGCCGTCATCACCACCGCCTCCTACCACCCCTCTGGCCGCCCACCACCGCCACCGATTCTTACGCGCGCCGCCGCCGGTTTCGCTGGCCGCGCGCCGCTTCCGAAGCGTCGCTGCCGCGCGACGACGCGCACTGAAGCTGCCGCCGTCACTTGGGCCGTCGCGTTGCTCGGGAAGCCGCAGCCGCCGCTCCGGGAGTCGACGCCGTCACCACGCCTCGTCTTCCTCGGCGTCGCCTCGTCTTTGCCAGTCTTCCTCGACCGTCGCCGAAGCTGCCGGAGCCGTTCATCGCCAGCGCGCTGCCATCGCCGGTTCTGCTCGTCGCCGGCGTGATCACCGGTCCCGCCGCCGCCTCTCGCGTAGTAGCAGGGGGAACCCTAGTTCCCCCGTGCTCTTTTGGGCCGAGTGATCGTTTGGCCGATTTAAGTCGATCGGCCCGATAAAAAAGTGTGCAATGTCGCCGCACCGCTTCTCCTCGCCGCCCGATGATCTTCAATGGTGTTAATTACACCGACTTCGTGTCTCACATACGCATCCACATGCGTGGTCTTCGTCATTGGGGCGTCCTCTCTGACGATGTCACCTGCCCGCCTTGCCCTACTCCTCCGACGAGCCTCGCTGTTGCGCCCGACGGTAGACAAGGCCGCTGCCGAGGCCGCTTGTCTTCGCGATGATGAGGTCGCCGCTGCCGTGAGGCTCGATTCCTACAAGGATCGATCGACCGCCTACTCTCGCCGGTACGCGACGACGCCAGTCGCTCTGTCTTCATCACGATGTCCAACCTCGGTTCTCTTACGGTTGTGAGACTCTTCGCTTTCGGATGTGGACTCACCTTCCGTCGGCGCTACAAGCCCTCTCGGTGATGCCTGCGCACTGCCTCGTGGTTCGCTAGAGCACTCTCTTCACAGGTGATGCTATCGTTGACGCTTTTTACTCTCTACTATCGCATCGCTAGACTCTCCGCATCGCCGCTTGTTGTCGCTCTGTCCGTCTTTGCTGGCCGTACATACCGACTGAGTTTCAGCGGGTCTACGAGTTCCTTACTCATCTTCGTCCTGAGTTTGAGCAGAGGCATGCCCAGCTCCTTGCACGCCACCCTCGTGTCACTCTCCTGAAGGCTCTTACCGAGATACACGCGGAGGGGACTCGCCTGAGAGGTGCTGGTCTGATGCCACTCCCCTCCGTGCTCGCAGCTCGTCCACCTGCTACACCGACTGCTCCACGCTTCAGCACACTGCCTCCTCCAGCGGCTGCCACAGGTGGTGGTGGCCATCCTCATTGCTCCTACTACGACAAGGTCGGTCACATTGAGTCCCAGTGCTATAAGAAGCAGTGGCATCTTTCACGCCGTTCTTCTACTAGCACTAGCACTGGTGCTTCTACATCGACGTTTGCATCGACTCCTTCAGCAATTTCTCTCACTGAGCAAGAGATAACCAAACTTCAACGCCTACTTGCCGTTTCGTGTTCTCCTCGGCGTTCTCGCGAGTTCGCTCATCGACTCTTGGGCACTACGAAACCACCTCCTACACAGCCAGGTACCTCCCCGTGGATTCTTGATTATGGAACATCCTTTCATATGACTTCTGATTCTTCCACTTTGTCTTTCATTACACCTCTTGATTCTCCTGTTAGTGTTCTTACTACTGATGGTACATCTTTTTCTGTTTCTGGTCGAGGACCTCTTAGCAACTCATCTTTTCATGTTCCCTCTGTTGCTCATGTTCCTCGCCTTACCATGCAGCTTCTTTCTGCTGTGCAGATTACTGACCTTGTTTGTTAGGTCATTCTCGACTCTGACTTTTGTTGTGTTCAGAACCGCCACACGGGAGCTCTGGTTGGTTCTGGCCCTCGGCGCCTTGACTCACAGCGTCTCTGGGAGCTTGACTGGCTTCACCTTCCTTCAGCTGCCACCGTCGCCGCCAGTCTTTCCGCTTCTGCCACTCCGTCTACCAGCTCTTTCCAGCAGTGGCATCACCGTCTTGGTCATCTGTGTGGATCTCGTCTGTCGTCTTTAGTTCGTCATGGTCTTTTGGGGTCTGTCTCAGGAGACGTGTCTTTAGATTGTCAAAGCTGTAAGTTAGGTAAACAGATTCAGCTTCCTTATCCTCATAGTGAGTCAGTGTCTCAGCGTCCTTTTGATCTTGTTCATTCAGATGTTAGGTTTGGCTCGCCGTTTGAAAGGGGGTCATCGATATTATATCATATTTATAGATGATTTCTCTCACCACACTTGGATATATTTCATGTCTTCTCGTAGTGAGGCCTTGTCTATCTATAAACAATTTGCCACTATGGTTCGCACACAGTTCTCCACTCCCATTCGTGTCTTTCGTGCTGGCGAGGCTCAGAAACACCGTTCTAAGCATGAGCACCAGGACAAGAGTACCGGAGAAGAGTGACCCTACTCAGCGAGAAAACGACGCAAAGCAGTAGAAAGATACTCACCAGCAGAGTCGGCATGAAACACACGAATGGCCGAATCAAACTGAGTACGAACCATGGTGGCAAACATCTGGTAAATAGAGAGAACCTGACTGCGAGAGGACATGAAGTAGATCTAAGTATGGCGAGAATAATCATCAATAAAGATCATATAGTAGCGATGACCACCTTTCGAAACGAAGGGAGCCGAACCCCAAACATCAGAGTGAACAAGATCAAAAGGATAAGTAGAAATATAAGCACTAGAGGGATAGAGGAGCTGCAACTGCTTGCCAAGCTTGCAACCCATACAAAGAGGTGTCCCCAGAAACAGACCCAAGAACACCACGATCGACTAAAGACGATAAACGCGAGCTACAGAGATGACCGTCGACGATGGTGCCACTGAGTGAAGGAGGTAGTGGAGGACGCGGCAAGATCAGAGGTAGTGGCTGACTGGCTGGTGGAGACAGCGGAAGGAAGATGAAGCCAGTCGAACTTCCAAAGACGCTGCGAATCACAGCGCCGAGGGCCAGTACCAAGCAGAGTCCCCGTGCGGCGGTCCTGAACACAACAAGAGTCAGACTCAAGAACAACACGATAGTCGTGATCAGTGATCTGACCAGTTAACATAAGCTGCATAGTAAGCTGAGGAACATGAGAGATTGCAGGAACATGAAAAGAAGAAGGAAAGGGTGCCTCGGTCTGCAACAGGAAGAGAAGTAGCATCTACAGTCTGAATAGTGGAAGGAAAATCTGTGGAACGCACAGAAGTGAGATGGGTAGAATCTGGTGTCATGCAAAAAGAAACACTAGAGTCCAAGATCCACGGAGACAAGATACCTGACGAGAGAGGAGGCGGAGGCGAGGAAGACTGCTGAGAAGTAAGAGCCAACGAGCAAAACCCGAGGAGTCTGAGGACAAACCGACACTGAGGCGCTAAAGTAGTGAGAGGAGCTGTTGTGTGGCGTAACCAGAGGAGCCCTGACGAGGGGCGCCAGCTCCTGAGTGAGGAACCTCCAGAGCCCTTCGGGGGATGTCCACCCTGACAACCCTGATCCCGCCTCCGCTTGTAGCAATCCTGATACCTGTGGCCGTCACGCTGATAGTAGGTGCAGTGGAGACCCGTAGTAGAAGCAGCAACCACCGGAGGAGCTGGGGGAGGGATCACGGTCGATGCTGAAGAAACCGGCGAAAGAGCAGGTGCTGAAGTAGACAAGACAGACTACATCTAAGCCACACCACGGTGACGAGTCTCCTCAGCACGCACACCCGTGAGGGCCTCCACCATGCTCGGCGCGGGTGGCGAGTCAGGAGCTGAGCACGCACAGTCTCGAACTCAGGCCGGAGACGCGTCATGAAGTCGTAGAGATTGTGAGTCTCCTGGTGAGCGCAGAGCCGCACACAGCAGGGACAGATCCGACAGACATCCGATCCCAGAGAGTCAAGCTGACGCCACACCTCAGATAGCTTCTGGTAGAATTCATCCAGAGTGGCATCGAGCTGCTGAAGAGAATGCGCCTGGTGCACACGACTGAGATACATAGCATCACTCGTCGGCTGGTATTGAGCTCGGAGGTGCTCCCACATAAGCTGTGTCGTCAGCAACTCCGCCACATCCATGGAGATACTCTCGGGCATGCTACCCACCAGGATGGCGGTAGCACGAGCCTCGGCATCCTGCCATCGCTCGTAGACGTGCAGCTCAGACTAGCAGATCTCCAGGGCCTCCTCCAGTGCAGCATTGGCGACCTCCTGAGCCGCCTGATCTGCATCAACAAGAAGAGTGGGCAGGCCTAGCGGTGTAGGGCGAGGTGGACAGGGGCGCTCGCTGGTGAGATGACCCCAGAGACGCTGGCTGTTGAGGTGAATCCTCAAGTGAACAGCCCACTCTCGGAAGTTCGTCCCGTCGAACCGAACTGTGGGGAGCTGGATGGCAAAGGAGCCACTGCCGGTAGAAGCCATCAGTGATGATTTGACCGGATCCGGAGTCGGGAGTCAGAGTGCTCTACTCTGGTGTGCTCAGCTGAAGTTGGAGCCGGCTACTCCAACGAAGCACAAGCAAAGCAAACAGAGTAGAACCGAAGCAAGCAGATGGAGCAAAGCTTTGCTTCGGTAGTCACAAGTAGCGCCGATGGCGTTAGGGGTGGCGTCCGGCGGTGTTGGGGGTGCCGGCCAGCGGCGGCGGCGATGTCTAGGAAGACTTTCGGGCGACGCAGCTCGCACGGGGAAGAACCACTCACGAGTGGCGCAACTCGCACAGGAAGAAGGGATCCGACGGCGGGATCGGTCCTAGATAGCGCGGATCCAGTGGTCGGAGAGCTTCGGCGGCATGGGGAAGGCGTGTCGAAGCGGCAGGGCGACGGGGACATAGCATGCGCGAAAGAGCGGCGCTGCTTCGAGCGCACTACAAGATCCGGCGGCGGGGAGGTTCTGGCAGTGGGATCCAACGGCGGACAGCAGGATCCGGCGGCAAGAGGGCTCCGGCGGCACGGAGAGAAACAACATAGCGTGAGAGAAGCAAAGCAGCTCTACTTTACAGCAGCAGCGAAAGCGCAGGGAAGACACGGCAGGGCGGGGGCAATGGCGCACCGGCAAAACCCTAACCTTGCTCTGATACTATGTTAGAATGAGGCTTGTATTCATTCCAATGGGCCAAAAGGCCAATATATAGCATGTACAGGGTTATGCAAAGAACACCCTACACTATCTACATATCTAACAAAGAATAGCTTGTCAAAATTCAATCCAGCTAAAAGCATCTACTTTTACATGTCTACCAAAAGATATTTTTCTTAAACCATATCTAGCATTTCAAAGATTATTTTTGCACTACATTTAGAAATTAATTGACTCTTATCAGTTATTCAGCATGCAATTAGGTTGAGGTCATAGTCAATCAGACAACAAGCACAACATGTTTGGTTTGTGGGAATTGGTGGGAATGGGAAATGAGGGGGTAGGGTTTGAAAAGTCCCTTATTTGGTTGGTGGGCTGGGAACTTTGGAGGGTTGGGGTTTGGGAATTTAAAAGGTCCAACTCGCACCGTTTTAAACTAATCGAGGGGAGGGGTGGGAATATGTAGAGGGAATTGGAATTGTGATTTTATCATTAAATAGATACATCTGAGCCCTTGATAACAAATTAAGTTAGGTGGGAATTTGTATAGGGAATGGGAGTTGTGTTTTAATTGTAAGATGGATACAACCAGGGTTCACAATTTCGGCACAATTTCGCCGAAATCGCCAAAATTTCGGTCCTTTCAGAGGGTAACGAAATAAATTCAATTCGTTCAAAAAATTTGGTTTGTTTGAATTGGGAGGGTTAAATTGAGGAAACACTAGTATAGAAACATCAAGCCAGCGATAGCCTAGTGGCAAGCCCCCCTTGCTGGTTTCTGAGAGGTCGGGTTCGAATCCCACTCAACACATTAATTTTTGCAATTATTTTAAATTTTAAATTCAAATTTGATTCAAACCAGTTTGAAAACCCATCGAAAATTCAGACCGAAATTCCAAAATTTCGGTGATTTCGGCTATTTCGGCCACCAACGAATTTTTTTCAAAACCGAAATTAGTTTCCCTGGATACAACTGAGCCGTTGATTACTGTGTGGCTACAACAAGGTTATCAAGCCGCCAAGGTGAGGCGAGGCACCTAGGCACCGCCTTGGCGACACCATATGAATCTGAAGAAAGGGCTGAGAACAGCACAGATAGAGGAAAAGGAAAAGACACAAAAAGAAAAGAAAAGGATGAGGAGAAGAAGGAAAATGGGAAAGCCCCCAGGCGCCTCGACGCCTAATCGATGATAAGTCAACACCTTAATAACCATAGGCTACAAATCAATTCATCATTATTTCCCATCCCTCTTACCAAATAGTGGATTGGGACTAAAAAAGGAACTCCAATGGCAAATCCCACTACCTAACTCCCAATGGTTGCCAAACATGCCTAGCAAGGTTGTCACGGCGCTCTGGCAAGTCGTGGCGCCCTGGAGCACTAGGACGCCTAGGCGCCCACCATGGCAAGAGTTAGACGGTGGACATAAAAATGATAAATAATACTTCATATGGTAGGGAATTAAATAATCATACCTCATATAATACCTCAAATGGCAAGGAATTAAATGAATATACTCTAAATTCTCTAGATAACAATTAAATGAACACAAGCAGATCAAAAGAAGTAGAGGAAAGGAGAGCTAAAGAGCAGAGCAAAAGAAGTAGAGCAAAAGCAGAGCAACAAAGCAGCAGGTGCAGAGGGAGCAGCCAAGCAGCAGCAAGAAGAAGAGGGGAGAGCAAGAAGCAGCGCAAGAATAGAGGGAGCAGACCGAATGAGAGCAAGAAGCAGCGCAAGGACAGAGGGAGCAGCAGATCAAATGAGAGCAAGAAGCAGAACATAGCAAATCAGAGCAGAGGGAGAAGAAAGGATGGAGAAGGACTTGAGCTGAGGTGGCCTCCAACGGTGGTGGCCGCGGCGGGGAGTGAAGACGACCAGGACTGCAGGGGGGTGACGGTGGCAAGCTGCAAGGATGCGGCGACCATCTTCATCCAGCGGCGGCGGAAATTAGCTATAGATGGGGGCGGCGGCGGCGGCCTTGTCCCCAGCCACACTTGAAGCCTCAGCCCCAGATCTTTTCCCTCCCTTCCTTTCACGCTCCTACCCTTCAAGGGTTTTTTTGCCTCGAGTCGCTCGCCTAGCTCTCCATGGACGACGCTAGGCAGCCAGGCGACGCCGTGACAACCTTGATGCCTAGTCTATTAAAATTCAATCTGCCTAATAGCATCTATTTTCACAGGTCTACTAAAAGATACTTTTCTTAAAATCATACCTAGTGTTTCAAAAGATTTTCTTTGCACTAACATTTATAAATTAATTAACTCCTATTAGTCATTCAGCTATGCAATCAGGCTGAGTTGTAGTTCCTGTATAATTAAAGAATGCCCCATCAATGTACCCACAGTTTTACCTGAAAATACGCCACAATGATGTCACTGTCTGAATCTGCCTTGAATATATCAAGGAGACTAACCATTGAAGCATTCTGACATGCAACGTAGCAAGCTGGATAATGTCTATGAAGAATGAAACAGGAACCGTAAAACCTAAAAGGATTCCAGAAAATGCAAGGCCATGAATTATATGCTTCAGGAAGCCTCCCACGATGAACCAAAGGGTGGAATAAATTTGAATTGCATTCAGAGAAATCATGCCTAGAAGCTCTGCTAATTCCGTATTCAGCTTAAAGCCTGCTGGAACACCCATCAGCCACACACAACCCGATCTCAAGACACCATCTGTCATGTAGTGGACAAGAGCGAAAGTCCAAGAACAAATAGTCTCTGTGTTTAACAATAATGCCGCTCCAAGGATGAAACCCATCAGAAGATCCATGACAATATTTGACCACAAAGCATGCTTCTGAATTGCAGCTCTGTGTGCATATTCAACATTCACAGTGGAGCTGCGGAGTATAAGCAGTGATACTCTTAAGAAATGAACCAAGGGTAATTGAAGAGAAGCTTAGTATTAACAATAATTTATTTTATCATCACTACTAATAGCTAGTATATGTAATCTCCACTTTTAATATAGGGGAAGCACGAAGGTTCCTTATATCAAGGCTAACATGAAACAACAAAATGGAATGAAATACAGTAGTAAATTATCATAAAGTAAACAAACCATAAACCATGTGAGTTTGGCAAAAGTAGACAGTAATCCCATTTGACATGTCAAGATGAGATAACTAGTTAAAACGGTGACTAAAATAACAGTGTTAAATTAAGCAGCATTACAGGCATTCCGTGTTTACCTTAGGGAGGTATCTTGGAGGAAAATCGGCCAGTAAAGAATTTGGCAACTACGGAGATGCATGTTTTTCCATGAATGTCTGAAAACCTTTTGTAACATGAAGTACTGAGGTACATGGCTCATACATTTTTTGAAAAGTTGAATGAAGATGTAGACAATAGTTGATACTGAAGCCAACAATATTCCCATGCAGTGCTGTGTCACTTGAACTAAGGCATCGAACCTAAATAAAAGCAGTCTGGTAAGAGAAAAAGAAAGCAGTAGTACATCAGAGAAGATTAAGGATGATGCTTACACAGTTGCAAACAAGAAATGAGCCACAGAACTACTTGTAGCAGTTTCCCAAGAAACTGGTAGTCTAGCTGCATTTGCACAATTAAGCGCCAAAACAATCGGATCCTTCGAACATAAATGTGAACCAGATTAGCTAATTGTTTAAATTAAACTGTAATAACATGTAAAAGCATTAAGGCACATACCAAATAAAAAATTAATGGTTTCTGTTGCAGATTATTTATCCAACTTGGCCTTTTGAAGGGAGCCTTCAACCTGTATGGTGCATCCTCACCCAGGGAGAAATGGCTTCTACCAGCAGTTGGAACATCATATAATATGACCTAAATAAATTGAACAATATTGAAGTAATTGGTCACAATAAAACAAATCATAAGTTGGAAAAGGAAAGAGATTAAAATGATTCAACTATAACTATCACATGGATGTTAGAAGTGAGCATTAACTTACATACGTGGCAATGATTGATTTCGAACTTCTGGTTATCAAGAAACAAATGATGAAGCATTGGAATTTGATTCAGATTGCTTTTGAAGCTCTTTCTAGACTTACAGCAGAAGTGCACCCAATTGTGCTTTTGACTACTGACTTTTTGCAAGTATCCAGAAAACCGTCTAATACACTACAATCACATTCCCATTTTCTATTATTGTCGCTTTGCTCTTGATCTTCACTTCCCAATGATCCATTCGATACAACAGAACTGTCTTGGATTGTGTCAAAATGCTCTTTTTGAACAACTTGAGCCCGCAATGGCTGATGTTTTTGTTTAGCACAGCAGACTTCAAATTCTCTTGGAGGATGTACACCACAATCCCCAAGAATGGTAAATGCTGTAGATTCTTGTAACCTTACCGGCATCCTTTTATTTGAAGAAAGGACGATGGTCTAACAAGAGAGATAACATTGATCAAAGCAGCCATGAACAATGAAGCAAATAAAAATAAACAAATACTAGCTTGCACTGTTTATTAGGAAAATATACTACCTTCCACCATGCACCTATAGCTAAATATATTGCAAAATTAAACTAGGTGAAACAGGGAAGAGAGATAATATCGAAAAATTGATTGCAAACCCATCTTTGGGTGCTAACTTGCTACTTTTCACATGAGTTACCAGTTTCTGGAACTCAGATTTAACAAGACCTTCACGGATAAATGGATATCGAGGGATCATACGTCCTCGTATCTCTTCTAATCCAGCCAAATCTCATCCAACTCACATCAGGAAATAGCAAGTTAGCAACTAAAGATGAGTTTGCATTAAATATCTCCTACTAATAATGTCTTATCGGTTTGCAAACAAGCTGAGATGAGATTATAAGAAAGTAGAAACAATATTAAGGATTACAAAATACACTCCACCACAAGCAGCTAATCAGTAATAAGGGAAAGATACCATCTTTTATGCATAATAGGGTGTGCAAAACCATCCAGCCTATTTATCCTAAACATTTCCATGTTGGCAGTTTGAGTAAAATGGTTGAAAGATTTAGAGCCTTTCAAACATAAGTCCATTCAAAACAATGTAAGTATTTTCAACCGCAAAGTCAAATTCCAAATTTTGAATTTTGGGATAGAATAGGGTCATAAAATATGGCTAACTTTTTGCAAAACCATCCAGCCTATTTATCCTAAACATTTCCAAGTTGGCAAGCAAATTCAATCAAATTTGGATTATGCCGTCCGAAGCACATATATCCATTCATCATCTCAATGCTAACTTTTTAAGCATCAAATGGTTCTAGACAGTCAGCAATTGGTTAAATCGAAATATGCCGGGTTACCGGCCGCTTTTTTTATCGGAAACCCTAAACCGGTCGGTTTTTCCGGCAAAGTCATTTCCCTAGGAACGGGAACGGGTTTTTGATCCCTGCTTTCAAACGATAAAAAACTCATTTCAGATGCACACTGACTAACACCTATGGTGATTTGCTTTTCTGGGCCCTCATTATTGTAGTTATATTCATTCTTTTTTTAAAAAAAGGGTACTAGTACTTGACCAGTCATCCACCTTTTAGTGATTATATGGCCTAATTGGTCGATCATAAAGAACCAAGAGGGCATTTCTTCCTTGAATATAGCAGATTATAGGGCCTAACGGGCCGATTTTTAGAGCAGTGGGTATCTATTCATATCAGAGAAGAACTTAAATGCATTATATCATTGAATGTCCGCTCTAAGTACAGCTAAAAGATAACCATGTGTTAAATTTTCTTCAACGAATGCTTTGCTTTAAACAAAAAGTAGTCTTTCAATTTCACATTGCATTGTTCAACTTTGAAGAGAAAAAATTAAGATGCATGCATGTATAATGGGGAAGACTATCTAGATTGGCATACTATGGAACGTTTTGCATTGAAGTTTATGCAACGATAAATGCTCTGAACCGACTAGAATGTTTTTTGTTCTTAAGTTACGGTTAGTATATTGAATTAGATTAATTCGGTTTAAAACAACAAAACTTATCTTCTTCAAAATTTCGACCAAACTGGTCATTCTAACACCCTCCAACTAAACGCTACAAGAATCCAAGATAAACGAAATAAGAAGGCAAAGTACCTTTTAACCGACTAACAGCACCATCTGTACTAAATACTTTTGCAATCTTGTCATTAGTCATTACTGACCTGGAAGGAGTCGAGGGTGGGGTAGGACCTCAAGATCTCGTCCTGGGGGACAGCCGCCGCGACCACAATGTCGATGGAGCCCTTGCAGGCCAAGAGCCATCCGAACAGGACGAGGCTGGCGGAGCCGGAGTCTGGTTTGGGCTGCAGCTGCTGGCAAGGCCACCAGATCCTGCACCGCTGCATGGCCATGGAGGATGCACCTTGGATCCTGGACGGATTGCATTAGTAACAGCAAAAACAAATTGGCAACAAATCCAACCCAAATGTGGATGCATACAAGAACAGGGTGGAATCTCGCGGAAAGATATATTTGATTGCCCACAGCACGGACAAGGGGGAAGTGAAACCGATCGAGGCCAGAGCTTACCAAGAAACGAAACACTAGGCCTGGTGCATCTCGATTTCTCCTAGAAAAAGGGGGCGAGAAGAGAGAGCAAGCGTGGGAGGAGCTCCCACCGGGTGATCTCCAGGGAGATCTACTTTTGGTAGGCGGCGAGTTAGTTGTGCTTCAGCGAGTGGAAGAGCGGCAGCGGGCGGCGACGGATGAGCCGCGGAAGGATCAGCGGGAGGCAGGGGCGGACCAAACAATAGGGCGAGGTTGTGCAGCCGCCCGACCAAAGCCGCCGGCTGAACACCCTCCGTTGAACTAGGGACATACCTTTAGGAGGACTGTAATGGGTAACCCAACCCAAATACACTCACTTAAATGCAGCACTCGATCTAATCCAGACCAGCCCAGTGCTTCACTTTCAAAACTCAACTCAACTAACTTCAATCCAACCCAATTTCTTCAATATGGGTTCAACTCATTTTTCACCCATTTCTAACACATTTTCAACCCATCGTATCCATCCAGCCCAAGTTGGTCTTGTTCCGGGGAGGATTTTAAAACTGGATTTTTATTCTTTTTCGTTAGTATGGGTAGGGAGGATTTTGAACACACTATTTTTGCTATTTAAAAACACTGTTTTTATTTTTTTAAATGGCCTCGGATACCTCCTAATTAAATAATTAGCACATGATTACTTTATTACTAGTAATTAACAACACGAGATTAATAAATCACCCTTGCTAATCATAGATCAGGCACATACTACTAATCACGAGCTAATGAGAGTGATTAAACAATAGACCTTGACATAGGCTCGACGTTGATGGTGCGGCGCTCGTAGCAGCTAGAGAGGCCCCTTAGGGAAGAAGGGTGGCCACCGGTGGATAAGGCGGCGCAATGCACGTGACGGGACGAGCGGGTGAGCGGGGCAGTGTCGCGGTCAGCAGAGACGACAATGGAGCTGGCGGCGTCGACCAAGTCGCGGATGGCGTAGAGTGAGGCACCGTCACTGCGGAGCCGCGCCAACGCGGACGGAGCAGCAGGGCCGTGCACGCACATAGACACCGTGGTGCTCCGGCAGCTGAGCAGGTTCTTGAGTTGCTCCTAGTCCCAGGAGGAGGAAGACGAGGAGGCCGTCGGGGCGGTCGTCGATGTCGCCACCACCGCCTCCTTCTTGGAGAGGCAGCGAGGGTGGTGGTGGTTCTTGGCCGTGATGAGCTTGGTGCTAGCCTTGGGGTTCTTCTTGGACACGGCCGTAGGCATGGCACGGTGGCTTCCAGCCAGCGGTGTTCACGGTGTCAGCGAGAGAGACAGCAGTGGAGGTGGTGGCTTCTTCTTGCGCTTGCTATGGTGCTGGGGGTGGTGGCTCCGGCAGTTGAAGCTGTCGACGGCGGCACCGGAGAGCCAGAGGAGGAGAGGGAACAACGTTGAAGATCCGGGAGGAAGACATGGGGAGAGCCGGCTACGGAGCGAGATTGGTAGCAGCGCATATCGAGGGAGGAGGGGAGCCACCAAATCCATGGAGCGAATCGTATTGCAACACTCACGATTCAACCCATTCTCAACCCGGATTTCTGAACCCACCCCACCAAAATCCAACCCTTTCTATGAGGAAACCCAACCCATTGGCTCTTCCAACCTGTTGCCACCCATCCAAAGCCAATCCAATCAAGGATCCAACCTGTTTAACCCATTTGAACCCAACTCATTAGCGCCCCTACCTTGGGTACGCTCTGGTGGCGGCCGCCATTGGAGTGCACGAGTGAGGTCGAAGGAAAAAAAAGAAATGGAAGCGTCGAGAGAAAGATGGCTTAACGAGATGGGCTTAGATGCGGACCGAACATAATGGGCTAGCTGTTTGGCAATTAAAACCCACTCCCTCCGTTTAGAATTAGAAATGTATGACGTCCTAGAAAGTGTGCAGCTAAACTTTTCTAACTTTGACTAATAATATATGAAAAACTATTAAGATTTGTTATGAGATAATAGTATCATTAGATTTGTTATGATAAATATTTTCATAATATAATAATTTTGTAATTTTTTTCTAACTTAATCATATAGAAAGTAATAGTCAAAGTTGAACATTGGAGATTGTATTAATATTCAAAACATCATATATTCTTGAACAGAGGAAGTAAAGCCTAAAGTGATGGCCCACAGCCCACCTGCCTCTATTGTAGAGACTAGAGATCCCAACAACCTTCTTGCCAATCCTTCTATTATAGAAGGAGGCAGGAAGGGGCGTCGGGCAGGGTGGCCACCTATTTTATGTGGGCCGTCGAATGCTGATGGTGTGTTGGTGTCCGTTGATTGCCACATTTGTTGCACTTGCACGTTGCTCGCCCGCATCTCCATGTGTGCCTACTGCCTCAGTTGCTATGCATTTTCCCCATATCTATTCCTATCGTGCCCCTCTAGTTCGTCTTCTTTCGCGTGCATCGCCAGTGTTTCCTCCCCTCGCGTGTGTTGCCGGTTTCTCTTCCTCTTTGCTCCCATCGCCTGGTCATCTGCTCTATTTCGGTCACCGCCGTTCAACCTTCACCTTCTCCCCTTCTTACCGTCTCCCCTTGTTGGTTGCGCTTCTTTGTTGGGGTGTTTGTTTCATTTCCTGTTCATTCTATGTGGCTAAGGGTTCATGCCCGATGGATTTGTGCGAATATTGCCTCTGTGTGTCTCTTTCTTACTGTTTCTCTTGTTTTTGGTTGTGCTAGTGTTGCACGCCTATTTTAGTGCCCTAGATTTGTTTTTAGCCCCCTTTCTTGGTGCTATCCTGTCTGCCACCTTTTCATTCTCGATTTCCTCTTCTTTCTTGCCTACGACCATCGTCTTTTTTGTTTCTTGTTCTTCCCGATCGACGGTCCTAAAGCTTATGCGTGTGTGTTTATTCGCTAGATCGATTTCCTTTTCTTTTGGATTTCATCTCTACCTCTTAGTTTTGTTGTTCTTGTTGGCATGTTTAGTTCGTGTGTGTGTGTGTGTGTGTGTGTGTGTGTGTGTGTGTGTGTGTGTGTGTGTGTGTGTGTTCTCCTCGATTATTCCTTTTTTCATCGCAGTCAGTTTATTTCATGCGTGATTTTGTTTTCTTTTTGCTTACTTTCGTGATTTGTTCTTCATTGTGCTTACTCTTGTGTTCTCTCTTGCAGAGGCTCCTGTCCACATTTTTGCTTCGGCATTCTTCATTCTTTTCTTCTTCTGTTGTGCTTAGTTTCACAATTTGTTTGTCATTGTGCTTACCTTTCTTTTCTCTTTTGCAGAGACTTGGGCCAACATTTTTGGTTTGGCATATTTCTTGGTTTGTTCGTCTGTGCTCTTGTGTATCACTTGGTTGGTCTGTGATGGATGGTTTTGGGTGATGTTTGTCATGTTTTTAAAATTTCTACATGTTGTTTGTTTGTTCTTCCACTTTTCTACCGATTTCTTTAGTTGACGTTCTGTCCCCTTCTGTGGAGATAGCCTATGTGTTTAGTTGTCTTAGATTGCTCGTCTCTACTCCGCGCTCTATAGGTTTGGTAAGTTCGTTTAGATGTCTAACACGCTGCTTTGTCATGTCGCTCCATTTATACTTCCCATGCTTTAGGCACCTCTTATTTGACATGTTGTGTGCTTTGTGTCGGCAGATTCGTTTGTTTTCTATCCAACCTCTCGTGTTAACGTGCTGCCTTTTTGTGTTTGTAGGTTCTCTTGCCGCTTATCTAGTCTGTTGGAGAGGTTGTGCCTCTTTCGCGTTGTTCCCTCTGCCTTCGACGACGTAAGCCTTGCTTTCTTCCTACCTTTTGTGCCTTCGATTGACTATGCCTTGTGTGTGATTGATAATTTCTTTAGTTATTCTATCTGTATCGTCTCATATGTAATCTGACTTATTACCGTAAGCATGTTTCTTGCGCTTTAGTTGGCTTATATTGCCATGCTAATTGTGCGGTCTAGCTCTATTCATTGTTTACGTCATCTATCGTGTTCTTTGTTTGTAATATATCACTATATCTGTTAATATCGTAGGTTTGTTTCCCATGCTTTAGTTGCCTTACATTGGCACGCTGATCATGCGTTGTAGGCGCTCTATTTGTTTACGCTTTATTATTCGCGCACTGATTGCATGTTCTAGGTACGTTAGTTGTTTACAGGCTATTATGTTTTTTTGTCTGTCATATGTCACTGTGCCTATTTTCGTATGACTATCGTCCAGTGCAGAGCCCGCCTTACTACCATATTTTTGTTTCCACTATCTTGTCACTGACTATTCTTATTCATGTCTATGTCCCTGCACCTCTTGTTGTCTTATAGGTCTTCGAATTAGGTCTTGATGTGAATAGGTCTAGAGGTTCGTTTTTCTGGTGTACTGTTTACATGCTGCCTGTTGTTTGTGTGCCTTAAGGTACCTTGATATCCTTATTTGCCCCACAGTATGTGTGGTTTCTTTCCCTTACGTCTTAGAGCCTATGCGTGTATGTTTGTTCGCTAAACAAATACACTTTCTTTTTGGATTTGGTGCCTGCCTCTTTTTTTTCTCATCCCCTGCGGAGTTATGTTTGCCTTATTCCTTTTTTGTCTTCCTTAGCTATGTTCTGCCATCTATCAAGTTGTGCTTGTAGTTCTTCGCATCTTTGATTTAGTACATGCGTTTATTTGTATAGTGACCTCTGTCTTGTTCCTTACTCTTTTCCCTCCTATCTTATGCATTTACCTTTACGTTGAACATGGTCTCTTCATAGTTCCGTTGAACTTTTCCTTTCTTACCTTATGTAGCTGCCTCTTTCTTGGACATAGCCTTTTGATAGCTCCGTTGTTGTCATGATCCTTGCTCATCCTGCTTCTTCCTCGGTTCCTAAGCTCTGATCATCGTCACCTGTTTTAGGTACTATGCTTGACTTTTCATTCCTAATCGCATCTAGGGTTTTTGCTCTATTTGCTTGGCGTGTTTACTTTGAAGGTCTTTCTTTCATGCCCTCTTTTATTTCTTAACACCGTCTCTATTTCTTCTTTGGTTTCTTGAGATGATCAGGGTAGGCCCGTCCCAGAGTACTACTTCCCATAGTAGATCACGTATGCAGTCCTCAATGTCTTTGCTTCTCTTTGCTTTGTGTTACATATATTTGGTTTAGATTATTCATTCTTGCCTTTCTTGTTTAGATCCTACCTCTTATCTTATTATCGCTGTTGAGGACGCTAGGCAAAATAGGCAAAAACGTCCAAAGATTCTTGCCCAGCGTCATTTGGTTCAGTCGGGTTCATGTTTGAATCCCTCTATTTTGATGCGCTGTCATCAGGTTCCTTGGCTCAGCCTCGGCCTGCTCTTAGTTGGATTCAGTTTTCCCATTCTAACATAGATGTTTTCTTAACTGTTTTTGTGGGATTTCTCTAATTCTTCCTTCCCATCGCCAACCTAGCCCTTTTGCCTAACCATACCTTCGTGTCTTCTTGGCTTTGCCTTTCTTAGGATTTTCTTGATGCGCTCAAAGGTATTTTCGTGTGTTGCTATCTATGGATATGTTCCCATGTTTTGCTTTCTTTGTCGGTTGGAAATCATATTCCGCTGACTGCACTGATGATGTTTCCTCCATTTTCTTTCTCCTTATTCTTCTTTGCCTTTTTTTTGTTTCCAAAAAAAGCCTCATATCCAAGTAGGTCGTACTATGGGCCACCTGAATATGAATGACGTCATTGTTCCGTGGTGTTTTGGTTTCTTGAGAGGACGAAGAGGCGCAGTAGAGGTTCGTATACAACAGTTGTTGCAGGGGTGTGAAGGTGTACATACCTCCTTTTAGACATCTGCCTCCTTTGTTAGCTAATCTTTTGAGGTTTGATGGTGATGCTCGGTGCAAGAGTTTTTTGCGTAAATACGGTAGTATAATTGCCTCTTTGCTTTCACATCCATGGGCGCTAATATAGATTGATCAATCAATAGGTCTGGAGGACCATATGTTTTCAGAATTAATGGTCAGGTGCATCATCGCATTGGTTCCTCCTGGCGATAGCCCTCCTAAATTTGTTGAGCTTTATATACATGATACTGAGAATGAGGTTGATAACAAAATACACACGTTAGATTCATCCGAAAATATAGAAGGGAGCTTGGACCCCCTTATAGTTTCTGGTCTTCTATAGATGCTTGATGAACATAACCCTTTGGTGAAACAGTTCAGACTTGTGAGAGATTGTTTAAGAGAGTTAGATGGTGATTCTTTGGGTATAAGAATTATTGGGGCCAGACCGGGTGATCCAGTTCAATATAATCTACCTAGCTGTGATTAATTGGCACTGTTGGTTGTTGGCGATTTCTCTCTAGAAACTTATAAGCGGGATATCATTGTGCATAATAGGTTTGGAGATTTACACCGGATATCCCCTTTGCATCCAGCTTCATGGCTTTAGAGTATCCGTTGCAATTCACGTACGATGAGCGTGGGTTCCAAGTTGGGGTGTCTTATATTGGTGTTGATCCTACCAAGTCGGGCATACATCTTAAGGTTACGATGTAAGATTACTTCTGATATTGTTTCCACTATAGAAAGAACCAGCCGAATCCTTATCTAAAGTGTGGCCACCTATCGGCGCAGATAAAGGTCGATGCTCGTGCGTGCATCGACGAATGCCGGCTGCAATATATATTAGACCACTAGGACGAAATACGGGTTGAGAGCCTATAAGTTATAGCCGATGCTGTTGCAGTCGGGTATGTAGATGGTAGCGATGTTGGCAAACATATAGTCTTACCCACGAGCCATACTAGTGGTCGCCGATACATGGTTCAGAACTACCATGATGCTATAGCGATATGCCATGTGTACGACCCACCTCACTTATTTATTACTTTCACGTGCAATCCCAAATGGGCTAAGATTTTCTATGCTCTACAGTTTGTGCCTGGCCAACGCAGCACCGATCGAGTTGATATCGTTGATAGAGTATACAATATGAAGCTGGAGGAGATGCTAGATGATATCAAAGATGGTATTGCGTTTGGGCCCATCTATGCGTGTATGTATCCATCTAAGTTATCTGCCTTTTTTGTTTCCTCTTCGCTTTTCCTATTTAGGTATTTCCTGTTTTTATGTACTCCGCTCTTTCTCATATCTTTTTTGTTCCTGATAGTGCTCCATGGTATTGAGTTCCAAAAATGTGGTCTTCCCTATGCTCACATAATTGCTTGGCTGTCTAGAGACACTACTGAACCAATATCTAGCCTTATCGATAGTTTCATAAGAGCTGAGATACCTGACCCAAAAACTAATCTTTTAGGGTACACTTTAGTTTTAGAGCACATGATGCATGGTCCATGCGGTGCTTTAAATGATAGGTGTTCATGTATGAAGATAGGCTCTTGTTCGAAGTTTTACTCAAAGCTATTCCAAAACAAAACGTCGATCGACAGCGATGGTTTCACTCTCTACAAATGATCTACAATGGCCATTTTTGTCCTAAAAGGAAATATTCGTTTAGATAATAGATGGGTCGTTCTATATAACATGTTCTTCTTAAAGAAATACTATGGCCATATAAATGTGGAGTGGTGTAGCAAAACTAGAGTTCTAAAATACCTCTTTAAGTATGTTACTAAAGGGCGGGACTATGTGTCGGGACCCAAAATTACGATTCTGGACCCTTTGTGTATAATGCACTAGTCCAGGATCACGCTAGCGCACACAATGTCAATATAGGTAAATATCGATCCACACAAGCGATAAATAAAGTAAACAATTAATTTGAATAACAAATAAGGGTTTTGACCTTATGGTCGAGTTTACACTTATTGAGCCACACAGGGCTAACAGAGAATAAAATAGTAGTGGAACAGAAATAACTTCAGTGTAGATCCCATCAATTCACCACAGGCAACCAACTGGGATCCAGACCTTAACGATCAGCAACCTTCGACGAACTCCTCCTCGAAAGCAGGCGTAGACTCCTCTTCTTCTATAGGTTTGGGCGCAAGTTTTACAACAAGCGTGAGTACAAAACCGTACTCGCAAATCTGGGGTTGGTGCAGGATCGCTCGGATGAATGGAAGTACATCTGGGGTTCTATGTCTTTCACTCCTAAGCAGGCCTATGTGCAGATGTTAGGTCAGTGCGACACGCCGCCTCCTTTCAGTTGGCTCTGGACTTCCGCTTGTCTAAGTAAACAAAATTTTTTCTTTTGGTTGCTTCTGAAGGATAGACTTAATACTAAAGAACAGCTTCTTCGCAAGGGGTTTTAGCTTGATCATTCGGACTGTGTGCTTTGTTCAGATCATTCAGCTGAAACTTTGTTTCATCTCTTCTTTGAGTGCTCCTTTAGTCGACAGTGTTGGTCCTTGGTTGGATTGGAGTGGGACCTATCTTTTTCGGTGGTGGATTTCATTCAACTCGCCAAACAACGGGTTCGCTGGCGGTTATTTAAGGAAGTTTTGATCATTGTGTGCTGGAGTATTTGGCTACACCGTAACAAGATTGTTTTTAATCACGGAGTGGTTTCTTTTGGTTTTTGGAAACGAGAGTTTAAGGAAGTGTTTGCCTTGGTTATCCATAGGGTCAAACCTTCGCTTAAGGAGGAGTTTTTTTTGTTGGTTGAGAGATTTAGTCTAATCTTTTCGTGTTTCTGTTTTTCTTGTAACCTTGTACAGTTTTTCTTTTAATCATTTTCTCCAGTAGGGGTTCTGCCCCTCCTGTTTCAAGTAAAAAAAAAACGTACTCGCAAATCATACTACAGAATACAATTTATAGATGCATGCTTATTCCAAAAGGAAAGGCTTATGTGGTTCTTTTGCATAAATGCAACATTTGCAATGGAATACAATAATAGATTGAAATATAATTCAAAACAAATAGACAATATTAATTTAACAGTTGTTTTCACAAAGACACAAATCTAAACAGATTATTTCACTTAGCCATATGACTTAAATCACATAGCTCCCATCCCAAACATTTTATGAAAACTACCCCTCGTGTGAAATCCCTGAGTATGTCCATGACCGCGGACGCGACTATTCGAATAGATTAATTTTACACTCTACAGAGTTTGTACACTTTACCCACAAGATACAACTAGTGTAGCTAGCACCAATCGTAACAAAACAGTTCAGAAACTTCGTCTCAAACATTGACATTCCTAGTGTGCTTTCCCGCCAGACCAACCCACAAAGAATGCTAGTCCGACACACACCGCTGGATAGGGATGCGGCGAATCGTCCCGCGATGCAACTACCATGTAGTCACACCTCCACCCTATCACAAAGCCTAACCTATCCACCTGAACATCAATGTCGAGACTCCATAACCTACTATGTTAGGTCCGTCCCATCAGGCATGTGGTCGTACAGTAAGACTCAGTTCAATGGCGCACAAAGTTAAGTCCTTAATTGACCAAGGCAAGACTTCCATTTTCTAACTATGTCACAAAGATTACCATTCCCATGCACATAGCTTCCATCATATCACACAATATCCACCACTTGCCTCAGTCCAAATCTTTTACCACCCAGTTGGTTTTAGTGCAACACATGCTATCACGAAGTAATAACACATAGCACACAGTTTTACACAAAGTTCCATAGTCACTTAGTCAATTTTAATATTTGCAACTCAAATGAGACATGAGACTCGTAGCATGGCAAAGCAATTGTACTCGCATCTAACCAACCCACGTTGGTGTTATAATATTATCAACTAATAAACCAATCTAGGGTGACAAGAGATTATGACATACAAGCCAAGGTGGTTATAACAGATTGGATGATAACTATGCCCAAAAGCATTTAAATAAATAATTAAAGTAGAATGCAATACTTTGAAACAAAGTACTTTGAAAACTGGGTTCAAGATGATCAAATGTATGACTTGTCTTGGAAAAGGTCTAGGTACTGGTCTTGATCTTGAGGTGCTCCTTCTTCAACGAAATTCCCCGACGTATCGACGTCTACTGTAACATCCCAAATTTTGTACTTGTGTTTCAAATGTAAGAAAATGAGTAGAAGTTAAAACTTTTTCTTACGTCATGTATTTCCTGTGTGTACTCAACAATTGTGGTACAAGAGTATGGAAATACAAAGTCACAAGTCTTTCTATCCAAATCTTGAATCCTTCAAAACAATTATGTCGAATATGTTGATCCTCTTCGAAATATTTTTCCATAGTTCTTGGGTTGGTTTGTGACCCTCTCAAAAATTTCACAATTTTAGAAATTGTTCGAATATTTTTAAGGGTCACCAAACCTAACCTAACACATTGTGTGATTTTTGGAGGAAATGTACAGTGCAAAACCTCCGAAAGTTTACGCAATGTCCATCTCAATGTCGACAAGCTACTGTAAAAATTTCATAAATTTGTAGCTAGTTTGCTATCTTTAAAGATCCCTTCAAAATCTCAATTCAAATTAAAACTCTAAACCTGGTCCGAGTCAAACTTAGACTCAAACCCAGGTCCGACCTCCAGGTCTTGGTCGCGCCGAGCCGCTTGAGCCGTGTCGGGCTCGGGCATTTGGGCACAGTGGTGGGCCGTTGGATCTCAAATCCAACGCTCAAAGACCTCCTCGGGTCTTTGTAAAGGACCTCCCACCCCACGACCTCCTCCTGTTCTTTTACAAAGAAAACCCTGGAGGACCTCCCCCAGGACCTCCTTTGCACCTTTTGCAAAGACCACCCTGGGCGACCTCCTCAGACCTCCACGACCACCCCTAGCACTTGGGTGATCATGGGCCGTCCATCTTGAGATCGGTGGCTCAGACCTCCCCTAAGTGTTAGGACCTCTTATACTTAGCCCAAAATCTGAGCCCTTGGATTTCAATCCAACAGCTCACAACCTCCCTGGTGGAGCTCAGCGCAGATTTAGCCGTTGAGTCCATTTGACCAGTTTTTCCCCCATTTCTCTCACTGTCGGGTGGGCCTGGGCATTATCAATTTTTGTGCATGGCAGTGGAGAGCAGTGCCTTGTCACCTCTAGGGCCTGACAAACGGCTATGTGCTGCCAACATTAAATGTCCGCACCCTTTTGCTAAAAGTCTCCCTGTCACCACCTCCCACCATGTCATGTGTCTTGTGGCTCGATGTCTACCGACTTTGCCATCTTCCCCATCACTATATTTGAAGCTCAAGCTTCCTCTCTTAGTTCTTTTAGTCACTCTCTTGCACCTTAGCTCCTCTCAGTTCACTTGTGCTCAAAACACCCGAAAATCTTTGCCACCATTGCCGGACCTTGGAGCTCTCCGTCGACCTTCGAGCTTCAGTGGTTCAACATTGCAATAGTGGCCGTCATTTTGTTCCCTTGGTCACCTCAAGCCTCCCTAACTTGCTTTGTTTGACCTTCACAGAGGTTGATAAAGTGGGAGCGTCTTTGTTTGTGGTCGGAGCGCCGTCTTCTTCACCTCCGCGACCTCCACCACCACCGAGCTCTTGCGCCACCTCTAGCTCCCCTTCATTCCCGGTAAGTACCTCATGATCGAAATCCCTATTCTTTAGACCTCTTTAGGTTTTCGTGCTTGCCGCATTCGTCCCCGCGGTTATCTCCGCTAGTCACCGGTTGGTGGTGCTTTGGTGTAGCTTTGGCACCCTTAGGTTCTCCGTCCTATTTGGAGCTCATCCGTGCCTTCGCTTTCCCGATGAGATCCACGTCGCCGCGCAAGCCGCGAGCACGCCTTCGGTTTTGTCGGTTCAAAACCTCCTGTTTTTCATCTTTTAGGACCACTTTAATGCTCAAATCATTGCTTATCATTGGTGCATTAATTGTGTCCTAATTTGTGCCGTGGAGTCAGCGATGTGTGGGCAGTGGCCTTAGTATTAAAGTCCGTAAGTCATTAAGTGTTCCTTTTAGATTCATTTATTGTCAATCAAGAGATGCATTAATTTGTCTTAACCGCCACCTTTTTGTCGTTGTCCGGAGGTCTGCGCCATTAAAACCACCCAGGACCTCCTGCTAATCTTAGCCGCTCACGACCTCTCCAAGTGTAGATCCGGGCCTTAGGATCTTTTAGGAAAATCCTAAGTCTCGGACCTCCCCTAATCGTATCACGGCCGCAAAGACCTCCGTAGGCTAGATCTCACCGATAGGATCACCCTCCACCTTGGGGTCCTCTTTGCAAAGACCTCCTTGAGGTCCTCTGTGCGAAAAGACCACCCCTAGTCGTGTTATCAAGACCACCCTCTCGGACCACCCCACCGAGGTCCTCTTTGCAAAAGACCACCCCTGGTATTTTGTAAAGAGTACCTTCAAAACTACCTTTGGGGTCCTCTTTGCAAAAAGACCACCTCTGGTCCTTTGTGAAGAAGACCGCAAGATCCCCGTCTAGATCTGGACCGTTCAGGACCTCCCCACGGAGATCTGAACCGTCCAGACCTCTCTCTATTAAACACCTGTCTCATAGGACCTCCCCGCGTAGATCATGGCCATCCATGATCTCCCCTGTGAGATCTTTGCCATCACGACCTCCCCTTGGAGATCTTGACCGTCTAGGACCTCCCTCGCTTCATCTTAGCCGTTCAGGACCTCCTCCTGGAGATCTTGACCGCCTAGGACCTCCTCCTTTAGATCCGTGGCTTTAGGACCTTCCCCGCCTCAGATCTGGACCGTTTATGACCTCCCTAGGGAGATCTAAGCCGTCCAGACCTCTCTCTGTTAAAAACCCGCTTAGGACCTCCCCTTTGAGATCGTGACCGTTTAAGACCTCCTCGGTGGGATCCTAGCCGTCAAGACCTCTCGCTGTTAGCTCACCGTTTAGGTCCTCCTCCGCTCAGATCTAGACCGTTAAGACCTCCCCTCGGGAAATCTTAACCGTCCAGACCTCCCCCTTAGTTAGATAGCCGTAGGACCTCCTCGTGGAGCTCGGGACCGCCAGATCCAGATCTGATGGCCACGACCTCCCTAGTGCGCGAGCTCCTTCGCAGCGGTGCATCCGGTGGTCGGGGCCGTTGGATTCAATATCAATGGCTAAGACCTCCCCTAGGCGCGATGAGGTCTTTGCGCCCAGGTGCTCGTGTGGGTTTTAGCATCAGAGCTCGTGAGCCGTGCGATCCTTGATCATCGGCCCACGACCTCCCCAGTTTTCGTTGGTTTTTCAGATTTAGTTCCCGAGAGCTTTTATTTGCACATATTAATTGTTTTAAACTTCAAAAATGCATATCTTTTTATCTATAGCTCATTTTTGTATGAATCCGATTGGATTAGCTTCCACTGCTAGTGTATTTGCTAGGAAAATTGGTTTCACAAATTTTACTGTTTTTAAAAATCATAAGGATCATATTTTAGTTTAATACCCTAAACAATTTGGACAAATCATAACTCTTTCAATATAACTCCAAATGACCCAAAATTTACATGTAACCTTATAATACCAGTAGCTAACTACCATAAAAGTTTCAGCTTCAAAATCACTCTAGAAAATATTTTATGAACAGTACTAATTAAGTGTAGCATTTTGGCCAAAATGAGTATTTAGATCATATCTTTTTCTTCACTAATCCTTTTAGTTAGTTCTTGTTCCTAAGGTTAGATAGGACCTTAGACTACCTTATGTATAAATTTCACGCATTTGGATAATTTTTGCTTGCTCTTTCGCTTAAATGTTGCTCGTCTTATTGGTTGTTCTCGCTTCTTTTTGCTTTTAGCTAGGCTTCACATTTGCGGTAACCCAGAACGATCCTCTCAACAACGCTTTGAGCAACGAAGCAAGCGAGCAAGCGCTTGATCATTTCCCATTTGACCCCATTACTTTTAAAGTCTAATATTTTGTTTAACTTCTATTTATGCATTGCTATTTTGTTGTTAAATTGATTAGTTAATCCTCTAGTTGCATAATCTGTAGGTAAATAAATATCCTCTACTACCGAGCCTAGGTTATTTCTTTGTGATCGAGTTCGTTGGATGAACTCTTATCACTTAGTAGATTTCGAATAAATGTTGCTTAGCCATGCCTAGTTATCGGTAGTATTGGCGATCATCGACTTAGTCGGTGATCTTGATCACACTAATGCTATTATTATTCCATTATGTCCAACCTTGTGTTTTACCAATTTACAAATCAAAACTCAAAACAAAAATTATATCTTGACTTGGGCACAATGGTACGTTGGTGTGATCTTTTGGGTGTGATTGAATGGTGCCTAAGTCCCTAAGGACCGAGTTACTTGTGTCACTAAGCCAGCGCTTATTGCGTGCTAACCACACGAGGGGATATGGGACCTCTCTTGACTAAGTACTTTGGGAGGTGCTAATTATGAGCCGGTCGGTGGGTGTGTGCGTGTGTGTGTTTGTGGTGTGCGAGGAGCATTAGGCTGTCCTGGTTAGGGTCGCCTAATGTATCCTTCTCCCGTGGGTTGCGGCTCTTAATTAGCATCGCCCATTGGAAAGCGTCTTGTAGACATAGCCGCACTGCATACCAAAGGAAGTATGCTAACCGTGGTCGTGGAAAGGCGGTCTATCGTGTGGGTACATTGGTACACCTGCAGGTTAAAACTATTCGAATAGCCTCGTCCCAGGTTATGGACATGCTTGGTAAGGTCGTGCAAGAACTAGACTACAACCTTTTAAAAACTTAAACTTGACATGGGTGGTATGAAGGGGACTTCATGCTATTGTTCCGTGACTATTGGGTTAGTCACTTCTAGGACATCGTTGTTCTCTATCTATTGTTATACTCGTCTCACTTTTATTTGAACAATAGACATTAATTGCAAACTTGCTTTCAAATGTATTACATTATTGCAAATAAAACTTGCTTTATGTCTGAAAATAAGTCCGAGCCTCATCCACTTAAATAAAGCTTGCATGTAGTTAATTATAGTTCTTATCTCACACGTCAGTCTTGCAGTACAAAAACAGCTTTTTGTACTCATCCGCTTGCTTAATATTAATTGTTGCAGAGGAAGAAGGTGAGCCCCAAGGGCCTCACTTTGTGTGAGTGTTCTTGCGCGCTGTTTGGGACGATTAGCTTGGCGGTTCGGTTGGTTGCCTTGTGGGTGAAAGGTACACCGATTGGCTTGCTTATCGCCATCTTATGGCCATTTTGCTTCACTGTATTTATCTATTTGTATGTCTTTGGCCGGCGGCTCTCTTTGTACTAACTCTCTTTATTATGTATGTCTTTCATTGTTGCTTTTGCTTCTCTATGTGTATGAATGGAATCGATGCATGATTTTGTAACGGGTGTGTATATATGCATTTAGGAAGTATACATATCTCGAGGCTTGGTTTATTTGATTTGTGCCGCTAGGACCAAGTGGGTGGTTAAGCAAAGAAGTCTAATAAACCGGGTCCTCACGGTTGGTATCGAGCCATTCCGACCGTAGTAACCCAAGCTTAATCGTCTTTAGGATATTTTGGAAAACCTAATTTCAAAATATCAAATGATTTATGAAAGCTTAAGTAAGTTCTCAGATTTTATTCCTTACCTATCTTAGCTTTCTATCTCATCTTGCTCTAATTTGGGTTTTAAAAGTTGTTTTCCTTTCCTTCTCTCAAAAGATAGTTGTATCGTTTAAATTGGGTTTTGGGAACCATTGAGTTTGGCAAATTGAAGTGTTAGCTGCCCTCTACAAGGTTTTGAAGCTTCGGAAGTTGAAGATTTCGGCTTAGAAGCTTGGATGCAAAATCTGGACAGCGCGCGTCAATTTCCGGACAGCAAGCTCAAAGGTTCTAAATAGGGTAGAAAATGAGAGGTTAATCAACTAAAACTTGTGGGAATAAAAGGGTAAGATGTGATATTAGTTGGCTAAATATCTGACACCATTATTAGTGATTTTACCCTGTTATTTAGTTATGATAAGACTTAAGTGGTGTGCTGAAATTTGCATTCCTAAACCGATTGCTCGTTCTTTCCATACGAGTTAGTTGTACCGGGAAGTTGCTCTTGTGATTGAAACTTTGTGTTGATTTTGTGGTTGTTTTTGGGCCTTTTGAGTTCATCTCCTAATGAGTTATTGTTTCTTTGCCCTGAGCTTTCGGGTTTAATCCTTGTCCATCTTAGAATCTATCCCCACTCCAACTTTCTGCCGAACTCCCTAGTCCTTGGCTTTTCTTTCGCACCTTTCAGCTTCTAGTTTCCGGGTTGCTTTGCTAACCTATCTCTTCGTAGCAGGATGTCGGGACAGACCAGCAGTGATGGAGTTTGTTCCCATTGCCCTGGGGAACGACATTTGCCTCCCTTTTTCATTGGTTATGGTGAAGGGAGCCATGTCGTCAAAGGTCGTGAACTAGGAAAGGTCAAGGTCTGTCAGCGATGTGGTGAGGAAGGACACTACAGCAACGAGTGTGCTACAGCTTGCCCAAACTGTGACGAAGACCACTTGCCGGGAAACTGTCCGACTGCCCGAATCACTTGTTTTCTCTGCGAGGGAAGCAATCACTATCCCAAAGAGTGTAGTTTGAACAAGGTAATCTCCAAGTCGTTAGAACTTCAACGATCGCTTCTTGATCGTCTGTAGTACAAAGAACCGCCAATACCTCCAAACCAGCCAAGTTCTGGATGATTTGTCTACGAGTCGGGACAAATTACCAGTCTATACCTTCCCTAACTTTCAGATTGTGGTCGAAGATCCCGTTGTTGCTAGGGCCAGAAAGAGAAAGCTAAAGGATCGTCGCAAGCGTCAGCAGATAGCTGATGTCACTTGTTTCTTTTGCAACAACAAGGGGCACTATGCGCTTAATTGTCCTAAAGAGAGTGCAGCCACCCCTTGTCCTCCAAAGGCTGTGTCTCGATCTTGGGCACCTGCGAGTCCAGAGCGGCCTCCATAACCTAGCCGGTCACTTGTTTCACCGCAAACTCGTGGTCATTATGCTTTTAATTGTCCTAAGGAGCTTGCGGCAACCTCTCGATTCTTTTCGCGCCTGTGATTCGCCGCATGCACTGCGCGAAACATCGTGGATCGGAGGGTCGTCCGTGCTCAAGTCAATCCCATCCTCGTTGGGAAAGCTCAGAGGTACCCGACGTCGCGTAAGGTACACTTCTTAGCCCTTACCCTAATACTATTATATTCAATTCCGGGGCATTTCATTCCCTGGTATCCCCATCTTTTGCTGCTTTTGGTGGCATTTGTTTCGCTCTTTTATCTGGTGCTCGGTACCACCCTAGTTTCGAAAGGTCTTGCTAATCTATCTCAAACCCCAATATACCTTCCGGGATGTCGTCATTTGTTTGACTAAGCGGTACTCTTCCTTCCCTTTATATCCTAGGGCATCACATACCAGTTTTTGGCTCAAATCCCTGCAGCCCCAAAGGGGCACAGCTCCTCTAATCAACTAGCTCCGGAGGGATGACTCCGTATAGCTAGTTAGCAGGCTGAGTTTCCGTTGTGAGTGGAATTAACCAGACAAATTGTTCCGGAATTGACCAGACAAATCGTTCCACCAACTAACAACGGACATGCACCACCACCCTTAGAATCAAGAGAGATCTCTCAATCTTTCAGTCCTTGTTATATCTGGACCTGGTAGTTTCCTCGTGTCGACTAAAATGACACGTTTCCTACCAGTCCGAACCAAGATTCATACCGGTCACCTAGCGGAGCTCTATATCACCAGGATCGTGAGCTTGCATGAGTGCCGAAGACGATCAGCTCTGATCGTGGTTCCACCTTCACTTCCCAGTTCTGGCATAGCTTGCAAGAAGCTACCTGGGAGCGAGAAGATCGTCTCCGTGCAGACTACCCCTCTTTTTTTTTTCCGAGTGAGACAAATCTCGGGACGAGATTTTTGTAAGGGGGGAGGTTTGTAACATCCCAAATTTTGTACTTGTGTTTCAAATGTAAGAAAATGAGTAGAAGTTAAAACTTTTTCTTACGTCATGTATTTCCTGTGTGTACTCAACAATTGTGGTACAAGAGTATGGAAATACAAAGTCACAAGTCTTTCTATCCAAATCTTGAATCCTTCAAAAACAATTATGTCGAATATGTTGATCCTCTTCTGGAAATATTTTTCCTTAGTTCTTGGGTTGGTTTGTGACCCCTCTGAAAAATTTCACAATTTTTAGAAATTGTTCGAATATTTTTAAGGGTCAGTCAAACCCTAACCTAGCACATTGTGTGATTTTTGGAGGGAAATGTACAGTGCAAAAACCTCTGGAAAGTTTACGCAATGTCCATCTCAATGTCAGCAAGCTACTGTCAAAATTTCATAAATTTGTAGCTAGTTTGCTATCTTTAAAGATCCCTTCAAAATCTCAATTCAAATTAAAACTCTAAACCTGGTCCGAGTCAAACTTAGACTCAAACCCAGGTCCGACCTCCAGGTCTTGGTCGCGCCGAGCCGCTTGAGCCGTGTCGGGCTCGGGCATTTGGGCACAGGTGGTCTGGGCCGTTGGATCTCAAATCCAACGCTCAAAGACCTCCTCGGGTCTTTGTAAAGGACCTCCCACCCCACGACCTCCTCCTGTTCTTTTACAAAGAAAACCCTGGAGGACCTCCCCCAGGACCTCCTTTGCACCTTTTGCAAAGACCACCCTGGGCGACCCCCTCAGACCTCCACGACCACCCCTAGCACTTGGGTGATCATGGGCCGTCCATCTTGAGATCGGTGGCTCAGACCTCCCCTAAGTGTTAGGACCTCTTATACTTAGCCCAAAATCTGAGCCCTTGGATTTCAATCCAACAGCTCACAACCTCCCTGGTGGAGCTCAGCGCAGATTTAGCCATTGAGTCCATTTGACCGGTTTTTCCCCCATTTCTCTCACTCGGGTGGGCCAGGCATTATCAATTTTTGTGCATGGCGGTGGAGAGCAGTGCCTTGTCACCTCTAGGGCTCCGACAAGCGGCTATGTCCGCCAACATTAAATGTCCGCACCCTTTGCTAAAAAGTCTCCTGTCACTACCTCCCACCATGTCATGTGTCTGTGGCTCAGTGTCCTGGTGACTTTGCCATCTTCCCCACTGGCTATATTTGAAGCTCAAGCTTCCTCTCTTAGTTCTTTTAGTCACTCTCTTGCACCTTAGCTCCTCTCAGTTCACTTGTGCTCAAAACACCCGAAAATCTTTGCCACCATTGCCGGACCTTGGAGCTCTCCGTCGACCTTCGAGCTTCAGTGGTTCAACATTGCAATAGTGGCCGTCATTTGGTTCCCTTGGTCACCTCAAGCCTCCCTAACTTGCTTTGTTTGACCTTCACAGAGGTTGATAAAGTGGGAGCGTGCTGTTTGTGGCCGGGAGCGTCGTCTTCTTCACCTCCGGCGACCTCCACCGTCACCGGAGCTCTTGCGGCCACCTCTAGCTCCCCTTCATTCCCTGGTAAGTACCTCAGTATCGGAAATCCCTATTCTTTTAGACCTCTTTAGGTTTTCGTGCTTGCCGCATTCTGTCCCCGGCGGTTATCTCCGGCTAGCTGCCGGTTGGTGGTGCTTTTGGTGTAGCTTTTGGCACCCTTAGGTTCTCCGTCCTATTTGGAGCTCATCCGCGCCTTTCGTTTCCGCCGATGAGATCCACGTCGCCGGCGGCAAGCCGCTGAGCACGCTCGGGTTTTGTCAGTTCAAAACCTCCCGTTTTCGTCATCTTTTTAGGACCACTTTAATGCTCAAATCATTGCTTATCATTGGTGCATTAATTGTGTCCTAATTTGTGCCGTGGAGTCACTGATGTGTGGGCCAGGGCCTTAGTATTAAAGTCCAGAAGTCATTAAGTGTTCCTTTTAGATTCATTTATTGTCAATCAGTAGATGCATTAATTTGTCTTAACCGCCACCTTTTTGTCGTTGTCCGGAGGTCCTGCGCCATTAAAACCACCCCAGGACCTCCTCGGGCTAATCTTACCCGTTCACGACCTCTCCAAGTGTAGATCTGGGCCTTAGGATCTTTTCCGGAAAATCCTAAGTCTCTGGACCTCCCCCTAATCGTATCCTGGCCGTTAAAGACCTCCGTAGGCTAGATCTCAGCCGATAGGATCACCCTCCACCTTGGGGTCCTCTTTGCAAAAGACCTCCTTGAGGTCCTCTGTGCGAAAAGACCACCCCTAGTCGTGTTATCAAGACCACCCTCTCGGACCACCCCACCGAGGTCCTCTTTGCAAAAGACCACCCCTGGTATTTTGTAAAGAGTACCTTCAAAACTACCTTTGGGGTCCTCTTTGCAAAAAGACCACCTCTGGTCCTTTGTGAAGAAGACCGCAAGATCCCCGTCTAGATCTGGACCGTTCAGGACCTCCCCACGGAGATCTGAACCGTCCAGACCTCTCTCTATTAAACACCTGTCTCATAGGACCTCCCGCGTAGATCATGGCCATCCATGATCTCCCCGTGAGATCTTTGCCATCACGACCTCCCCTTGGAGATCTTGGCCGTCTAGGACCTCCTCGCTTCATCTTAGCCGCTCGGACCTCCTCACGGAGATCTTGACCGCCTAGGACCTCCTCCTTTAGATCCGTGGCTTTAGGACCTTCCCGCGCTCGGATCTGGACCGCTTATGACCTCCCTAGGAGATCTAAGCCGCCGCACCTCTCTCTGTAAAAACCCGCTTAGGACCTCCCCTTTGAGATCGTGGACCGCTTAAGACCTCCTCGGTGGGATCCTAGCCGTCAAGACCTCTCGCCGTTAGCTCACCGCTTAGGTCCTCCTCCGCTCGATCTAGACCGTTAAGACCTCCCTGAAATCTTAACCGCCCGCACCTCCCCCTAGTTAGATAGCCGTAGGACCTCCTCGTGGAGCTCGGGACCGCCAGATCGGATCGATGGCCACGACCTCCCTAGTGCGCGAGGAGCTCCTTCGCGTGTGCGGTGCATCCGGTGGTCGGGGCCGTTGGATTCAATATCAATGGCTAAGACCTCCCCTAGGCGCGATGAGGTCTTTGCGCCCAGGTGCTCGTGTGGGTTTTAGCATCAGAGCTCGTGAGCCGTGCGATCCTTGATCATCGGCCCACGACCTCCCCAGTTTTCGTTGGTTTTTCAGATTTAGTTCCCGAGAGCTTTTATTTGCACATATTAATTGTTTTAAACTTCAAAAATGCATATCTTTTTATCTATAGCTCATTTTTGTATGAATCCGATTGGATTAGCTTCCACTGCTAGTGTATTTGCTAGGAAAATTGGTTTCACAAATTTTACTGTTTTTAAAAATCATAAGGATCATATTTTAGTTTAATACCCTAAACAATTTGGACAAATCATAACTCTTTCAATATAACTCCAAATGACCCAAAAATTTACATGTAACCTTATAATACCAGTAGCTAACTACCATAAAAGTTTCAGCTTCAAAATCACTCTAGAAAATATTTTATGAACAGTACTAATTAAGTGTAGCATTTTGGCCGAAAATGAGTATTTAGATCATATCTTTTTCTTCACTAATCCTTTTTAGTTAGTTCTTGTTCCTAAGGTTAGATAGGACCTTAGACTACCTTATGTATAAATTTCGTCGCATTTGGATAATTTTTGCTTGCTCTTTCGTTTAAATGTTGCTCGTCTTATTGGTTGTTCTCGCTTCTTTTTGCTTTTCGCTTAGGCTTCGACATTTGCGGTAACCCCGAGAACGATCCTCTGCAATCAGCTTTGAGCAACGACAAGCGTGCAAGCAGTTTGATCATTTCCCATTTGACCCCATTACTTTTAAAGTCTAATATTTTGTTTAACTTCTATGTATGCATTGCTATTTTGTTGTTAAATTGATTAGTTAATCCTCTAGTTGCATAATCTGTAGGTAAATAAATATCCTCTACTACCTGAGCCTAGGTTATTTGCTGTGATCAGAGTTCGTTGGATGAACTCTTATCACTTAGTAGATTTCGAATAAATGTTGCTTAGCCATGCCTAGTTATCGGTAGTATTGGGCGATCATCGACTTAGTCGGTGATCTTGATCACACTAATGCTATTATTATTCCATTATGTCCAACCCTTGTGTTTTACCAATTTACAAATCAAAAACTCAAAACAAAAATTATATCTTGACTTGGGCACAATGGTATGTTGGTGTGATCTTTTGGGTGTGATTGGAATGGTGCCTAAGTCCCTAAGGACCGAGTTACTTGTGTAACTAAGCCAAGCGCTTATTGCGTGCTAACCACACGAGGGGGGATATGGGACCTCTCTTGACTAAGTACTTTGGGAGGTGCTAATTATGAGCTGGTCGGTGGGTGTGTGCGTGTGTGTGTTTGTGGTGTGCGAGGAGCATTAGTGTCCGGTTAGGTCGTCTAATGTATCCTTCTCCGTGGGTTGCGGCTCTTAATTAGCATCGTCCATTGGAAAGCGTCTTGTAGACATAGCCGTACCTGCATACCAAAGGAAGTATGCTAACCGTGGCTGGTGGAAAGGCGGTCTATCGTGTGGGTACATTGGTACACCCCTGCAGGGTTAAAACTATTCGAATAGCCTCGTCCTAGGTTATGGACATGCTTGGTAAGGTCGTGCAAGAACTAGACTACAACCTTTTAAAAACTTAAACTTGACATGGGTGGTATGAAGGGGGACTTCATGCTATTGTTGTGGTGACTATTGGGTTAGTTACTTCTAGGACACTGTTGTTCTCTATCTATTGTTATACTCGTGTCACTTTTATTTGAACAATAGACATTAATTGCAAACTTGCTTTCAAATGTATTACATTATTGCAAATAAAACTTGCTTTATGCTGAAAATAAGTCCAGAGCCTCATCCACTTAAATAAAGCTTGCATGTAGTTAATTATAGTTCTGTTATCTCACACGTCAGTCTTGCGAGTACAAAAACAGTTTTTGTACTCATCCGCTTTGCTTAATATTAATTGTTGCAGAGGAAGAAGGTGAGCACCAAGGGCCTCACTTTTGTGAGTCGTGTTGCTTGTGCTGTTTGGGACGATTAGCTTGGCGGTCCGGTTGGTTGCCTTGTGGGTGAAAGGCACACCGATTGGCTTCTGTTTATCGCCATCTTATGGCCATTTTGCTTCCGCTGTGTATTTATCTATTTGTATGTCTTTTGGCTGGGCGGCCTCTCTTTTGTACTAACTCTCTTTTATTATGTATGTCTTTCAGTTGTTGCTTTTGCTTCGGCTCTATGTGTATGAATGGAATCGATGCATGATTTTGTAACGGGGTGTGTATACTGCATTTCTGGGAAGTATGCATATCTCGAGGCTTGGTTTATTTGATTTGTGCTGCTAGGACCAAGTGGGTGGTTAAGCAGTACAAGCCGAATAAACCGGGGTCCTCACATCTACTCACAAACGAAACAAATAACCAAAACAAATAAATAACAGAGGCAAAACAAACTCCAAAAATTAATTAAAAATCTTAGATAAATAGATCTCAAATTTAGATAAATTTAGGAATTTGAATGGGCTCAATCGGAGTTCGGATGCAAAAGTTATGGGCTCTAGAAGTTTCAATCTAAAAGAAAACCCTAATTTTGGATTTACTGGAATTTTCGAATTATTTCTCAAAAGGAAAATCAGATTATTGCGCAAGCATGACGTCAGCATAGGGATTTCGGAAATTAAAAGAATAAAAAGAAAACACTAACATGTGGGACCCACATGTCAGTCTCACGGCTCACGGTAGACTAGGTCTACCAAGCCTCGGAACCTGGAGACCGGTGGACTGCCACACAGGCGTGCATGTGGACGCTGACTGGGCGCCATGCACGCGACACGTAGCGCGGGGGTGCTGACACGACGCCGAGGTGGCGCTGACGCGGTAGCGGCGAGGGTGGCGGAGGCTCGGGAACCGAGGGTCCCAGCGAATGGCGGCTCCTCGTCGGCGGTGGATGGTACCGGCGTGAAGAGGGTGCACATGTGATTATGATGGGGTGCTCACGGGTGCACGGGGGCGACTGTGGCAACCGACGGCGAGGTTTAGGCGGCGGTGGACGCGTGGGCTTGACGGGATCGGCTCTCCGATGGTGCTCCGGCGGAACCAAGGCGACCACGGGGTAGCGCAACTCCGTGCGATGCCGGCGGTGCGGACCACGGAGCTCGAGCGGCACTGACGGCGGCGCACAGGCTCGTCGGAGTTGGCGGCGGTGCAGATTGCTTCTCGAACTCGTGCGATGGCTAGGGTTCGGCGTGGGCGAGGAGGCGGCTAGGGTTGAGGTGCGGACGCCGATGGCTCCCTCTCCTTTTATACCCGGAGGCTCGGGAGAGTCCGTGGCGCAAACGCCCAAAAACGGCATGCGGCGGCGGAGCAAATCCCTAACGGATTCGGGGACGATGAGCTGGAGATACGGGGGCCCACACGTCAGCGACGGCGGCTCAGGCGCAGACGCATGCGAAACGGCGCGGCTGAGGCTGACTGGTGGGACCGGGCTCGCGCGCGGAGAGAAAAGAGAGTCTGACATGCGGGGCCCGCATGTCAGTCGGAGGCGGCGCGAGCGCGGGCAAGCTGGGCTGCGCATGGGAGTTGGACCGGGGTTAGGGTTTTCGGCCCGAAAGATTAACTAAGATTTTAAATAGCTTTTCTATTTTGTAAAATACCAGAAATTCAAATAAGCAATAGAAAATAACAAATGAATTCAGAAAAATTCTAGAAAAATCTAGAAAATATATCTGAGCACATAGAACCCAAATAAAATAGTTTTGACTATTGATCATGTTGGGATTATTCACATTAAATGCTTTTGATTCTAAAGTCCAATATTAAGTTTTTGAATTAAATTCAAATAAATCCAAATAGTGACTTTTCTCCCTACTAACTATTTACAAGATTTTTAAAGCTTAGAAAATTGGGATGTTACACTATGCGAAAATCTATTTTCGAAGACTTGTAAGACGAGAGGATGCTCTGTATGATTCTGAGACAACTATTATAAATGAAGTTAAAGAGTATCTTGACTGTCGGTATATATGCGAGCAAGATGTGGTTTGGAGAATACTCGCTTTTGATATTCATAGACATTTCCCTTCTATCAAACGACTTATTGTGCATCTACCTAATATGAACAATGTTAGGATACATCCTAATGCAAACTTGTCACGTATTGTTTCTAATTCTTTTCTTAGAAGGACTCCTCTCATTGATTGGTTTGCTACAAATAGAACGCATCCTGAGGCTAGAAACCTAATTTACTGTGATTTCCCTTCTCGATGGCGCTAGGACGATAGTACTAGATCTTGGAAAAAAGGCAAGGTGGGACAAGGATAGGCCGACTATACTTCGTTCATCCGTCTGTCGGTGAGCGATATTTCCTTAGAATGCTCCTTATGGTGGTTAAAGGTGCACAAAGCTATGAAGATATTCGAACATTCCAAAGCGTTGTCCATGGTACATTTAAGGAGGCTTGCACCGCAGATGGCTTATTAGGAGACAATAGCGAATGGCATCGTGGTATTGAAGAAGCTTCCACATGGGGCACATCAAACCACCTTAGACATTTATTTGTCACAATGCTGATTTTATGTGACATCAATGGTGACGTGTTTTTTCGAGAAAGTTTGGTTACATCTAGCAGAAGATTTCCAGTACCGTCTACATCAGTCTATACGTGATTCGTCTTATGTTAGGCCTTCTTCTAACCTTAGAGATCATTTGCTAGATGAATTTGCTAGATGAATTGTCTACTCTTTTACGAAAAGTGGAGCGAAGATCTCTCATTTTAGTTTACCTACTAAGACTGCTCGTGCTACTCCTATTTTTGTTAATACCATTATAAATGATGAGCTGACATACGATATTGATACTCTTGTCAGCGAATCTGAGAATTTGTGTGCTAGCCTTAATTCTGACGAAAGAAAGGCCTTCGATCGTATAATTTCTCGTGTTGCTTCTAAGCAACCTGGTTTATTTTTCGTATCTGGATATGGTGGTACTAGGAAAACATTTCTTTGGAATGCACTTTCATCATATCTAAGGTTAGCTAGAATGATTGTTTTGACAGTTGCTTCTTTTGTTGTTGCTTCTTTGTTGTTGCCTAGGGGTATGACAACGCATTCTCGCTTCAAAATTTCGCTAGATGATGACGAAATGAGTGTTTGTGACATTAGAAGAGGATCTATGCTTGCTGAGTTGATTAGAGCTACTTCACTGATTGTTTGGGACGAAGCTCTTATGGCTCATAGAAAATGTTTCAAAACATTTGATAGAACCTTGCATGATCTTCTGTCAACCGATGATGTTAGTGCTTGTAATGTGCCATTTGGTGGTAGGATTTTAGTCCTTGGGGTTGATCTTAGACAGATCTTGCTAGTTATTGAGAGGGGGGGGGGGTAGGTCTCAGATAGTTAGCACTTCAGTTACAAATTCGCCGTTATAGAATTTTATAGAGGTCCTACCGTTAACTGTTAATATGAGGCTAACTTCTATAGATGCATCCTCATCTGACCATGTCGATATTGCTGAATTTAGCCAATGGATCATAGATCTTGGCGATGGTTGTCTACCTGTTACAGGCTACGCGGGTGAATCGGAACAATTCTGGATAGATATCCCTGATGAATACTTAATCACAATAGAAGGCGATAAGATCGATGTTATAGTTCATGCTGATATTGACTTTGAGAATAACTTTTTGGACCCAGATTATTTACAAAAATGAGCTATATTATCACCGACAAATGAGGTTACTGACGAAATAAATTCTTTTGTTTTGGCGAGAGTGCCCAGTGATGAAGTAGGACACCAAAGTTTATTAAAAATATCCTTGATGAATACTTAATCACAACAGATGGCAACAAGATCGATGTTATAGTTCATGTTGTTTATATTTACTTCGAGAATAACTTTTCAGGCCTAGATTATCTATGGAAACGAGCTATATTATCGCCAACAAATGAGGTTGCTGATGAAATAAATTCTTTTGTTTTGGCGAGAGTGCCAAGTGATGAAATAATAACACCCCAAATCTTCTGCGTATTCTATACCAGTCATTGGAATAGTAGTTAGTGTACACAGTAAATAAATTTGGTAATATCCATAATTTGCACAACTTTGTTAATAAATATCAGAGTTTATTACAAGAGTGGCTTACAAGCTAACAATGAAGGACACGACGAAAGATGAAGATGGAGTAGTAGAGCGAAGCTAATCTGCCACAGGCAATCAACTGGGGTAGCAGCCTAGCCATTGAGATCCTCAGCAGTTGCAAAGTCATCATCATCTGAACAACTTTTTATTAAGCAAGGGTGAGTACAAAAATATACTTCGTAAGTTACACCCATAATAGAGTTAATGCATGCATAAATATTATCAAAGGAGGGCTTATAGGGCTATTTGTCCAAAAGCAATATTTGTCATTTTAAATACAATAGCTAAGTTCAAAAGCTCAAATTTTACATTATCTAAAATTGAGTTTTAATGAATTAATAAAGCTTAGTGTAGAGACCAACCTAACACTAACTTAAACACGGGCACCAAGCTGGGGCTTCAACCCACAATTTCTCTCATGGACATCCATCCATGTTATAAATTATTTTATAAAACATTTTGAAAACAAAATCAATGTCTAATCCGTGAAAGGCTTTGCTTAGTATGTCTATGACCAGGGACACAACTATTCGAATAGTTTTACACTCTGCAGAGATTGTACAACTTTACCAACAAGAGATAATCATCTTAGAATGTCTGTTTGACACACTCTCAAAGGTGTGCAACTAAGCAATTATCACGAAGCCTTTACAATGTGCCATCCCAAAGTAGTCATGCCCGTAGACCGGTCCTTAATTGACTAGACGACTTCCAAAAATAACTCCTCGGCCTCAACAATTCAATAAACTAAGCCCTTGCAGAAATCTACATCCACCAACGATTCAATAAACTGAGCCCTTTCATTTTTCAAATCATTTGCAAACTTCCATGGCACATCAATGCCATAGATACAATTTAAACCATATTTAATTTTTGGTTGTAAATTCCCGAATCAAATATTTCAGGTCAAAGCATAACTAAGCTTAATTTTCTCAAAATATTCTGGTTCAGACTATTGTACCAACTAGATTTTATTTGGGGTGACAAGGTATGTATATTCAAATGTCAAAGTTTGGCTTTACAAATGTATTGGGATTAACTACAATTTTTGAACAGGTATTTAAATTACATTGAATAGAAATAAGCATACAATAATAATTTAAAACAAAATTTAAATAATTTGAAATATTGGGATAAAAATGATTGAATGATGTAACTTGCCTTACTCAATTAATTGTTGTTCTGAAACGGTGTAGAAATTTGGCTCTCTGAAGTTGTCGAAATCTATACGCGAAAACGAACTAAATTCAAACAAAATTCAAATGAACTCCAAATTAAATATTTTTTATTTATTTAGCTAGATTAGGAATTTATATAAATTTATAAATTTGAACCACTGGAATCGAAGCTCGAACAAAGGAGAATGGGCTCTCGGAAGATTCAAATTCACATGAAATGACAGAAATAGATTTTTCTGAATTTGTGGAATTATTCTTCAAAAGGAAAATCTACTTATTGCATCATGATGACATCAACAAGAGGATTTAATTTTTTGGCCAAGTTATTTTCCAAAAGAAAATAGTTTTGAGCCACCAATAGGGGGGCCCTGGTCTATGGATCGGTCCACAAGAGGGCGCCTTGGTCCACGGTGGACCGGGTTCGTGGGGGTGACGGGGTGGTGCCACACAAGCAAGACTCATGGGCGGGGTGACTGAGGTGGCACATGTGTGGTGGCCACGTGGCAGCCACGTCAGGGAGCACGACGGTGGCTCTGGGACTGATGGTCGCCAGTGAACGGCACGAGGTGAGGGTGGCAAAAGAGAGGAGAAGGTAGGAAGTTCAATGCGCATGGTTTGGTCACCTGGGGATGCGGTGGTTGCTGGCACCGAGGATGGAGGCGGTGGCGTGTCCGGGCTCACAACAGCGAGGTAGCTCCGATGACGTTGCGGCGAAGGCAAGGCAAGCACGATGTAGAAAGTGGCAAGGCGAAGCCGAAGCTGTAGACCACGTCGGAGGAGATCCATGGGCGGCAGCGCAATTGGTGGCGGAGGGCTTGTGGCTGGCGATGAAGAAAAGGCGATCGCGGCGAGGAGAGAGAGAGAAGGGCTGATACTTTTAGGGACGGATGAGGGAGAGGAGAGGCGCATGGTGCTCCCTTTTATAGGGGTGGAGGGGCACTAGGGAAGGAGATCGCAGCGGCTGTTGTGCAATTTGGCGAAACTGCGTGCGAAGGGGGGGGGGTGGAATGGGGCGGTGGTGATTGGGGCATTCAATGTTCGCGATGGCGTGGAGATTCAGCGAGAAAAACGTGGGATTTCAAAAGCTTTTGAGGCATCCATGGTGGTTGGTGCAGGCGGTTGGAGGAAAAAGAAGGTTGGGAGGAAGAAGGGGTGGCTGACGGGTAGGGTCTATTTGGTAGAGAGAAAAGGGGAAAGCGGAAGGCGACTTAGTCGGGTGCGAGTGGGCTGGGGGAAATGGGCTGACGGGAAGGAAAAGAAAAAGGAAAAAGTGGAAGTGGGTCGGGATGAAAAGAAGAAGGGATGGGCCGCGGAAAGAGAATTTCAGCCCAACAGGAAATTTTTGGATTTTAATTCATTTTATTTTAAGAAATGGCAATAAAATCAAAAGGGCTTTTAGAAAATAGCAAATAGAGTTAAAAAAATTAGAAAAATTCAAAGAAATTGTTTAAATTATTTTGAACTTAATAAAATTATTTTCAACTTTAAGTTGGCTTTTATTTTTACACATAAATTATTTTTAATTTCTCAAAATCAGGAAAACTTTTTAAAAATCAAGTAAATTCAAGAAAATTAATTAATATTATTTTAACATTAAATCCAAGAAAATCCAATAAAACTCTTTTAAATTTAAAAAAAAATTCAAAGTAATAGGTTTATTAATTTTATTTTTGGTAATAGAATTTTAGGATGTTATAGTTCTACATTCAGTTCGCCATACATAACATTATTCGGTTATGTGTGTTGCGTGTGATACATGTTTTATTTGTACACTTTGTTCTACTCTATATAGGTACAAAAGTGTGTTTGGTGTTTTGCATATGAATGTTTAGTGCTTATATATTGCCTATGGTGTGTTGTTCATTTTTATCCGTTTAGATTAGTGCCCCTTAATCACGTTTGTTAGGATTGTGCAATCTATAGTGCTCTGCACGACACCCAGGCTTATTGGTATCTTTCGGTTTTCTCGATGTTTTACTTGTGGTCTGCTGCCATCTGCTTCCTATCATTTTATTGTACAACATATGTCTTATACTAATGAGAGGCCCTTTTGGCCTGGCTGTACAAATGGCCTACGATCTACTACCAGACATCAATCCGACTAGCAAGCAATGGAATATTTGTGTAAGGATCTCTTGCTTTTGGGAATATCGTGGCGATGTGGATAGTGGTAGTATTCAACACATGGATCTTGTCTCGGTTGATGAACAGGTGTTGCGTGTTTTTCCCCTCATTACTTCTGTCTTTTTCTTCTTTTATATGTGATGATCCTGCTCTACCTGATTCAACAATTCTGTGTTTTAGGGTGGTGCTATGTACGCTGAGATAACTGGAGGGCATGTTCAGGCAAAAGGACCTCAGCTATAGGAAGGACATATCTATGCTCTCAGTCGTTTCTTTGTGTGTGCTTACCTATGACACTAAGGTAGAAGATGTGAGAACCCTAAAATTTAAACTAATCTAAACAGTAGTAAGAAACAGTAATAAGCAATATTTACAGACTAATATTGAATACATCGCAAAACAATAAATACCAGAGTTCATCAACAGATTTTACAATGTGGCTTCTTACAACAAAAAAAAATAGTAATACAAACTCGGAGTTAATTACAAGAATTCATTACATCAAAGCAAAAAAACAACATTAATTAAATTACAAAAAGGAACTTGCATGTTTGGTAGCCTCAAACCATTTGCATCCTCTGCCCGTGCATTGTAAGTAGATCGAACCTTCCACCGCCAACCCAAAGTCCTGCCACCATCTCAGTTCATTGTAAACAAAAGCCAAAAGACCAAGAGCAAACCGAAGGCAACAAAATAGAGTTAGAGTAAAGAAGTGATGCCATCAGAAAGAAGTAAAGCTCATCGAGGTTTCCAGACTATCAGGGGCTAGCCAGCATCCTCTCACTAAGGTGGGTTTCATCATCCGACAATAGATTGTAAGATTTTGGTATATTCTTAATTTGAGGATGAGATGATACAAGTAGTATGGAATCATTTGGTGAGCCCTTGAGGGCTTTATAATGAAGGAGATGACAATAACGATTATTGTAAAAGGGGTGTTATTCTCGATGTTAGTAAGGTGGTATGCCAAGGATTGTGACTTGTTGGAGTAGTGATGACCCTTTTAGAAAGAAAATAATTTGACCGCCTTTCGTGATATAGAATAGGTGAAAATGTCTTGAGTTTTGCGTTTGTGATCTTCTGGACCTCATGATTCGGGTAGTAGCTAAAAATTATTGAGTAAGGTGAAGTGTTGGAAAAGTTCTATTTGATTCTTAAGTGATTCATGTGATTTGAATTTAGTGGCTCTTTTATTTGAGTTGGAAAAATATATGTTACAATCAGAGAACAATTATTTCCTTTGATAAAAGAAAGAGCATAGTAGAGGTCTTTGAGGTTGGACTCAAGTTTTAGCTTGTAGTTTTTCGAAACGTACTTAACTTTGTTATTGGCTGAATAAGGGTTTCTCGAGTTTCAAAAGCAATGTTTTATTCTTTTGGCTGAGGTTTGATATTCTCTTCTCGCGGAACATGTGCCCTCAATTGTGGTCTCATCTTTTATTTGCCAAGATCAGTGCTATTTGACTACTTCCCTTGGTCTAGTGTCTACTGCGAGGGGAACGTTTCATGTGTACTAAAACTATCTCTATTTGCCTTTTCTTCTGAGAAAGGATTAACCGATTTGTGTTGAGGAGTCTTGAAGGCTGAAGAGTAGCAACTGGATAGTGGTGGTCAAGTAGATGATTTTTTTTGTGAGACTTTAGGTATCAAGTTGTTGAGATGCATTGAGTGATAAAATGACTTTGGAATAATCCTTGAAGAGGATTTGATTTAATAGAACGGTTGTCCTAGGAGCTAATTGATTTCGATGTTGCAACTAGTAGAACCTATAGTGACTTTGTCGTCCAAGATTTCTGTTCATTTGATGGAAACATCAGAATTATCAAAAATATAGGGACCTTGATCAATTTATTAGAGTAGCACGATTGGGTAATTTACAAGGTTGTGTAGGTGTAATATGACGACGTTATTTACTGAGAGTTGGATTAGCGAAGTAATCTAATCGTTAGGGCAATTAATGGGATAGTAGAGATTGTTGAGTTATTATTAGGTATGACTTGGAATCAGTGAATAACCCTTTGAGAGTTAGAATCTTTCAAAAGATAATTGGGTCGGGAATATGTTGACATGTTGATGTTAATGAATGAGCATGTTTTGATTATGGAAATTTTAGTCATTGACAATGAGGATTTCTATATCATTTACCACAACTGTTAATTGTAGGAGTCATGGAGATTCAAATTGGGTTTGTGATTTATGCTAGAACCTTGGCCGCTTCAAGCTTATGTGTATAAGTATAAGAAGAAAAGTGGATTCCGAATAGTGTTGATCATTGATAGAATCCTTTGGGTGTAGTAAATGAGTATATGTGCTGAGAATTTCGAGTTGATTATCCTTAACAGAATGAGATGATGTGATTGTGGGTGAACAATCTTTATTGAGGTGTTGGAAACCATTTGTCAAAAATAATTTCTTTGATATAGGAGTGGACTAGAGCATCCTTTTGTGGATTAGTATAGTCCCTCTAGATAAGTGTGGCTATTCTTTGAGTTTGAGGATCATTTTGGGGTTATCGGTTAAAAGGAAGGAGTTAGTGTGATGATTTGGAAACCCATGATTTGGGAGAAGGTTTATTTCTTAAAAGAACATCTGAGAAAAGAATGTTTTCTCGAGTAGAGAAGTGCTCTCTTGATTCTTATTTGAGCTGGGTTTTTATGATAGAAATCATGTACAATTTGAGTTGACTCTATGTTGGCCAAGAGGACCTTTCTGGTTCAGAAAATAAATAAGTTTTGATTTGGGCATTCGAGTGAATTCTCCTTTGTCTTTCGTGATGTTCTTTCGCAAACTGCCTAGTTGGAATGTGAAAATGTTTTCATGAGAAATCTTCGATTTTAGGTTTGAGTGTTTTGGAGGGAAGTTGGTTATGAGTGGGTTGCATTGTGAATGCTTTGTTTTTAGCTGAGTTCTGATTATTAAAGTTTGTTAAAAAAAGTTGTTTTGCGCATCCCTGCTTAACGAAGGTTCTCCTTGTTAGGATGAAGTGATTGACTGAGAGATGAAACAAGAGTTCCATATGTTTATGTGCAAGTTCTATGGTTTGGTCCCAAAACGAATGATAGCCCAAAGTATATTCGGTTTGTTCTAGAAGTCGTAGGGATTTTGGAAGATAGCAAATTGCTAGAACCGTCTCGAGTCCTAGAGTGGGGAATATAAAGTTTTGTATGACCTAGTGTTGAAAGAATGTAACACCCCAACTCAGCACGAGCCTGGAATGCAACTACCCTAAGCTGAAAAACTAAATTTCGGCAGAACCTCCTTTGTATACGAGGATACTGGAGGTTCCACACAACAAAACACACAAGTAATCAAAAACTAGTCATGAAATCCAATTCTAAGATCTAAACATGAATCAACGATAATGAGCTAAGATAACAAATAACCATATGACTTAAAGTTCTCATCTATGTTCTCATTGATCATAAAGGTACCATCCATGACTAAATTTATTTATTACAAACCAAAAGATGACAAAAAGAATCATTATTTCTTATAGCAATGAGTCTAATGTGAAGTGCATTATTCGAGTAGTGCTCATCTACTCCTCCCAAGTGAACTTCATCAACGATCACCTAGAAATAAACAAACAAAGCAAGAGTGAGTCCATGACTCAGCAAATACGATGATTAAGAAAACATTCATTCATTGAAGATCAAACATAACATCATTGGGTTCGATCATAACACACTGGATTACTTATGAATACATGATATGAATGCTCAAATCAAGGAAAATGGACTGCACACACGCCAGATATCGCAGATAGCCGTGAACACCGCGTCGGTGATCACTCAAGCCCGCATCTTAACAAAAATGCGGATCCACTTCCGTATGAAGAACGTTTCATACGGTGTCCAACATTGCCCATATTGGAATTAATGGGTCTTATCCAACCATCTTGGAATTGATGGTGGTTCTCATCCACTCCGTGGACGCCAAATGTCAATGAATGCATGCAACAATTAAATGAAATATACCATAACATCACTTCCATTCATGAACTCAATGTATTGAACAAGGCATGAATAAGTCATTTCACATGTCTCACAAGTTACCAAAACAACTCATGCTAAAAACCACAATGCACAAACATCCAAATAAACATGGTACTTGCCTTCGCGTTGCGGCGTTATCCGCAACGGCGCGCTTATACCCAAGTTTCACGCCTAAACCAACGAAATAACTTAATAAGTATACATGATACCCAGCTCAACTAGTCGGTGTTCTATTTTGCTTCTATTAGAGTCAATTAAATCCTATATCGCATAGACTGAAAACAGCGGAGTCTGTCCAATAAGAAAATCCTGGACAGCAACACGGGACTAACATAACTCACAGCCTGGAAGTCGAAAAATAGCAAACCTAATTTCTGTAGATTCTTAACTGGTCTAACTACAAAACTCTAGTTGACGCGACAAACCAATTTGGTCAAATAAATAGGCTAATAATTGTTTGAACATTCAGCACAGATTCAGCCTACCAAAATTCAGCAGAAATATTCAGTTGATCATAACTTCTATGTTACAACTCCGAATTGAGCGTTCTTTACCAATCTGAAAAGGTTATCGAATTACCTACAATAACCTAGTTGGGTGAACTTTCAGATTCTTCCAACTTCTATCATAATATAGAAAATATACAGACAGATTAATCACGTCAGGTTTCTGGCAGCGACTGATAAAACAGACATATCTTTTGACCCAGAACTCGGAATCAAGTAAACTCAGTGGCCATCTAAACCTGACAGGGGATACTTCAATTTTCTAGGAGACACCAAGTTCAAAATCTGTGAATAACAATTTCTTATACAATTTACAAATTGACTGCAGAATCTCGTCAGGATTCTGGACAGTCAAGACTAATTCTATCATAACTTTTGACTCGGACCTCGGATTTGAGTGAACTCGGCGGCCACTGAAACGTAAGAACAAGACCTAGATATCTCTAGGAGACCAAGCCTTCAGATTCTGCCTAAAAATAACCAGAAACACCCTCTACAACGTACTGGACAGAAACAGCTTCTAATTTTCAGCAGGTTTGCCTAATCAAAACGTAACCAAAACACTTCTAACAACAATCAAACCACGAGGATCGGCATCGTTACCCTTGCTGCAACCAGGGAGTAGGGGGAAGGATTCCTTGGCGATGAAGCTCTTCCTCCTTTTCCCCTCCTTTGGCCGAAACAACCAGCAGCCCGCCTCGAATCTTTGCGAACACCAACCGCGGGGAAACTCCGGAGACCGGTTGGGGCAGCACCACAGCAGGAGGAGCAGCCACAAGGGGAGATGGGGGCGGCTCCAAGGCAGGGCGCAAGGGAGGAGAGGAGAGGAGGGGAGGGGTGGCGGCCAAGGGGGAAAAGAAGGGGAGGGGTGGCCGGCCAAAGAATAAAAGGGGGAGGGCTAGGGTTTGCACCAAGGGGGCGGGGAGAGGGGCGCATGGGCCTAGGCCCATGGCGCCAAGGCCCTGAAAGGCTACGGAGGCCCAAAACCCTCATCCTCTACGAAAAACGAAAATTTAACGCTAGCCGAAGTTCCCCGATTAAACCTTTCTTTCCCGAACAAAAACAGGGTATTACAAAGAATGCTTGAGGTATTTGGAGTGTGAGGTTTCATAAGGGCCGTTGACCAGCGAATAATACCGCATCTTCGAGTCATGTCCGTTGAGTGGTTCTAGTTAGGTCGGTACGAGTAATGGGGCATAATACATCAGTTACAACAAGGTGCGGTGGTCCCATAAGTCCGAGAGGAAAGCAACTTGGGAGTTGGAGCCTCGCATGCGTGAGCAGTACCCAGAGCAGTTCACGTCGAGTATCTGCTAAGTCAGTTGATTTCAGATTTGGTGTTATTGCAAATAGAATGGCGAGAGTAGAATTCGGGGCTGAATTCTTTTTAAGGGGGGCAGAATGTAATACCCCGACTATCATTTTGAGAGCGCAATAAAAATTGAGAGAGAATTAAGGGAAATAAGATAGAAAATTCAGAATTTTAGGAGAGGAATGAGCCACTAACTCATATTCGAGAGGAGTGGAGCTGGCCATAGTGGCCCAAGGCCCATGAGTGGGCTAGCAGCCCATTAGAAGGCAAGGGAAGGGGGGACAAAACCCTAGACACTCTATGCTACAAGAGCAACTCTGCATACCTCGACCTCGCCTCCTATCGCTCCTCCTCCCAAAGACCATCCTCCCGCCGCCATTGGGAAGGATAAGGAGGGGAAGGAAGAGAGGAAGAGGTAGAGGTAGAAGAAGGGAGTCTTCACGAGGAATTCAGCGAAGTCCAGTGGTTCTACAAGGGTGATCCCGATCCCCATTCGATTAGTAGTGAAATTGTGTAATTAGGTAATGTCGGTACTAGATCTGTTTAGTGCAGTCAGGATTGGTCGACGTTTTTGATGAGGTTAACTGCAGAATCTGTCCTGGACGCCTCCTAGAGAGTTGTGGACGATGACACTAGCTTTCAATAGAGCATTAGATCATATCGTTTGGACGAGCGGTTTAGGAGTTATGAATTTTGTAGAACTGCTGTTCTGCAGTTCTGTCATAATAATCGGTCATTAGCAAATAGTTAATGAATTTTTAGAGGATCTCACCAAAACAAAAGTTGTAGGTATGCTCGTAAGCTTTTCAGAGAGCTAAAGATCATAATTTTTTGATAAGTGTACTGAAAGATACATTAGTTTTAGTCTCGCTATCTAGAACATCTGACGGGATTTAGCGGTGCTAGTAATCTGTTTGGTAGGGATAGAAGATGACAAAATCTGAGAATCTCATAAAGTAGTTTTATGTGGATAATTTAATAAGCTTTTAGGATAATCAAAGAACACTATATTTGGATAAGTATATGAAAAGGTATGAATTTTGGAAGACGACTGTTCTGTTTTGGGGATAGATCGATGCCTATAGAAGTTGGTGTTTTGGGTTGCGCTAGGGAGCGTAGTGCGTCGTGTACTTATTTCTAGTACAGTCTTGTCTAGAAATGTCCTCTTAGTGTGGTTGATACATTTATTCAGGTGGTTTGATTCCGGGGGCTGTGCTCTCTCCGCATCAGCAAGCTTCGCACAGTTGAGGCAAGTACAATTAGTGGTAGAATAGTTAAGCGTGATTGTTCATGAATGCTAGTAGTATGCGTATGTTCTTTGTTCATGTATGCTAGCATGATGAGTATGTTCTTTGTTCATGAATGTCACTAGTATGAATATGTCCTTTACTCATGTATGTTGCTGCTGGCTATTATATGTTATGTTGGATAGAGGAATTGTACATGTGCATCATGCCATCATATTTGAGGCTTGGTCACGTGGTGACCAAGCAATGATTTGAGGTCCCCGTCATGTATATGACGGTTTGTGGTCCCCACACTTGTGAAGTATGGGCTTGTGGTCCCCATACTTGCGGAGTATGGGCTCTTGGTCCTGCGCTTGTGAGCGCAGGCATGGGTATGTAGCGATGGTTACATACCCTGCATTACTGGTAAAATGCAAAGAGAGTCAAAGAGAAAGGATGCATTGAGCATTGCATAAGCATGTGTTATGATATATTGTGAAGACATGAGATTGGTTGCTGAGGTTATAATCATGTGTTATTTTGTCATATTATTTGTACTTTGCTGGGTCTGTGGACTCACTCTTGCTGTTGTTTATGGTTTTAGGTACCCCTTACAAGAACGACATGTATGGGAGGGACTAGAATGAGATCTGTTGCACACAACCATGAACCACTCATGAATGATTGATTTTAGACAATGAATTAATAATTGAGCAAACTGCCAGGATGTTTTCTTTTGGTTATGTCTTAATGCCTCTATTGCTTTGTAATAGACTTAAATAGCACTTCATGAAGATTTTATGATTATGGTTGAGATTGGATGTTGGATTAATTGATTATGTTTTTGATACTTGTAAGAACTTCTTGTATGGTTGACTGTACAAAGGAGGTTCTGCCGAATTTTGGTATTATGACTTAGGTTTTAAATTTTTTTTCTATAATTTTAGTAGCATTCCAGGCTCATGTTGGGCTGGGGTGTTACACTCTGTCTTTCCTCTACAATCAGCCGTAAGAAACAACAACCAGCCCCACTGCCACCACAAGGCAAGAGCAAAAGCAAACCGAAGCAAAACCAACAAATCCTTCCATCAACACCCACAGCCCCCACACAAGGGAAGTCAAGAAAGGAAAGCCAGAGGCAAGGAGAAGCTGAGAAGGTAGATGACGGCAACCAGTGGACAACCACGACAACCATTGGACCGACCAAGTCTCCAGCAAGCCCGCTAATCCCTGACCAACCGACCACCAGGTAAGCCTACCATTATAGTCAATCCCATGTTAACCCTCTTAGCATTAGCACACATAACACTTGCACTACACACAACCACAACCAACCGGGCAAGGTGACCTAGGAGAAAGCACACCCTGCCTCAGTCGGCATGCCTACCACAATGCCAGTGGCAAGCCGCTAGAATCGCAGTGCGCCCTCGAGATCAAGGATGAGCTCCCCGACGCAAACCCCCACCCCGAGTACCGTCACGACAACCCTAACGAAGCTACCTCAAGTATGCATGGTAATAATAGAACAAGAAGCTAAACTAAAAGTGACAAAGTATGAAAAAGGTAAAGGAAACATTATCGGGTAATGATTGAAACCAAGCCTATATGCCACCACCGAAAATCACCAATGCCACCATGCCCAACATGCCAACACCAAAACCCATAGAAGCCTCAAGCTAGCCACAAGCTCACCATGCCCAGAATAATCGCGCTATCGCCACTGAGGTCGAAGCCTAGGAAACCAAGCTGAAGCCGAAACCCATAGAAGCCCCAACCCATCACCGAAGCTCACCATACCCTGGAAAACAAAGCAACCACCGAGCATGCCACCACCCCATAGCCAACCAAAACCACCACCGAAGTCCACGGGCCATCACCCAAAATCCCCCAACCCCCACCAATAATATCACCAAAGACCCCAAAACAAATCGAGAACAAATCGGCATAACAGAAACCGCCGGGTAACCGAGCAGCAGTAACAACCTGTTGGAGATATGCCCTAGAGGCAATCATATTGATGATGATATTTCATTGTATCCATGATTTAATAAATGTTCCTTGAATATTGCCTTTGTGTTGATTAACAAGTATGTGACTTGTTTGTGAAACTCTTTACTTGTATGGTTATTCTAAAGTTGTCCCTAGTCGGAGTTCATGTGAGGACACACGTGAATGATTGATTAGCACATGTATCGGTTGATGACCATGTTTCACAGGTCATAGACATGGAGATGTCAAACCAATAATGTGGACACATGTTTAGAACATGGGGTTGGACCGACCCAACATGAGACATAGTAATTATTCTTATGGTTCTCTCTACACAATGTGTACGCCTTGTCCTTAGACCCGAGATTGTCGCATGTACTTGAGATGTGAATCGACCTACTTAGGGGCTATCAAACGCTACTCCGTGAATCGGGTAGTTATAAAGGTAGCTTTCGGTTTGTCATGAAGCATGCCGCGAGGCATGGTCGACGAGATGGGATTTGCCCTCTCTACCGAGAGATATCTCTGGGCCTCGAGTGATCGGATCCGAAATGCATGGCCATGCTACTTAAGGTTAAGAGTTAACCTAGTAAGGGATTCCGATCACGGATCGAGAAAGAGTGGTCACTTGGAGCTCACCAAATATCGTGAGGCAAAGGGATTGGCATGTACATAACGCTGTGATGGTTCGTCCGATATGATCTTTACGTGCGCTTAGGAGTTGGCACGCCTTGCTAGAGGCCGCTACCAACTATTGACCAAGTATGTGTACTTGCGTCATGTCTAAACATACGTGAACCTATAGGGTCACACACTTATAATGAAGCCTAATTCGATTGGATCCGAATTAGATCGGGCATTGAGTCCTAATGGGCCTCTATTCGTAGAAGCCCATTATAAGGACGTCTATAAAAGGAGGGCGGCGCACGGTTAAGGGTTGAGTTTTTCGTGACATCCCCAAACCCCGGCCGCCACCCTCCCACGCCCTAGTCGCCGCGCGATCTAGTAGTCCGGCGTCGCGCGCTTCTCCCGCACGTGTGGATACCTTTGAGGCGCCGCATCGTGGTGTTGGGACGAACCGCAAGAAAGGAGCAGACGTGGGACACCGCGACGAGGACGAGGAAGTAGTACGACTACTCGCCCCGACGCATCGCATCAATCGAGTACGACTACACCGCCACGACGTGTCGCATCAACTTCCGCACTGCTGTCTAGTGGTAAGACCGTGATCTATAAATCGCAGTGATCTTGGTTTACGGGTAGAATTTTTTTTAATTTGCGCTAGTGTAGCCTACCCGTTTCCCTACACAACCAAGGGCCGGAGGAGAGGTAGAAGCCGGAGGTGACCAAGAGCCCCAGAAAGCAACCATGGGAGGTGGTCGAGGTAGGTGACCAAGAAACCACTGGGAAGCACCAGGAACTCGATGGTGTAGATCCGGAGGAGGACCAGCAACAAGGAGCTGTAGGAGGCCAGCCACACCCCGGGCGGTGTCGGATTCGGACGGGAGGAGGAGATCCATCACGGAGAGGAAGGGAGAGGAAGAGGCGCAAGGGAGCAGGTGAGAGTGTTGAGTGCGCTGTGTGTGTTGTGCCGTGTGGTGTAGTGTGTGTGTAGTGTTTTGTGCTAAGTATGTGTAATGTTGTGTATTAGGTGCGTGTAGTGTTTTATGTTGCGTGCATGTAGTGCAGTGTGTGTTGTGTGTGTGTGTAGTGTTTTGCGTGCGATCGTGTGTCGTTAGATTATGATAGTCTAAATTAGGAAAATTCAGGGACCCGGATAACAGTAGCCTAGCCCTTTCCGTTCCGAGCCAACCCAAGCTAGGGGCGAATTCGTATGAGTTCCGCAACCTTAGGGTCTAAAGCTAACAGGAAGTAGGACAATAGCCGTTGGGAAGCTCTAACCTAACGAGGATCCAAAAATTTTAATTAAATTAAAATCTACGGAAAAAGGAAGTAGCAAATTAGGGTCAGCATAATATCACCCAAACAACTAAGTATTTCTATTATACGTGTTTGCCGTATAATTGCAGAAGATGAACCGACTCAGGCAGGGGTAGTTGATCCAGGATTTGTTGACGCCGAGCTTTACTAAGAATATGAAGCAATCCTGTTTCTTGATCATCAACCTAGTTATATTATATGTAACAGTTACCTTTCTGTATTATTATATATGTGTGCATTAAAACTATATCTCAAAATCAAATCAGGTAAAGGAGATAAGAGAAAAGAGATGAAGCATGAGAAAAGAGCAGCACAACTGAGAGGAGCAGCTGGACTGTAAGAGTAAATACTAGGATGGTAAAGGGGACCCTTGCATAGGAAAGAGAGGGAAGGTGGGACCCTTTACATAAGGATAATATATAATGACCAACAAAACTCTCACTCAGATAAGGGGCCGTATTTAAGTGCCAACCATTTTCCCATCTTAGGCGGCAGAAAATGCTACCTTATTACATGACTGTAGTCTCCACATCGAGTAAGTACTATAATATGATAGTGATGGAGGAACTCAGGAATAGTAGTGCAAGTCCGAAAGTGAGGGATCCAAGGCGTATATATTAGCGTAGGTGGAGTGTTGGGTGAAGGGATAACCGGCCCAACCAACACTATTGGAACTCGGGGGAAGACTGGGTGAGCATCCTAGGACACCGACAGAAAATAGATGGGTGGAGACTTAAATCATGTAATATGGAAAATGTTTTGTACTCTGAACTTGACACCGCATCAAAGGAAATACGGAGATCTAGCTTAAAGAGGGCTCAGAGTAACTATAGGTAAAGTGGTACAAGCCTACGCAGTGCTAAATAAAACCATGGATTCATGCCAGTCTCCAGGATTATAGGCTACGGTGACCGCTAGGGGTCTATCTTCTCACCGAGTGCTAAGTAGTACTTTCATAAATTAAAACTTGCCACTTAAATTTTGGTAAATTATTTTCTAGAGAAAGGGATGAGCTAGAAAATGTGATAATCAATAGAGAAGAGTCATAAGTGCATCCTTGCTAATAAATGCTTGCTGAGTACACTAGTATTCATTCTTGCTGTTACTTCCTTTGTTAGATCCTAGTCCAACCGGGGATTATCCCGAGTGGGACGAAGGATACGCAGGTGTCGAGGAGGCCGCAGGAGGCGAAGACGCTTACTACGAGGACCAGGGTGAGGTGGACACCCTATTCGGCAAGTGGGACGAGTAGACATCTGTTGGAGTAGAGCGGGCGAGCACAAGTGTTTTTGTCCTGTTTTGAAGTTGTAATTAAATATTTGTATTAAAGATCATAGCCTTTGTGGCTACTTGCTGTAATAAAGTACAATTTGTATTTGATTGTTCTGCTGTGTTATCTTTCGTAAGGCTTATTATTCATTGGAACGGTGTCCTAGCAGGCAGATGAATAATAATCCACTTGCCTAAGTGTGATTACCCTCAGGGTAATGACAAGGGGCGCCACGGTTGGTATGCGAGCAACCGGTTAGGGCCACGCTAATAAAATAGAAACTGTTGCATAACTTAAGTATGCCTTTCTCGCTTGCTATATGGCACTAGTTCCTTACTAATTCTTTTCCTCATATCAATTTCTATTCCAGTCTCGTCTCAAAATTACTATGTTAAATTCTTCTTAAAGTGACACCAGTACTAACGTAGAACTATCCCTTTTGTAGGATGACTAGGTTCAGTATTCCATCGGAGAGAGTGCGAGGGGAGCATGTGCTACTTCTAGGAGACTACTACATCACTTTGGGGTGCATTCCCCCGAGTACTTCCAGGAGGTCCGAGTGGGAGATGCTTCACCGTTAGTCGGAGTCGTAGTAACGGGGATTCCCATGAGCTTGGCCTATAGTTTGGAGTGTGTAGAGGAGTGGCATTCTGCGGACGATTATGTACCCCTATAGGAGGTAGCCCACTGAGCCATCCATGCTATTAGGGCCCATTTTAGTGATCATTTGAGAGGTTCGCAGTTCGGCGAGATACCACCCATAGCCCCATGAAGCTTTGGGTCACAATTTCGTCCTAGCCATACCTCTAGCTACCCCTACCCACCACTTCCCCAGCCACCTCAGCCATACTGTAACACCCCAGCTCAACATTGAGCCTGGAATGCTACTAAAATTAAATCAAATTAAACTAAACTAAGACCAATTACCAATTTTTGGCAAAACCTTCTTTGTATATTCAACAATACCGAGGTTCCAACAATTAATCATGGCATTTATCAATATCTTCATAATCAAGGTTACACAAGCATGCACGATGATCAAATAAACATAATCCAGACTTGCTATTCTCTTTATCACCATTAACATAAATACTCAAACCATCTATGAGTGATTTTCAAACAGTTTACTTAATCCTGATATGAATTTAAATGGCAAACGCCTTAAGGTCGTGAGGTAGTGAGTGCATCCAACATCTACTCCCTCCCATGCGTGTCGTTCCTGCCAGTTGTACCTAAAACATATCAAAGCAAGAGTGAGCCCAAAGACTCAGCAAGTATCAACAAGGCTATAAACAAGAACACAAACATAGCATCAATGATCCACAATAACATTACACTATTCATAGCTTTCATACTCATGGAATGCAATCAATGCAATGCACCTTTGAACTTTATCTCTTTCGCATTTTATCAGAATGCGGGTATACAACCGTCAGTCAGTATACCCTTGCTCTGTGCTCTCGTGGGCACAGGACCAATAGCCTATACACCACATGTATAGGGACCTTTGCCCATCATCTTAATGATGGGGACCTCTTTGTTCATTAGCCCACATTCCACGAATGTGGGGACCTCAAGCCCGCCATCTACGTGACGGGACTCAATCAGATGTGCTTGGTCACCACGTGACCAAGGCACTCAGATGCTCTCAACATGCATATGCACCATGATAACATTTTCATATGCGGGAATACAACATATTCTCATTGGCACTAAGCAATAACAACATGCGGAAGAACCTTTAACCATAACTAGCAGTCATCAAAATAAACAAGAACTCATCTCATAAATAGGCATGCAAGGCTATACGATCAAGATACACCACAATCATATCATGCAAGCATACATATATTATAGCCCGAATACTTGCCTCAACCGTGCGAGAACGGTGGACGCGACGAGGGTGCTGCCCCGGGACCACGCTCCACCTGAATTTTAAGATAACCCAATCTAAGACCAACATACTGAACCAAGAGCATAAGAACAAAGACAAATGAACTTGCTAAACCCCAAGTGTTTCCCAACTTCCAATTTCTAGCGATCGATTTGGCGCACACCAGTAGACAATCAACTTCTAAAATACATAACTTTCTGCTCAGGAATCCAAATAATATGATCTTAGACTTTCTGAAAAGGTAATTAAATTACCTAAACAAACCTAGTTGGGGAGCCATTTTGATTCTTCCATTTACTTCCCTACCAAGCCAATCTACAGAACATCGAATTCACGTCTGTTCTCTGGACAGTGCACTAAAACCACCATAACTTTTTCTACGAAAGTCCGAATCTTGCGTTATTTATCTCTATGAAAAGGTATAGAAATTACCCACATTTTTTGTTATATTGAGATACTCTAATTTCGTCTTTAACTAATAGATTAATTCAGATTTCTACAGACTGTCCCAATACTGACAGATCAGCAGGACAGCGATACTAAAAAAATTCATAACTTTCTAACCGTTAAACGGATTTGAGCGTTCTTGGCGGCCAATGAAATCTAAGAACAAGACCTACAAATCTCTAGGAGACCAAAACTCCAAATTCGGCCTCTAAACACATGAAACTGGCCGCGCAACATTCTAGACAGAATTGAACAATGAACAGAATTAATCCGATCCAATCGATCTAATCAAATTCACCTCTATGATTAACCAAACATAAAAAACGACATTCATTACCCTTGAGAACACCCAGGGAGACGACGAAGAATCCTTGAAGAAGCTCCTCTCCTTCTTGAACAGAAGCCCCGCAAAACTCCTCTCCTTTCTTCACGAAAACCGGCGGACGGCCGATCGGCCTTGGAAGGAGGTGGCTCAAGGGCAAGAAAGTGCAGACCAAGGGGAGGCACCAAGAAGGGGTGGAGGAGGCGGGCGCAAGGGAGAGGGGAGGTTGGGGCGGCGGCCATAGGAGGAGGGGTGGGAAAGTGGGAGAGGTGGGGAGGTGCTAGGTTTCCCCACCCTATTGGTCGGCCACTTATGGGCCAAATGGGCCAAGGCCCAGCCCAAGTTGTTCCACTTTAGCAGAAAATCCCCTCTCAAAACGCTAAAACTATTTTATATTTGGTCCCTCTCTGCTTTGATTAATCTCTCCCGATTTAATTATTCTCTCCCGGTTAAATCCTTTCGATTACTTTTTGGGGTATTACACATACAGAGAGAGACCACCGACACAATGCTGTTGGCTAGTACTATGTTGTATAACATCACGCTAGAGTAGAGGAGAGCTCAGACTACTGGCGAAAATAGTACATGACCCTAGAGACTATGACAGACTCGCCATTCCCCAACCCCAGATGATACTTCTCACCACCCTACCTACCCTACAACTGACCCAGGAACCAGTTCCCCTAGAGCTCCAACCCCAGATCCACCCCGCTACCACACAGCCGCACCACCTCCTTCTGCCTTTGACACATATATAGTTGACGACTTCATCCCAGTGCCTCCAGCAGACCCCATTCCTTCCCCATATTATGACCATTACCCTGCCATCCCTACTCCCCTGTATCATCCCTACCCCATATCCCTACCCCACCACCATAGGGAGATGCAGAAAATACCTCAACACCTATCACTACAACACAAAAGCCCTATAGAGACGCCTATTTTATGGGTTAAAGACGTTTTCAATCATCTCTATAGCGTCGTAGAGTCGTTTTTTAAAGCGTCTCTAAAGCGTCACCCCACGTACCATGTCAAATATCGTAAATACGTATTGTTAAGCGCGTTTACAATGATATGAGTCATTTAGATGGCGTCTCTACAAGCTTGGAGATGCTTTCATATATGCATTTGCATATCGTCTCTACTCTCCCTAGTGACACTTTATTGCATGCCAAGAAACATAGATACGTATTCATAGACGTATTTAGATTGAGCTAGAGATGTCCATTTTTATTTTGTTCTGTAGAAATATTTTATCGCTAGTTAAACTACAATGATTCAGAGGATATAGTATCACATATTTTCATAAGAAGTTTCAGATCTTAGGTAAAGCCATTTCAAATGTAGAATTACATTGTCGATCTATAAAAAAAACTAGAAGAAAACAACATAGACACTCCGTTGCAGACTGAATCGAGTTTACAACCGAATCTAGCACCCACATACAAAGGTACAAACACACCGAAAGAAATTCCTACAAATCCTACAATTGAATCAGGTGACGAGTGGCTAGTGGGCAGCGACAACGGCGATGTCTTCAGGAACAAACAATCTAATCCACCTCCAAATCACAGAGCCTAGTACCTGTTTAGTGATAAACTTGTTTATTATGTCTATTCATGTCTCAAAAAGAAATCATGCATGCATGACATAAGAAGGGTTGCATTTATCAAAAACAAATGAAATACACAATCCGAAATTGAAAACACAGGAACCATAAGGATGCTTCTTTTTTTTTGAAGTAGCAAATTGACAAGACAGAAATGATAAAGCATAAGAAATAGTCTCTTCAATTTAAGTTGGTAGAAATACCAATAAATAATCAACTTCTATAGAACTGGAGTAAAAGTGCACCTTCACTTGGTAGCATATTGAAAAATTTGCACTGATGTCATGATTTTTTTTTTAAAAAAAATTGAGCTAAATTTAGTTACTACTCTTTCCATACTAGAACATAATATATAACTCTAGCTAGATGCTAGTTTCAGTGCAGTCCAGTAAATACTTATCTCTAAAGAAGGAAGTAAATACTTAATTACTATTTAAAGATAAGATGCCTAAACTACTCTTTGATCTCCTTCCTGGACTCTTCCTGCTGCTGCCGCAATCCCCTAGACAGCTGTTGTCGCAGCCCCCTGGATTCTTGTTGCCGCAACCCCCTTGGGCCGATTCCTCCTTTGGTATGTGAGTCCTACCATTACAACCTACTGCTTTAAACTTTATAAGAGTTTTTTTTATATAATATTGAGCTCTACCGTAGATTTTCAGAAAATCAACATGGCACTATCATGGACTTGCTTCTCACCACACTGTCATGAAGCTGCTAGCCAGCTAGTGTTCTCCTTTGTGTCATTTCAAAAGGAATACAAAAAATAGATAGCCCCAAAATTCCCAAAAGAGTGGGAACTGGGAAAAACACATCGTAGCATGAAGATTAGGACATGACAAAATAATTACCTTTCTTTTCCTATCATCTAGGGGTTGGACTTCAATAGCCAGTATTTACTGTAGCTTATTGTGGCCCACCTCAGTAATAATAAGTCGCTCCTGCAAATGCTTAAACAAAACCTACAAGGCAAGGGATACACATTTAGCAAAAGGTTAACACAGATACTGGTTGCCTCCAAGTCAGTTAGGCACAGAAATAGAAGCAACTTGATCGCATGTTCTGAATGCCCAAGCTGCTTTTGTCCATTAATTAAAGTATGACATGTTTCTTAGCTGAAATTAATATCATTTCATTTTTAACCTTTTTCCCCTTTCACTCCGATAATAATATTTTAGGTGCTAATTCCTAAATGACGGCACCTGCCAAACACCAGTGCATATCAAAAAATAGAGCATACCATCAAACTATTAACAATGGATTGAGCATCAAGAGCAGAAGGCTGTAGGTTGTCATATCCCGTACCGAGCAACTCCTCCAATGCCCCCAACCAATTAAATCAACCGAGCATCGCCACCCACCTCGGAGGCGGCAACGGCAGGGGGTTCAGGTGGGGTCGTGTGGTGGTACCTGGTGCTAGATTGGCTGGGGTTTGGAGGGCGAGGCGCGGCCGGCGGGCACGTTGCGGTGTGGTCAGGGAAGGGAAGCGAACTGTAGAAGACAACACCAGATCTGTGCATGGAAGGAGCCAAATGAGCATGTGGAACTGGATTTGTGTGGGGATGGTTGAGGGGAGTCCATGGGGAGATGGGAGCAGGCCAAGGCGAGGTGGAGGAGGCGTCTAGGAGGTGTTAGGAAGCTTGCACGATGAGGGAGAAGCTCGGTGCGGCGTCCTCCTCCTCCAGCGTAGCACCACCACGACCGGGCGTGGAGGGCGTGGTCTCATGACAGTGGAGGGCGTGGAGGTGGAGGTCATGGAGGAGGGCATGGTCGCATGCCAGTGGAGGGCATGGAGGTGGAGGGCATGGAGGCGGGCGAGGAGGGCGCGACGGCACCGACAGAAGAGGAGCCGAGTCTGGGACAAGGTAGTCAGAGTCGAGATCCCGAGTCGGATCGATTTGCCTCCGGTAGGATCGAATCGTAGTATCGAATCGTAGAATCGGCGATTCTACGGATTTGTAAAAATACACATATTTACCATCTATACTATAAGTTTGTATGATTCTTATAAGGTTTACCGCTTACTTATTACCAAAAAAGGGGCAAAACACTTCTTATCACACAACAGAAAAGCATAATGGTTCTAACATGATGGGTGATATAGTTCTGAACTACAGGAGAACAGCATTACATACTGATATAATATTTTGCATGCTCCTTGTTTATTTATAGTTTCATTCTCAGAAATTAATATCAACAAATTTTGCTCTAAAACAAAATATTAGCAAAGCCTGGCCTCTAAAAACAATTGCCCTAAGTCTCTACAAGTAGGATCGATAAGTGGTGGGTTCGTGAGAACCGTAAGACTCTAAGAGTAAGATCGCGATCCTAACTACCTTGAGTAGGATCGGATCGACAGTGAGACTCGGATCGACAGGCTGTCGTGGGTTCGTAAAATCGTAAGACTCTAAGAGTAGGATCGCGATCCTAACTACCATGGTCTGGGAGGTGGAGGGCGTGGGTGCGACGACGGTAGGGGTGGAAGAGGAGTCGCGATGTGCGACGGCAGCAAGCGAGGAGGGCATGGCGGCACCGATTGGGGAGGTCCTGATGGATTTGGGGGCAGGGCGTGGGTGTGAGGCCGAATGGGCTGGGTCGGGAGGAAGATTGGGAGACTAGTAGTGTGGAGATGGAGGGGCGATCGTGGTAACGGAGCAGCGATCATGGTAGCGCATTCTAGAACGTCTTGAGAACGTCTTTATGTGCAATCTGATTCTGGGTGTAGAGACGGGCGAGGAGGGCGCGACGGCACCGACGGAAGAGGAGCCGAGTCTGGGAGGTGGAGGGCGTGGGTGCGACGGCGGTAGGGGTGGAAGAGGAGTCACGATGTGCGACGGCAGCAAGCGAGGAGGGCACGGCGACACCGATTGGGGAGGTCCTGGTGGATTTGGGGGCAGGGCGTGGGTGTGAGGCCGAATGGGCTGGGTCGGGAGGAAGATTGGGAGACTAGTAGTGTGGAGATGGAGGGGCGATCGTGGTAACGGAGCAGTGATCATGGTAACGCATTCTAGAACGTCTCGAGAACGTCTTTATGTGCAATCTGATTCTGGGTGTAGAGACGCGATAAGAAGTGTCTAAATAAAAACGTTCCTAGTAGACTATTTTGTCATAGTTATATACCCAATTGCCCACTTCCCCACCGTTTGAGACCTGAGCTTCATGGTCCCCGTATCACTGTGCACCCAGACCTAGTACGAGACACATCCATCTTAGAGGAGCTTTACCGCACCTACTTGGAGATCCTAGCAGCAGTCACGCGGCCAGAGGGGGAGCCAGCACCAGTTAGGGACTTGAGGATGAGGAGGAGAGTGACCTAGAGGAGAGGGTGCCAGCGAGCCCTTAGTCCGTGTGTTTCTACCCTAGGGTAAAACGAGGTCTACGAGCATAGCCTATTCGTGCTCTTGTTTTTTTTTGTAGTCAGTTTGAGTCCTGAGTAGATGTCGGGACCCGAATTTCCGAATATGGAACCCTCTGTATTTTCAGCACTAGTCCCTGGATCAGTAGCTAGTGCATACAGTTATATTGCTGATAACAAGTTCAGGTCACGATTAATACAAAAGTAACAACAAGGTACCGACCTTAAGGCCACCTGTTACAAAAGTTAACAGACCTTGAGTTTTACAGCAGCGGAAAACAACAAAAGTTAAACTCCGAGTGATGGCCCATCAAACTGCCCACCGGCATTCGACTGTGGAGTGCAACCTAGTACTCGGATGTCCTTCATCATACCTGCAAGCGTAGTAGTCATAGTCATCCTCAGCATCATTGAAGGCTTCTGAGATGTGTTTTGAGTATAGTATGCGAGTACATAAAGTACTCCTGAGTCTTGGGAAACATGCATATGCATAGTTTTAACAACGGGACTTACAGGGTTCTTTTGCACAAAACGATATTTTATATTTCAAACATTTTATATAAAGCATGTTTGACAAATGCAGTTTCAATAATTAAATTAATTATATCACTAGTGGAGATTCCAGCTACCAACCACTAGGATCAAGGCTCTAGCCTCCATGGTTTAAAGGATTGGGCTCTAGTTATCCAACTGGCTCTAGCTGCCAGAAAACTACCCGAGAGTCCCAACTACTCCCGGTTCCCAAAATTTTAGTCTTTTGAAATCAAAACCAAAGTCTACCATGTGAAAAGCACCTTGCCCGCCCTTGACCGTGGGCATGGCTATTCGAATAGTTTTACACTCTACAGAGTTTGTACAGCTTGACCCACACGAGATAATCATCTTATACTGTCAGATATTTCACGTTTCCAAAGGCGTGTGACTAAGTGATTATCAAAGGCCTTTATAATACCACACCCTAACATTAGTCCGCCCATGAGCTTAACTCCAAGTCATGGACGTCATTTACCATCGACCTGAGCAAGCCCCGACAGGCATGGATGTCTTTTACCATCGTCTGCGCGACCTAAAAAGGAACACCTAACAACTACAGCCCACGGGCTTAATGCTAGAACATGGTAAATTAGTTGGCCAGGTCCGTTCCCATTTTGGACATGTGGTTGTACGATAGTGCTCAGTTTGGATAGTCACAAGCATCGGTCCTTATATGACTTGGGCGAAACTTACCACATACAAGTTCTCGTGTTTTAGCTGCACCCGCCTGTTCTTACCACCCGCCCAAGTCTAAAACAGGTTTTCACCATTTTATTTTACTTTCCAAATATTGACATTACCTAATGTCATACATTTTCCAAGTAAAGCACAAAAGTAGTAATGGTTTTTCCTCCCATAGGGTTGGTCAAAACCGAAAAGCATGTTTAAGCAGTTCTACCGAGTTTAACCATTCAACAATCTTGTAATCAAGATTGCGTAGTTGCTATGCTAGGGTTGCAAGGATATGGGGTAACAATTATCAAAGGGAGACATTAGCAATTTTAGGTTTAACTAACAACCTACAATTTAAATTCATCATTTTATGTAAATAGCGATGCATATTACTTTAACACCGAAAACAATCTGTATAAATCATGGGTACAAAATGTTCAAAGGAGGCTTGCCTTCGCGACGGTTGAGGTTGCTATGACGGGTTGGTCCGAACTGGTGTCGGCGGCGTCGGATTCTACACGCACGCGAAACGAGCCAAATAAATAACAGAAAATCAAATAAAATCTAAAAATTACAAAATTAGTACCAAAAGAAAGATTACGAATTTAGATGAATTTAGGAACCCGAATCAACGTAAACGGAGTTCGTATGTTTATTTTCTATCGGTATGATCTACTGCTATTTAACCGTACGCGACTTAATTAAATTTATTTGCTCTAATAATTTTACAACGATCGATAATAATTTTACGGGTGCTTAATTTATTACTACTAATTTTTACTGGAATTACCTATCTACCCATTTTCCTAATTTCTTCTTTTTCTTTACCCACTTCACCTTAGGGGTGAAAACGGATCGGATAGTTTCCGACCGATCCAGACGGAAACGGATTTGGACTATCTCAGATCGGATTTTTCTCGGATAATTTTCGGATCGAAAATGAATTCGGATTTTTTTTTTGTCGGAAACGTATACGGATTATCCGGATTTCGGCCCAAAGGAGAAAATGATATTTTCATTTATTTACGAATTTCAGAAAATACAACAAATCAAATAGTCTTTTAGAAAATAGCAAATATAGTTAAAAAAAACTCTAGGAAAAATTACATAAATTTCTTGAATTATTTTTAACTTAATAAAATTAATTCCGACTTAAAGTTGATTTTTATTTTTGTATATAAATTATTTTTTATTTTTGAAAAATAGGAAAAACCTTTTTAAAATCCAAAAAAATCAATAAATAAATTAATTTTCTATTTTCACTTTAAATCCAATAAAATCCCAAAAAACTCAATGAATTTTATTTTTGGCATTAAAAATTAGGAAACTAAATAATTGACTTGGCTTTCTTTTTTCCTTTTTAACCAAGAAAGCTCTTTTAAATCTCAAAATATCCTATAAAATAATAACCTTATTAATATTATTTGTGTAACATACTTTGGGATGTTACAGCCATTTGTGTATAGATTAACCATCCAGTCTAATCGATGTTAGTGTGAACTAAGTTTTATGTATGTGATGAATTAAGTGTGAATACGTGATAGCTTGTGACTTTGTGAGTTTCAACTTATGAGCTAAATATGATAAACTAAGTGTTATGTTTGTGATGAACTAGTTAATGCAGCTTGCTAGTGCTAATGTTATGTGTGGTTGCTGAAAATATGAACAATTAATGAATATTTGCATCAAATAAACTAGTTATATGTTTTCGTTAATTTCTGGCATACAATTTAAGGGGTTTTCATGTTCCGAAAAATATCTGCGATCATATTCGTTTCGATTCGTATTTGATATTATTCATATCCGATGTATTCGTATTCAGATCCGAGAAAAAAATATAAAAATAAATATAGCAGAACCTGGGTTGTGTCATATCAAGTAAATGTGTAACACCATGGCCCGACAAAGAGCGTGAAATGTCACCATTATAATTTTCACTCTAAATTTAAACCATTATTACTAACAATTTCAGCAACACCTTCCTAATAAAAGCCATACAACAAGTTATCCTTCAATAGCTAAATAAAAAAACATAAATATTCGCACATAGCTTGGGACCTCGTGCCCAAGAACGCTTGGGACAATGAGCCTGAGAATGCTTGGAACCATACACCCGAAACATTGACTAGCAACGACACTACAAAAAACCATATATATGTATATGTATATGTATATATATATATATATATATATATATATATATATATATATGTATATATATATATATATCAACGCCCATAAGCTTTTGTACTAACTATGTCCCACATAACTACCATAAACTATCAAAGGTTCCACTAACTAGGTTCCAAATAATTGAGCTAGTTTACTAAGATACAAATGAGGTAACTAAAGGTGATAAATTAATGGTTATGCACATGATGTCTATGTGCTACTCCCATCCCGTGCATGTCATCGTCAACAATCATCTTAAAAACAACAAAGTAAGGGTGAGTCCAAGACTCAACAAGTACATAATAAAGCAGTAGCATCAACAAATTGTACTCCATTAACTCATAACTATAAATGTAATCTCTGTAAGCTGTAAACTCTCTTTCTCTTTCTCTTTCATGCTATGCAAATGTGATGTGTCTGCCATTGTAACTTATACCGGTATAGCAGGGTGTTCACCCGTCGATGAACCACTCTTGCCCCGTTCTTTTTCATATGGGGTCCAACCTCCACTCCCATGGAGTGTCTACCGAAATGGGTCTTTATCTAGAGCACTCCGGACTAGTCATATAACTTTCTCACCAACTTGGCTCATGCACTCCGGACTAATTATATGACTTTCTCACGGACCGGGCTCAAATGCACTCCTTTCATGATGTGAATGCAAACGATGTAATGTTTTCCAATAATCATTTACAATATTCCATCATTACCATGTAACCATCAATATCATTTATTCATCAATATCATGTATATCATAGTGCACAACAATAATCATAAATATATCATGGTGAGCAAATTATAATAATCAAGTAGCAAGAACAATCAATCGTCTACATTCTACCATGCACTCGCCTTTCAACCACGAGAAACAGGACAATGTATAGATGACACCAACTCTGAAGCCACACCACCACCTGAACAATCATTAGCCAATCTCAATAACATGCTACAACAGTACATACTCATAGAATAGATAGACATCACTTCTACACACAAACCCGCCCTAATTAACCCCCTTCACCGGGCAAGCCTCCGCTATCTCGGCAATCAAATAACCATAACATTCAGATCTGAAGTTGAAACACTGTAAATCATATTTGTACTAGAATCTACACGAAATTTCCAACATACTTATAATTATGCAAATTTCATTATCTAATCATCTAAGTCCTCAATTTCAGCCCCGAAGATCATCATGTTACTTTTCTAGACAGTGTGTTTCACATATGCATATCTATTTTTCTACGGCATGAAAAGTGATAAACCATACCACTTCTACTATAGGAAATGAGCTATATCTTTCTAGTTATCACCATAATTAAATTCGGCCATCTACTAATCTTACTTTGCAAAATTACACATCTACTACCATTGATGACAAATCCCTAGATAACAATCTTCCCAGTGTCATATCTTTCAACCTACTCATCCAAATTCAGTAAGTTAGCACTCTATGAAAGCTTATACAATTTTCTACATCTTTCATGTTATACAGAAGCCCTAATTTAGTCACGTACGAATTTTAATCTACTAACAACCACCGTACTGCCCAATCGCAATGGCTCACTGGACAATAAACTAGCAGATCTCATATCTTTTATTCTATTAAACTAAATTAAGTGTTTAATAACTCTATGGAAAACTAATGAAGTTCTCTAAAAATATCAAGTATATCAAATTCTTAGATTAACCACGTAAACTGCCCAAAAGCGCACTACAATGCACTGAACCAAACCAATCTATTAAATGAGACTTTTCGGCAAAATTTAACCACAAAACTCCGACTAGCCTTACTAATACCCACATTAAACCCTAAAGAATCAGTGAACTAGAGAAGGCAAAGATTATGGGTCGTTACCCTAAGCATGAACATCGAACTCAACGGCCGCGAGGTCAGTGACTTCCTTCCCTTCTTCTCCCTTCCTTCTCTTCTTTCTGAAGGGATACTGGTAGGCTACACTAGCACACAATTTCAAAAAAATCTACCACATAAATCAGGAAGTCATGCAAGTAAGAGATCATAGATTGTTACTATTAGATGCGTAGTGTAGCGGAAGAAGAGTTAGAACAGCCTGATCTAATGTCGAGCACGTCGATGTAGTGGTCATAGTCGATCGTCCACGTCCTTGACACCAATCATCTCCTCCAGCAGCCTATCATGTTTCTTGCGTAGGTTGCGGATCATCCTCGATCAATGCAACAGAAATCACAGCAACGCCTTTACAGTATCCACACATCCAGAGATAGAACACCATATGGCAGTGTGCTAGCACCAACGTGCACGTAGGGCCTTCGGGGATATGGCGGCTAGGGTTTTGGTGGTGCAACTCTTACGTCCCAATAGCCCCATGCACCTCCTTATAAAGAGCCCATAACGAATCCTATCTGAATTAGTTTGTTCTAACCCGTTATGTGTGTGACCCTGTAGGTTCGTGTGTAATCGATTATGACTCTAAAATTCCTTTCCGACCACAAGTCTATAGCGGTTTCTAGTAGGACATAACAACTCTCGAATAAACACAAATACTATACCGAATGAACCTTATGCAATATGATCTGTGATCAAGTGCTTATCACTCATGACCAGTTCACATTTAGTCACGACTAGTTTGTAACTCCTTACGACCAGTTCATTGACTAGTTAGTGATCATGTATGGCCAGCTCACGATCAGTCCGTATCTATATAAGACCAGTTCATATCTGGTCAGAATGAATGAACTGCTTGCATATTCTCATTTTGCCTCATGATATCTAGTTGAATTCTAGGTAAGATATTATGTCATCAATGGATTGTTCAATACTTTCTCGATCTAATGACATATAACTTTGTATGGTCGACTCCTCAACCACTAGTGGCACAACCATGAATACTTTCTTTATCCAACCACATCGAGGGCCCTAGAGATATCTCTCCTGTTATGTGAAGAGGGACAAATCCCATATCCGATCAGTCACATCCCTTCACATGTTTCATAGCATACCCGAAAGTTACCTTTATAACTATCCAATTACGGAGTAGCGTTTGGCAACCCCTAAGTGTACTATTACACATGTAGGAAATCACGTTGATCTCAGGTCTAAGAATTATGCATCATCATTGCTTGAGACCAACTGATGACACATAAAATTATAACAATATCAATAGTGTCTCAAGATGTGTCAATCCAACACCATGTTCTCTAACACGTGCTCATATTATTGATTCGATATCCCCATATCTATGACCAGTGAAACATGGTCATCAATCAATACATGTGTTGGTCGATAAGCCAATAGTGTAGTCATGATCATTGGTATCTGTTAGGGTGATGCTCTCTTTATAGGGCAAAGACAGGGAGTGAAACGACAAGGAACGTGTGCGAAATTCGGGCGACGGTTTCGGTTGTGACATTGATGGCAGTGACGGAAACGTCTTTGCAAAATTAAAGCGACAATGACATCATTGATGGCATTGGTGACGGGCATGGTGGCGAGCGGCGCAAATGGCTCACACGACACAGGCGGCGCGACGTGGGCAGCGAGAGTGCGCACGGCGCAGTCAAGACATAGGCGGCATGACGCAGGTGGAGCGAAGGGCGGGGACAGAGGGGCGCGATGTGGGCACACGGGGGGGGGCGCAGGCGGGGTAGAGGAGCGCAGTTGGGCGACGGCAGTCGCACACGGTCGTGCGGCTCAGGTGCAGCACAGAGCAAGGAGCAGAGGCAAGGAAGAAAGAAAGGAAAGAAAGAAAGAAAAAGGGAAAAGAAGAAACAGGGAAAAAGAAGTGGGCCGGAGAAAAAGAAGTGGGCTCGACCCGAAGATAATTCATGGAAAAATTCAAATTATGAAATTTGAATTTGGATTTGGAAACGAGAATTGAGATTCAGAACTTGATTTAATTACCATAGACATAAGCAAGAACTCCAAATAAAATTCATACTTTAAAATAATTAAATTAAAGTAAATTTTACAACAAAGAAAAGAATTTTTAGGAAATCAGAAAAGAAATAAAATAAATTGAACTCCAAGAAAATAATGAAAGAACTTGGGAAAATCTAGAAGATCAAATAAACTAGTTTTGAATTTAATTGAAGTTTCATTTATTCATATGAAATTATTTTAATTTTTAAATTTGAAATTAAGCTTTAAACAACTCAATACAAATTCAACTAATTCCTTTTATTTTGAAAATTTCAAAAAGACCCAAAAATTGGGATGTTACACACATAGTGTAAAATCTAGCCGTCTTAACCATCTGTAACACCCTGGCTATCCGGAAGCCAAGATGTCACCTAAAACATCTAACATACATTCATAATGCGGAAGAACTTGAAACAAGTATATCAACTAAAGACAAGATTAAGATAAACAGACATGGTGAAGGTATCCTTCCTTCACCTTCTAAGTTATTTAATATCAACATCAATAAAGAAGGTTCACACGCAGAATAAATCAACATCCGTGGAGAAGGTATCCTTCCTTCTCCAATTATAATTTAATTATTACAGTTCATCGTTAACGAATGAAATATGGAACTAAAATTTAGTCTTGAACATGAATTTGATGTTGTGAACAAGTAGTGCGTGTCTACTCCTCCCAAGAGCCAACATCGGGGTTACCTAAAATAAACAAACAACGCAAGAGTGAGTCCATGACTCAAAGTACAGATTATCAATAAGATAATCATTCAATATGAATAAGACAAACTCATCATCGTTCGATCACATCACAACCGATTACAAATGAAAACATGATATGAATGCTCAAAATCAAAGGAATGGACTGCACACATGCATATACGGTATAGCCAAGTGAAACACCCGTCGGTGTTCACTCAAGCCCGCATCTTAACAAAAATGCGGGGATCCACTTCCGTATGAAGAACGTTTCATACGGTGTCCAACATTGCCCATCTTGGAGTTAATGGGTCTTACATGCCCATTCGGAATTAATGGGTCTTTCAAATCCACTCCGTGGGCGGGACATGACAATGTCCAACACCGCCCACATTGGAATGGTGGGACTTGCAATCCACTTTCATGGATGAAACATGCATAATGAATGCATAGAATGAAATACTGAATATTGAAAGACATGATAACAAAACATGGATTCAACACATATGAAAGAACATAGACAATCCATCTTCTCTCGTATCATACCAAATCACAAAGATGACCATATAAACATTCATCAATCACAATCATTAAGGGTGGCAATGTACTTGCCTTCCACGATGCGACGCGTTAGTCGGCAAAGGTGATACTCCTAAACCCGAGGCTTCACCTCCTAAACAAGTAAAATAATTTCAATAAGGACATAATATACCCAACACTACTAATCGATGTTAAACATCGCTTCTCGATGACTCTAGTCATTAATACAAAACTTAAAATGAAATCAACAATTTCGACATAACTTAATTCTGGACAGCAGCACGGTAATTGACATATCTATTGGTCTGGAACTCGGAATGAGGTGAGACCAATTTCCATGGATTCTTAACTGACATATCTACAATAGTCTGGTTGGACAAAAGTTCAGATTTTGCCTCTAATAAAATTTGGCCCACGGCTCAAATCTGTTGACTGAATTAATAGACAGAAATATCGGCTAAATTAAAATATCCATAACTTTTGTTGTACAACTCCAAATTGGACGTTCTTTAACAATATGAAAAGGTTATGAAATTATCTACAATAACCTAGTTGGCACGACATTCATATATTGTATTTAACAAAAAGTGGCACACGGGTCAAAATTAAAGATAGAAACTGACATACAAACTGGACAGACTGACATACAATCTGGACAGTCACAAAGAAAAGTGCATAACTTTTGATCTATAAATCCAAATGAGGTGTTCTTTATCAATCCTGAAAGCTAGTGATATCACCTTCAAAATTTGTTATGGGAAAGACCTCTGAATCACCCTCTAACTAGGCCATAAATCAACCTATACAGAGACTGCTATTTCTCGTCAGGATTCTGGACAGCAGATAATAAATCTATCATAACTTTTGACTCGAAAGTCGGAATGAGGTGATCTTGGCGGACACTGAAATCTAAGAACAAGACCTAAAGAACTCTAGAAGGTGGACAACTCAAATTCTGCCTCTAAGATCACGAAACCGACCCGCAACCTATCGGACAGATCTCACTTTCAGTTCGCAGCAATCTGTTCTAATCAAATACGAACCAAATCGCATCTACCACTAATCAAACAACAAGGATCGGTATTCGTTACCCTTGCAGCAACCAGGAAGTCGCTGTTCAAACCCCATGAAGAACTCCTCCTTCCCGATCCCTTCCTTTCACGTTTGGCGAGCACTCCCCGCTTCTCCCTTCGCCCACCGTCTTGGACAGCAGCTAGAGGCACCACCAATGGAGGGGAGGTGCTGGATCTTGGGGCGGGAGGAGGTGGCTGCCTAGGGGAGAGGAGGGGTGGCGGCTCAAGGGGAGGAGAGGAAGAGAGGTGCGCCAAAAGGAGGAGGAGAGGGGAGGGCGGCTAGGGTTTTGGGGAGGTGGCACCTCCCCTATGGCCGGCCAGCCTCATGGGCCAAGGCCTAGGCCCAGTTGCAGAAAACACGAAAACCCCCTCTAAACTCCCGATTAAACATTTTTCCAAAAGAAACCTTCTACCGATTAATTGTTCTCTCCAAAATTAATTTAGCACTATTGAGAATTACACTAATTCTCTCTCAATTTGTATTGCACTCTCAAAAGAAACTCTGGATATTACATTCTACCTCTTAACAGATTCGACCTCGAATCCTTACCCACTTCTACGCAAAGAACAACCACGATCGAGAACGAACAACGGTAACCACGCACTGCTGTGAACAACACCGTTAAAACTCACGCACACGAAACTCCAACTTCCCAAGTAGCATCTCCTCGATCGAAAATACCACAACACAACGACGTAACGCGACGTGCGAACTAACACTCAACCCGGTACTTCGGTACACTCATCGGAGAAAACTCAAGGTAAGATCTCACCGATGGTCAACGGCGCAAACGAAACTCAAACTCGATCTCCTGTACTCACCCAACACGATAACATACAAGACGTTACGCACTCCACGCATGGACCCGAGATACCCCGCGATACGCCAACTAGCTAAAACAACCCAATGTACCTTGGGTTAACCTTCCCATTGAAACCGAACCACACGACAAGCACGAAGAACACGAAACTCGTGTTCCACCTTTCAATCGAACTCTTCACTAAAGCAAGGATCACCTCCTTTAACTGTAAACACACTATCGAAACTCTTTACCGCAAAACATATCTGAATAAGAAAGATTCACGCCACAACTATACGCTACCAACTGGCATCAAGAGTAAAATCCGTAAATCGAATTTCATCAAGAAAACCTTTCCACTTTCCAAGTGGCAATTTGCGAATAAACGTCACGAAAACCAAAGGAGAAATCATTTTAAATGCCCAAATCGTAACTTCCTTATTCTTCCCGAACGATAGGAACCACACATACCAAAATCGAGTCAAACTCGACTTACGAAAGACATTGGTCAACAAAGACAAAGCTCAAGCGGAATTAAGAAAACGCTTCACTAATCAAGAAGACATTTTTTCCTTAGTTTCACTTTTTGGAATAAAACATCTCTCCAACCTTGAAATTAATTCATCGCATACCACACGGTCTCAACCATCTTCATTTAACATCCTCAAGTTAGGCTTAAACCGAAATACATCTTCCACACCGTTGTAGAGAGACCTATTGATTCCATCAATACTCTAGACAACTCATTCAATCGATGACATTAATTTGATAGAAGGCACCAAAGCACCTAAAAAAACCCATACAATCTCATCACCTCCAACTTTCGTGAATAACACATCGAATCCTCGACACCCGCTCATGAACTACATCGAAGGGTTCTATCGACAATCATTCCACTACTCAGAATACTCCAGCTTTCTATCTCCTCTACACACAAATCTTTGGGCGACCAAAAGTTTAGCATGAAAATGGAAAGCCCAAATTTAACCTCTGAGACCTCTACAACGAATTCCTCTTATAACAAATAATGAAATCATCGGATTAAATCTCTAAGATTTCCTCCAATTTCGACATACTCACTCATTGACATCATCAGGAAATCATTCATACAACATCACGATACTTTCAATAGAGTTACTCTATAAAATTGATTACGGTTTCCATACATTTGATAATCCCCAACATTCCAACATGAACCAAGGTTCTGGAACTACACTATACCATAGGTCCTACTTAGTCGAACAATATACAATTTTACTTCGAAACCATACATTCCATCTGAATCAACTTCCCTCCAAGAGATTCAGGTCAAAACCAACTCATCTTCTATTACTCCTCCAATAGTGGGTAGCAAAATCTCACCCCTACAATCAATTAACCACCACCAAACAACAACAACATACGAGTTGTAAAACTTACAAAGACAAAACGGTTGATCCTTTCTCAAAAGAAAGAGGCGAACAAGAACAAATTTCACAACACAGAAAATGTTACTGCCACACGGTGAGCACGAGACCAAAAGAAATAATCTGGTAACGAAGATCTGGGAAAACGAAAATTGAGTTCACCGTGGAGTGCACGCATCCCTCGAAAAGGGAATAGCAAATAACCACCAACAAGAAGAATGACATTGCGATTGAAACTCGACAACTCTTGAGTGAAAAGAGCAAAAAGTTTATGAACAATTCAAATAACCACAAGTTACAAAACTTGACTCAATTCTCAAATATTCATAATGCACTCTCTCCTTTAACACTGTAATTAATTCTTTGACTAACATCACTTTGCCACAAAGAACAAGATAAAGTCTTTAGTCCAAACCACAAGGACTAATTAAGAACCAATAAAAATTCTTCCATACGTTATATTTATTCAGAACAGTTCAACTACACAAGAAACATGAGATCCAAATAATCTCACCACCAAACTCAAACATTTCCAATTACAGATTTCGCTAAAAGCAAGTAGATTATTCTCCTCTTAAAGGAACCAACATAACTTCTTTGATTGCAACCTCGCGTTGCCAACTCAAACCAAAGAGCCTTTAGAGTTAAACCACACAAATCTCTTAAGAAGCAACAGACAATCCAATACCTTAATTTATTTAAAATAATTTCGCTACGGATGATTTAAGAGCTCAAAGAAAATATCACGAAAGCTAAACTTGAAATATTCACATCTGAACGATATCACCAAGGGCGATCAAATTACTATGGGTATTAACATCAATTTCACAACAACAATTAGAAAACACTTCAAAAGACCCACGTGAAAAGAATGAGTTGATTCTTTCTCGAAAGAAGAGACAAATGGAAACGATTTTCACCAACTAGAAAACTCATCCACCACTCGCACTGAACATGGGACCAAGAGAAGAAACCAATTAAGCAATGAACTCACAGAACATAAGTGGAGTCCACATTGAACGCATAAGCCTCACCGTAAGAGAATATCGAACCTTAACAGATAAGAACAAATAAGTATTCAAAATCAAACACTTGCATCATCAAGAACCATTGCAACATTGTAACATATCGTTACTCGATAAACTTCATTTACCACATAAAGCCTGAACCCCCAAAAGATCATGAATACAAATTCTGAAATTTGATCATTTAGGAAATATCACCATGGGTGATCAAATTACTACGAGAATTAACCTCATTCTCACATTTTTGACTATTGAATAACATCGACAACATACATAGTACCAAGAATCATCAAACTTTATTACTCCATCCTAAAACTTCCCAAAGGGAACACAAACCACAAGGTTGAAACAAATTTATCATAACAAGTTTATGCTAAGCAATAACAATATCACAAGGCACGCTAACAAAGACTACTTATGAAATTCATCTACTCAATTGTTGGTGTTGCTCAACACTTTCTTCAGCTCATTAACAAATGATGATTGTACTAACCACGCGTATACATACGGTACTAATTCTATTTGCAATCACATAACCATTTATAAACATAGATTCACATTTCACCTTTGTTCAGAAATCATTTCAAAACATGATTAAAGATTCACTAACATAATTTCCTATAAACAAGGTTTCATGAGTCGATACACCAAGACCCATCCGGTACTTTATACAAGTTTCAACAATTTTAGCCTACTAGAAATAGATAAATCTAGCTCTTATGTAAGATCTATAGGTTCTGAATAGATATTGACAGTCTTTATTTAACATACACCATGAATCAAATACAAGGACATATCAAATTAATCAGTTTCACTTCCATGGATGGTAGTTAAAAGTAATTGATTTGCACTATGCTAATAACCCAACTTGGTAACTCATATCATAACAATTTATTCGCTAATCATAAATTCTCAATTTAAGCATGGCAAGACATCACAAAGGATTCTAACACCTTACTACAAAGAAAGAGAGACTTCAAACCTCAACGCTCAAGTAATCCAAAGAAACACATAAAGCCAAAGCTTTCCCAAGCAACCGAACTTACAATGGAAAACTCTTCACTAATCAAGTTATCAAATGAGTAAATGAGTCATTCTTTTTCAATGAGAAAGAAGGAGCAACCAAGAAAACATCAATCTTGCCAATTGACAACGATCACAAGTAGTAGAAACAACTCAACAGTTGAAAGGCAATATTTGTTTCAGAGAACCAAGAGGATCTATGGAAAACCATAACTATCATGGACCACAAATCCGGAGAAGTTCATCAACCACCACAGACAAGAATTGCCAAATTCAAATCAAGAAAGAGAACAACTTTCTAAAGCAACTCACGCTTAACACGAAACTATGGTACTGGGTAACTACTCCTCTAACCACGTTCGCGACGTTGGTGTAACTCGTGAATCCCGAGTAACAACCACGACCTCCACTTCTTATCATTTGATAACATCACGCCTCACCAAATACTCAATTATGATTACACAGATCATCTCATGACAATCATAGTATTAGTTCATAGATATTGAATATCATAGCAGATCATATATTACCAACAAGGATGATAGTACAGAAGCAATTCAACAATTGCTCAACCAAAATGAAACATAATAACGAGATATTGCGTATAATGTACTTTTCCAACCCCACCTACTGTACAAAGTGTGTCATTTTAATGTTCTTCTATTAACCACGGACCTAAAACTCGCTCGATACCAATCGTAACACACTGCTATCCGGAAGCCAAGATGTCACCTAAAACATCTAACATACATTCATAATGCGGAAGAACTTGAAACAAGTATATCAACTAAATACAAGATTAAGATAAACGGGACATGGTGAAGGTATCCTTCCTTCACCTTCTAAGTTATTTAATATCAACATCAATAAAGAAGGTTCACACGCAGTAATAAATCAACATCCGTGGAGAAGGTATCCTTCCTTCTCCAATTATAATTTAATTATTACAGTTCATCGTTAACGAATGAAATATGGAACTAAAATTTAGTCTTGAACATGAATTTGATGTTGTGAACAAGTAGTGCGTGTCTACTCCTCCCAAGAGCCAACATCGGGGTTACCTAAAATAAACAAACAACGCAAGAGTGAGTCCATGACTCGCAAGTACGCTTATCAATAAGATAATCATTCAATATGAATAAGACAAACTCATCATCGTTCGATCACATCACAACCGACACAAATGAAAACATGATATGAATGCTCAAAATCAAAGGAATGGACTGCACACATGCATATATCAGATAGCGCGTGAAACACCCATCGGTGTTCACTCAAGCCCGCATCTTAACAAAAATGCGGGATCCACTTCCGTATGAAGAACGTTTCATCACGGTGTCCAACATTGCCCATCTTGGAGTTAATGGGTCTTACATGCCCATTCGGAATTAATGGGTCTTTCAAATCCACTCCGTGGACGGGACATGACAATGTCCAACACGCCCACATTGAATGGTGGGACTTGCAATCCACTTCGTGGATGAAACATGCATAATGAATGCATAGAATGAAATACTTAATATTGAAAGACATGATAACAAAACATGGATTCAACACATATGAAAGAACATAGACAATCCATCTTCTCTCGTATCATACCAAATCACAAAGATGACCATATAAACATTCATCAATCACAATCATTAAGGGTGACAATGTACTTGCCTTCCACGATGCGACGCGTTAGTCGGCAAAGGTGATACTCCTAAACCCGAGGCTTCACCTCCTAAACAAGTAAAATAATTTCAATAAGGACATAATATACCCAACACTACTAATCGATGTTAAACATCGCTTCCTCGATGACTCTAGTCATTAATACAAAACTTAAAATGAAATCAACAATTTCGACATAACTTAATTCGACAGCAGCACGGTAATTGACATATCTATTGGTCTGGAACTCGAATGAGGTGAGACCAATTTCCATGGATTCTTAACTAACATATCTACAATAGTCTGGTTGGACAAAAGTTCAGATTTTGCCTCTAATAAAATTTGGCCCACGGCTCAAATCTGTTGATGAATTAATAGACAGAAATATCGGCTAAATTAAAATATCCATAACTTTTGTTGTACAACTCCAAATTGGACGTTCTTTAACAATATGAAAAGTTTATGAAATTATCTACAATAACCTAGTTGGCACGACATTCATATATTGTATTTAACAAAAAGTGGCACACGGGTCAAAATTAAAGATAGAAACTGACATACAAACTGGACAGACTGACATACAATCTGGACAGTCACAAAGAAAAGTGCATAACTTTTGATCTATAAATCCAAATGAGGTGTTCTTTATCAATCCTGAAAGCTAGTGATATCAGCTTAAAAATTTGTTATGGGCAAGACCTCTGAATCACCCTCTAACTAGGCCATAAATCAACCTATACAGAGACTGCTATTTCTCGTCAGGATTCTGGACAGCAGATAATAAATCTATCATAACGTTTGACTCGAAAGTCGGAATGAGGTGATCTTGACGGCCACTGAAAGCTAAGAATAAGACCTAAAGAACTCTAGAAGGTGGACAACTCAAATTCTGCCTCTAAGATCACGAAACCGACCCCGCAACCTACTGGACAGATCTCACTTTCAGTTCGCAGCAATCTGTTCTAATCAAATACGAACCAAATCGCATCTACCACTAATCAAACAATGAGGATCGGTATTCGTTACCCTTGCAGCAACCAGGAAGTCGCTGTTCAAACCCCATGAAGAACTCCTCCTTCCCGATCCCTTCCTTTCACGCTTGGCGAGCACTCCCACCGCTTCCCCTTCGCCCACCGCCTTGGACAGCAGCTAGAGGCACCACCAATGGAGGGGAGGTGCTGGATCTTGGGGGCAGGAGGGAGGTGGCTGCCTAGGGAGAGGAGGGTGGCGGCTCAAGGGGGAGGAGAGGAAGAGAGGTGCGCCAAAAGGAGGAGGAGAGGGGAGGGCGGCTAGGGTTTTGGGGAGGGTGGCACCTCCCCTGGCCGGCCAGCCTCATGGGCCAAGGCCCAGCCCAGTTGCCGAGAAAACACAGAAAACCCCCTAAACTCCTGACAAACGTTTTCCAAAAGAAACCTTCTACCGATTAATTGTTCTCTCCCGAAAATTAATTCTAGCACTATTGGAGAATTACACTAATTCTCTCTCAATTTGTATTGCACTCTCAAAAGAAACTCGGGATATTACACCATCTCTCTTCGCTCTCGCATCTATTTAAACATAGCGCTGAGCTTGCCTTCACCCTGCTCCATTCCCCTCATTTCCTTCCATCCCTTTGAGTGCCAGAGAGCTAGAACGCCTACGAGGCCACGAGCTCTACTTCAATGACCGTCTCCGTATGCCACGCCTGTTCCGTCACCTAGGTGAGTCCCCGCCACTCTAGTTTAGTGCTTTTGGTCTGCAATAGCCCCCTCCACCTCGTGCTGACCTATGGTTAACTTCTTCACAGAATCGCCGTTGTCGCCCGTCTTCTTCCTCTTCATTCATAGAGCCGATCGTGCCACCCAGCTCCTCCACATCGCACCACTCCTTCTGGTGAGCCCCAGCCTTGGCTCCTTGTCGAACAACATCGCCTTGGCTTCCTCTTTCAAATGTTGACCACCTCTTGCTCTCTATTCTGTAGGAATGTCTTGTTCGGCTCCGTCTTCTTCCTCGATGCCATCGACTACGAACCGCGCAACTCCGTCATCCCGGCTGCCTCAACATACGTAGCCGCGTTATATGATGTTCTATAGGTAGGGATAGCTAGCATGTCAGTCAACGAGGGTAGTATAGTAGCGTGGTGTAACATCCCAATTTTCATGTCTTTAAAAACTCAAAATAAAAAGATCGAGTTGATTTTTTTGAAATAATTAAAGCTTAATTTTAAATTTCAAAAATTAAAATAATTTAATATGAATAAATCAAACTTCAATTAAATTCAAAACTATTTTATTTGTGTTCCTCTGGTCCCAAGGTATTTTCTGGAATTTAAAAAGATATTTCCTATTTTCTAGAAATGAAAAATAATTTATGTGCAAAAATGAAAACCAAATTTGAGGTTTACATAATTTATTTAAGTTCAAAATAATTCAGGGGATTTCTGGGAATATTTCCAGAATTTTTGAACTCTATTTGCCATTTTCTAATAGCCTTTTGATTTCTTGTAATTTCTAGCAATTTACAATGAATTGTTGTTCAAAAATAAAAACGAAATATGTGTTGAAAATATTTTATATAAGCTCGAAATACCCTCTTTATCTACTCTGAGAATTTATAGAATTTTTGGAGCTAGCTTACTATTTTCAAGTTTAAAAGAAATTTTAGCATTCTAAAAATAATTACTATGTAAAAAATGTCGGACCCCTGGGCGTGGAATACCCGAAGACCCTATGTGTGTACCGTACTAGTCCCATGATCAGTGGCTAGTCACACATTCACAACATTTGGCAATCATATCCGTACATTCACATATACAAAATAAAGCAAAAGGGTACCTAACTTAAGCGTTTATAGTTATTACATCAATGGTCGACCGGCCAAATAAAAACAGGTATCAATAGAGTAAAAGTATCAGCGAAAGAAGTAATAAAAGTAGATAAATTCTAGCAGCATGCCCATCCAATCCTCAGGCAACTGGCAAGAAACAAGGCCTAGATAGACCCGTCACCAAACCCTCCGGTTCCGGGTGCGAAGAACGTATTGTCGGGCGTCAGCTCATCTTCAAACTCTGAACAACAATGTAAGCAAGATTGAGTACAATGCATACTCAACAAGACTTGTAGTGTATCATGAAGTTTATATAAATGCACAACTATCAAAGGTTGAGACTCTGCTCTACAAGTTTTTTTGCAATAAGCAGATTTTATTTTGCAATATCAATACGTAGTATTTTGCAACAAAAAGTTTAAAAGAGCAGTTAAATAAGTACAGGACAGTAAGTAAGTAACGAAATGAATAATAACAACAACTCGCAACTCTCCTCGATTGCGAGCAACGAAATAACAATAACTCGCAACCCTCCTCGGTTTCGAGGAACATTTTATTTTTCACCATAGACATGACAGTTAACTCAAATATAAACCACAAACAATTCTCATGTTTGTCCAATAAAACAGTTTTTGTAAAAATCAAGACTATACCCGATGTGACCGCACTAGGCACGCTCATGACCGCGAGCACGGCTATTTAAATAGATTTACACTCTACAGAGGTGTACAACTTTACACACAACATACGAATTCTCTAGTTTATTCGGTATCTGTCGATACCATCGCTCACTACCGTAGGTAAGCAGTCTAGTACACATATCGAAGCCTTTACATCATCTAGTCCTACCCTTGTACTAGCCCAGTGAATGTTTATCCTCACTTCACCCGGGGACACCACCGTCTTAGTGAGGCATTCGTAGTTGTGTCGGCAAGTTTTGTGCCCAACACCGTGGTGAAGGGAGCCCCTTCGAACATGCCTACACCGGTCATATCCGCACTACTACGGCCTACCTACATGCAAGGCTAGTGTTTAATGACTTAATTAGCTCACTGTTCGATCAATGATTATCTCACTGTTCGAAACCCACCCTTAATCTACCTCCTCTACACATAATCATTGGGTGCCCCAAGTCCTAGCATAAAATTGCAAAGCCCAAATTAAACTCCAAGATTCCTACAACGAACTTCTCATATAAAAGATAGGAAATCCTCGATTAAACCAGAAATCCCATAATTCCAACATACTCTCTCATTAACATCATCATGAAAATATTTTCTGACCAGTTTACCTTTACAAAGATTATAACCCTCGAAGGTTACTCATTTAAAGCCAAATCACTCTTGACGTTACTCAATATTTTCCATTATCCCATTAATTAACTTGGCGATTTGATTACTTTGTAACCCCACTCTCATTAAACCACATCATCAAGAATAACTTTCATAGCCTCGCAATACTACCAAATTGCGATACTCTAATAAATTGATCCGCACTTCCATACTTGCTAATTCTAATGCTCGGTCAAAAGAACACCAAACCTTGGACTACAACTTGTTATAGGTCCTACTAGTTGCGATAACGAAATCATAGCTCCAAAGACAAATATTCTTTTCAACTCAATTCCTCTCCAAGGATTATTCCAATAAATCGATTTATTACTCCAAGCCTCTCGATTCGACTTGACACCTAAGGGTTCATCAAACCATCTACTAGGCCACCACTATCTAGATGCCAAGACACCACCTACGAGACTTTACAATACAGATCGGTTAACCCTTTCTTAGAAGAAGAGGCAAATAGAAATAAGTTTCACCCAAAAGAAAACGTTACCACTTACAAAGAGTTACAAGATCAAGAGAAACAATCGATAAAACTGTTTCGAAAACCAAAAGATATGATCAAAGTTGAGGGCACACGTCCCACAATCAGAGAATATCAAACCTCGACGAGAATAAAACACTGCTTTTAGAATTCGGGAAAAAACTCTTATGGGCAAGAACAAAAGTTTTAGACAAACTTCAATATTCTGCAAGTTATGAAACTTTACTTAAATCTCAAATACTTCTACTTTACTCGATTTTCGTTGGTTATAGCATCACCATGGCATTTCCGACAAAGAGTAATTGAAGATCACAACACCTACACCTATTCCACTTAGGAACTAATAAAACCTCTCAACACGTCACTTCGCTCTAAACAAATTCAGCTATCACATCAACATGAGGTCTGAAAGATCACAAATTCTAACTAGAAACATATTCAATTAATTAACATCTCGCGAGCGGTCCACCTTTATACAAAACATTCAATATTATCATCATAATCCTCATCGACAATCACACTAGTAATGTAACAATACACTCTTAGCGAGACTCATCATAGCCTCTTATCCCATCATAAATTTCTCCAAAGGAAACACAAGCCACAAGGTTGAAACAACCTATTTTAACTAGTTCATACTATCAAATGATACTTTCGCAAAGCACACTATCGAGGCCACTTACTCAATCACCCACTCAACCATTAGTGTTACTCACACCGCTCCAACCACACATTAACAATCACAATTGTATGAATCATGTATACAAATAGGGTCCTACTTCTTTTGTAGTCGCGTAACCATCTGTACACACAAAGTCAACATTTAATAATCTCATCGCTCAGCATAACATGGGTTTCACAACATGCTACCTCAACGCTCGCCTAATCTAATATACATGTTTTTAATCTAGCAATTTTGTATGATCATCAAGTAACTAGTTTACTAAAATTTCCAACTGATATCCTCTAAAGCATCGCTCAAACACATTCTTAACATAACCATCACTAATGGGTAAGCTAATCCATAGAGATACATTACTCCATGCTATCCAATAAATCTACCGATTCCACAATCCTAACAATCGCACCAATTCATCAAAATACCACACCTCTTAACAACTCCATTGATTCCAACTAAATATTGTCATACTCATAGTCATAACTCATCAAGAACCACTAAAGGACAACCTCCACTTATTCAACTTTCTTTGATAAGGACCTTAGTTAAGATCGATCATGCACAAACTGCGAACTTAACTTGAAACTCATAACACAACCATTAATATTCAACGCTCAAAATACCCAAAAGAGATACGTTGAGTCAAAGCCTTCATGAACTAAAGGACTTACAAAAGAAACTTCATTAACCAAAAACATCAAGCTTAATAAAATAGGTCAAGCTTTCCAATAAGAAAACAAAACTCCCTACAAAAGTCAATCTTGACAATTAGCAAAATTCACCAATCGCGAATAACTCAACGGCTGGGAAAACAATAATTGATTTACGGGCAAATTAAGTCAAAGGAAACACACCAAACATTTCAAAGAAACCCAACAATCGCAACCGGTTAAGAGTTGACCAAAATCAAATTCGGGAAGAGAGCAACTCTTCTAAAGATTCTCGCTATCGACACTGTACTAAGATATCCGGTAGCACTTCTCTATACCCACTCCACTAACGGTGGTGTAACCTGTAAAGCCCAGGTCACAACCACGACCTTAACCTCTCAACAACGACTAATCCCACTCATAATAATCATAATAATAATTAATAAGCAGCCAAACTCAATTCATATCAAGAATAATCAAAACGATATAACGAACGTAAATGCAAAGATTGACCCATCCCCATCCTATCGTGCTCGGTGTGTCAAACTTTTGTTGATTAACATTAGCAAATTTTTTATATCTAGTCACCACGGACCTACAACTCGCTCGATACTAATCAGAATAACCTGACCAACATTGAGCCCGAATGCTACTAAAATTAAATTAAACTAAGCTAAACTAAGACCAATTACAAAATCTCGACAAAACCTCCTTTGTATAGTCGTCTATACCGAGGTTCCAACAATTGATCAAGGCATTTAACATTATAATCATAATCGATTCATTCAAGCGTGTAGAATAATATCATAAACATAACCAAAACTTTCTATTCTCATTTTTACAGCTTAACTGAAACTCAAACTATCCATAGCTTCTAACTGTAAACATAACATTTAACAATAATTTCATAATCCAATTCACTCATGCATAAGAGATAATCATAGGAATGTAATCAAATTAACACTATTCTCACAACCATAATCGTAATCATAAAACAACCATGGGTATTTCTCACAGCCTATTTATTCTTATATGAAGCTAAATGACAATTGTTTTAATGTTGTGAGGTAGTGCGTGCTTTCCAATTCATCTACTCCTCCCATGCATGCCGTCTTGCCGCTTGTACCTAAAACACATCAAAGCAAGAGTGAGCCCAACGACTCAGCAAGTACCAACAAGGCTAAGCAAGTTAACATTCATAGCATCAATAATCCAAGATAAACAATGCACCGAGTAAAGCCTTCATGCTCATGTGAATGCAACCAATGCAATGCACCTTTTATCTTTATCTCTTTCGCATTTTACCGGTAATGTGGGTATACAACCGTCGCCATGTACTTTGCCTGCGTGCCCTCTCCGCACAGGGGACCAAAAGCCTATACACCACATGTATAGGACCTTTGCCCATCATCCGAATGATGGGGACCTCTTTGCTCATAGCCCACATTGCACCAATGTGGGGACCTCAAGCCCACAATACATGACGGGACCTCAACGAATGCATGCTTGGTCACCACGCCGACCAAGCTTCAAGATGATCTCAATATGCACATGCACAACATCTATTCATCATCAATATACCCAAGACATTAACAACGGACATAAATAGAGCATAATCATACTTGGAGCATTCACCAATCTCAATATAAACATCATGCCAGAACCTTACTTCGCTATCATATATCAAAACATGCATGTAAGACCAAGTCTCCAACACGATTGGAACATGCAATTGCTCCATACCCACGCTCTTCATATACACGAATTTAACATGTACATAACAACATGTATGATTTAGCAACGCCAAGGGAAACATTAACCATAGCTTGCATTCATCAAGATAAAAGGAAAACTCATTACGCTAACATTCGTGCAAGGCTACAACAAGCAATCACCACAATCATATCATACAACCGAAAATACGCTATAACCCGAATACTTGCCTCAACTGTGCGAAAACGGCGGACGCGAAGTGGGTGCTGCCCTTGGGATCTCGCTGCCACCTGGACAAGAAGATAACCCCAAACTAAGAATAACATACTGGACCAAAATCATACGTCACATTACAATCGAAATCGCTAATCTTCTTATCACGTCTAGCTTTTCTAATTTCTAGCGATCGGTCACTGCGGACAGCAGACTTCAAAAATTCATAACTTTCTGCTCAGGAGTCCAAATAGGTTGATCTTGGACAATCCGAAAAGGTAATTGAAATGTCTAAATAAACTTAGTTGGGGAGACCCTCTGATTCGGCCATCTACCAGACCTACCAATCTATTTAATCAGAGCAAACATTTCACGTCGGGTTTCTGGACAGCGACAAAGAAACTATCATAACTTTCTACGATCGTCCAAATTCAGTGATCTTTAGTTTTCCTGAAAGCTAAGAGGATTAGCCTCATTTTTCGTTATGGTGAGACCCTCTGAAAACCCCTCTAAATACGCGCTTCTATCAGGTTAACTAACACTAGCAAATCTGCTTCTCTCCAGAAACACAGAAGTACTAATAAATTCATAACTTTGGCTACCGAAGTCCAAATGACTTGATTCTTGTCGGCAATGAAAGGTAACTACGATAGCTACAACTTTCTAGGAGACACCCAGACCCAAATCTGCCTCTAACTTAATCAAAACCGACAAACTTCCTGCTGCAGAATAGCGACGAACTGGCATCCGAAAATTAGACAACTAGAAAACGACCTAAAACAAAGAACCATGGGTTACCCTTGCCGAAACGAAGAGAACACACAGCGGGACGAAGACCACCACGATTCCGCTATGGATCCCTTCTTCTCCCTCTTCTTCCCTTCTCTTCTTCCACTTCTTTCTTCTTTTCTCCTTCTTCTTCCTCCTTGGCCGGCTGCAAGGGAGCTCCTACTCCACCTTGGACAGCAGCAATGGAGGTGATGGGGAGATGGGAGGGCGCAAGGGAGGGTGGAAGGGAGGTGGAGGTGGGTAGGTGGGGAGAGGGGAGAGGGGCGCCGGTTGCAAGTGGGAGGAGGAAGGGCTAGGGTTTTGGGGAGGAGCCCCTGGCCGGCCACTTAGATGGGCCTTGGCCCAGCCCAAGTTGCCAAAAAGCTCTTTCCCCTCTAAAACTGCAGCACCGACAATCAAACCAATTAGTCCTCCCGTCGTTCCGCTTGATTCTTCCCGAATAATCGATCTCTCCGAAATAAAATTATTCTTCCTTGATTCAAATCTTAACTCACTTTGGGATATTACATTCTACCCCCTTAATAGGATTCGACCCAGAATCTAAACGCCAATCTTCCCAAAGAAAACCACGACTAGAACTTAACAATGATACCAATGCGATCAACTTACTAAACTCGCCACGTGAGACTTCAACTCTCAAGTGACCTCTCTCCAACGTAAGAGACCACAACCCCAGACGTAAATCGACGTCTGATCGACGCTCCACTCGACATTCCGGTACACTCACGGACAAGACTCGAGGGTAAGACCTCACCGATGGTTAACGCGCAATCGAAACCTCAAACTCGATCTCCTGTATTCACTCAACATCCGAACATACACGACGTTACGTGCATCCGCGCACGACTCGAGATATCCCCGGCGATACGCCAACTAGCTTAAAATAACCCAATGTATCTTGGGTTAAACCTCCCAAAGATACCGAACCACACGACATGCACATAGAACACAGAACTCGTGTTCCACCGCCAATTATACTCCTCACTAAAGCAAAATCACCTCCTTTAACCGTAAAACACACAACAACAAAACTCTTCCTAAACACACTCTTTTACCAAAGAAAGCTCAACGAAAATGAAGAACTCTCAACGCAACCAAACATTACCAACTCGGTACTAAAAGGAGTCAAATTCAAAATCGATGATTTATCACGAAAATCTTTCCACCTTCAATTAGAAAATTTGCAAATAAACACCACGATCGCTAAAAGAGAAACCACTCAATTAACCAAATCCATCATTTCTTTTATTCTTTCCGAACCGATAAGAATCATATATACCAAAATCGAGTCAAACTCAACTTACGAAAGATATTGGTCAACAACACAAAACTCAAACGAGAATCGAGGAAACAATTCACTCCTTTGAGGAAGTATCAAATTCTCAAGATCTCTTTAAGAATAAAAAAATCTCTCTCAACTTTGGAGTTTCAGTTCATCACAAAACACACTAACTCATCTTTCTTAACTTTACATTCTCAATGTTACACTCAAGTTGAAATACATCATCCACAATTCGTATAAAGGCTCTATCGACGCCGCCAAACCTTATCTCAACAACTCCTCTATCTACATGATTAATTTGACAGATGACTTCCAATGCATCTCAAAATAGATTACACACGCAATCACATCTCCTCAATGTTTTAGAAATAAACAACTTGGAATTCACAGCTCTCACAATCATATACTTTCTCTAAAGGGCTCTATCAATGATTATCTCACTGCTCAAACCCACCCTTAATCTACCTCCTCTACACATAATCATTGGGTGCCCCAAGTCCTAGCATAAAATTGCAAAGCCCAAATTAAACTCCAAGATTCCTACAACGAACTTCTCATATAAAAGATAGGGAAATCCTCGATTAAATCCAGTAAATCCCATAATTCCAACATACTCTCTCATTAACATCATCATGAAAATATTTTCTTGACCGGTTTACCTTTACAAAGATTATAACCCTCGTAAGGTTACTCATTTAAAGCCAAATCACTCTTGACGTTACTCAATATTTTCCATTATCCCATTAATTAACTTGGCGATTTGATTACTTTGTAACCCCACTCATTAAACCACATCATCAAGAATAACTTTCATAGCCTCGCAATACTACCAAATTGCGATACTCTAATAAATTGATCCGACTTCCATACTTGCTAATTCTAATGCTCGGTCAAAAGAACACCAAACCTTGACTACAACTTGTTATAGGTCCTACTAGTTGCGACAACGAAATCTGTAGCTCCAAAGACAAATATTCTTTTCAACTCAATTCCTCTCCAAGGATTATTCCAATAAATCGATTTATTACTCCAAGCCTCTCGCACGACTTGACACCTAAGGGTTCATCAAACCATCTACTAGGCCACCACTATCTAGATGCCAAGACACCACCTACGAGACTTTACAATACAGATCGGTTAACCCTTTCTTAGAAGAAGAGGCAAATAGAAATAAGTTTCACCCAAAAGAAAACGTTACCACTTACAAGAGTTACAAGATCAAGAGAAACAATCGATAAAACTGTTTCGAAAACCAAAAGATATGATCAAAGTTGAGGGCGCACGCCCCACAATCGAGAGAATATCAAACCTCGACGAGAATAAAACATCGCTTTAGAATTCGGAAAAACTCTTATGGGCAAGAACAAAAGTTTTAGACAAACTTCAATATTCTGCAAGTTATGAAACTTTACTTAAATCTCAAATACTTCTACTTTACTCGATTTTCGTTGGTTATAGCATCACCATGGCATTTCCGACAAAGAGTAATTGTGTAATACTCCGGAAGTGTGAGAAGTCAAGAATCGGGTTAATTAAATTTAATCGGTAGAGAATTATTTCATCGGGGAAGAGTTTAATTTCAGAATTCAGCAAAGACAAGAAAAGAGAGGGTTTTTCTGTGTTTTCTCACCTACTTGGGCTGGGCCTTGGCCCATCTCGCCTGTAGTGGCCGGCCAAAGGGAGGAGCCACCTCCCAAACCCTAGCCGCACCTCCCTTTCTCTCCTCCCACTTGCAGCCGCCTCCTCCTCTCCCTTGTCGCCTCCTCTCCTCCCCTTGCACCTCCCTCTCCCAAGGTGCTGTCCCCTGCACCTCCCCTATCCCAAGGTGCTGCCCCTTGCAAGGAAGAAGAAAGAGAGGAGAAAAGAAGGAGAAGAAGGAGAAGAAGGAGAAGAAGGAGAAGAAGAAGAAGATGAGTTTGTGTGGGGTTTTGTTCAGCGAATTCTAGCGGTTCTACAAGGGTAACGAGATGCCCTCCCTGCTGTTTAATCCTTATTAGATGCGAAACCGATTAGAATTGATGGTTAATTGTTGGGCTGCAGAAGATGCAATTCTGTCCAGAACCTTGCGTGGGGTTTTTCGTGTTTTTAGAGGCTGAATTTTAAGTTTCCATCTCCTAGAGATATGTGGGTTATGTCGTTATCTTTCAGTAGCCGCGAAGATCACTCGATTCCGAGGTCTGAGTCAAAAGTTATGGTCGATTTAGTATCTGCTGCCAGAAATCTGACGAGAATAAACTGTCTGGATATTTCCTAAAATATGATAGGAAATTGGAAGAATCTGAAAGTTCACCCAACTAGGTTATTGTAGGTAATTCGATAACCTTTTCAGATTGATAAAGAACGATCAATTCCGAGTTACCTATTAAAAGTTATGGTCATTTTAGTTTTGCTGTTCGTTTGTGTAGACAGTTTCTGTACTGAAAGTTCAGACAATGGTTAGCCTAATATTTTGGCCGAATTGGAGTATCGTGTCAACTAGAGTATTGTAGATTATTCAGTTAAGAATCTACAGAAATTGGGTTTACCTCTTTTTGACTTCCTGTTCATGAGTTATGTCACCACCGCGTCGCTGTCCAGGAACGGTATATGGCAGGAAACGTTGTTTTTCAGTTTCAGCTTTGTAAACTCGTTTTGAGTCGTCAAGTAAGCGATGTAGAATGCCGATTAGTAGCGCTGAGTATATTATGTCTTAATTGAAATTATTTTACCTGTTTAGGAGGTGAAGCCTAAGGTTTTAGGAGTATCAGCTTTGCCGGCTAGCGCGTCGCATCGTGGGAGGCAAGTAAATGTAGCGGTTGTGCTACGGTTTAACCCGTTTTTCTTACTACTTGCACTATACATGATTGACGTAGTGTTAAATGATATGCCATGGTTACATGTTTTCTAAGTAAGAATGTGGTAGCAAGATATTAATCAATTGCTATGTTTGGATGAGTTTGGGTAGTATTGTGGTAATTCGCGTAATGAGCCAAATGCGGAATATGCGAATAAACTCAAGGTGGACATGTTGATAATTCATTGTGGTTATTTTCATGATGATCATGTGGTGGTCTATGTGATAGAGTTTCATCTAGATCGATTGATTTTGATCTTGGTGAATCGGGTGTGGGTTATGTGGTAATGGTCTTATGACACGTTGGTATTGTGCTTAATGAGACACATGTGGATTATGAGAAAATATTCATGATGAGTATGTTATTGATCTCCGTGGTTAAATTCTTGTGGTTTATGATTATCATATCATATCATTCATGACATATCATGACATTTGCATTGTGGATGTCGCCGCTTATAGCCGCGATCAGACTGCAGGTACAACATCGTGCATTGCCGTAAGACGATGCATACCTTTACCTTGTTGGGTAAAGGTGCAAGTGAGCATAGCATACATATGCATTACATTGTGGAAAGATCATTTGCATACTTGTGCAAGATATTGAGGTGAAGTTATTTTTGCAAACAAACGCAACTTCATAGTTGCAATGTGGAAATTGACTCATGAGAGTCTCTTGTGGAATGAGTAATGTGGTTGTGGTTGTGGAATGGGGTTTATCCCTTGTGGTATGGTAAAGGTTGTGATTGTGGCATGAGATTCTTCTCTCTTGTGGTAATCGTTGGTAGCACTTGTGGATGTGAGAAATAGTAAAGTTATTAAGTAAAACATGTTAATACTCTATTGTCATTGGTAGTGGTAGTGGTGAATAATATGAAGCAGTTGATCAAGATTTTGTTGTTAATATTTTACTATCTGTGGTAGTAAATATGGTTGAGGCTATAATTGTGTTCATTATGAGAATTGGATATTGATGCTTAATATCTTTGCAGTTAAATTAGCTTGTAAATGAATGTGGATTCACATTATGGATGTGGACATATGGATACTTTAATGATGTTGTATATTTATTTGTAGTCCGATTAGCTGTTAAACAGCTTTGCTTGCCGAGATTTTTATCTCACCCTTGTTTTCCCCTACTGTGATTGTTGAGCATTCATGGGATGGGTAGAGCGGCACCACAATAATGCACTTGGTTCATCAACTCATGTTGTAATAAAGACGATGAAATTCTAGCCAAATGCTTAACTATTTGTGGATGATTATGTTGTTAAATAAGGATGGACTTGTGAACCATTCTTTGTTTAATCTGCTAGAGGTTGTTTAATTATTGAACTTGTTACCGTCATCTTTAGTACCTTAGTTGTTTATGCTTCCGCTTAGTGCTTCTTGTCTAGAGTTGCGCCTAATTAATTTTGTCTTGAAATTATTGGCTAGTCAGAGAGTGGTTAAGTAGCATTCGTGGTATTGTGGATCCCGGGTGTTACAAATTGAAGATCACAACACCTACACCTATTCCACTTAGGAACTAATAAAACCTCTCAACACGTCACTTCGCTCTAAACAAATTCAGCTATCACATCAACATGAGGTCTGAAAGATCACAAATTCTAACTAGAAACATATTCAATTAATTAACATCTGGCGAGCGGTCCAGTCCCTTTATACAAAACATTCAATATTATCATCATAATCCCTTACTGACAATCACACTAGTAATGTAACAATACACTCTTAGCGAGACTCATCATAGCCTCTTATCCCATCATAAATTTCTCCAAAGGAAACACAAGCCACAAGGTTGAAACAACCTATTTTAACTAGTTCATACTATCAAATGATACTTTCGCAAAGCACACTCATCGAGGCCACTTACTCAATCACCCACTCAACCATTAGTGTTACTCACACCGCTCCAACCACATTAACAATCACAATTGTATGAATCATGTATACAAATAGGGTCCTACTTGCTTGTAGTCGCGTAACCATCTGTATACACAAAGTCAACATTTAATAATCTCATCGCTCATATAACAGGGTTTCACAACATGCTACCTCAACGCTCGCCTAATCTAATATACATGTTTTTAATCTAGCAATTTTGTATGATCATCAAGTAACTAGTTTACGAAAATTTCCAACTGATATCCTCTAAAGCATCGCTCAAACACATTCTTAACATAACCATCACTAATGGGTAAGCTAATCCATAGAGATACATTACTCCATGCTATCCAATAAATCTACCGATTCCACAATCCTAACAATCGACCAATTCATCAAAATACCACACCTCTTAACAACTCCATTGATTCCAACTAAATATTGTCATACTCATAGTCATAACTCATCAAGAACCACTAAAGGACAACCTCCACTTATTCAACTTTCTTTGATAAGGACCTTAGTTAAGATCGATCATGCACAAATCATGCGAACTTAACTTGAAACTCATAACACAACCATTAATATTCAACGCTCAAAATACCCAAAAGAGATACGTTGAGTCAAAGCCTTCATGAACTAAAGGACTTACAAAAGAAACTTTCATTAACCAAAAACATCAAGCGAATAAAATAGGTCAAGCTTTCCAATAAGAAAACAAAACTCCCTACAAAAGTCAATCTTGACAATTAGCAAAATTCACCAATCGCGAGAATAACTCAACGGTGGGGAAAACAATAATTGATTTACTGGGCAAATTAAGTCAAAGGAAACACACCAAACATTTCAAAGAAACCCAACAATCGCAACCGTTAAGAGTTGACCAAAATCAAATTCGGGAAGAGAGCAACTCTTCTAAAGATTCTCGCTATCGACACTGTGACTCAAGATATCCGGGTAGCACTTCTCTATACCCACTCCACGAACGGTGGTGTAACTGCAAAGCCCGTGGTCACAACCACGACCTTAACCTCTCAACAACGACTAATCCCACTCATAATAATCATAATAATTAATTAATAAGCAGCCAAACTCAATTCATATCAGAATAATCAAAACGATATAACGGAACGTAAATGCAAAGATTGACCCATCCCCATCCCATCGTGCTCAGTGTGTCAAACTTTTAAGTTGATTAACATTAGCAATTTTTTATATCTAGTCACCACGGACCTACAACCCGCTCGATACCAATCAGAACACTCTACTCAACATTGAGCACGGAATGCTACTAAAATTAAATTAAACTAAGCTAAACTAAGACCAATTACAAAATCTCGACAAAACCTCCTTTGTATAGTCGTCATACCGAGGTTCCAACAATTGATCAAGGCATTTAACATTATAATCATAATCGTGTTCATTCAAGCGTGTAGAATAATATCATAAACATAACCAAAACTTTCTATTCTCATTTTTACGCTTAACTCAAACTCAAACTATCCATAGCTTCTAACGGTAAACATAACATTTAACAATAATTTCATAATCCAATTCACTCATGCATAAGAGATAATCATAGGAATGTAATCAAATTAACACTATTCTCACAACCATAATCGAATCATAAAACAACCATGGGTATTTCTCAAAGATCTATTTATTCTTATATGAAGCTAAATGACAATTGTTTTAATGTTGTGAGGTAGTGCGTGCTTTCCAATTCATCTACTCCTCCCATGCATGCCGCTTCCTGCGCTTGTACCTAAAACACATCAAAGCAAGAGTGAGCCCAACGACTCGCCAAGTACCAACAAGGCTAAGCAAGTTAACATTCATAGCATCAATAATCCAAGATAAACAATGCACCGAGTAAAGCCTTCATGCTCATGTGAATGCAACCAATGCAATGCACCTTTTATCTTTATCTCTTTCGCATTTTACCGAATGCGGGTATACAACCGTCATTGTATTCTTGCTCGTGCTCCTCCGGCACAGGGACCAAAAGCCTATACACCACATGATAGGGACTTTGCCCATCATCCGAATGATGGGGACCTCTTTACTCATAGCCCACATTGCACCAATGTGGGGACCTCAAGCCCGCCAATACATGACGGGACTCAACGAATGCATGCTTGGTCACCACGCGACCAAGCTTCAAGATGATCTCAATATGCACATGCACAACATCTATTCATCATCAATATACCCAAGACATTAACAACGGACATAAATAGAGCATAATCATACTTGGAGCATTCACCAATCTCAATATAAACATCATGCCAAGAACCTTACTTCGCTATCATATATCAAAAACATGCATGTAAGACCAAGTCTCCAACACGATTGGAACATGCAATTGCTCCATACCCACGTCTTTCATATACACGAATTTAACATGTACATAATAACATGTATGATTTAGCAACGCTCAAGGGAAACATTAACCATAGCTTGCATTCATCAAGATAAAAGGAAAACTCATTACGCTAACATTCGTAAGGCTACAACAAGCAATCACCACAATCATATCATACAACCGAAAATACGCTTATAACCCGAATACTTGCCTCAACCGCGCGAAAACGGGCGGACGCTAAGTGGGTGCTGCCCTTGGGATCTCGCTGCCACCTGGACAAGAAGATAACCCCAAACTAAGAATAACATACTGACCAAAATCATACAATGTCTTATTGTATTTATGCCCGCTAAGGTTTCTCTACCTTTGGACTAACCATCTTTCTCCGGAGCCCTCTGGGAGGGGAAAGGGGAGGAGGGAAGGGCTGCGCCAGTGGGACTAATGTCTAACCGACCCCTACACAAACAACATAGCACAAATATCACTAAGACGTCATAAATTATTTAGCCAAATCCTGCCCATACAAGACATGTGGTGGTACGATAAGGCGTAGAAAAAAGCGGCTCAAAGACCGGTCCTCAATTGACTTGGGCGACTTCCAATTATATCTCTGGGCCTTAACCTTAACTAGATTAAGCCCGTGCATAAACCTGCACCCACCATCCATCCATTCCGCCCAAGTCCAAACCCATTTTGATTTTATTTAGGGTAAAACCCATTGTATAAACCTTTTATGGTAAGACAATACCACAATAACAAATTTAAAATAAATACGTAAAAGATTTGGCTAAACCCTCCCAAATTCATGAGTATGATCTAAGTATGGCTAAGCATAGGACAAATTTTAATATCATTTTGCCTAAGGGTGATAAGGCATTCATATTCAATAATCAAATTGGCCATACAATGAATATTGGAATAACTATATACAAAAACAGGGCATTCAAACAATTATATGAACATATGCATACATTAAGTAATTTTAAAACTAAAAATACATTTAAATTAATGGGATCAACATGATCAATGGTATAACTTGCCTTCATTGACGTCCTCAAAATCTAAGTCTTCGGGCTGGTCAAACTCTCCGGAGTCGTCGAAGTCTATACGAGAAAATACGGTAAATTAACTTCAAATTCAAATAAATTCAAAAGGACAATTCAAATTAACTCCAAATTGAATTTTTTTTAGATAGCTAGATTATAATTTTATACAAATCTTGCAACTTGAAACACCCAATTTGGAGTTCAGATGCAAAAGATATGAATTTTTGAAGTTTAAAACCTAAATCTGCAAATTGAATGGATTTTCTGAATTATTTTTCTAAAGGAAAATCTATTTACTGCGCAATGCTGACGTCAGCCAGGGATTTTCAAAATTTAAAGGAATTAAAATAATTCCCTAACATATGGGCCCCACGTGTCATAGACACGGTCTATGTGGACTAAGTCCACGGGATTGTGGCTCGGGAGGGAGGTTCTGACACAGCTGAGGTGGCTGCCACGTGAGCAGCCACACGGGTTTTGGCGCCAAGGTGGCGCTGACCTGGCGCTTGCGTGGCAAGGCCATGTAAGCACGAGGCCGTCGGTGCCCCGGTGAGTGGCTCGCCGGCGTTCTACGCCGCGGCGAGCCCTACGGGTGTGTGCAAAACGAAGAGGGGAGCAGCGAACTAGTGGGTTACCAAAACGGCGGCGGAGCGTGCCAGAAAGGTCGTTGGTGATGAAGATTGGCGGCGATGGTTTGAGGTCGACAGCGAAGTAGCAGCTCCAAGGATCTTCCGGCGAGACGAGAGGGCGCACCGGCTTCGCGATGACCCGACGATGACGATGGTGGGGTCGGTGGGGCCAGAGCAGCTCTGGTGGCGGCGCAAACAACAATTGAAGCTCCCGCGGTCGTCGGCGAAGAAGCTCAAAATCCGGGCGCTACGAGCGAGGAGGAGGGCTGTGGGTGGCGGCTCTGTGTTGCGGAGGTTGAGGCGCACCCGAGGCTCCTATTTATAGGACGCGGGCGTGGCCGGGGCGGCGTGGGGAGCACGAAGCTCCGTGCGGTGTTGCCGGTCATAATCGAGGCATTAAGGCACGAAGATGGCAAGTGAGGGCTGTGTCGGTGGCGGAGAGAATCAAGGGTTTAAATGCGCGCGACGATCTTGGAGATGCGGCCAGATTCGTGCGTGTATGGAAGGTTTTCCAATCGCGTAATGGCGGACTCAGGCGAGAAAAAGGAAAATGGAGGAAGAAGATGGAAAGGAAGATGACGACTCGGGTTCGTCCGATTTTAATCGTACGGTGTACATGAGTGGGAGCGAAGGGGTAAGTGTGGGTTGGGCGCAGCCGTTGGATTTTAATCCGACGGTCACGATAGATTGAAGCGGTGTGGTGAATAGTAAAGTCACTGATGCACATGAACCGCTGGATCTAGATCTGACGGTGCGAAACCAGAGGGAGCGTTCGGTCGCCCGAACGTTTCATTGAATTCTAGCCGTTGGATTTCAATCCAACGACTGAGATGCGTGCGGGGGTTAAAGCGCGTGGGAGGTGCGGGCCACACGGTCCGTGCGCGCAAAAATGGATGTGGGCCGAGCTAGGGTTTCAGCCCAATGCCTGTTTGAGGTTTTCTTTTGATTTTCTAATTAATTAAATGCTGAAAATTCATTTAGGCTTTGGAAAATAGCGGATTGAGTCCAAAAATTTTGAGAAAATTCACAAAACTTCTCTAGGGCATTTTGGACTTGAATAAAATACCTACAACTATTATTTAGTAATATATTTTGCAAATAAAATTGTTTAGCTTTAAATCATTCAAGTAAAAGCTTTTAAAAATTTCAAAAAATCCCACAAAATAATTAAATTTTATTTTCAACTGGAATTTGAAATTTGGGCTGTTACAGCCGGCGATGAAGACCTGAGGCGGCGCGGTGGAGCTTCACGTGGGGAGCTTGTTGAAGTGACGTGGCCAATGGTCGAGGTGCAGTGAAGCTCCAGCGATGACTGTGGCAACAAAAATGGCTGGAGATGGGGAAGAAATGAGGTTCATCGAGTTCATGTGAACCAAAGAGGAAATCGAGTCAGGGGAATAGATCCTGTTGCTCTAGAACACAAGGTGACATGAGTGGAGTGAAGAAAAACCCTTCGGGCCAGCGGGAATGGTGGTGGTGGCCCGGCGACCAAAAGGGAACTCGGGTTTCTTTTGCGCTCGGGCTCGGTGGAGAGAGAAAGCAGAGGGGAATGACGAAGGAAGGTAAGGCAAGCTACATGCGGTCTTTTATAGACAAAAGGGGCAGAGGAATTACGAGAGGGAGAGCATGCCCGTGGGCAAGGGCGGTGACGCTCTTAGAGGTACTGACTGAGCAACGGGTAGGGATGGATGAGCCAGGGCAGGGCATGGGCGTGGGAAGGTGACGGGGGCAGTTGGGCGGTGAAACCATGGGCGGTGTGGCCAAATGGTAGGCACGGGGCGACACGCTCATGAGCAGGTAGAGCTCATGTGCATGTGCGCTGGCGAGGGGAGAGCAAGGTGGACGATGAACCCTACGAGAGGGAGAGAAGGAATTAGGTTAGGGTTTTTGGATTTAAAGGCTGAGGTTTGGGTGAATTTTTACTCTGAGCAAACTAAGTCCAAATTTTATGAAACTTTTTTGTGAGGGCTCCTTACCTAATGTAGTTCCTTAAATAAATTTTTCAAAAGTTTATCTTTTCAATGATTTTCTCTAAAATTCTTATAATTTCTATTCTTATGTATTTGTATTTGTTATTCTTAATAAAATTTACATATGTTGTTTAGTAAATTTTTCCCTGAGAGATTATGCCAAACATAATTCTCTCACCTATTATTAATAGGAATAATCAATATTTGCCAACGCAAAGATGTGGATTTGTGATGTTTGACATACCACATGTCATAAATTGCAAATCTCCTTATTAATATGTTTTATCTAAATTTCTTTTAAGTGCATGTTTGTTTGAATTTCATTATTTGCTTTTTTAAAAAAGTTCAAAATTCAAACATGATTGGATTTCCATATGTAGCATGATAAAAATGATTTTCCATTGCATTTACATTATGTCCTCCTAAAATGTGAATTTTAGGATGTTACAAAAAATAAAACTATATTATTATTATTATTATTATTATTTTATTTGAACATAAAATGTTGTATTTAGTATCTGAGTTTTTTTTCTTGATTTTTCGGAGTTGAATTTTTATTTTTCCTGAATTAATTAGTTCTCTTTTGGAATTTTTAGAAGGAAAATAACTATTTTCTAGATTTATTAATTATTTTCTATTACCAGATCTAAACTGTTTCAGTCGGGCCCACCCTTCAGCCGCCATACACGTAACGGGTGCATTAACTCCAACCCGAAACCGTCGTCGAAATTGTAATTGTTGTCGATTACCACCACTTAACTTCAGCCATAACTTCGGCGATCAATTCTAGCCAAACCGTTGCTCATTTGCCACTATAAATTAGAACGTAGCCTCTCCATCCCATTCCCCACAACGTCCTTACTTAGGTTTGGCTAAACTTTCCGAACTCCGTCTGGTTGCCTTTCTTCTCCGAATCCAGCGAGTACTCAGAAGAGCCCCATCTCCTCGTCCGTTGCTTCGTTGTGCACCAAATTTTACCAATGAGTTCCTCTTAAGATTCCCCACGTTTCTGTTCAAGCAGAATTTTGATTTCTTTATTGGTTCACCGCAGCCAGAAAATCACCAACAGCCACCTCTTCTTCCCTAACTCCGGTGACATCTTCAGCAAGCTCTCCCGGCCTATCCCGTCAACCATTGATCATCAAATTTTTACTGAAGTATCCTCAAGATATCCTGTACAAAGTCCCGGTTCTGTTTTGCCTGGAGTTCACCGGAGCACCACCGGCAACCTCTTCTTCCCCAATACCGATGACAACTCTATCGAGCTCGTTCTCTTCATCCGTTGGGTATTTTCGCGAGCCCTTTTACCTACATGTTCCTTTCAACATTTTATTCCTTTCTATTCAAATAGAATTTTGATGTTCTCAATAATCGCCGCTGGCCATGTATGATTCTCCCGTTGTTAATTTCCCAAATATCTATTATTTCTTGAGAATTTAAAACTTTCGGATGCTCGTTCTCCTTCATACAAACTCTAATTCAGTCAATTCTTCCTCCTAAATTCATCTAAATTCAATATCTCTCTATTAGTACCTATTTTATATTTGATGGATTTTATTTGTATTATCGTTATTTATCTTTCTCGTTTTGTGCGTATAGACCTCGACGTTGTCGATGTCAGCTTGGACTAGTCTGCAGGAGTAACTCAAATCTTCAACGAAGGCAAGTTGTAGATCTTTGATCATGTTGTACCTATTTTTACAAAAATATATTGTTTTATATGAACATGCATGCTAATTTTATATCAATTGTTTCTGAGAGTAGCTAATTACCTAATTGACATTATGCCACCTTAAATATTGTGATGTCGTGTATCCTTTGACACCATAGGATGGGTTGATATTAGTTGAACATAATTGTAATACCAACATGGGTGATGCAGTATGCTTAGTCATGCTTAGTTGTACAACGGGTTCCTATTCACAAGATTAATAATGATAACTTGACTTAATGATATATGGAATTGTGGTACGAGGACACCCTCGAGTCCCGGCTCACCGGCGTCAAGCGCGGCCCGCGCACGCTCAGAGTCTTCCCCTATTCGGGGAAGAACACTGTAGCAAGGTCATTAAACTATAATGATGTCATTAGGATAAAATTAATTAGGAGTTAAGATACTATGACATGTGGGCCTAAATCAATTAGTAAAACAATAAACATGTGGGCCTGGTCGCAGATCATATTGCATATAGTTCGTCCGATATAATATTTATGTGTATTCAGGAGTTGTTATGCCTGCTAGAAACTGCTACCGACTTGTGGTCGAAAAAGAGTTTCCGAGCCATGGCCGATTACACATGAACCTACAGGGTCACACACTTAACGGGTTGAAACAAACTAATTCGGATATGATATGTTATGGGCTCTTTATAAGGGGATGCATGGGGCTAGGGCTGGCAAAAAAAGCTCGTGATGGGCTCGAATCAAAATTGATTCAATTACAACAGTTAATTGGTCAAAATTGAAATGGGTCAATTTGGAATGAAAAAAGATTAATGAGGCTCGGCTCGATAGTGACTCGTTAGCTCGCTTTTAAAATAATTACTTAAATAATAAATAAAATGATTTTAAGTCAAACTATATCAACTTTGAATGAAGCTCTATAATAGCTTGTTAAGCTCAATAGCCAGCCCTGCATGGAGTTGTTGGAAGATTATAGTTGCACCATCAAAATCTAGCCTTCACCTCCCCGAAGGCCCTGACGTGCGCGCTAGTCCTAGCACACCCAATGTACGGCGTTCCACCCCTAGACGTGTGGATACCGTAGAGGTGCCATTGCGCCGATCAAGGACGATCTACGACCTATGCACGAAACATGATAGGTTGCTGGAGGAGACGATCAGTGCCAAGGACATGTTCGACGTTGAATCAGGCTGCTCCAACTCTTCTTATGCTGCACTACGCGTCTAGTGGTAATGATATGTGATCTCTTACATGGCTTCCTAGTTTACGTGGTAGAATTTTTGAATTGAGTGCTAGTGTAGCCTACCCGCATTCCATCACTTAGGTCGGGACCCCAGTCGCTTGCCTGTGGGCAGAGCGGATGGATCCACCTTTTGTTTTTTTGCTTCCACTTGCATATCTATCTTCTGTACTAAACACCATGTGTATTAATGGCCTGACAGGCCCATATTGTAAAATAGATGACCGTATGGTCTATTTATGTGATGTAATATTAACGGTGGTATGATGATGTGCGATGAATGTGAATGATTCAACAATGTACCTGTGTGCATTATCTACTGGTCCAGAAAATAGTGTAGTTTACACAGAGGGTTTCGAGTTGCAAATCTTGGTCCTGATAGAGTTGGTATGAGAGTATACGATTGTTAGGTAGAATCCTTAGCTAGTATGGCCGATAGTTAAGGACTTGGGACTATTTTAAAGGGATAATAAAAGATTGTTTCAAAATCGTAGCGTTATGGGCTCTTTATAAGGGGACTTTCATGGGGTTAGCACACCGAAGACCTTGTTGTGCGTGCTGGTGCTAGCACACCAGTGTATGGCATTCCACCCTTGGACATGTGGATACCCTAGAGACATAGTTGCGATCGCCGCTGCCTTGATCGAGGACAATCCACGACTTACGTAGGGAATATGAGAGGCTGCCAGAGAAGATGATTGGTGGCCAAGGATGTTAGATGATTGATTACGACCACTACATCGACGCGATCGACATTGGACTAGGTTGCTACAAGTCTTATTCCACTGCAGTGCGCGTCTAGTGATAACGATGTATGATATCTTACTCGTGTGGCTTCCTAGTTTAAGCAATAGAATTTTGAATTATGTATTAGTGTAGCCTACCTGTATCCCTATGTAAAGAAAGGTAATTCAAGGTTGGTCATGTCATGGTATGCAAGGCATTCTTGAATGCATTAGCTTGGGGACAACCGGACAAGCTATTTCTCACGGCAGGGGTGATGTCACACATGTGTAGGAGGAAGGAATGACAAGTGGGATCAAGGAGATGAGAAGGGGGTCTTGTATATCTGTGTGTGTTATCTATGGTGAGGGGCCCACTTTATCGGTGCGTGTATCAGCCTATAAGCCCTGATATCCTATACTAAGCTGAGGTATCGAATGAAATGGAAATCTAGTTCTATCCCCATTGTTCTTCTTCTTTCTTCTCCCTAGTCCCCTTTTCTTATTCTTCTGCATCCCGATCTCAAATTCTTCCTATTCTGGTATGAAATTATCATTCTTGTTCAAAAGTGTTAGTTCTAATCGTCTTCTCCGACGACGGGACATAACACATTGGTGACAGCATCGTGCTCACCGAGGCTAAAAATGAGGGGTAGTGGCGGAGTGTTGTCGACAGCTGGGGGAGGGGCACCGCACATGAGGGCGAGAGAGATACATTGGGAGAGGAAAGAGAGGAAGAAGAGAGATAAATATTGCTACCGTGACAATGTTTAGTGGCATTACTAAAACTAACGCTTGGTGGAAAGTGCACCTCCTTGCACTAGCCACATCACCTTGAAAGATGTAGACCGTCGGATCTTCACTAGGCGCTCCAGATCGAGCAGGGTGGGGAGGGCTTCTGTGCACTCTCGAATTGCCTTCGACAGGCGGCGCCGCGTGCCAGCGCACCAGCCATAGCCCCTCATCCCGCTCTGTCTCTCTCCTCCCATCTTCTCCCATGCTCGACCACGTGCTGCCTCTTCTCCCGTCACTGCTTTCTTCTTTGCCCGTCCCCTCGATCTCCCTTCATAGCCACCGACGCTCACTCCCTCTTCCTCCCTCGTCGCCCCTTTAGTCTCCCTCCTCAGCCGTCGACTCGACGCCTCCCTCGCCTTGCTCCCGCTTAGGCCACCATCGCCGGTGTCACCGATCACTTTGTGTTCTGCCGCGCCGCCTGCCCTCCGGCCTCTTCTCCGCATCCTCTCTCCCATGCACCTCCAACCCCTTTGGTCCGCATCGCCTTCGCCCCCCTCGATACGCCTCGCATTTGGCTCCTATCCCCTTCCTCTCCCTCCTACGCCGTCCCTCTCTATTAGTGTCGCCTGTCCCTCCCTGCACTTCCCATGCCGCCCTCGATCTCTTTTCCCATCTACCACTGCCTCCTCCCTCTCCCTCCCATGTTGCCCTCTTGGTATCCCTCCCTAGCCGCCGCCTCGCCGCCTCCTGGAGCCTCTGTCATCTTCTTCCTCTGTGGTAAGGTCCCTCTCCCTCCCCCGCTGTCCTCTTGGTATCCCTCCCCAGCCACCGCCTCACCGCCTCCTAGAGCCTCTGTCATCTTCTTCTTCTGCGGTAAGGGGTTCATGTTTCATAGCCTCAAATTGATCTAGGCTCTGTCATCTTCTTCTTCTGCGGTATGGGCTTCATTTTTCATTGCCTCAGATTGATCAACAGATCCATGCTTAGATTCTGCCATGAGTTTGTTGATTTAGTGTTTGCAGGATTTTATTTGGGGCAGGACTATGCACGCTCATCACATATTGCAGAATTCTACTCCTTCGCAGGATTCTACAAGCTCTCCTATCTCCATGTCGCGGTCGTCTTTGTTCCACCGCATCTTTGATCGACGACGAAGGTTGGACGCCACATCGACCCAGGTAGAGAGGCTCTGTCATCTTCTTCCTCTATGGTAAGGGGGTTCATGTGGCATTGCCTCAAGCTTATCAGCAGATTTATGCTCAAATTCTGCCATGAATTTGTTGATTGTTTGTTTCCAGGACTTTATTTGGGCCAGGGCTATGCACGCTCATCACATATTGCTGGTTTCTACAATACTATTTGCTGTTGGGAGTATCATCTTCCATGCTATCTCTCAGCATGTGTAGGTCTTCTTTAGACTAGAGTGTTTTCATCTTCATTTAAGTGCCACCTTTAATGATGCGATTAGCAGAAGAGATACTACAACTGTTACCTTGATTTTTACTATGATTAGTCGTATCAGTCGCCCCCCTCGAATGTTGTCCTTTTCTCGACTTGCTTCGCACAGTTTAGCTCAGTATGATGGGAAAATGTTTTTTTGGGTGTTGGTTACCCTGTTTTACCTCCTTTTGAAGAAGACGCGAGCATTTCCTTTCGCCATTGTAATGTTTGTGTTTATTTAATAGGTAGTAAGGTTAGCTGTTGTGTAGCCATTTTTTTAAAGCCCAATTACAGTAGGCCAGTCATCACCTTGCTTATAGTCATTTTCAACAACTCCTGAGAACATTAGTGATGTTTTGAGCAGTAGATTTCTTTACAAGCCATGGATTTTACTTGCTTGGTTCTGGATTTGTTGCTTCACCTATAACATCTTCATTATTTTTTCTCTGATTTATTGTTTAGAGTAACTATTTGTTTTTGTTAAAAATCCTTTCTATTTCTTTGGATGTTATGAAGTTTTATGACCACCCATTATCAACCTATAATAGGATTTTGTTTCTTAGATGGTCAGTTCTCCACATCGTCAATTAGGTTAATAGATTATAGATTTTGCCATGAGTCTGTTGGTTGTGTGTTCGCAAAAAAAATTGGGACTCCTTTGGTTTCTTTGTGACATCGCCTCAAGCATCTTGCGAACAACGGTTCGTTATTCTGGATAGTAGGTTCAATTCGATTTGTTTTAGTTCCCCTTCAATACCTTACCATGTTTTTTTTTATGTGAATGTCGTGAAATTATTGCCGAATATTATGGGAAGAACTCTAGAGTTAGTTAAGCACAGCTCTTCAGGTTCATCTACATGTTGTCTAGCCAAATGAAGAGTACGACTACTTTGTTATGGTGCCTTAATTACAATAACTTTTCCTGTGCTTTCAACAGCATGGCATTGGCCTTCTAACATTCTTACAGCTTGTGAGTGTTCTACATAATATTATGTTGTTTGCTCCATTGGTTGTCACTATTTGCCCTTATAGCTGCAAAATTCATCCAATGCTTTAATGAGTCAATATAATAGACATTGAACGAATACATCATCGTTACTTTGGCCAATACACGTAAAGTTACTTTCTTCGATGTTGTTTTCCTGATAGTGGATTCTTTTGGATTTATCAGTTTACAAACGTTTGAATGTGGTCAAGAAATGATAGATTTTAGTGTTAGCCCACTCCGTTAATATGGTCATGTTTGGAATTTAGGATTGTTGGTGCTTTGTTCACATGATATTGATTGGTACAGTATTACAACATAGGAGTCCAACGAAGATTTTGGTAGGTAGTCATTATGCTTTACACTATTTTCTCCCTGAATTACATGCCATTATGTTGTTTACTATAACATCCCTAATTTGCAGAGTTTTTGAAAGTTTTCAAAATTTTAAAAAGTAACCATTTGGTTTATTTAAGTTGCAAAATCTTAACCCAAAATTTTGAAATCAAAAACCCTTTAACTCGAATTAATCCAACTTCAATTAAATTGAAAAGTGCTTTACTTGAGTTTCTGGATTTTATTTGGATTTTAAGTCTTTTCTTGTTTTTCTGCATTTTAGATTTGGTTTTTCCTTTTGTCCGAAGGCAAAATCTATTTTATTTGCAAAATTTAAAACTATAGTATAGTTAAAAGTATTTTTATTAATTTCTAAATAATTCAAGGAACTTCTGTGAATTTTCCTAGAATTTTTAGACTATATTGGCTATTTTCTAAAGTCCTTTTTGTTTTTTCAGGGTTTCTTTATTCAGAAATCCTTTTTAAATCCCCCTTTGGCTTTTGGGTCGAATCTTCTCTACCCAATCTCCTTTTTCCCTCTCGCGGCCCGTTCCGGCTCGCTCCGCGCGCGCCCACGCCTCCCTTTGCTGCCAACCGTCCGATTTCAATCAAACGGCCACGATCGGATCGCACGTTCGGAAGCGCCGAACGCCTCCCTCCTTGTGGACCGTCCGATTAGAATCCGATGGCCCCGATCACGTCACCTCCATGCGCCTCTCTCTCTCTCTCTCTCAGACAGGTGGGACCCACCTGTTAGCTTCATCGTCTTCATCGGCTATCGTCTTCCTTGTGCGTCAACGCACACGTCCACGCTGATTTGCATCGCATTTGCGCCGCTCCACTTCATCATCGTCGCTTTCGTGTCTTTTCGCTACCTTTGCGTCACCTCCCGCCTCCGCCGCGCCCGCTGCCGCCTCCATTTCCCTATCCCATCGCTTCTTTAACCCACGCCGCCCCCGTCCTCGCCGCCGCGAAAGTCGCCAACCTTGTCCCCCCTCTCTCAGGCCTCCCCGCGCCTATTGAAGGCAAGCACCAGGTGCCCCGGCTCCTCCTCTCTCTTTCCCCCTTTCCCCCCTCTCTCTCTCGCTCTCCTCCAGCCGCAATCGAAGATCTTTGCTGTCGGCCACTAAAGAACGCCGTCGCCATTTGCGCCGCCGCCAAACCTCCTCCGCCGCCATCGTCTCCAGTTTCGGCATCGCAAGGTTCCCAGCTACCTTGTGCGCACCTCCCCTTCGCTGGAGACCCACCGGAGCGTCGCCATCATCAATAACCGCCGCCGCCGCTTTTCTTCCTCGCCTCCGGCCATCTCTTCGCGCCAGGTTCCCAAATCCGCGCGCATCGTGATCGCCTCGTCCTCCTCTAGCCGACGGTACCCTCGCCGCCGGCCAAAACCCAACCAGTCGCCGACGACCATCAAGCCGAGCGCGCCGCCCACTCGGGTCCGACGTGGCCACTAACGTGGCAGTCCCGGTCAGCGCCACCTCAGCCCTTTGCTAAAGCGGCAACCCAGTTAGCGCCGCATGGCTTTTTCCTTGTTTTCTCGTTGAAAAATAATTCGGCCGGAAATTTAAATCCCGCTGCTGACGTGAGCTGGCGCAATAAATCCCTTTTCCTTTAGAAAAATAATTCCAAAAATCAGAAAAATTCCTTTTTCTTGATTTTCAATCTTCCGGAGGCCGTAACTTCTTCGTTCGAACTCTGATTTGAGTGATTCAAATTTCTAAATTCATATAAAATCATCCTCTTGTTGTTAGTGCTAATTTGGTATTTATTTGGAGTTGTTTTATTTATTTAGCTCTTTTCGCATTGTAGATTTCGGCGTTTCGAAAGATTTCTCGGATCCGACGACCGGAGCAGCTCAACTCTTCAACGAAGGCAAGTCATAGACCTTTGATCATATTGAACCCACTTTATAAAACTATATTGTTTGATATAAACATGCATTGCTAGTTTTATATTAAATGGTTTCGAGAGTAGATAATTGCCTAATTGATGTATGCCCCCTTGAAATATTGCTATCAACATGTACTCTTGAATGACATAAATCCTTGGACATCATAGGATGGGTTATTTTAGTTGGACATTGATAAACTACCAACACGGGTATCGTAATATACTTAGCCATGCTATAGTTGCACGACGGACTCATGGTCACATGCTCATATGAATAAACATCACTAAAGGAATTATGGAACTGTGGCGCGGCCACTATTATTAAAAGATGTTGTGCCATAACAGGGATTGTCATTGGGCCAGGTTGAACGAAAATGATTTATGCTCGGACGAGTGGGCAGTGGTGAGTGTGGGTGCAGAAGCACATTGAGATGCGGATAGTCTCATCTGAGCAAATCACTAAGGACTTAACCTTGTACGCCATTGATCTGGGTCATACCGTGCAACCACATATCCAGGATGGGGTGGACTTGGCCAACTAATTAGCAATGTTTTCATTTGGTTCTGTTTGGGCTGATTAGAGGCGCAAGAGGGGGCATGAATCTGGCGGGAGATAGACCAGTTAGAAGCGAATCCTTAGCGAGCAGAATCGAGTCAAAACAGAGCTTTGTAAAAGCCTTGTGATAATCACTTAGTCGCACACATTCGGCAGTGTGTCAGACGGACATTATAAGTCAAATTATCTCTTGTGAGTAAAACTGTACAATCTCTGCAGAGTGTAAAAACTATTTGAATAGCCGTGTCCCCGGTTATGGACATGCCCGGAGATTTCACGCAAAGGATAGAGTTTTTCTTCACAAATGATGGGAATGATGGTTTGGGTGGAATGGTTGGGAAGTTCGCTTGTTGTTTTCTAAGAAACTTGTTACTTATGTACTAATCTTTTAATATTGTGTTTTTACAATCTACTTACCGTATTTACTGTTAAATACTGCTTTCTACCAAATAAACATAAAGCTATCCTTGTCAAGCCTATCATGTATAATAATTGCATACATTTCCCTGCGGCTTGCTGAGTACATTCAAAGTACTCACGGCTTTATGCCCTCTGGTTTATCAGTCACTAAAGAAGATCCATGAAGCTTGGAGTTCTATGAAGAGGAGTACTTCGAAGGTTATGCGAACTAGGTCGCGTCCTCCACTCGATTGCCTGTGGGCATGTCGAATGGCCACCACGAGATATTTTGGGTTCCGCTGTAAGTTATCTTTTGTTGTTAAGCCCTGCATGGCAACTCTGTAAGACTTGACCATAAGGTCCTTTTGCTACTAAGTAATATTAATTTCTCCGCTTTATCGTTATTTGGTTGTATGGTTATGATTACATCGATGTTGTAACTGTGCGAGCTAGCTACTGATCATGTGACTAGTTCGGAATGCACAGAGGGTTCCGGGGTTGCATACCTGGGGTCCCGACAAGAGGTGGTATCAGAGTCATATCGACTGTAGGACGTAACCATAGTTAGCATGGTCGTTTAGTCAAAATTTTGAAATTTATTTTCTAAATCAAACCAACAAATTAACTTGAATAGTTATTCTTCTCTTCTCTTATTCTATTCTTTCCTCGTCTATTCTAAATATTTTCCATCTCATTCTTAGGTTCCAACATCTTATCTATTCGGAAACTTTGTTTTCAAATTTAAATTGATCTCTTTACCTCAACAATCTCTATAGGATCGAGCCTTTGTTTCTGGCCGACCATCCATAATAAGTTAAATTAGAAGTATTTTAGTAGGGGTACCCTCCTAGTTGTAGTATCGTTTAGTTCGGCCTTTAGGCTCGAGTTTTGTTGCTTCTTGGTAGCTTTTCGGCTATCAGTTTCTCGGGTTTAACCGACTATCCCTAGTTAGGTTGTTCTATCTTCCCCTCTCGCTCTCGCTCGTCTTTTTGCTTTTTCCCTCTTATCTATAGTGCTTTCTCCCTCTCGTCTATTAAACCTGGAAAGATTTGTGCAGATGGTTCAGACCCGCAACTCCGCAAGCCCAGTTGACCCTGTGGAGTTCAGTACACCGCCACCACCTCCTCCTCCAACAGCCATAGCAGATCAGGGTTTGGGTCAAATCATGGCAACCCAGACTCAGCTGATGAGTACAATGATGTAGAATATGAACCAGATGATGACCCAACTGAACGAGACTGCTGCTGTCCTTCTCGCAATAATGAACCAGAACAACCAAGCAGTTGCCGCGACACCACCACCACCACCAGCTTTCCCTCAATTCAGGCTGGCAGAATTCATGAGGACTCATCCACCTATCTTCTCTAGCTCCTCTGAGTCATTGGACGTAGATGACTGGCTGCGCTCAACTGAAAAGAAGTATGCCATTACCCGGTGTGATGACCATGAGAAAGTTTTGTATGCTACACACCAACTTGAAGGTACCGCCGCAGAATGGTGGGAGAACTATTGCGCCACCCTTAAGAACCACCAGAACATCGGTTGGGTTGAGTTTTCTGAAGCTTTCCGCCACTCCCACATCCCTAATGGAAAGGTGGAAATGAAGAAGAATGAGTTTCACGAGCTAAAGCAAGGAAACATGTCCGTGAGTGAATACCTCAATAAGTTCACTCAACTCCCGTGATATGCTCAAGAAGATGTCGCCACCGATGATGCACGTCATAAGCGCTTTAAGTGAGGACTTAACCCTAGCTTGAAGGTTCAAGTCATCGGCAACGACTATACAGATTTTAAGCATCTAGTGAACAAGGCCATGCTCATAGAAGAGTCTCATCATGAGTTGGCAGAGCCTCATAAGAGGAAGATGATACAACATGGTGCTCATCAAGGCCATTCATAGAGAGCCAAGATGAATGTGCAACACCCTACCCGTTTTGCTCCTCCTGTCACATTCAAAACCCCAGCATCAGCACCTCGCCCGATTGCACCAGGATTTCATAGCTCCAACAACAACAACACCAACAACCAGCCTCCAAGAAACACCAATCCTACCGCAGGAGTCACCTATTTCAACTATCAACAATTGGGGCACTACGCCAGTAACTGCCCTCAGAAGCAAGGCCCTCCACTTGTCAGATTCAACTTGGGAGCTACTCCAACTAGAACCCCCATGCCTAGAGCCGGATGTGGAGCACCTCAGACCCCAGCCACACCAGCTAAGACCTCTCAGCCTTATGGGAGAGGCCGTGTGAACCACATGACAGTGGAGGAAGCCCAGACAGCCCCGTACGTTGTGCTGGGTAAGTTCCTAGTAAATTCAGTACCTGCTACTATTTTGTTTGATTCTGGAGCTTCGCATTCGTTTGTTTCGCGGATTTTTGCTGCAAAGCATCAATTAAAGGTCTCAAATCTTAAGACTGCCTTGTTGGTTCAATCCCCCATTTCGGAGTTAAGCACGAACTAGGGTTGCCCACAAGTTAAAATGATCATAGAAGGGGTAGAATTTCTAGCCAACCTGATAATCATTGATACCAAATCCTTAGATGTGATTTTGGGTATGGATTGGCTTGCCAATCACCAAGCAGTTGGATTATGGTGGTAGAAGCATCACCTTGATCAGTCCAGCTGGAATCAAAGTAAAATTTGAAGCCTATGAAGAAGTAGGATGGAGCCTTAGTCTGCAATGTCAGGACCCTATCCTTGGAAGATGTGCCAGTGGTCAGAGAATTCCCAAATATCTTTCCTGATGAATTACCTGGAATACCACCAGACAGAGACCTCGAGTTTGTCATCAACCTAGTTCCAGGAACTGCATCAATTTCGAAGCGACCCTACCGTTTGCCTGTTGACTACCTAGTCGAGCTAAAGAAGCAAATTGAAGAGATGCAAGGTAAAGGATTTATCCGACCAAGTTCCTCACCTTGGGGAGACCTAGTTATCTTTGTTGCAAAGAAAGATGGTACCCAGAGGATGTGTGTGGATTACCGCTCACTCAACAAAGTCACCATCAAGAACAAGTACCCCTGCCCAGGATCGATGATTTGTTTGACCAGCTGAAGGGAGTCGGAGTGTTCTCTAAAATAGATTTAAGGTCAGGATACCATCAGTTGAAGATCCGTCAAGAGAACATACCCAAGACAGCTTTCTCAACCCGATATGGACTGTATGAGTTCACGGTCATGTCTTTTGGATTGACCAATGCCCCTGCTTACTTTATGAACCTGATGAATAAAGTATTTATGGAGTATTTGGATAAGTTCGTTATTATCTTCATTGAAGACATTCTGGTATATTCCAAGAGAGAAGAAGAGCATGAAGAACATCTTCGCTTGATTTTGACTAGGCTTAGAGATCATCAACTCTATGCCAAATTCAACAGGTGTGAGTTTTGGATGAAGGAAGTTATTTTTCTGGGACACGTCATGTCTGCAGAAGGAGTCACCGTCAACCTCAGCAAAGTCAAGGATGTTCTCAATTGGAAGTCACCCAAGTTAGTACCTCAGATCAGAAGTTTCCTTGGTATGGCAGGATACTACCGCCGGTTTATAGAAGGTTTCTCCAGAATAACAAGACCCCTCACCCAGTTACTGAAGAAGGAAAAGAAATTTTCTTGGACGCCAGAGTGTGAGCAAAGTTTTCAAGAATTGAAGAAGCGCTTGACCACCACTCCAGTGTTGATTTTGCCAGATGTTCGAAAGGATTTTGAGATTTACTGTGATGCATCGCGATAAGGTCTTGGTTGTGTCTTGATGCAAGAAAGGAAGATAGTAGCATATGCTTCATGTCAGTTGAGGCCCCATGAAGTAAATTACCCCACCCATGACCTAGAATTGGCTGTAGTAGTGCATGCTTTGAAGATATGGCGTCATTACCTCATCGGTAATCGATGTGAAGTCTACACTTACCATAAGAGCTGAAGTACATTTTCACTCAAGCTGATCTCAATATGAGGCAAAGAAGATGGTTAGAGTTTATCAAAGATTACAACATCGGAATCCATTACCATCCAGGTAAAGCTAATGTTGTAGCAGATGCTTTGAGTATGAAGGTCTATTGCAATACTCTGATGATCAAGGAAAGACAACCAGCACTACATGAAGAATTTCAGAAGCTCAAGCTTGAATTGGTTGAAGAAGGTTATTTAGCTGCTTTGGAAGTGCAACCCACTCTACAAAGTCAGTCAGGAAAGTCTAGATCGAAGATGCAGATATCAAGGAGATCAAGAGTAACATGAAGAAGGGTAAATCCCTAAGATTTTCAAAAGATGAACAATAAACTATTTGGTTCGATAGGCGTATCTGTGTACCGAACCGAAAGGAACTCAAACAGTTGATACTCAAGAAAGCTCATGAAATCTTGAAAAATTGCTATCGATATGTACCCTTGAATGACATAAATCCTTGGACACCATAGGATGAGTTATTTTAGTTGGACATTGATAAACTACCAACACGGGTATCGTAATATGCTTAGCCATGCTATAGTTGCACGACGGACTCATGATCACATGCTCATATGAATAAACATGACTAAAGGAATTATAGAACTGTGGCGCGGCCACTATTATTAAAAGATGTTGTGCCATGACAGGGATTGTCATTGGGCCAAGTTGAACGAAAACGATTTATGCTCGGACGAGTGGGCGGTGGTGAGTGTGGATGCGGAAGCACATTGGGATGCAAATAGTCTCGTCTGAGCAAATCACTAAGGACTTAACCTTGTACGCCATTGATATGGGTCATACCGTGCAACCACATGTCCAGGATGGGGTGGACCTGGCCAACTAATTAGCAATATTTTGATTTGGTTCTATTTGGGCTGATTAGCGGCGCAAGAGGGCGCATGAATCTGGCGGGAGATAGACCCGTTAGAAGCGAATCCTTAGCGAGCAAAACGAGTCAAAAAAGAGCTTTGTAAAAGCCTTGTGATAATAACTTAGTTGCACACCTTCGACAATTTGTCAGACGGACATTATAAGTCAAATTATCTCTTATGGGTAAAGCTGTATAACCTCTGCAGAGTGTAAAAACTATTCGAATAGCCGTGTCCCTGGTTATGGACATGCTCGGAGATTTCACGCAAGGGGTAGAGTTTTTCTTCAAAAATGGTGGGAATGATGGTTTGGGTGGAATGGTTGGGAAGTTCGCTTGTTGTTTTCCAAGAAACTTGTTACTTATGTATTAATCTTTTAAAATTGTGCTTTTACAATCTACTTACCGTATTTAGTGTTAAATACTACTTTCTGCAAAATAAACATAAAACTATCCTTGTCAAGCCTATCATGAATAATAATTACATATATTTCCTCAGGCTTGCTGAGTACATTCAAAGTACTCACGGTTTTATGCCCTCTGGTTTATCAGTCACTGAAGAAGATCCAGGAAGCTTGGAGTTCTATGAAGAGGAGTACTTCGAAGGTTATGCGAACTAGGTCGCGTCCTCCACTCGATTGCTTGTGGGCATGTCGAATGGCCACCACGAGATATTTTGGGTTCCGCTGTAAGTTATCTTTTGTTGTTAAGCCATGCGTGGCAACTCTGTAAGACTTGACCATAAGGTCCTTTTGCTACTAAGTAATATTAATTTGTCCGCTTCATCGTTATTTGGTTGTATGATTATGATTACATCTATGTTGTAACTGTGTAAGCTAACTACTGATCATGGGACTAGTTCGGAATGCACGGAGGGTCCTGGGTTGCATACCTGGGGTCCCGACATTTACTCTGTTGCCTGTCATTATTTGCCCTTACATCTGCAAGATTCATCCAGTGCTTTAATGAGTCAATATAATGGACATTGAACGAATGCATCAGCAGTTACTTTGCCCAATACAAATAGAATTACTTTCTACGATGTTGTTTTGCTCATAGTGGATTCTTTTGGATTTGTTGGTTTACAGAACATTTTAATGTAACCGAAGAAATGGTCGATTTCAGTGTCAGCCCGTTCCTGTAATATGGTCGTGCTTTTAATTTAGGATGGTCAGTACTTTGTTCATCTAAGATTGATTAGTACAGTATTATAACATAGGAGGCCAACAAAGGTTTTGGTAGGCAATTATTATGCTTTAGGTTGTTTCCTCACTGAATTAGCATGCCATTTCAGGGATGGCATGATAGATCCTTTAGATGTCTTCAGTCGATAATGGTTTCTTGCATGGTGTTACTGGGATAGTAGGATGCTTTAGTTAACCAAACTATACATTTCTACTGTTGCATATCCACATCTGTTTGATTGTTTTGTAGATCCTTTCCTAGAATTTTGTTTTATTCAATGTTTGAATCAGATTGGATTTCGTAGTGTACCAATGAGACAAACTATTGCTATTTCATCTAACTTTAATAGACTAGTAATAAATCTTACTATGGATTCTGGTGACTCAACAAGTTTGGATTTTGCTATGATCCAAACAGAAAAACCACATTTAGCAAGCCATGAGAAAAAATAGAGTAAAGTAACCGTGCGTTCTGCATGCACCACGCCGGCGGCTAGCAATGTAAGCATTGACGTTTGTGAGCCTACGACACTGTTGTTTAACTTGCTCCAAAAATTACTTTTACTTGCAATTGGTTCATAAAATTGTTTTGTGCTGTACAGTGGCTGCTCCCACAAATACTTGAGATCCGGTGCAATTCTGAAGTGTAAACCAATGAGCAAACAAAGGATTATCTGTAGTTAGCAGTTTTACTTTGAGAAGAGTACTTCATTATCTTACCATTCTAGGCATTTGTTATCAGATAAAGTTATCTAGCAAATAAAGAGCAGTGATTAGCCTACTGAACGTTGTTACATCCTTGGTTTGTTAGCAGTTCTTGATTTTTAAGGCCATTGTCTTTGATGCATGTTTTGTTACTCACTATAGTGGCCATGTTTGTAACCGTCTCTCTAGATGCCCTCATGATGTGTTGACTGTAGAGTAAATCTAGATGTGTAGTCAAGCTTTTGAGTATGACAACATTACTGTCCCATGGCATTCTACATAAACTCTTCCTTTATGGAGCTAAATAAGCTTTCTATAGAAAAGTACGAATTGTTTCCCCTCATATAGAATGGAAAAATGAACACTTCAAACTTTTTGGTAGTTATTTTTATGAAGCTTTTTTTGGGAATATGATTTTATGGAAAGGGCCGCTGACTACGCGTGCAACGCTGTTTTGATGTGCTTTAGTTATTCATGCCCCTTGGTGTTTTTTTATTGGGTTTGATGAATGATGGACGGTGGATTCGTTGGTTGTACTCAGAGGTAAGTCTTTGTAGGGTTCAGATATCCAAAAAGTTAAATGTTGATGTCTCTAATCCTCCTCCTTGCATTGTAAAATATATATTACTTAACTATCTGTTTTCCTTATTGTAGGATGGGCCTTTTTTGTTTTTATATATTGGGATTTACCTTTGCGCAAGAATACGTGACTACCATGATGGTGGACCTACCGCTTAGGTGCCCACGCTTTCAAATTGCTTTACCGTTCACTTTATTTCCGGTCCCTATTGGTTGTACTTATCTACTGCTAATTTATACATGTTGCATATTAAGATTTTGATACATTTGTACTACTTGGTTATCCGTTGTTGGTATGCCACTTATGTGAGGAGGAACACATGTCTGAATATGAACTCATCTACGGCATTGCACCTAGCGATGGTCCGTGTCTGTGTGAAAAAAAACAGAAAAAATGTACAGGTACCCCTCCCCAGCACACACAACAGAACAACAACATCCACGCCATTTGGTGCGGGTTAGCTTCTAGTCAACAATAATTGCAGGTGAAAACTGGACGCTTATGATAGCTAGAGGGGGTGATATTGACTTTTCGCAACTCCTACTCCATACTAGCTATTGTAGCATTACCACACATACAATGTAGGAGTTGAAGGTCCTAAAAGAATTACTGAACTCTGTAAGATTGGAACTTCTCCAAACAATTTTGAGAGCAGGGAATAATTCTGCACAATGAAACGGAGGCATGATTAGTCACCGACAGAGAGCAATGCACGGTTATTACAGCCAATTTTATACAACTGTTACTCATCCACCTTTCAAGAATACATCAAGGCCTTCACAAAAATAACATACAAAAGAAAAATGGCAATCCTGCATTGCTCAGTCCTCGTCTACAAAGATCGTTTCTTGCTTGAAGAGGCCCCCAAACACGGGCCTCACCTCCGGCTTGGAATCCGGCTGTTTCGGTGTAGGCTTCACCTTCTGCGCTGCCGGCTTCACGACGGCCCTCTTTGGTGCCAGCTTCTTTGCCTTCGCCTGGCCTCTCACTGTGGCGATCAGCGCTTTTGGTTCCTCCTCGTCGGAGTTCCGAACAGCCGCTCCTGCAAGTTGTGTGCTGAACTTTTCCCAGGAGAAGTCCGTGCTGAGCCCTTTGGCTCTGGTCAGAAGGTTCTCCAGAGAAGGTTGCGCCTCGTTCACGGCATTTGCAGTTGCCTCTTCTGAGGGCGTCTTCTTTCCCTCGGCTTTGAGCTTATTGGCGGCCTCTTCTGCCTCGCGAGCTCGCTGCGAGGCCAAGACCTCCACTTCTGCCTTTGCCTTTGCAACAGCTTCTTGGTACTCCTTTCTTCTACTGTCTTCAGGGATAGCTCTGAAGAGGGAGCATGCATGCGTTGCAGTACAAAGAGTAAGTAATGAACCATAAGAAAAAAATTTGAAGTTTCAGTACAAAGTAAAGAACTTCATACATCTAGCAAAATAATACTGTTGTGAAATGGACACTGAAACTGCACATTATGAGCAAAGCGATGGTGTAATGTTTAGTTTCAGGCCTCCAATCCCAAAGGATGATATGTAAGTGCCTTGGTTATTTTAGACGCCACTGACAAGGCGAACAGATACCGCCACAGCTTCGGAGAATACATAATCATGGTGGGATACATTGGAGGTTGATTGTTCAGTAAGCAACTTTCCAACAATAATGCAAGAAATGTTTTACTCTGTCCTGTCACATGTCCTTTTTACTAAATGAAGATATCAAGCTGTTCTCAGTAACATCTTTCTATTCGTTACTTTTTAATAGTAAGATGCTTATGTGATCCCAGAGCTACATAGAAGACTACCAATAACAAAGGAATCAAACAACAATTAGCTGGAGTAAAATGGGTTATGGCTACTCACGTGAAAACCTCCTCTATGGGATTGGATGTTGCTGATGAGCTTGTTGAAACTTCGACAACCTGGAAAATGACACATTTATTCTAAATAGTAGTGGGAAAATGAGCAAATAAACACCCATAATGTAAAAAAGTAAATTTGGATTACCGGGCTCATTTTTTTTTTGTTACCATAATCGTTTGGTTGCATATAATTACACAAATATCAGAAAATTTGGATGGAAGCATATTTACCACAATACAAGGCAGAGGTTAGAAAGATTTCGGACTGAGTGACAGCTTGGCACATTTTCTTTACTATAAGCAACTTATAAAGCACCAGCCTTATACTACTATTGACTGTATCCACTAAAAAGAGAGACCATAATTCGTTGCAACTTGCAATACTACTGAAGCCACCTGTAATGTACTCGTTAACACCGCTGAGGACAGCCAGACAGCGACGGCTTCTTTAGGGAAGAGATGAGAATGAACTTGTTTATTCTTTCTTTGCTTGACTCAAATGATGCGTCAGAGTTCCTTTAATAGTGTTGAAAGTATAAGTGAATTGTCACACCTTTCTTCATCAGCTTAAGCTTTTGGGTGAATTGGTTGGTGCATGCAACTCAATATGGTATCAGAGCTAAGAGGTCTTGAGTTCAAGACCCGGTTGGTGCAATTAAAAATAATAATTGCAGCTCACTTCTATTCCACGTCTTAGGCCTAAGGGAGCCTACACGTGAGGGGGAGTGTTGAAGTATAAGTGAATTGTCACACCTTTCCTCATCAGCTTAAGCTTTTGGATGAATTGGTTGGTGCATGCAACTCAATAAATAGGACTGGCTGGACAATGCAACTAACATGCTAACAACCAAACTAATTCTGATACAATGCAACTAACAAATTGATAAGGCAAAATTTGCTAAAGGCAGAACTTTAATGGCATTTGCTACAGGATATTAGTTTTTTTTTTTGCCTTTTTCCAAACACACTGCAAAATCGTGGCTATTTGTCAGAAGACACCAGAGCCATTAAAATATCATTTTCCTATGAGTTGAAGAGAGAAAATCTGGAATATGACCAAATTACCCCCCTTGTCTTCAGAGACCAAAGAGGGAAAACGGGTTGGGCCCCATGGAAGGGTTAGAAGGAAAAGGTGGCGGCCATGGCTCCTTAGGTGGATGCCGGAAACGACAAACAGCGGCTGACTTAGCTCCAATGAAGACCAAAACGGGAGGGGCACCACGGGAGGCTGTGGGTGGAACCGGCAGGGAAGGAGGTGCACGGTAGATCACCGATGAAGACCAAGCCACGTCAAAGAATACGAGAAAAGGAGTAAAGAACAAGCATTACACACTGATGGAATGTGACTGGAGAGAGGAATTGGCTAGAGCCTTACTGAGCAGGGAGATCGATGCAACACAGTGTAATGCTCCGGTTGCACTACAGAATCCTATCTATCAATGTAACCCATTTTGGCTGGTGGATAAAGGTTCTCAAAGGGGTATCACGAAGAATCATGATGAGGAAGGGAAGAACAGGATGAGGAAGGGAAGAACAAGATGGGATTCAGACTTCATTCATTTCCTCGATGCCCTTTCCGTTTATAAGACCTGGGGAATTCAACACCCTTGCACAATACACTGCCAGTAGACCCATGGTCCATGGACACTCCACTACACACCCAACTCGTTTACATACTCTTTTGCCGGCCCCACTCGTCAGCCAACGTTGTAGCTTCTGATCCCCTTGCTTACATGGTATTGCACATGTGTGACACTTCCGCCCCCGTGAAAATCTGCTTGTCCCCAAGCAGGAACTGAGTACCGCAATGCCCATATGCCCCATTGACCTCTAAACTATCTCCTCAGTGTAAGTAGCCAATCCAGTGGCATCCAAGTGAACAGAACACCAATTTTCAGCAGGTATATATGTACCACAGCTACTAACACCAAGGCAAAACCACCATAAGCAATGCACTGTGTGTTGTACCTCCATAAACAAAGAGCCAAAAGCTGCTTCAAATTAGTAGCTGGAATAGTTTGCAGGATAGGCACCAGTAGCTCTAGTGACTTTCGAACCAACTGAATCCAACTTTGTCTTGATTAGCCTGAAGCAAAATCTGTCTTGCTAAGCCAATTGCTAGGCATACTGGATAAAGCCCAAAATTGAAGCCTTTCAAATGATTCTTGAGGGCAACAACACTGCAACCATGGCATTACAATGTTCTGCCTCCAAAACCAACAATCGACAACAACACTGTCAACATTCAAAGATTTCAGATACCTTAGTTCAGCACGTACAGCCTCTGGGTCAACCAATTGGCAATGACTATTGATAATGCCCATAGCCAGAGAGGCATAAACTGGTATATATGGAGTCCTGGTGTAATCGCCTGCCAGCACTGCTGATGCTCTCATTAACTGATCATTATCCAAACAATTCAGAGAATTGACAGAACTCGAATTCCCATAGTTCTCGTTTTTTATGCTTTGCTCTGCTACCATAACTGAGTCCAACGACGATGGTGACAGATTGTCATCTGTTTGTAGGACAGAAGCCTGAGAATCTAACAGTGTCCCGATGGCATAGTTGTTCAGAGCATTAGTCAGAGTTGGGTTTTCCACAGATGTAACCTGAAAGGTTCTCTGGGTGCAGGATCTTGTTGTTGAGGTGATATGCACTAGAAGCATAATAGCTTTGTCCAAGAATTCTGGATCCCATTGCCTGCCCTTATTCGTGGTACTAATCCCTTGATCAATCCGCTTCTCAGATGTAACTGAATGGAACACACCAGGATCACATGGTCTAGTGATAAACAGGAAAATCAATGTCACACCTTCACCACGTACAAGCTGGGGTATCTTCTTAGACGCAATAACAGCACCTCCTAGACTAAAACCCTCTCGACTCCAGGCAATTACCTTGTCAAACACGAAGCGAGCAACTTCCACCACGGAGTTCCAGGGACAAAAAGAACTTCCCTATAGTGGTATCTCCTTGAACACTGGTTGCGCCACACCAATTTCACATGGAAACAACCACCCATTGTCATCAATGTAGCGAGTGTCTTGGTCGCTCACCAGCTTGAGAGTGCTCGCGATGTTGCTTGCGGCCGCTGCATGTGCACCACATGACCACACAAGCCATCCTGGACCGTGCATCCACCATCTACTCATGGGGGTTGTACATTGCTTAACTCCCATAGTTGATGAGCTCATTGCGGTGACTGGCTAGAGCCACGCCTTGAGATGCTCCTGTGATATCCGCTCTTGTGGCTTGTTGTCTTGTGGCAATTCAACAAACACCACCTGGTCAAAGTCCAGGATCATAGTCTGCCACTGTCGTGTAGATGTGTAGTATCCTTCCTCCCATACCGGCAGTTCATTGGCCTCGCGAGGTATTTCATCGAACACTTGGCGTGCGGTGAGTTTATGCACCCTGACAATGCTCAGAGGTGGATTTGATGGACTTGGCTAACGATGGATCTCCCTTGGAAAAGCTCGACACACTGGTCTCGAGGTCGAGGCCTTGCGGAAGATGCGTCCTCCACGCACTTGCCTTGGGGTCGAGGCCTTGCAGATGATGCGTCTGAATGAGTTGACACCGAGGCACCGCGGTTTGACCGCGATGAGATTGGTGACGTGTGGGGCGACCTCAATGTGGCTTGGGTACATGACGACGCTGGTCATCAGCGAGTAGTCCACGGTTGCGGAGGTGGCTGCAGGCATGGCCGAAGTTGAAGCTCTGGTGGTCGTAGCCATCAACTTGACATCGTCATGGTCGGAGCACGATGTCGAGCACTTGGTGGGCGTCGCGAAGTTGACGTCAGTGTCGAAGGTGTTCACGGCGGGTTGAGCAGCAACAGCCCAACTTGAGACGTGGCGAGCCCGGCAGTGGTCGAAGGAGAACTTCGGGTCGAGTCAGCAGCGGCGCCAAGCAGCCCAGAGGTGGTCGCGGCTAGCGATGAGATCATGTCATCCATCTTCCGCCCTTGCTCGTCCATCTTGGCCAGTAGCTTGTCTAGCATCGCCTTCCACCGCTCCTCTTCCGCTGTGCTCATGGTCGTCTCACTACAAGGTACCACCAGAATCGGTGGCTCTAATGACTCTGCCATGTTAGTTCATCTCCCTCACGATCAACCTTGGGCTGGAATCACGATGCTCAGAGAGAACACCAACCTTTCCTTTGGACTACAGATCAAACCGAGGAAAAATCGCGGATCGGAACTGGCTCTGATACCAAATTGTAATGCCCCGGTTGCACTATAGAATCCTATCTATCAATGTAACCCATTTTGGCTAGTGGATAAAGGTTCTCAAAGGGGTCTCACAAAGAATCAGGATGAGGAAGGGAAGAACAGGATGAGGAAGGGAAGAACAAGATGGGATTCAGACTTCATTCATTTCCTCGATGCCCTTTCCGTTTACAAGAACTGGGAATTTAACACCCTTCACAATACACTGCCAATGGACCCATGGTCCATGGACACTTCACCACACACCCAACTCATTTACATACTCTTTTGCCGACCCCACTCGTCAACCAACATTGTAGCTTATGATCCCCTTGCTTACATGGTATTGCACAGGTGTGACACACAGCTCTGGTCATAGTTGAGGAAGAAGGGGTGTTTCGGTGAGTCGGCTATGAGGAAGACGAAGGCGCCTTGCCAATCGGACTCCTAGGATTGGGAACACGCTATGATGCGTTTCTTGAGGAAGAGCAGCCCTGTGGAAAGAGATCGGCTTGGCGCAATGTGGCGGAGCTGCAGACACTAGCGGTGTTGTTGTGCATTCCCGGGGGGAGCAATGCGAGGATGGAGGAGTGGAAGAGTAGGTAGATGCGCACGGATCAAGAACACATGATGCTCTAGCTCAGGGTTTTTTATTTCGGCCTATAACCGACCAATTATCGGCAATCTCGGTTTTGCCGGACCCGTACCATTCCGAATTTGTCTGGTTTGGATGAATTTTGTAAAAAAAATCGAATTTGATTGAATTTTGTTTAGTTGATGAATGAGTGCAGTAATACAAGCCCATTCGAATCAATAGTCTATATGAACATCTTGCTAACTAGCTGAGTTGATGAATTTTGTCCGAATTTGAATTTGTTGCCGGTAAAAAATCCCTACTCTAGCTTCACCTCACCCTCCTCTGTAGAAGCCATCAACTAATTCGGGCATTCCCTTCCGAAGCTCGTCCCCACGGTTATTTTCCTCTTCACCATCCGTGTCTACCGCCACATGGTCGATCTCCTCCATCGGTGAGCTTCTCCTCAATTCCTTCCACCCGTAGTATCTTTACCCTCCCAGGAAGCTCACACACGTGAATGTCAGCTTTCACGCGTTGTCAAGTCGGTGCCACCGTCCTCATTGTCATTTCTTTCCAAGAGAAAGAGAGCAAAGAGGCAAATACGACATTTTACACGCTTTCTCTCTCCTACTAGCCAGGATAATACTATTATAATAGGTCTGGTGCCCTACCGCAATGAGCCACAGAAGTCTAATGTGTTTCTGCAAATGCACAAAATTTCAGTGTCCTGAAGCAAATATTACAAAAGTTTAGTATCATGTAGCCAGTGGTGGAACCACCTGGGCAAGTCAGGCCGCCCCGGTCTCTGGTAGGCGGACCCTCCCCGCGCCCACAGCCAAGGCCAAGCCGCCATGAGGGCACAGGCGCACAGCCACTGTGCCATAGTCCCCGCGCGACCGCGCCGCATTGTGCGTTGGGCATTGGCTGTGGGCCGAGCTGCGCCGAGTGCAAGCTACAATCGACCCAGTTGCAGCTCAAGCCAAATCCCCAATGAAATGCAGATGCATTAGTAACCCTAAATCCCTAATTCCCCAACCATTCCCTATTCCTCCAGGCTCCAGTTCCAGCGGTGGGGGCTGCGGCACAGCGCAGCCAAGGGCGTCTGCTGCGGCGCGATCGCAAGGGGGCTGGGGCGCGGCTGCGAGCTGCAGCCTGCAGCGTGAGCGCAGGTGAGCATTGAGGCGCGGCGCAGGGGCTGCGATGCGGGTCGCGAGGCGCCGACTAGTCGACCATCGAGGCTCGGCGCAGGGTCGCGGCGTGGGAGGGCGGGTCTTTGCGCGCGCGCGTGCGGCGTGGCGAGCTGCGGCTGCAGCATGGGCGCAGGCGCATGCGAGCACTGAGGCGCGGCGCAAGGGCTGCAGCGCGGGGACGGTGAGATGCTGACTAGTCGACTACCGAGGCGCGGCGGCGCGGGCGGAGGCTGAGGCACAGTGAGCCACCGAGCCAGCACAGCAGGTCTACCCTCGCCCCGAGTCTTCAAAATTCCTGGTTCCGCCATGTAGCCAATTTTGCCAATTGATAAGATGTACATTCATGGCTACGTGAAGTATCGACTCCATCCTAATCCACGCACTGCAAATTGATTGCTACCGTTGCTGTGACCCTGTGCACATGATTGAGCACATAACACTTCCAAAATCTAAAATTCAGAATAGAGTTGCATATCGTATTTCTACTCCTAACATGTCTATTTGTAGTTTTGTACATGTGCTTATTTTCCTGTTTCTCCTCTACCAACCGGCAAGGCAGCAACCTACATTACATAGTTTTTGAGCTTTACAGATGGTCAGAAGAAAGGAAGCAGCAAAAGTTATGCCTGCAATCCATACTATTGTCGGGGTTGCTGTAACATGCATGTTTGGTTGGTGTCCATACTTTACCACAAAATATGTGGCAAAGTGTAGCGTGACACACATTTTGTGACGGACAAATCGTTCGCCTTAATTGTTGCAAGTTTTGACACATAAATGAGTGTATCACGAGTTGGCCTGGTGACTAAGAAAGTGTGGCATGTCACGATTGTGGCTTCGAACCAAACATTAGCCTCATTCGGTCAAACTTGCCTAAGCCAAGTGTGGCACCATTTGGCTCTTGGCCAATTAATAAATTGCGGTGGATGAAATTGGGTGATGAAAATTCAAAATTTTTCCAATCCGTTGCTTCATCCACGTACAGAAGGAACTACATTGCTAACTTGGTCCTGGAGGATGGTTCATCTATTTCGGATCATTCCCAGAAGGCGGCGGTGCTTTGGGCATCCTTTAAAGACCGATTGGGGGTTTCAGAGGGGAGTGTCATGATGTATGATCTGGACTCTTTGATATCGCCAGTGGAGCAGACCATCTTGGCTAATCTTGACATCCGGTTTTCTATTGAGGAAATAGATCGTGTTGTTCTTGACTGATTCGATTCGCACGTGGCCCGATTGCTTCAATGGCTTTTTCTTGAAGAAATGCTGGTCTCTAATTGCTCCAGATTTTTACCGCTTATGCTCTGACTTATGTGATAATCAGTTACATATCCACAGTATTAATTATTCTTTTATCACTTTGATTCCTAAGAAGTCGAATCCAGAAACTGTCAATGACTTCCGGCCCATATCTTTGTTAAATAGCTCGCTCAAGCTTTTAACTAAATTGGTGGCCAATCGTTTACAATCAGTTATTTTGAAAGTCATTCATACTAATCAATATGGTTTTATTAAAGGGCGAACAATTCAAGCTTGTCTGGTTTGGGCCTTTCAATATCTCCATCTGTGTCATCATTCAAAGAATGAAATTGTCATTGTCAAGTTGGATTTTGAAAAGGCTTTTGACAAAGTGGAGCATCATGTCATTCTTGCAATGCTCAAAAGCAAAGGTTTTAGTGAGAAATGGCAACAATGGTTTCGTCATATTCTTTGCTCGGGCACATCTGCGGTGCTGTTAAATGGTGTCCCTAGCAAAGTGTTTCATTGTCGGCGAGGAGTGCGACAGGGTGACCCTCTCTCTCCTTTGTTGTTTGTTTTAGCTGCGGACCTTCTTCAATCAATTATTAATGTAGCTACAGCAAAAGGAGTTTTTTCTTTTCCTCTGGATTCTGATTTTGGTCAGGACTATCCCATTGTTCAATATGCGGATGACACGCTCCTATTTTTGCCAGCAGACGTGTTTCAATTATTTTGTTTAAAAGGGCTTCTTCGTTCGTTTGCTGATTCGACTGGATTACATGTTAATTTTCACAAATCATCATTGATTCCAATCAATGTGGAGGAGAATAAAATGCTTCATCTTGCCAAGACTTTTGGCTGTCATGTGGGTTCATCTCCCTTCACTTACTTGGGATTGCCTTTGGGAACTTTCAAACCAAAGTTTGAGTCTTATATGCCTTTGTTGGACAGAATTAGCAGAAGATTATCTGGGCTTTCTCCGTTCTTTTCTTATGGCGGACACTTCGTGTTGGTCAATTCAGTGTTCTCCTCGCAAGCTATTTATCATATGGCCTCCCTTAAGCTTCCTGCGAAGGTTATTACTCATATTGATCGCCTGCGAATGCATGCTCTATGGCATGGCTCGGATATCAACAAGAAAGGTGGTTATCTTGTGGCATGGAAGCAGGTGTGTCGCCCCAAAAAGCAAGGAGGTCTTGGTATTCTTAATCTTCGCTTACAAAACAAGGCCATGTTGATGAAGCATTTGAACAAATTTCTGAATAAGGCTAATATTCCTTGGGTGCAGTTAACTTGGAGGGCTCTTTATTCTAATCGTTTGGTGCTGAGTTCAGACAGATTGTGTGGTTCTTTTTGGTGGAGAGACCTGCTCCATTTGTTGGATGACTTCAAAGGATTCTCCAGTTGTTCGGTTTTTGATGGGCAATCCTGTCTCTTCTAGAGGGACATGTGGGATGTTGGATTCCCGATTTTAAATTGGCCACATCTCTTTTCGTTTGCCAAGAAGCAAGATATTTCAGTCGGTCTCTTTCTGCAAAGTGTGGATCTTCTTTCGCATTTCCATCTTCCTCTTTCACCGATCGCACCGCTTGAATTTCGCCTCTTTGCTCGTAGTGGATCCTTTTGTTCCTCTTCAAGTCAACCCAGATGTTTGGTCCTTTATTTGGGGTTCATCTTTTACTCCTAAATTGGCTTATTCTCATCTTTTGGGTCAAGCCCTCACTCCACCTCCTTTTATTTGGGTATGGCAGTCCTGTTGTATGAGTAAGCAGAAGGTCTTTTTTGGTTGCTTCTTAAGGATAGGTTAAATACTCGAGATCTCCTCCAGCGCAAGAATTTTTTGCTTGAAAGTTATGAGTGTGTGCTTTGTACTCAACATCATTCTGAATCCCTGAAGCATCTTTTCTTCGGCTGTTCTTTTAGTCAGTGGTGCTGGCGATTCATTGGTTTCTCTTGGGACTTATCTCTCCCGGTTGTTGAGCTCCTCCAAGTTGGAAAGACTGGTTTCGGGGTCAAGTGTTTCAAAGAAATTGTCATCCTTGCTTGCTGGACCATCTGGAATATTCGAAATAAGGTCATCTTTAGTAATGGGGTGGTCTCTCCTTCTGCTTGGAAAAGAGAGTTCAGAGAAGCTTTTTCCTTAGTTATTCTTAGGGTCAAGCCTTCTCTTAGAAGGGACTTTGTTGAGTGGTTGAGAGATTTCATTTAAAGTTCTTTTGGGTCCTTTTGTATCTTCTCCCTTCTGCTCTTTGTAAATATCTCTTTTTGTTCCTTAATATATTTCAGTAGGGATTTTTTCCCTCCTGTTTACCGTCAAAAATTTTTGCTGATTTTAGACCATTGATCGTGTATGTGTTTTTTTAACAAATCATGTTTCTGATAAACAATATCTTTCATGAATAAAATAACCAAATAGTCCACACCAGCAATCTAATTTTGGCTAATCATGAAAACCTTCCAATGCTGCTAGACAAAGTTCCTCATGGGACTGGGACAGAACCACGGATTAAATTGCCTAATAACAAGGTATCCCTTTCTTGGAGGAAAATGAGGGCATGCAAGAAGTCACCATAGATAGGCACATGTCGGGCATAGTTTCAGTACCTTGTTCTCTGCGACTGCCACGTTGGAGAAGACATCAGCCACAAGAGCAGCAATCTGCAATTTGGACACCTACCAAAACGCACAAAGCTATGCATGTAAGCAACAACACTTCATGTAGACTCTTGCACAATCACAGCTATGAACTATACATACCTTGCCGGTGTCCGTCGAGGAAGTTGTGCTGGACGCGCCCTCTTTGGCCAGGATCAAGCCATAGGAGTTCTCAGGGCTGTAGTCGTCGGTTAGCGCTGCCTTGACGAGCGTGTACCTGACATCGGTCTCCACCACCTTGGCTAAGAACTCACTCAGCGGCAGCGTCTGCACACGGGAGAACAGGTTCGAGAAGAAGGTCGTAAACCCGTCAAGCACATTGTACGTGGAGGCCCCGCCGAGGCTGCCGGCCCCCTCGTCGTAGACCACCACGACATGTGCCACGCCAGCGAGGTCCGCGGCCTGCACCACCCGGAGCGCGTCGTCAGTGGTGACTACCCCGCCGTCGGGTCCCTTCTCAGCCGGGCCAACGGTGATCACCACCTTGGCCGCCGGGCCGATGGACTTGGCGATCGCCTCAGGGTCTTCGAAATCCGACTCCACCGCGTTGAGTCGGCGCGCCTCCGTGGGGGATATGAGCCTGTACGCGCCGGCGAGCCGCGCCAGCTCCTGCGCGGATGCGAGGTCCGGGACCCCCGCGCGCACGGCGAACCCCTGCCGCAGCAGCGTCTGCACGATGCGGACCCCCACCTGCCCCGTGGCTCCCGCAACGAACACCGTCTGCGGGTCCTTCCTTCCCCTCCCACCCGCAAACATCGACCCAGCCGCGGGCGACGGGAAGGCCGGTATCAGCGACTTGGCATCCGTCAGCTTGCCGAAGTCGGCAAAGAAGGACCTCTTCTTGGCGTCCTCATCCGCCCCGGAGTCCTTGCCGGGCCTGCCGGCGCCTACGCGGCAGAAGACAGTGGCGGCGCGCCGGCGGATGGGGTAGGAGAGAGGGCGGAAGGAAGGGGGGTTGGAGGTGAGGGCGGGAGCCATGGCGGGCCGGCGTCAGGTGGTCGAACAGGTGGTGGGCATGGGCACCGTGGGATGAGGAAGGGGTGGAGATGGGTGGCGCGCGCGCGGGCTGGCATGTTTGGATTGGGGGATGTGGCGAGTGAGCCTATCGGGAGAAGCCATGTGGGTCGCCGTTTTATCCCTTGTGGGCGACCGCTGGCCCTGTGTTCGCGCCCCGTCGATCCCCTCGGCCCCACGGCAAACAAAGTTCGTCTCGGATTTTTTTTTTAATAATCTATTTTTTATTCTAAAATACAATAATATACCCCTTTTATTATTTTACAGAAATAATCATATGTCGCTCCACCGTTGAGCGACTTGTGCAAGTCGCCCAACAATGGAGCGACACGTAGAGTGGTTGCTCGATCGCTAGGCGATTTGAAATAATAACATTATTATTTTATTAATCCGATGAAAATAAATGTGGAGGAATAAATGATAATTTTTGTAGATAATATATTTAGAAAATCTTGTTTGTAGATTGTTAACTTTTTTTAAAAATAAAAGGGTGGTGACAAGGTTGGTTGGTCCGTTTGTAATTTTTGTAGATTCTTAAGGGTACGAAATCTATTAGACTCGCAATAACATTTTATAATCGTCATACGTTGTTGTAGTGCGGTAAATTTCTGAAAAGTTTTATGAGGAAGATTAAGGTAGCAATGATTCGTAAGTAGGAAGATAAGTAATATTGCTATGCACCAGGCAGAGACGGATCTAGTATAGGGACATAGGTGTACATATGTACACCCAAAATTTTTGGCAAGAAACCCAGTATTTATTAGGTATATTAGGTATATATACTAGGAAGTGTACTCAAAGTACGTATTTCATCCTCTGTCTCTCGATTTCAGCCCGCCACACCCGCCACCGCTCTCTCCTACTCTATCCGTGCGGCTCATGTAATCAAAGGCCCAAGGCCCGAAGCCACCATGGCCCAAGCGGTCGGCGCCTGGCAGGCCAACCCCGTTCCCACGCCGAGAGCAAACCCTATCCCGTCGTTATCCTCCTTCCCACTCTCCTGTCTCCCCTTCTCGCTCCGTGGCGATGGCGGTGCAAGGACATGTGGCGAGCGGCGGGGTAGGGATCGAACACTGAGCCCACTCTCCCGTCTCCCCTTCTCACTCTGTGGCTGCGACGACGGCGCAAGGACGTGCGGCGAGCGTCAGGGCAGGGGGCGAACACCGAGTGTAATATTCCATTTAAAAATAAAACAAATAAGTGATTAGTACTGAAATTACATAGAATTAGAAAAGAAAATTCAAAATTTGGGAGGAGTATTAGAACGCGGACCTTCGGCCCATAACTTTTTGGCCCAAGTGGGGAACAGCTTTAGAGGGTGGGGGGAGGCACACCCTAGCACTGTTGCTGCCAAGGAGAATCAAGGAGGAAGATCAAGAAAGAGAGGAGAGGAAGAAGGAGAGGAGAAGTTTCACGAGAATTCGTGTTTTGGCTTCGTGTCTCCAAAGGTAACGATCTAAACCCATTAGATTTATCCTTGATTAATCTCTAATCCGTTTTTAGAACGTTTGGTCAAGGGGAATATGGATTTCTGTTCTGTCCAGATTCGTTAGGTTTACGGCAGAACGTTGCAGGGATAATTAGGGATATTTAGACTTCGAATTGGAGTTCGGTGTATTAAAGAAAATGTAGATTATCATGTTAGCTTTTGGGGAAGATCTGGATCATTAAAATCGGAGTAGCGAGCGAAAAGATATGGCCTCCGAAAGGCCGTTGTCCAGATTCTGGACGTAGTTGGCAGACTTCGTATAGTTCGGTCGATTTCGTGTAGAAATTATTAAAATTAAATATTGGTGTCAACATGAATATTGTAGAAAATCTTGTGTAGTTTCGAGAACTCATATTATTCATATATGTTCAAGTTGTAGAATTAAAGATATAAAATTGTGAATTAGACTGTTCTGACATAATTTGAAATAGTATTCGAGTAAAGAAACGGGATAGAAAACGGTAGAATACGAGTTTCATTATAACTAGGAAAATGTAGGTTGTTTCGTGAGGATTCCAGATAGCCTTGGTTTGTTGAATTTGGAGTTCGTATGAATAAGTTAGAGCGGTTTTACTACTGGGACAGCGGGTAGTGCGTCCGATAGATTTGGGTTAATTTGGTCGGTTTGGCGTAAACTTGCGAGGTCAATTAGTGCGATCGGTTGGTGCTGTGGTGATGTAATTTTGATGATATTTTTTAGTGTGTTATTACTTTCTTGTTCAGGGACTGTGGCCTAATGCGTCGTGCCACAATTTTGTCATCCGGCTTCGAAGGGATAAGAGGCAAGTACATGATAGAGTGGTGAACAACCTGTTGTTCACCATTATCATTAATATTACTTATCATGCTATTTATTATGCTCCTGATAAGCTTATTCTTATACTTGATATTGATGATATTAAGGGAATGAGATTATGATATGGCGTTTATGAGAATGAGATATTGAGTTCATGAGATGGATTATGTTGATGAATAATTAAAGATGTTGCATCATTTACATTCATCATGACAAGAGTTGCACGAGCCAGGTCGGTGAGAAAGTCATGTAACTAATCCGGTGAGAAAGATACATGACTAGTCCAAAGTGCTCTAGATAATATCCTACTTCGATGGGGATTTCACGAGAGTGAAGGATAGAGTGGTTCTGTAACACCCCAGCCCAACATAAGCCTGGAATGCTACTAAACAAACCCTACTAATTCTAATCAAAACAAACTTAATAAATTCCGGCAGAACCTCCCTTGTAAAGTTAATTACACGGAGGTTCCAACATTCAAATGAATCATAAATTAACCAAACTACCATCTAGAGACATCAAAAGATAATCAAAGATATGCTACATTTCCAAAGAATCCAATGAAGTATAAAGTTCCACTACTCATCATTATTACACTTAAACCACCTCAAGACACAAGATATAATAAACCTTTGAGCATCTCGCCCATTTACTAAAAACAATTACGATCGAAGACCATTCAACTTTATTTAGTTCATGTGGCATGTGTGTGACTAGCAAGATTACTTCCCCATGCATGTCGTTCTTGGCTCGGTACCTAAAACAACAATAAAAGCAAAAGTGAGTCCATTGACTCAGCAAGTACATAAAGAAACTATAACATCAAGATCCATGTAAAGGAGATCAACAATAGAACTTCTCATATGCAAATGCAATGCTCAAGGAACCTTTATCTTTAACTTTACGTGTGCATTACACCGTAATGCAGTATGCAACCGCCACCGCATACCCATGCACATGCGCGCACGCACGAGGACCAATTGCCGTTAATCCGCAGTAACGGGACCTCAAGCCCACACTCCACGAGTGAGGATCTCGGGCCGTCACATTCATGACGGGATCTCAAAGAAACATGCTTGGTCACCGCGTGACCAAGCCTCAATATGCTCTCAATATGCAAATGCTCATCTCTCATTCATCATCAATCTTACCAAAAGACAACAACATTGAACCACAGTAAAACATAGGCATAATTTGAGCCATCACCATACTTAAACATTCATCAAGTAAGCCATCTTGCTATGCAACCATATATCAAATAGCACACAACATAGCCAATCAATCACACCCATTTAACAACAATGCACTTGCCTCAATCGTGCGAAGGTGGATGTCGAGGATAAGGTACTGCTCCCGAGCCAAACCCACACTGGACATACAATTGAGACATGCTAAGGCTACCATATAAGTCTAATAACAAAACCATAAACACAAAATGAGCACATCGTCCACTAAACGCGATCCCCAACTCTATTGTTAGCTGTCAGTTTTCTTTTCCAGAGAACAGCCCCCTTCGAAACATCATAACTAAATGCACAGAAATCCAAATGGATTGATCTTGGACAATCTGAAAAGGTTATTGAATTCCCCTTCTAAACCTAGTTGGTGAGGTTCTCTGATTCGGCCCTTTACTAGCCCTACCAAACCAAACAACAGAGTATCAATTCTGCGTCGGTCTCGGACAGCAACAATGAAATTATCATAACTTTCTACGTTCGTCTGAATTTCATGATCTTTAGTTTTCCTGAAAGCTGGAAGGATTATCTACATTTTTCATTATGGTGAGCCCCTCTTATTTTCCCTCTAAATACACGCTTAAGTCGAAACACTAAAACCTGTTAGACCAACCACCATTCCACAGCACAGACCCCCTAAGAAAAATCATAACTTTTGATACAGAGGTCCAAATGATGTGATTCTTGTCGGCAATGAAAGTTAATGAGATAACCTACAACTCTCTAGGAGATCCCAAGTTCTAATTCGGCACTTAATAATTTCTTATTTATTAAACAAGATGACTGCAGATTCTCGTCAGGATTCTAAACAGTAAACACTAAAAATAACATAACTTTTGACTCGAATGTCGGAATCAGATGTTCTTGGCGGCCACTGAAAGCTAAGAGCATTATCCACAATTCTCTAGGAGATCAAAACTTCTAGTTCCGACTTTAAGGACCCGAAAACAGCCACGCATCCTACTGGACAGATTTGAACGTCTGCTGACAGCAAAACAATTGAACCCAAATAATCGATTTCGCCTCTAATCCTCAACAAACGGTGGGGAAAACACGTCGTTACCCTTGAAGACCCATGGGAAGACGTGGATCAACTCCCCAAGAAGAAGAACCTTTCTTCTCCCTTGAATCGCCAGCACTCACTGTTTTCCCTTCTTCTTCCTTCACGATCGCCACAATGGAACGGGCAACACCAGTTGCGGGTGGCGGCGCCAATGGATGGGGTGAAGACCAGCAGGGGAAGAACCATGGGAGGCGTAGGGGCAGGGGAGGCGCCCAAGTGGGAGGGAGAGCAGGGGTGGCGGCCACACAAGGGGAGGGGGAAAAATGGGAGGGGCGGCTAGGGTTTTGGCCTCTTTTAAGGCCGCCTCCCCTTCCACTTGTGGGTGGCGCACATGGGCGGAGGCCCGGCCCAGTTGTCTACAAAACGCTGCTAACCCCTTCTCCAGTTGATTAATTAGCTATTTTCCATTAGGTCCTTCTCCTGGATCAATTTCTAATTAGTCCTTTTCTTCGAATATTCGGCTTTCTCTCAAAATCTACTCTGGAGTATTACATTCTACCCCCCTTAAACAGAATTCGACCCCGAATTCTACCCACGCTTAGCACCAAAGAACAATCCCAGTTAAAATTTACCATTCATTACGGCGTACCTGCTGTGAACATTACTAGATAAAGCTCCACATACGAGACTCCAATTCCCAAGTCGGTTCCCCCTCGAACTCATGAGACCACCGTCCCTTGACGTAACTAACGTTTTACGCCTTAATACTCATCTCAACCTCTCATGAGTCACTCAACGGACACGTTTCGAAGGCACGATCTTACTCGTGGGCCAACGGCCCTAACGAAACTTCACGCTCCAGCTTTCTCCCGAAACTTCTCCTATTTCAGAAACAACCAATGTACCAAAGGCCAACATTTTCCTTTAGTACCAAACCACACAACTGCACAAAACACACAAAACTCTTGTTCCTTGTTTCGATTGATCTCTTCACTTTAACAATAGACACCTCCTTTCACTAGGAATGCACAATAGAACTCGATTAAAAATCAAGGATTCTCATCACAAACACACATCACCAACTCCCCACCAAAAGAGTTAAATTCAAAACCAAAAGATTCATCATGAAACTCTTCCACTTTCGAAGTAGGCAGCATGCCAAAGAACACCACATAAGCTAAAAGCGAAAATCACTCGAATATCCAAAATAATAATTTCCTTTCTTTTTCTTAACCAAAAAGAATCAGGCAAACCAAGAAAAAAAAAACCAGGAGAACATTTCATTATCCGAGAATACCACCTTTTCCTCAACCTTTCTGGTAAGAATTCATTTTTTTTTCTTAAACCAAAAGATTTCAAATCATCACATCTCACACTAATGCATTTCTCTTATATTGACAACTTCAATGCTATGCTCAAACCGATTACAAAATCTACACCTATGTAGAGAGACTCTTTCATCTCACAATAACATACTCGGATCAACTTCTCTACCAAAGGAATTATTTTGACAAATAATTCTCAACATTCCTCAATATAAATTTCATCCACAATCACATTTATTCACTTTACCCAAAGTATTCTATCCAAAACAACACACTATACAAAATTCGCTTCTGTTTCATCCGCCTCTACACATATTATTGGATCTCCACAGTCCTAGCATAACATGAAGTGCCCCAAATTTAATCTCTAAATCTCCTACCATGAGTTTCTGGTTTAGTGGATAAGAAATCTTCACATTCGTTTACTAATATTTCACACAGTTCGACAATAACCGTATTCATTAATATCATCATTCCTCTTTAATCAAGTAACCGCCCAAAGGCGATTTATTTCACCAATCTTAGACCTTCTCTAATCCACACCAATCCAATCCAATTACACAATTGCAATATACCTCTTCGCAATACCCAAACTGATTGACCAAGATTCAAACATACTCAATCATTAACGTCAAAAGATAATTATATTCTTGACCAAGTCATTCTTCAAGATAATCTAACTCCTATGGGGTTACTCACTGAGGCCGAGTCATACTTGACAGTAACTCAATAATTCCTACTATCCCATTAATTAACGCAACGATTAATTTTCTCTACACTACTACTGTCATGAACTGTATCATTATAATTTCTCTACACAATCTTATCAAGTACCAATTGCGATACTTCAATGAATTGATCACGAATTCCAAACTTTCTGATTCTAATGTTATGTGAAAATGATCACAAGATCTTGGGCCACCTTTTGCTATAGGTTCTACTAGTTGTGATATCGTGTCGATGGCTCAAAAGACAACATTCTATTTAACTTAATTCCTCTCCAAGAACTGTTCTAATAAATCTATTTATTACTCAATGCCTCTCAAACAACTCCCAAGGGCTCACAAAGTCATCTACTAGATCACCACTAATTAGTCGCCAATACACATCTCAAGGAGCTTTGCAATGCGGTTTGGTTAAACCCTTCTTAGAAGGAGAGGCATAAAGAAATAAAATTCAACACGAAGGAAAACATTACCACAAACAGTGGTAACAAGTTCAAGAGAGCCAATCAAATAATAATGATATCGAAAACAAAAGATAAGATCAAGATTAGGGCACACGTCCCACAAGCAGAGAATAAAACCTCAAGCGGGCGTAAAACAAATTCACTACCACATCGACAAGAGGTCCGAAAGATCACATACATAAGCTAGAAATATTTTCACTTAATCCATATCGAGCAAGCGATCCAATCCCTTTACACAATACATTCCATAATATTATTATAATCCCTTACTGGCAATCTTGCTAACACCAAAGTAATACTCCCAGAGAAAATCATCATCGCTTCTCACTAGTCACAATCCCTTGCAGACAATCTTACTAACATCAAGAATGATACATTCTTAACGCGAATCGCCATCATCTACTTTTCCATTATAAAGCCCCCAAAAGTTCACCAAACTCTTATGTACCACTTTATCATCTCATCCTCAATTGAGAGTATACCAAAATCTTCAACCTCACTACAACAACCACCTTTATTATTATTATTATTATTATTTTAGAGGGAATCTACTACCCACATTAAAGGTTATACCAAGACCCTCTCATCATAGGCATACTATAATCCGACAACTTCACCATCATGCAACCACGGGTCACCAATTAAAATCCCATCAATAACCTCTCCAAAAGAAACACAACTATGAGGTTGAAACAAATCTCTTTTAACAAGTTCATGCTACCAAAGACTACTTATTCAATCATCCACTTGACCATTAGTGTTGCTCAACACCCACACCAACTATCATTAACGTTTGACAATTATATTTATCACGTATGCAAATAGGGTCCTACTTCTATTTACAGTCACAAACCACCTATAAACACAAAGTTAACATTCCACTTTATGCTCGAGTTTTAGGGCAAAATATAATTAGACATTCAATAATATCATCTCCTGTAAACAGGTCTCACAAGATGCTACCTCAACATTCATCTAATCATTATACATGTTTCAATCTAGAAATTTATGTATGCTCAACAAGTAACTAGTTTAAGAAAATTTCCAAATGGATATTCTCTAAGGCATCGTTCAACACATCCTTAACATAACCATCTCGAATGGGTAGACTAATCCATTGAAACACATTACTCCATATTACCCAAAAATCTACCAATTTTTCACAATCTTAATGATTAGACTAAGTCATCAATATCTCACACTTCTTAATAAATCTAGGATTTCTAGTAGGTATAAGCATACCTTTACTCACAGTTCATCAGAACTACTAGAAGACAACCTTGACTTAAACAACTTCAATTCCAAGGAACTGGTTAAAACCAATTATGTTCCACACTATAAGTTGATAACTCATACCATAACAATTAATTGTCTTGGTTATAACCTCTCACTTAACAATAGCAAAACATCGCTAAAGAGTTGAACATCTTGTTTAATAAAATCAACCAATAAACTTCAACACTCATCATACCCAAAAGAGCTACATAAAGTCAAATCCTCCACGTACTAAAGGTCTTGCAATAGGAAATGTTCATAGCCCAAATCATCAAGCAAATAAGCGGGTCAAGATTTCTAACGAGAAAGACACAATTCCAATGTAAAGATCAAACTTGACAATCAACCAAGTTCACCAACCGCAAGAAGAACCCATTGATCGGAAGAGCAACGATTACTTTATGGAACAATTAAGCAAATGGAAACACACCAACATTTTTCAAGACAACCCACAACCGCAATAAACCAATAACCGGAGAAAACATCAATCACAACTGGATAAGAGTAACCAAATTTAAACCCAAGAGAGAGAACAACTCTTACGAAGATTCTCGCTAACCACACTTGTACTAAGATATCCGAGGTAGCACTTCACTATTCTTATACTAGTGAATGGTGGTGTAGCTGGTAAAGCCCAAGGTCACAACCACGACCACAACCTCTCAAACGTGGGTTAACCCCACACAAGATAACAATAGTATTATATTATAGATATATTAGATCATGAGATCAACAATACAACATAACGGAGCGTATATGAAATGCAAAACCCAACCCACCTACAGGCACAAGTGTGTCAATTTAATATTTCAACTACCACGGACCTAAAGCCCGCTCGATACCAATCAACACCCCACCCAACATAAGCCCGGGAATGCTACTAAACAAACCCTACTAATTCTAATCAAAACAAACTTAATAAATTCGTGAGAACCTCCTTGTAAAGTTAATTACACGGAGGTTCCAACATTCAAATGAATCATAAATTAACCAAACTACCATCTAGAGACATCAAAAGATAATCAAAGATATGCTACATTTCCAGCAATCCAGATGAAGTATAAAGTTCCACTACTCATCATTATTACACTTAAACCACCTCAAGACACAAGATATAATAAACCTTTGAGCATCTCGCCCATTTACTAAAAACAATTACGATCGAAGACCATTCAACTTTATTTAGTTCATGTGGCATGTGTGTGACTAGCGCATACTACTCCCCATGCATGTCGTTCTTGGCTCGGTACCTAAAACAACAATAAAAGCAAGAGTGAGTCCATTGACTCGGCAAGTACATAAAGAAACTATAACATCGACATCCATGTAAAGGAGATCAACAATAGAACTTCTCATATGCAAATGCAATGCTCAAGGAACCTTTATCTTTAACTTTACGTGTGCATTACACCGTAATCAGAGTATGCAACCGCCACATACCAATGCTCGTCTTGCGCACGCACGAGGACCATTGCCCGTTACTCCGCAAAGTAACAGGGACCTCAAGCCCACACTCCACAAGTGAGGATCTCGGGCCGTCACATTCATGACGGGATCTCAAGGAAACATGCTTGGTCACCGCGTGACCAAGCCTCAATATGCTCTCAATATGCAAATGCTCATCTCTCATTCATCATCAATCTTACCAAAGACAACAACATTGAACCACAGTAAAACATAGGCATAATTTGAGCCATCACCATACTTAAACATTCATCAAGTAATCCATCTTGCTATGCAACCATATATCAAATAGCACACAACATAGCCAATCAATCACACCCATTTAACAACAATGCACTTGCCTCAATCGTGCGAAGGTGGATGTCGAGGATAAGTACTGCTCCCGGAGCCAAACCCACACTGGACATACAATTGAGACATGCTAAGGCTACCATATAAGTCTAATAACAAAACCATAAACACAAAATGAGCACATCGTCCACTAAACGCGATCCCCAACTCTATTGCTAGCTGTCAGTTTTCTTTTCCAGAGAACAGCCCCCTTCGAAACATCATAACTAAATGCACAGAAATCCAAATGGATTGATCTTGGACAATCTGAAAAGGTTATTGAATTCCCCTTCTAAACCTAGTTGGTGAGGTTCTCTGATTCGGCCCTTTACTAGCCCTACCAAACCAAACAACAGAGTATCAATTCTCGCGTTGGGTCTCTGGACAGCAACAATGAAATTATCATAACTTTCTCTACGTTCGTCCGAATTTCATGATCTTTAGTTTTCCTGAAAGCTGGAAGGATTATCTACATTTTTCATTATGGTGAGCCCCTCTTATTTTTCTTCTAACTACACGCTTAAGTCGAAACACTAAAACCTGTTAGACCAACCACCATTCCACAGCACAGACCCCCTAAGAAAAATCATAACTTTTGATACAGAGGTCCAAATGATGTGATTCTTGTCGGCAATGAAAGTTAACGAGATAACCTACAACTCTCTAGGAGATCCCAAGTTCTAATTCGGCACTTAATAATTTCTTATTTATTAAACAAGATGATTGTAGATTCTCGTCAGGATTCTAAACAGTAAACACTAAAAATAACATAACTTTTGACTCGAATGTCGGAATCAGATGTTCTTGGCGGCTACTGAAAGCTAAGAGCATTATCCACAATTCTCTAGGAGATCAAAACTTCTAGTTCCGACTTTAAGGAGCCGAAAACAGCCACGCATCCTACTGGACAGATTTGAACGTCTGCTGACAGCAAAACAATTGAACCCAAATAATCGATTTCGCCTCTAATCCTCAACAAACAGTGGGGGAAAACACGTCGTTACCCTTGAAGACCCATGGGAAGACGTGGATCAACTCCCCCAAGAAGAAGAACCTTTCTTCTCCCTTGAATCGGCCAGCACCCACTGTTTTCCCCTTCTTCTTCCTTCACGATCGCCGACAATGGAACGGGGCAACACCAATTGCGAGGTGGCCGGCGCCAATGGATGGGGGTGAAGACCAGCAGGGGGAAGCACCATGGGAGGAGGCGTAGGGGCAGGGGGAGGCGCCCAAGTGGGAGGGAGAGCAGGGGGTGGCGGCCACACAAGGGGGAGAGGGGAAAAATGGGAGGGCGGCTAGGGTTTTGGCCTCTTTTAAGGCCGGCCTCCCCCCTTCCACTTGTGGGCTGAGCGCACATGGGCCGGAGGCCCCGGCCCAGGTTGTCTACAAAACGCTGCTAACCCCTTCTCCAGTTGATTAATTAGCTATTTTCCATTAGGTCCTTCTCCTGGATCAATTTCTAATTAGTCCTTTTCTTCGAATATTCGGCTTTCTCTCAAAATCTACTCTGGAGTATTACAGGTTCATCGATGGGTGAACACTCCACTATATCGGTATCAGCTGATGAGATGCATATGAGCATGAGCATGATGGTGCATTCGCATATGTGAGTAAATTATTAAATTATGCAACTTTACTTATACGGAATATGCCTTGTTCATTTGAGTATGAGAATGGCATTAAATAGATATATGATGATGATAGCCTTGATTATGGTAAATAAACTGTTGTTTATGGCTTTATTATGTATTTGTTGAGTTTTGGACTCATTCTTACTCTATTGTTGTTTTTTGGTGACCGTGATGACGTTTCACTCGAGAAGGGCTAGCGTACTTGGAATCATAACCTACACCCAATTATTTGATCCATTGGACGTGGCAGCTTTTATTATAGCACGATGATTAATACTTAGGACATGATGGTATTGAATAACCTTAGATGATAAGTTAGAGTTCATTATTCATTCAATAGACTTTATTCGATTGGTTTTGCGTTGTTTTTGGATTATTATCTTGCTATGCTTCCTAGAGATTATTTATCTATAATTGTTATATCATTATACTTGTTTTAATGTGACTCATGGATGGATTTATCGTTGAGATGCTTGCTTTAAATTATTATAAAATGATGTTAACATTGATAGTCAGTGTAGTTAGTGGCATTCTGGACTCCGTGTTGGGCCGTGGTGTTACAGGCTATCTAGCCGTGGCGGTGGCCTAGGAGAAGGGGAGGAGCGTGTTGCGGCCCACGACACACCAGCGAGACCGAGAAGAAGATGTGGCACGACTGCACAAGTTCTGAGGTACCCAAGTCCCAAATCCCTAATTCCCAAATCAATTTGAAAAATGAATTGTGGTCGGTGAATCTTGTATTTTTGTGAATGGTATATCTTAGAGCTTCGAAAAATGGAGAAGTCTGTAGATTCAAAATCTTTTTGTGAGAGAGCTCGAAAGAGATAGAAGATAGCTTTCATCTTGATGCCAAAACTGATATCCATTGAAAGCCATGTTGAAAATCAGAGCGATTCTCATTCCAACGAGCTGCAGTTCATAGTGCACACACACAACGATAGTGACACCCCAAGGACAAAATCGGTCCAACCGGAGATAGGCGCAAGCGTACAACCTAAGATAGGCTCAGGCTCCCCATTATCCCCAATCACAGAAGACGTAGAAGATGATGTAGCCATTTATGATGAGGATTGCCTCAGCTTCATGACATACATACCTACACATCAAGAGTCAAAACAATATCACAATGTTAAATCTAAACTTAATATTCATAATTCAGTTTGCTTGATGGAATACGACTACTATTTTGCTTGTGAGGATGTAGGTATGCTGGACACCCTAGAAATAGTACGGGCTATAGGGAGGTAGGCCCAAGAGAGAAGAAAATGGGAGAACAAGAGGATGCTAAGGCCCTCCATGCGGCTAGCAAGGAGGGATCAATCCAAAGAGAGCCCATGCAACATCCCAACCAAGGAGTGGGGAGGCCCATGCAGCCAAGCCAAGAAGCGAGGGAGGCCCATGCGACCACCTAATCCCACCTCCACTTCTCCCACGTCCAAGGAAATCCCAAGACAAGCCTATGTAGCTAGAATTGAAGGAATCCAAGTCAACTACTCAATTTGGGTCGAAAGAGCTTAAAAGGCTAAATTGAGCAATCTAGCCCAATTGAGCAGTTCACATACCGTGTAATATTCCATTTAAAAATAAAACAAATAAGTGATTAGTACTAAAATTATATAGAATTAGAAAGGAAAAATTCAGAATTTGGGAGGAGTATTCGAACACAGGCCTTCGGCCCATAACTTTTTGGCCCATGTGGGGAACCACTTCAGAGGGTGGGGAGAGGTGCACCCTAGCATGTACTGTAGCATGACTACTGTAGCATCGTGGTTACTGTAGCACACCCCTTCCCCTGTTGCTGCCAAAGAGAATCAAGGAGTAAGATCAAGGAAGAGAGGAAGAAGGAGAGGGGAAGTTTCGCAAGATTTCATGCTTTGGCTTCGTGTCTCCAAGGGTAACGATCTAAACCCATTAGATTTATCCTTGATTAATCTCTAATCCGTTTTTAGAACGTTTGGTCAAGGGGAATATGGATTTCGGTTCTGTCCAGATTTGTCAGGTTTACGACAGAACGTTGTAGGGATAATTAGGGATATTTAGACTTCGAATTGGAGTTCGGCGTATTAAAGAAAATGTAGATTATCGTGTTAGATTTTGGGGAAGGTCTGGATCATTAAAATCGGAGTAGCGAGCGAAAATATATGGCCTCCGAAAGGCCGTTGTTCAGATTCTGGATGTAGTTGGCAGACTTCGTATAGTTGGGTCGATTTCGTGTAGAAATTGTTAAAATTAAATATTGATGTCAACTTGAATATTGTATAAAATCTTGTTTAGTTTCTAGAACTCATATTATTCATATATGTTCAAGTTGTAGAATTAAAGATATAAAATTGTGAATTAGACTGTTCTGACATAATTTGAAACAGTATTCGAGTAAAGAAACGGGATAGAAAACGGTAGAATACGAGTTTCGTTATAACTAGGAAAATGTAGGTTGTTTCGTGAGGATTCTAGATAGCCTTGGTTGGTAGAATTTGGAGTTTGTATGAATAAGTTAGAGCGGTTTTACTACTGAGACAGCGGGTAGTACGTCCGATATATTTGGGTTAATTTGGTCGGTTTGGCCTAAACTTGCGAGGTCAATTAGTGCGACCGGTTGGTGCTATGAGGATGTGATTTTGATGATATTTTTTTAGTGTGTTATTACTTGCTTATTCAGGGACTATGGCCTCATACGTCGTGCCACAATTTCGTCATCCGGCTTCGAAGGGATAAGAGACAAGTACATGGCAGAGTGGTGAACAATGGGTTGTTCGCCATTGTCATTGATATTACTTATCATGCTATTAATTATGCTCCCTTTAAGCTTATTCTTATACATGATATTGATGACAATAAGTGAATGAGATTATGATATGGCGTTAATGATAATGAGATATTGAGTTCATGAGATGGATTATGTTGATGAATAATTAAAGATGTTGCATCTTTTACATTCATCATGACAGGAGTTGCACGAGCCAGGTCGGTGAGAAAGTCATGTAACTTATCCGGTGAGGTCAGTGAGAAAGATACATGGCTAGTCTGGAGTGCTCTAGATAAAATCCTACTTCGGTGGGGACTTCACGGGAGTGAAGGATGGAGTGGTTCATCGACGGGTGAACACTCCGCTATACCGGTATCAGCTGATGAGATGCATATAAGCATGAGCATGATGGTGCATCCGCATATATGAGTAAATTATTAAATTATGCAATTTTACCTATACGAAATACGAAATATGGCTTGTTCACTTGAGTATGAGAATATAATTAATAAGATAGATGATGATGATAGCCTTGATTATGGTTGACAAACTGTTGTTTATGGTTTTATTATGTATTTGTTGAGTCTTGGACTCATTCTTGCTCTATTGTTGTTTTTAGGAGACCATTGATGACGTTTCACTCGGGAACAGCTAGCACACTTGGAATCACAACATACACCCAATTGTTTGATTCATTGGACATGGGTAGCTTTTATTATAGCACGATGATTTATATTTAGGACATGATGGTATTGAATAACCTTAGATGATAAGTTAGAATTCATTATTTCATTCAATAGACTTTATCCGATTGGTTTTGCATTGTTTTTGGATTATTATCTTGCTATGCTTCTTAGAGATTATTTATCTATGATTGTAATATCATTATTTATTTTTAATGTGACCCATGGATGGGTTTTATCGTTGAGATGCTTGCTGTAAATTATTATAAAATGATGTTAAAATTGATAGTTAGCGTAGTTAGTGGCATTCTGGACTCCATGTTGGGCTGGGGTGTTACACGCTATCTAGCCATGGCGGTGGCCTGGGAGAAGGTGAGGAGCGCGTTGCGACCCACGGCACACCAGCGAGACCGAGAAGAAGACGTGGCACAACTGCACAGGTTCTAAGGTACCCAAGTCCCAAATTCCTAATTCCCAAACCAATTTGAAAAATGAATTATGGTCGGTGAATCTTGTATTTTTGTGAATGGTATATCTTAGAGCTTCGAAAAATGGAGAAGTTTGTAGATTCAAAATCTTTTTGTGAGAGAGCTCGAAAGAGACAGAAGATAGCTTTCATCTTGATGCCAAAACTGATATCCATTGAAAGCCATGTTCAAAATCAGAGCGATTCTCATTCCAATGAGCTGCAGTTCATAGTGCACACACACAATGATATTGACACCCCAAGGACAAAATCGGTCCAACCGAAGATAGGCGCAAGCGTAGAACCTAAGATAGGCTCAGGCTCCCCATTATCCCCAATCATAGAAGACATAGAAGATGATGTAGCCATTTATGATGAGGATTGCCTTAGCTTCATGACATACATACCTACACATCAAGCGTCAAAACACTGTCATAAAGTTAAATCTAAACTTAATATTCATAATTCAGTTTGCTTGATGGAATGTGACTACTATTTTGCTTGTGTGAATGTAGGTATGCTGGACACCCTAGAAACAGTGCGGGCTAGAGGGAGGTAGGCCCAAGAGAGAAGAAAATGAGAGCACAAGAGGATGCCAAGGCCCTCCATACGGCTAGCAAGGAGGGATCAATCCCAAGAGAGCCCATGCAACATCCCAGCCAAGGAGAGGGGTGGCCCATGCGCCAAGCCAAGAAGCGAGGGCGGCCCATGCAGCCACCTAATCCCACCTCCACCTCTCCCACGTTCAAGGGAAGCCCAAGACAAGCCTATGCAGCTGGAATTGAAGGAATCCAAGTCAACTACTCAATTTGGGTCGAAAGAGCTTAAAAGGCTAAATTGAGCAATCTAGCCCAATTGAGGAGTTCACATGGAATTAAAATGATGGGCTTGCATGACATACAACTTGAGAGGTCTTAAATGGGCCATGTAACCATTTTAGAACTATTTTTCATGTTTTAAAGCAATTTAGTTTCATAATGGGTTTGGAAGCCAATTTGGCCATTTGGGCCAAATAGAGTTAGTTTGGGCTATGCTAGGGAGGGGTGCCACACTGTAGCAACATGAAATTTGGAAGAAAAAACAGATTACATATTGCATCGTTCTAGGGTTTGTGCAAGCCGCTGGCTACCCCCATGGAATTGTGCGATTCCCTCGTTGATTTTCTTGCACGGAGATCATCTACACTTTGGTCGTGTTCAAGTAGAGCTATCATAGCATGTGGTTCAGCGAGTTCTTTCATCGTAGATCGTTGCATTGACATCGATTGACCTCGTCAATTCGTTGGGTTTCACGGTGTATCCAAGGTTCTAAGTCATGAAGATCGGGCACGATGATACGCATGCCCGATCTTCATGACTTAGAACCTTGGATACACCGTGAAACCTAACAAATTGACGAGGCCAATCGATGCCAATGCAACAACCTACGATGCATGAACTCACTAAACCACACGCTATGGTAGATCTACATGGCCTCGATCAAGTGGGGGTTCATCTCCCTACAATTCAATCAAGAACAAGCAAGAAAATCAATGGGGAATCGCACAATTCCATGGGGGCAGTCGGCGGCTTGTACAAACCCTAGAACGATGCAAAAGTGCAATATGATATTTCTTCAATTTTCATGGTGCTACAATGGGCGCCTCTCTCTAGGGTATTAAGGATATGTGGGACACTCCCTCCAAGCATGGGCTAAGCCCAAACTAACGTTGTTTGGCCCAAGTGGCCAAATTGGCTTCTAAGCCCAATTTGAAACTAAATTATTTTAAAACATGGAAAATAGTTTTAAAATAGATACATGGCCCATTTAGGATGTCTCAAGTCGTATGTCATGCAAGCCCATCATTTAATTCCATGTGAACTTCACGATTGGGCTAGATTGCTCAATTGAGCCTTTTAAGCTCTTTCAGTCCAAATGGAATAGTTAGACTTAGATTCCTTCAATTCCAGCTGCATGGGCTTGTCTTGGGCTTCCCTTGGGCATGGGAGAGGTGGAGGTGGGCTTAGGTGACCGCATGGGCCTCCCTTTCTTCTTAGCTTGGCTGCATGGGACCTCCACTCTCCTTGGCTAGACTATCGCATGGGCTCCTTTGGGATTGCTCCCTTGTTGTTGGCCACATGGAGGGCCTTGGCACCCTCTTGTGCTCTCTTTTTCTTCTCTCTTTGGCATGCCTCCCTCTCCTTCCTCTGGCCCGTACTATTTCTAGGGCATCCAGCATACCTACATTCACACAAGCAAAGTAGTAGTTGTATTCCTTCAAGCAAACTGTAATCATGAATGTTAAGTTTACCTTTAACCTTGTGATAGTGTTTTGACTCTTGATGTGTAGGTATGTATGTCATGAAGCTGGAGCAATCCTCACCCCCCTTCTTCAAGGAAAGCCATCATCGGCTTTCGATAATCTGAAAGTATACTAAACAAAGACAACAATGTATATGCATGGTATATGTATCATCCGTTTTACCATTCACTTTGTTTTGCATATGATGAATAGCACAACAACAATAAGCATTCATGATCATATATAATGTAGGCATGTCAATACTCCTTTTATCCACATCATTCCCCCTTTCATGAAAAGAAGTCGTTCTCGACTTTTGTAAGCTTGCATAGAAGTATGTAGTGGACAACATCATATCAAATTCATATAAAGTGGTTGAGAAAAGTTTTAGTGCCTTCTATACTTCAATTGTGCTACTCTGATTACTTATACTTGATTGTACAAAAGTTGAACAGGTAAGCAATATATTTATCTCTAAACAGTAAGTAATAAGATTCTTACTCAAATCAAAGTAATAAAAACATGGCACACTAGATGGCTTGCCTAGAACATGCCTTTTCAATTCATCAAGCTTATCACTAGTAATGCATATTTGATACACATGAAATGTATAGTCTACACAATAATCTCCAATCAAGTTGAACTTATAAGTGAAGGTGTAGGTACTAGCTAGTGATTTTAAACGTGCAATTTCATAAACTCTCTCAATCACACTAGATAGCTCTATGGTTGCATCGAACATGATATAGCATAAAGAATCATTAGGAGATATTCTAGTACAAACTTCATCATGAGTAATCAGCTCCACATTACATAAATTAAGCTCATTAAATTCAGAACATGGAATATTCAAAAGAACACTAGAGTTCTCACTTTTACTCACCTTTTCTTGATGAACATTCAATTCAACACCATTATTGTTACCTTTAACATCCTCCTTAGTTGTTTTAGGTGTTGTAGATAGCATTGCTTCATGATCTAACCATGGGGTAGCAAGCATCCCATCTTCCTCCATGGTTATCTCATAATCCTTCTTTTCCAACTAGTGTGGGTTGTTTAGCGTTCAGCTCCTCCAAGCCATTGTTAACCTGCACAATGTGAGATCACGACACTAGAAATAGAGGGTACATCGTTAGTCTAAAAAATATTCTCACTTTTCCTAACATCTCCATCTTTCTTTTCTTTTGGTGTATCTCTCACACTCTCAATTTCAATACTCTCAACCTCACATATGGTGGAATTACACATCTTCTCCTCAAGAGCACAACTCACAAGATCATGCATATTACTAAAATATTTATATTGAGGTATAGTAGTGATCTTAGTATTCAAACCTCCTTTGAAGTATGCATTCTGTTTAAATGCACTAGTGACACCGGCACAATGCATTGCATGATTCAACTCAATATAGTAAGCTTGGACAACTTTGCATCTTTGTGTAATACTCTCCAAGTGACGAAGTGGTTCTTGCTTATAAGGAGGTGACATAAATTCTCTTCACATCACCATCTTTAAAGCTATCCAAGATGTAATGAGTTGTTTTCCAAATAGTTGTTTCCACCAACTATACGCATAATCCCCAAATTCCTTAGTGGCTCTTATCATCTCTTGTGCTTTGGGAAGCATATGAAATTTAATAACTTTCTCCATTTGTCCTTCCCACTCAAGATACTCCTCCGGGTTAGTACACCCATAGAAAGGATGTTCCACATACTTGTAACCTGTCATGGTTAGTAGTGCAAAAATAACAAGAAAAAAATAGTGAATTAGTGAAATATGTATATCACTCTCAGCCTCACCTTCCCTTACCATTTGACATTTTTACTCACCCTATGCCGAATTGCAGAGTACCTTGCACTTGGGTGGTGTGGATCAACACAAAGGTGATTGTCAAGCGAGTTCATGGTCAAGCAATTGCACTAACACGATAAAATGTGGAGCTTGGAGGGTAAAGTGTATATCCTACATAATCTGAATTCTAGACATTGTTCGATAAGTAAAGAGCTCAAACTAGAATTCAATGAATAGTTGATGCAAGTATAATATAAATGGAGATCAAGGCAACTACTCACACACTAAGATGATGTAACTTAATGCAACTAAAGAAATGAGCTAACAAGATATAAGTGAAGAATAATAACCATGTTGCAAAAGTTAATGAAAGACACTAGCTTATTGCAATTAATATCTAGGGCACAAGATTGCACAAATAAGCAAGGAAACTCAAGAGAGGCAATGCTCAAAACTTGTTCAAGGTGTTCGGCCACCATTATAGTTTTATTTTCCTTTCCTTTTCTTTCTTTCCTTTCCTTTCCTTTTCTTTCTTTTTCTTTCTTTCTTTCTCTTTTTCTTTCTTCATTTTTGCTAGTAGCCGAAACTTAAGAACTAAAAAATCAATGAGCATAACAAATGACCAACTCTCGGTTTTGAATAATTGCAAGGTAAATGTGCAGCCCTAATGCAAACTCAAATAGCTAGTCTTGAGTAGGATCAAAGTGTTTGCGATCGAAGTGTTTGCAAAAATCACAAATTGGCTATCAAAGGATATAAGTGAAGTAATATTGTGCAAAACCAGGATATAAGTGAAGAGTACCTTAGGTTATGGCACAAAAAACAGCAAGTGAGTAATATATGGTTCGGTGAATAGTACACGCGTGCATGAACAGTACCATAGCATGAGTACTACATCGTGTGCATAGTAATCCGAACCCTAATTCAAACTCTAGAGATAGAATCCAACTCAAAAGAAATTTGAAAAAGCTAGAGATTGAATTCTACTCAAGGCAATTCAGATGGACATGTCCAACTTGCACATAGCAAGCACCCTCGATGAATAGTGCTCACATGTGAACAGTATTTGTCATGTGAATAGTACAACGTGAGTGAACAGTATCAAAACCTAATTTGGCCCAAACAAGAAGTCAAACCAAGGAATTAGATTGAAAACAAAGACTAAGCTACACAAAGGGTAAACAACACAACAACTAAAATCAAAGATTTCCAATGGATCAAATTCATATGGTTTGATGAAGAAATATTTTTTGTAGGGCTTTTTTAGTGTAATAGGATAGCACAAAAGTAAAATCAACCTACTATTTTTGTGGGAATTTTTAGAATTAATGAATAGTCCGAAATAGCAAATATTATTTACTTTTTTTTGGATTTTTGGATGAACAGTACGGAACAGTAACGAATAGTGCTAAAACCAATCTACTAATCAAAGATAAATATTCTAGGGTGTCAACGGAGCTCTGATACCAAGATGATACGGGGTGCCCGATCTTCACGACTTAGAACGTTGGATACACCACGAAACCCAACGAATTGACAAGGCCAATCGATGCCAATGCAATGACCTATGACACATGAACTTGCTGAACCACACACTATGGTGGCTCCACTTGGCCATGATCAAGTGGGGGTTGATCTCCATGCAATTCAATCAAGAACAAGCAAGAAAATCAATGGGGAATCACACAATTCCATGGGGGCAGCTGGCGGATTACAAAAACCCTAGAACGATGCAAAAGAGCAATTTGATATTCCTTCAATTTTTATAGTGCTACAGTGTGACACCCCTCCCTAGGGTATTAAGGACACGAGGGACACCCCCCCAAGCATGGGCTAAGCCCAAACTAACTCTGTTTCGCCCAAGTGGCCAAATTGGCTTCTAAGCCTAATCTGAAACTAAATTGTTTTAAAATATGAGAAATAGTTTTAAAATAGATACATAGCCCATTTAGAACCTCTCAAGTCATATGTCATGCAAGCCCATCATTTAACTCCATGTGAACTCCTCAATTAGGCTAGATTGCTCAATTAAGCCTTTTAAGCTCTTTTGGCCCAAATTGAGTAATTGGACTTGGATTCCTTCCATTCTAGCTGCATGGGCTTGTCTTGGGCTTCCCTTGCATGTGGGAGAGGTGGAGGTGGGCTTAGGTGGCCGCATGGGCCTCCCTCCCTTCTTGGTTGGCTGCATGGGCCTCCCCTCTCCTTGGTTGGGCTGTTGCATGGGCTCCCTTGGGATTGCTCCCTCCTTGTTGGTCACATGGAGGGCCTTTGCATCCTCTTGCGCTCTCCTTTTCTTCTCTCTTGAGCCTGCCTCCCTCTCCTTCCTCTCGCCTGTACTATTTCTAGGGTGTTCAGCATACCTACATTCACACAAGCAAAGCAGTAGTCGCATTCATTCAAGCAAACTATAATGATGAATATTAAGTTTAGCTTTAACCTTGTGATAGTGTTTTAACTTTTGATGTGTAGGTATGTATGCCATGAAGCTTGGGCAATCCTCATCAATTTATGATATTGATTTTCTTCTGCATGATCCCAGAAAGAGGATTCCCATCATAGGCTATGATGGCAATGAACAAGATACAGTGAGAAGAGGATACATTGCATTGGGGCTATGTCAACCATGGGCACATAATTTTTCCAAAAATAAATATTGGAGGTAAACATAGATTTGCTTCTTTGCATGTCTTCATTCATTCTTACTGATTCATTCGCTGCTTATGGCAAATACAACTTGGTTAGGTTTGCTCAGTTTTATCCTAAGGATTTCTCCAGCACATAATTGATGCATCTTCCCTTTCAACTTATACACCTCATTGCCGATATGCATAAAGAAGAAAGGTTTGGAAAAGTGAAAAATCTTGTCGAGCATTCCATTGTGCTTGTTCAAACAAAGAAGAACATCAATTAAAAAATTGTTTACAAGCTTATCAAATTGGTGCTAATTCTTCCCGTAGCAACTGTTAGTGTTGAGATAGTATTTTCTTCAATGAATCATGTGAAGAATAAGCTAAGAAATTGAATGGGGGAACAGTACTTGAATGACTGTTTGGTCACATTTCTTGAGTGAGATTTTTTCTACAAGTTATGGACAATGACATCATATCTCGCTCCCAAGGCATTAAGCATCGTTGAGTTAAATTGTAATTTTCTTAATTATTTTATAATTTATATAAATTGTTTCAGAATTGAGGTGTTGTCTCTAGTACAAACAATTTGTACTTCGATTATTGCTATTGTGGACCTTTATGTTTTATATTGATCAATATTTTTGTAACTTCAAACACCTATCCTAGAGATCTTGGATCCACCACTGTCTCTCTCACACATATACAAATGGACTCTTCTATGTTTGTTGTGGCACAGGAAGTTGTGGTGGTGATGTAGGAGCATGAGGATGAAGTTGCAGGGACGAGAGCAGGCAGTGGCGTAATACCATTGTAGCAACCCAAAAATTCTGAGCATTTGGAATTGCTTAAAAATGTGTGATTTTAAAAACTTTTTGTTACACCTTGGCGATGTTCAAATTTTTTAGTTGTTAACTGAAACCTCAACCCAAAAAATTGAAAAGCAAAAGTCAAATCTAAATTAGATCAACAAAACCTGAAAATAAGTAAAAGTTTAAATCTAAATCTAATCGACAAATCGAGACTTTGAATTTGAACCCGAGTTTAAAAAGAAAATAAAATGAAACCCAAAAACCTAGTCTAGGCCGAAAACCATCCAGCCCTGCCCGTCTTCTTCTTTTTCATTTTTATTTTCTTTTCTTTTTGCCTTTTCTTTTCTTTTCTCTTTTCTTTCTTTTTCTCTCTTGCTCCTTCTCAGTCGAAGCTAGCCTAGCCTTTCTTGGCCCATTTCCCCTCAGCCCATCGCTAACCCCCACCCCCCGTCCTCCCCACTCTTCCTTCTTTCTTTGTGCCAGCAACCCCCACCCCCACCTGCTTTCTCCTCCCCCTTGCTCCCACCCCGCACCTGCGGCCCTAGCGCCATGCTACACAGATGCCTCCTCTATCGCTGCTCCGCGCGTCATCCCTATCATGCATCACGACAGACGGTTGGCCACCAACTCGTGGCTCCGAGGCACTACTCCCATGCTGCCCCCGTCCATTTCACCCGCTGCCATCTCGTCGTGTATCCCGCCCAGCCACTAGCTCCTCCTCTCTCTCCAACCTATTTAATGCCATCACTGAGCCACATTTCCCTCCTCCCTACCATTTCCTTCCATTTTCTCTACTTCACTGAGCGCCAAGGAAAGAGTCGCATGGTGCTCCACTTTAGCTGCCAGCGTTGCCATCACCTCTCCGCCGCCTTGGTGAGCTCCTCTCCTAGCCGTGTGCATCACAGCGTGTTCAAGGACACAAGAATCCTTTCCCTCTACTAATTTTCATCTTCATCCTCAGGAGCTCGCCGACGACACCTTCTTCCCCGCCTCGACCAAAGCCGCCATTCCCGCTGCCCTACCTCCTCCGGTAACATCTAGCCTGATTCCTTATTCTCCTACGACCTCCTCACCTCTGTTGAGATTTCACAGTAGCTCAAGGTGCCTCCCTCCTCTCAGTTCGCCACTGCCACGTGAAGACCATCGCGTCGCCTCGGGCCAACGTCGCCGGCTCTCCTCCGACCACCTCTGTCGTCTCTCTTGGTACCAATATGCTCCCCATCACATCTAGATGTCAATGCGCGCATTTATTAGCCTAGGGCATCACCGAAACGTGGTAGCCACCACGACGCCAAACGCCGTCGCCGCCTCGCATGGTAGCGCCACCACTATGGGCCACCGTAGACCTCGTCGCCGGCCCCCACATAACCACTGAGCTAGGGGTTCCATTTTTGGCCCCACTGGCCACCCCCGTGGTCTGACTCACCGGTGTCGAGTGTGGCATGAACCACCCAAAGCTTCCCCTATGATGTTCGAATTTTTGAGTTATTAATTGAAACTTCAACCCAAAAAACTAAAAAGCGAAAGTCAAACCAAAATTACATCATCAAAACCTGAAAATAAATAAAAAATTCAAATCTAAATCTAATCGACAAATCGATACTTTGAATTCGAACCTGAGTTTAAAAAGAAACAAAAAATGAAATGAAATGAAACCCTAAAGTTCGTTCTGGGCCAAAAACCATCCGGCCCTGCCCGACTTCTTCTTCTTTTTCTTTTCTTTCTTTTCTTTCCTTTTCTCCTTTTTCTTTTTTCTCTTTTCCTTTCTCCTTTCTTTCTTTTTCTCTCTTGCTCCTTCTCAGCCGAAGCCGACCTGGCCTTCGTTGGCCCATTTCCCCCCGGCCCAGCGCCAAGCCCCCCTCTTCCTTCTTTCTCTGTGCCAGTAGCCCCCCACCGACCCCCACCCGCTTCGTGTTCCCCCTTGCTCCCACCCCGTGTAACAGCCCAATTTTTCAAATTTCAGTAGAAATTAAAATTTATGTATTTTTGTGGATTTTTGTGGAATTTTTAAAAGCTTTTTATAAATAATTTAAGGTCAAAACAAATTTATTTTGCAAAATTAAAAGCCAACATATAGTTGGAAATATTTTATTCAGTTCCAAATAAATAAGGAAATTTCTGTGAATTTTTCCATAATTTTTGAAATTATTTTGCTATTTTCTAAAGCCAATTTGAATTATCAGAATTAAAACAATTGAAAAATCAAAAGAAAAATCACAACCCAGTTTGGGCCGAAACCTAAAGCCTCGCCCAAACCCTCACCCCGCGCACGGCCCAAAATAGCCCAAGCCGCACGCGCCCGAGCCCCAATCCTTGCCAACCGTTGGATCTGAATCCAACGGACCACATCACCCCTTTTCTCTTCACCTTGCGCAACCTCGGCAGTTGGATTAAAAATCAACGGCCAGATCTTGTTATGCTTTCGGAGGCCCGAACGTCTCAATCAACGTGAACCCTCCGATCAGAATCCAATGGCCAGGATTTAGCCACATTCTACTTCCCTCATCAAGCCTCGACCGTTGGATTAAAATCCAACGAGCCGCACACGCATCCCGTTCTATTTCTTCCACGTCACCACTAACGATCGTGACCGTTGGATCGAAATCCAACGGCCCATGCTCTTTCTTCCTCCTCGCCTTCTTTTTTGCGCGGTCGAGTCCCACAACTGCCATTTTCGCGCACGCCCGAGCTTCGCTAACGGCCGCCTCTAACCTCCCCGCACTCCCCGCGTCGTGCACACGAGACCGCGCCGATTTTCGCCACGCCTCCACGCCGTTTTTCCAATTTTTCTCCGCTCGTACACCACGATCTCCCGCAACCGCCGCCACACGATCCCCACCTCGTCCACGCTGCTCCAGAGCTCCCGGCGCCTATAAAAGGCAGCCCCGGGCGCCCCTCCTCACCCCGATCCCGACACCGCCACCCTCTTCCCCTCTCTCCTCGTGAGCTCGCCGCAATTAGGGATTTCATCGCCGCCAAGCCGCAAGCTCTCGCCGCCGATTATGGTGCCGCCGTCGACGCCGCGTCCCCACCACCACCACCATCAGCATCACCACCTCGCCGCGATTCTGGTGCGCGCTCCCACTCCGCCGGAGGACCGCCAGAACCCCTACTTCGTCGTCGACCGTACCTGCGCCGCCGCCTTCTCCTCGCTGTCGGTCGCCTCCGACCTCCTCTCAACGCGTGGGTGAGCGCACTGTGATCACTGCACTTCCCTCTCTCTTCTGGTACCCTCGCCGGACATCGCCGCACAACACAACGCCGCCGACCATTGGTCCCTGCGCCGGCGCCGCCCACGCCAACGTGGCGTTGCCACCTCAGCGCCATCTCACCCCCTAGCTCGCATGGCACCCGCGTGTCGCCTACATGGCGCACGGTCAGCGCCCACACACGCGCTTGTGTGGTAGGTCCAGCACAACCCCAGGACCAAAAGCCCATGAACCTAATCCATATGGACCGTGTCTATGACACATGGGGCCCACACGTCAGAAAGTGTCTTTATTTAATTTTAATTCTGAAAACCTGTCGCTTACGTCATCCTTGCGCAACAAGTTGTTTTTCCTTTAGGAAAATAAATCAAGAAAATCAAATAAATTCATAATTTAGGTTTTTAAATAGATTTAAACTTCAAAAATTCATAACTTTTGCATCTGAACTCTAAATTGGGTGATTCAAGTTGCAAAATTTATATAAAATTATAATCTAGCTAACTAAACCAAAATATTTCAATTTAGAGTTATTTTGAGCTATCTTTTTGAATTTATTTGAATTTGAATTTATCGTATTTTCGCGTATAGACTTCGACGACTCCGGAGAGTTTGACCATCTCGAGGACCTAGATTTCCAAGACGTCAACGAAGGCAAGTTATACCATTGACCATATTGCTCCCAGTAATTTAAATTTATTTTCAGTTTTAAATTATTTAATGCATGCATATGTTTATATAAATATTTCAATGTCCTGTTTTATATATAGTTACTCCAATAATTCATTGTATGGCTAATTTGAGTATTGTACATGAATGCCTTGACACCATAGACAAAATGTTATTAAAACTGGTCATATGCTTAGCCATGCTTAGATCACACTTATGAATTTGGGAAGGTTTAGCCAAATCTTTTACAAATTTGTTTCAAAATTTAACCTGGTGGTATTGTTTTACCACATGAATTTATAAAGAGGGTTTTACTCTAAATAAAATCAAAAATGGGTTTGGACTTGGGCGAATTGGTTGAATGGTGGGTGCAGGTTCATGCACGGGTTTAATCTAGTTAAGATTAAGGCCCAGGGTTCGTATGAATGACGCCCAAGTCAATTGAGGACCGGTCTTTGAGCCGCTTTTTGCTATGCCTTATCGTACCACCACATGTCCTGCATGGGTAGGATTTGGCTAATTAATTTGTAATGTTTTAGTGTATTTGTGTCATGTTGTTTGTGTGGGTGTCGGTTAGACTTTTATTCCCACTTGGCGCAAGAGGGGGCTTCCAGAGGACGGTTAGTCCAAAGGGGTGAAACCTTAGCGGGCATAAGTACACTAGGACAGAACATTGTAAAGGCCTCATTGATACGGGGGAGGCCCGATCTTCTCAGTGAGAAACCGTGGATAGTTGATGCGAAGTAGACGATGTCGCTAGCTGAACACTCGCGCCAATGCACGAACCCTCAACTCTTCGGAATACGCCCACAACACACCGGGTAGTTGTTCGTCGCGAGACCACGAGCATTTAACGCCAAGTCCCGATTCCCAATGGAACGACGGCTTGACCTTGAATTGCGAACGAACAATTGGATCGTCTAGTCCTCTCTCAAAGTCCTCGCATGAACTCGGGTCGAAAGAACAAGCAATAGCTATATTTCAATCTTATGAATAAACTGGTCGATGGATACAAGGGAGGGCAAGGGTATTTAAGGCGCCCTCCACGACTCACGCACGGCCTAGGGCCGCCACACATGCTGAATCAAACTCTAACTCGGCTAAGACCTAAAAACACACAAAAGGAAAACCTAACTTAAGTCCGTCACATTGTTTCGGCCATAGCGGCGCGACCGTAAGTCTTCTGAAGCTGGGGCCAAAACCATTGTGTGGGCCTTGGAATAAGCTTTCAAACAAGTCCAAGAACACCCCAATCGGACTCGTATGCAAAAGTTATGGCCTTTTATTACAGCCTGTTGGGCTGTCCCGAACCGAATCAAATTGAATTTTGAGTTGATTCCGAGATGAATTTCGGTTGCACTTGTGGAAGATCCGAATTGGGCTTGAATTCTTGGGCTTTTCTCCCTTGGTTGACCCACGTGAGCTTCTCCTCCATTGCTTTGACTCCGGCCTCCTCTTGGTTCCAAAGGCTTCACAATGTTCAAACTCGAGAATGCACAAAACATTTGCATGAGGTAATACCCAATTCTCATCAATGACAATAGAAGATTCATTAAGAAACAAAAGCACTGTTGATTTAGAAGTTTAGCTCTTGCTCTCGTTAGTGGACCAATATGCATACGTACTTGAATTATTTGTAGCGTCACGTATGGCGTCCACCTCAGTATGTGTATGACCACCAATAGGGAAAGATGTATAAGTGTTAGGGATGCCCTCATCACTCATGATAATTGCTCAGTCGCACGGCTTCGGAAGCGTGTATTGGCCGACACAATGAGCATGTCATCTCGTGTGGGTAAAGCTGTACAGACTCTGCAGAGTAGAAAACTATTCGAATAGCCGCGTCCGCAGTCATGGACATGCTAGCAAGGCCACTTGAAGTTAGATTTGTTTTTGGTTTTCAAAATGTTTATTCAAATAAATTGAGGATGGTTAATCCTTATGGAAAATTTGGGCGGGAAGCCATGTGATAGGAGGGTATCTTTCACTTGTTCATTTGGAGGTTATCCATAATATAAAGATGTCAATTTCAAACCTGATTTTAGATATAGTATAAAATTTGCCTTGGAAACTACTATGAGTATTTAACCTGAAAATGTTGTTTATGCAAAATAACCCCTGCCTCATTCACTTGTTTACCTTATGCATACATTTTCATTCAATATTGGGTGTAGCTTGCGAGCACGGAAGTTGTGCTCACTCTTGTTGAATAACTCTTATTCAGGAGAAGCCTTTTCCCCAACGGTGAGGACCAGGACAAGTAGGCTTTCGAGCCCATGATTGCCTGTGGCGCATCGTGTGGCTCACTTATATTATTATGCTTCCGCAATGTTATCAATTATTTGTTATTTGCTTATCAGACTCAGTTGTATTAAACATTTGATTACTTAATGTTATTTACGTTTTCGTGATATGATTGTGATATCCATTTTGTGAGACTGTGTCCACTGGAAATCCTGGACCAGTGTATGAACACAGAGAATTCGGGATCCTTCGCTTCCGGGTTCGACACCCCACACCTACCGCCCTGACACCATGCCGCACTAACGCCCCCTCTGCCATTGCTCTGCACGTCATCCCCATCATGCACTGCAGCAAACTGTTGGCCACCAACCCGATGCTCTGCGGCACTGCTCCCACACTGCCCTGCGCGCTATTTCACCTGCTATCATCCCGTCGTGTGTCCCGCACGGCCACCAGCTCCTCCTCCCTCCCCAGCCTTTTTAAAGGCAGCGCCGAGCCACATTTCCCTCCTCCCTACCATTTCCTTCCATTTTCTTCGCTTCACCGAGCACCAAGGAAAGAGTCGCACGCTGCTCCACTTCGGCTGCCAGTGCCGCCATCACCTTACCGCCGCCTTGGTGAGCTTCTCTCCTCGCCACATGCGTCACAGCGTGTTCCAGGACACAAGGATCCTTTCCCCTAGTAATTTTCATCTTCATCCTCGCCGACGACTCCTTCCCTGCCCTGGCCAAAGACGCCATTCCTGCCACTGCACCTCCTCCAGTAAGATCTAGCCCAATTCCTTCCTCTCCTACGACCTCCTCACCTCCCTTGTACTTTCCCAGTAGCTCATGGTGCCTCACTTATATCAGGTCGCTGCCGTCACGTGAAGACCGTCGCACCTCCTCGGGTCAACGTCGCCAGCTCTCCTCTGACCACCTTCGTTGTCTCTCTCGGCACCAATATGGTCCCCATGTCCCCTAGATGCCGGTGCACACGTTTATTTGCCTAGGGCATCGCTGGAACATGGTAGCCACCACGGCCCCAAACACTGCCATTATGGGCCGCTGTAGACCTCGCCGTCGACCACCATAGAACCACCGAGCTAGGGGTTCCATTTTTGGCCCCACTGGCTGCCCCCCTAGTCCGACTCACCGGCGTCGACCGCGATAAGAACCACCTAGAGCTTCCCCTGCTCCGGTTGATTTAGGACCAAAACTATAGCTTGGTCGTTAAAGGTTGAATGGTGTCGTTACGGTAGGATCACTAATTAGGGTAGAGTTGATTAAAGCTCTATTAGAATGACTTGTGGGCCTAGGAATGATTAGTAGTGGATAAATAAAAATAGGTATGTCTACGAGTCTATGACAAGTGGCCCCATCCATTAAGTGCACATTGTAGACCACAGTGGACCAGTACAGTGGCACTAGACCATGGTCCATGCGCTATTCGCATGGACCAAGTCCATGACGGCTAGGCCTCACCGGTCATTGACTGTGGCCATTTTCAAATGAAAAATAAATCAAAAATAAAATAAAAACACACGACACCACTATCAGTGAGAGCTTTCTCTCTCCCCTGTTAATTTTAGGGATTTAATTTGATTTAAAACTTTGGAGAGCTCGTTCTCTCTTGTTTTAAATCCAAATTAAATGATTCTTGTTTCTAAATTTATCTAAATTCAAACCCTACCCATTCAACTAGAAAACATCCATTTTGGAGTTCTTTTGAGTTTTTGAAAGCAAATCAAATTAGTAGCTTTGCTAACACTTCAATGGTAGTAAGTAATATCTTTAATTAGGGAATACCTTTTAGCTAACTAAGGATAAAACTAAAGTGGTCAACCCAGGTATTTAGGACCTAATTAAAATGATATAGTCATGGCTGGGCATATACCTACACGCAAGATCAAACACTAGTAAACCCTAGACCATTGTTGTTATAATAAAGATAATAATTTAATCAAATAGTTAATCAGGGTAGTAAAGCAATTGGATGATAATCAGGTACCATTAATATATAGCCTTATGTCTAGGAATAATCAAATGAACATAAGGTTTTATACCATGATCTAGCAACGTCATGTCTAGAGTTAATCTTAGTATAGTAAGCCTGTAGTGAGACATATAAGCTCCTATATACTTACATAGAATAAGCTAGGTAATAAGAGTATATGTATATGCATGTATGCCAATTGACATATTGATCATGCTAATGATTGATTAAGCAACCAAATGTGTCATCAACATTTAGAGTAAAGTATAGTAGTGGTAAACCTTAATGAAGGTTAGTGGTAGCTATGGCCTAGCTTCATACTAGTAGTAGAAATCAAGACGATAGGGTTGATCGCTAAGCGAGGACTAGTAGGTAAGAGCCCATAGGCCATATATAGTAGTTGTCTACTTAACTAAAAGTGGTCATTAGCAGGTTCTGTAGCTAAGGATCAATCTAGTACGATAGGTTTACTTTAGCATATGCCAAGCCACGTAAGTAAAATGAGTGAAGATCACCTCATAGATGAAACCCAAAACTGTAGACACCACTAAGAGTGTAAGGTTGATGTCTAGCTAGTGTTTGGAAGTTCCAGTTAAGACTCATGGAACTTTCTTGATAAATGTCAAATCATAAAAGAAATCATTAAGTAAACTATACCCCATGTGTCGATGAAACTTATGTCTACCCTATACGAACCCTGAACCTACACATAGGTCTCAACTAACTTTCATAGAACTTCCTCGATAAATAGAAAATAATAACGAAAGAAATCATTAGATCAGTTAGACGTCACGTGTGAATAGTGGTGGTATGTTCCCAAGTGGATAATAATATTGCAGCTACCAAACAACATCACCTAGGCTCTAGCTATCATCCATAGCTAATCGCTCCCAGTAAACGGACAATTTGTGGTCTGAAGGTGGATCAAAGGGTCCTACCTAACGGGGTGATCTCTTCCATCCAAGTAACCGATGAGGAATATTCCTATGAATATTCTCTCCCTTCTGCTGGAGTCCTAACTCCTTGCACCAGTGGACTTTCTGAGAGCCTGATCCCCCTCGACCTCACTCCGGATCAAATGGTTACCTAACCATAAGTCTGACTATCAACCAAAGACCCCACCACTAGACTGAACAAAAAAGATTTGGGTATGTCTACTTTGGTCTGAAGTATTTCCTTCCTTCCAAATATCCCTAGATGTACTTCATTCTGTCTGAAGTATTTTCTTCATCAACTTCCTTTCGATATACTTAAGTATGATTAGTTTTATCTAAAGTATTTCATTCTTTCAAGATACTGTTAAATATGTTTGTCTTCATTTGAAGTGTTCTCCTTTTGTTTACTTGTCTTTGGATTTATTGGATTTCATTTGGATGCTTTCAGATGTTCTTGGGTTCGATCGTATTCCGCGTAGTTAGAATATGAAGCCATGATGAAATAGCAGTCCCAACAAGAACGAGATCGAGACCAAGATTATCGGAACATTGCACAAGGTGATTATCAGAATATTGAGCAAAGTGAGCCAACACTTTGATCATTTTGCACCTACTTTTGAAATGCAATTATATTATTTTAAATTATAAAATTGCATTGCTATGATTTATACAACTATGTTGGTCTAGCTCATAGTTAATACATTAATGATAATTGAATATAATCTTCCCATCCTTGAACTTGGACACTATCCTTTGTCACCCTAGAACTAATAGTATACATACTAGTTAATAAGTCTGTATCTAAGTGTCATGTTTAGGCTTGCTTAGATACATTGACATGTAGCAATGATTTGCCGTGATATTATTCAAAACATGAGAACTGGATTTGAGCAGTCGAGGTTGGAGCCTGGCTGATATGTTGAACTAACAAAGTATTTTAAAAACAAAAGAAAACCAAAAATAAATTTCGACTTGGGCAGCTGGAAAGTGTGGCAGGTGCTGGAAAGAGCACGAGAAGTACCACCAAAGTCAATCAAGGACCCAAATCTTGTGATGACCTCTCGTGTAAAAACAGTGCAACCACAAGTCTATAATGGATACAACCTGGCTGACTAAGGGTGCGTTTGGTTGGACGTATTATGCTGAACGGGATGGTTTGGTTTGGGAAATGAGTGTGTTCAGGCGTTTGGTTGGTTGGATGGTACCAAACCATCCTGGATGACATGGTTCAACAAATAAGAACATTCCCTTTTTATGTCGTATCATCCCGTTCGATTAAATTTGCCAAACCACGCCGTTCACTCTGGCTCTCGCTCTCGCAGATGTTGATGACACTGTAATGAGGAGCAGATGTTGATGAATTTGCCAAAATATAAAAGTTAATTATGTGCAAAACTATTTCCAAACTTGAATTTAAATTCAAATCAATTAGAAAAATCAATTAGTGTATCATCTCATACAACCAACCAAACACAATCTCATACCATCCCATACAACCAACCAAATAGACTGCTTGAATGATCCCATCCTACCTGTACCATCTCATACCATTCAACCACATCGCACCAACCAAACGCACCCTAATTTGTTCACCTCCTTGCAATTTCACTATTGGTGGGTTTGTGGTGTGGATTAAGGGTAAGGGAGCTATTGAATCACACGACGCTAGTGGGAGACCTCCTAGGGGCATGGCCTAAGGAGGTGATACCTAGCGGGTAGGGTTGTGTTGAGGTGTGGGAAGTGTGTCAAGATGAACATTATAATTTGATTGTTTCTTGTGGGTAAAGTGTACGAACTCTGGAGCGTGATAAAACTATCTGGATAGATGTGCCCACAGTCATGGGTGGTTCCGAGAATTTGCTTGAAGTAGCTTTCATTTTTATAAAATAATTTGTGGGTAGGATGAGAGGATGGGTTGAAGCCTAGTGATTGGAAAGAATGGGTTGGAACCCAGTGGTTGGAAATAATGGGTTGGAGCCTAGAAATTTTAGATATCCTCATTGAGAAATAGTGAGAAGTACAGGATGTGGCCCGAGCAATGGGTGGTTGGAGCCATTCAATGGTATAGGAGGTTGGAGCCTCCACTAGTATTTTACAATAAAACTCAACTTGTTAAAACTTGTGTTAGTTAAAAATACTAGGTCTTAGGATTTGCTACTACATAATCTATTTCAATAAGTGGCTTTATGTCGGGACCCCGGATTTCTGAATCCAGAATCCTCTGTATTTTCTGCACTAGTCCTTGGATCAGTAGCTTAGTGCATACAGTTCATTGTTGATAACAAGTTTGAATCATAATTAGCATAAAAGTAGCGACAAGGTACCAGCCTTAAAGCCATTTATTACAAAAGAGGTCAAAAGACCTTGAGTCTTACAGCAGTGGAAATATCAAAAGTTAACTTCAAGTGATGGCCCATCAAATTGCTCACCGGCATCCGACTGGGGAGCGCGGCCTAGTACTCTGGATGTCCTTCGTCGAAGCCACACGTGAAGTAGTCATAATCCTCCTCCGTGTTGTTGAAGGCTTCTGAGATTTCATTTGAGTGTAGTATGTGAGTAGCTAAAGTATTCTGCGAGTCTTGGGAAATATGAATATGCATAGCTTCAACAATTGGGCTTATAGGGTTCTTTTGCACGAACCAATATTTTAAGTTTAAACCTTTTTCGTAAAGCACATTTGACAAATGTAATTTCAATAAGTACATAAGTACATAAATACACTAGTGAAGGTTCTAGCTGCCTGTCACTAGCATCAAGGCTCTAGCCACCAAGATTCTCAAAGAATAGGGTTCTAGCTGCCAGAAGCACTACCTGAGAGTCCCAACTGCACCTGGTTTCCCAAAATTTACTCTTTTGAAATCAAAACCAAAATCTACCATGTGAAAATGCACCTTGCCAGCCCTTGACCGTGGGCACAGCTATTCGAATAGTTTTACACTCTGTAAAGGTTGTACAGGTTGACCCACACGAGATAATCAGCTTATAATGTCTGCTCACACACTTCCGAAGGTATGCGACTAAGAGATTATCACAAAGCCTTTACAATACCTTATCCTTACATCAGCTCGCCCGATGAGCTTAACCCCTAGTCATGGAAGTTCATTTGCCATTGACCTAGAGCTCACTGTTGTGGGGGAATAACCTGCCCGAACGTGGAGTTTCATTTACCATCGCTCGATGCAAGCCCCGATAGACATAGCCGTACATTTACCATCGTCTGCACTACCTAATCTATAGAGGTACATTTACAATATTCACACATCTCAAGATATGGAGCCGCATTTACCATTATCAAGAGACACTTATAACTATAGCCTGCGAGCTTAATGCTTGGATTTGGTAAATTAGTTGGCCAGGTCCTTCCCATAATCAGACATGTGGTTGTACGATATTGCTCAGTTTGGATAGTCACAAGCATCGGTCCTTAGTATGACTTGGGAGGAACTTACCATATTCCAAGTTCTCGTGCTCTAACTGCATCCGCCTGATCTTACCACCCGCCCAAGTCTAAAATAAGTTTCCAGCATTTTATTTTATTTTCCAAATACTGACATTACTTAATGCCATACATTTCTAAAAGGATTTGCACAAAAGGTAATAAGGGTTTTCTCCCAATGGGTGATCTAGACCGATAAGCATGTATAAGCAATTCTACCACGTTTAACTATTCCACAATGTTGTAATCAATATCGTGGATTTGCTATGCTAGCGTGACAATGGATTAGGATAGCAATATCAAAGGAAGATATTAACAACTTTTAGGTTTAACTAACAACCTACAAATTGAACTCATCATTTCATGTGAAATAGCAATGCATAATACTTTTAAAACAGAAAACATGATTTAAAAATCATAGGTACAAAATGGTCAAAGGAAACTCACCTTCGTCGACGGTTGAGGTCATGGTGTCTGATTGATCCAAATTGGCTTTGGTGACGTTAGATTCTACACGCACGAAACGAGGAAAAATAAATACAAGAAAACAAAATAAAATCCAAAAATTATAAAATTAGTATCGAAAGAGAGATTATGTATTTAGATAAATTTAGGAACAAGAATCGGAGTTCGTATAGAAGAGAACGAATGTTCGGAAGATAGCGATCACATGAAATGATAGGAATAAAAAAGGAATATTCCTGGAATCTTATTTTTGTTGGAATTTTGGATTAATGGGAGGCTTCCAACTGGACCCCATATGTATGTGGGGGAGAGAGAGAGGAGGAGGAGGAATGAGCATATAGTGTATAGCTGAGGGAGGTCCACCTATCATTGATATTATATAACTAGTTATATCTTAATTGAAATATCAATGGGCCTATATGGTTGAATGACATGCTGAAATTAACTATTAAGAACTAACCACTTAACTATCCATGTGCTTAACTAACTACTACTTAACCCATATGGGACTCACCATTAGTTGAATTCTCAAGCCACTAATAATTTCCAATTACTCCCTCATCTCTTGACTCATTTATTAACTAACACTATTCGAGCATACCCTTTGCTACAAGAACATCAATTAGCCAAGTAGTCTACTAACAATTTTCTAAACAACTAACTAATCGAGGTGGGCCCCTATTGTCATCATTGTTTTAAGTATAACTTGTACATTACAGTTTCTAATAGCTAAATCAGCTAATTAATCAATTACACTCTAACCATTCTTGATTAGCCCATAATCCATATATCTAGAACTTGCTAACTGGACATCTACTTAGGTGAGGGCCAACTATCATACACCCTAATAGAGAACCAAAGAAGACAACAAGATTTGAGTCTATGGCTAGTGGGTCCCACGAAGTCATTGAGCCAACAAAACTTCAGAGAGCAATGTACACAACAGAGGGGAGGGAGGCGACGCTCAGGGCAAGGGGCGCCCGGCAGTGAGGGTGGCGCGAGGGGCTTGGCCGGTGGCCAGAACGGGTGGCCGGGATCCCGAGGAGGCGACGCGAGGTGGTGGTGCCCACGGAGCGACGCAGTGGCGGCGCAGGCGTGCGGTGGCGCCGACGGTGCGACAGGGGAAGTAGCGTGCGCATGGGCACAGCGTGGCCACACGGAGTGTGTAGAGCCGCTTGGGGAGGCTCGGGGCGAGCGAGGAGATGCGCCAGAGGCGGAGAAGAAGGAGGCGGTGTGGGGAGGGCTCTTCGGCTGCGGAGAGGGTGAATGGAGTTGGGGGAAGGTAGAGGGGGGGTTGGGGACGCGATATGGCGCGGTTGGCTGGACGCTTACATCACCGGAGCGATGGATTGGTTGATGGGCAGCAGCGCCGGTCTTGGGGAGGAAATACAGACGCGGTGGGGGTTGTGCTCTAGGTGTAGGGGAAATGGAGGTGGCGATAGAGGGGGAAGAAGGGCGAAGAAGAGGAGGTTCGGTGCTATTTATAGTCGATGATGGGAGGAGTGGGTGACCAGGGCGAGCGCGTGCGACACTCTCGGCGCGGGCGTAAGGGTGGTGTGGCGTGGTGCATGCGTGGTAGTGGCGAGGGCGCGGACTGTGTGGCGAGTGCAGGGGTGGTGTCATGGCATACAGACGCAACGTGGAGCATGGGCGGCATGCTGGTGTGGCATGCAGGCAAGCTGGGAGGTGACAATGTGCTTGGGAGAGGCATGAGCGGTGTGGAGCTTAGCACAGGGGCACAGGATGGCAGCTAGGAGAAGGAGGGAGAGAGAAAAAGAAAAGTAAAGGGAAGAAAAGAAAAAGGAAAAAAGAATTTTTGCGGCGTATTCCAATTGCGAAATTTGATGTTCAGAATTTGGCGAAGAATTAGAACTGAGATGATCAAATATGAATTTGAATATTCAATCAGGAATGTAAGTATATGCACAAACTCCAACTGAAATCCAAATATTTTGAATGAACTAATTTTAAATTAAAATTTTGAAAAAGATAAATTTAGGATGTCACACTTTATGCAAACAAAAGAACCACAAGTCATTCCGTTGATCGGTCTTGTATATTATATAACCGCATTATGTGTGTTGGTTTGCGAGTACGATTGTGTACTTATGCTTAGGGGTAAAAACGGATCGGATAGTTTTCGATCGATCCGAACGGATTCGGATTGTCTCGGGTCGGATTTTTCAGGGATCAGAAATGAATACAGATTTTTTTTTGTTGGAAACGAATATGAATACAGTAGCCCTGGTATCCGTCGGATATGCATATGAATACGGATTATCTGGATAGTATGAAGGCCGGATATCCAGAATACTAGCCCAATAGGCAAACTTTTGGACGTTCGTTCTCCCTTATACGAACTCTGATTCCGTCGATTCTTGTTTCTAAATTTATCTAAATTTAGTACCTTTCTCTTCAGTTCTAATTTGATAATTTTTGGATTTTATTTGGAATTGTTGTATTTATTTGGTTCTTTTCGTATGTATAGATTTCGGCGTTTCCAATGAATTCTTGGACCCGTCCACCGAAGCAATTCAAACCTTCAACGAAGACATAGACCTTTGATCATGTTGTACTTATTTTAGAAAAATATATTGTTATATATCAACACACATTTCTAATTCTATAATAACTGCTTTTGGGAATAGTTAAAGTCCTATTCGACATTATGTCACCTTGAATACTTGCTATTGACATGTATCCTCGAACACCATATGTTGGTTAATTTTAGCTAGACATATTTTATTTCCAACATGGGTATCGTATTATGCTTAGCTATTCATGAATATTTGTATCAAATAAACTAGTTAGATATTTTCATTAATTTCTGGCACACAATTAAAGGGATTTTCATGTTCCGAAAAATATTCGTGACCATATTCGTTTCGATTCGTATTCATATCCGTATCGGGAGAAAATATGAAAACAAATACGACATAGCCATTATCTGTCTGTATCCGATCTGTTTTCACCCATATGCTCGCTCAATATATTATTATTCAGTAAGTATAAAAGAAGAAGGCTATGTGGGCACTTATGAGCATTCGTCAAGATTGGAGATCAAGATGGCCAAGAACTAGGTCGCGAACTCTAGTTGATTGTTATGGGTATATCGTAAGGGTTCAACGTGGTATACTTTTATTCTGCTTCCGCTACTGTTCTTTGAAAGTTATTTGATATGTCCAACCATTCTACAAGTCAAAAGTGGTAAGGTATATTTATACTTTATTAATTATTATGCAATAGTTTTACATATTCGTGATATGTGATTGATATTCAATGATGTAACTGTGGAAGCTAGCTACTGATCCAGGACTAGTGTTGTGAACATAGAAGATTCCAAATTTCAAATTTGGGGTCTGACAACCACCAACCACTAGCATCATTCGAGAGGAGCCGAGCATGACAGGTTAAATGACGTAGATGTCACGTATGAATAGGGTAGTGCAAGGGTTGTAGCAGAGGATGGGTGGTGCTAGGGTTGGGAGAGACTTGATGTACACTTAATGGTCGAAAATTGATTGAAGTTTTTTAGAAAAATAACTAATGTGCGATAGACATATCTTTTTGCAAAAAAGTCCCTGATAAATAATAAAATTACAAACAAATCCTAGGATCCTTCTAAACAAGGGATACACACGGGAGAAGTCGATGTTTCTATCTCTCTTGCCTTGAGAATTAATGAATTTATATCAACGAGTGCCAAATGTGGCCAGCGTGCTTGTGACTTGTGAGAGAACTATCACCGCCAATGAATTTAAAGACATCATTGTTGAGGGCGTCACGATTTGGAAACAGAAAACAAGAAAATACAGAAAAAATTATACTCATATCTTTCCATAGATGCATGGATAATTAACATGCACATGACTTTTTAACAATTTCCTCAAAACAGTTTTCCTTAGATAAAGGGCAAGCAGTGGCGAATCCAAGGTGGGTGCTCGAGCACCCCCTCCTCCCACCACGATACCCCAGTATCCCCTACTCCCACTGTCCCACAGACTGAAGCATGGAGCTTGAGGACCGGTCTGACTGGAGGTTGAAGAAGATCGGTTGAAGAAGAGCCGCTTAAGGGCTAAGGCCCAGTCGGTGGCTTAAGGTCCAGCACCCTATCCGACCCAAATTAGTGGCAGTGGTGAATCCTAGCGGACCTGGCCCAAATCAGATGAGGAAGAGGAACAGCGTTACAGGCGAACAGTAGTAGGCGAGCAGCCGAACGTCGGAACAGAACAATAGATCTGGGAAATACGGAGCAAAGGAGAGACCGAGAAACCGAGTCGGAGAGGAGAAAGACCCACTCACCGTCACCGTCGATTCGGCAGCCGGGCGGCCGGCGCGGCGAAGGGAGAGGCGGTCAGCCACTCGGAGGGGGAGGCGGTAGACAGGCAGAGGCCGGAGGGGGAGGCGGTCGACGGAGGCGCGGAGCGGAAGGGGAGGCCGGAGGTGGTCAGCCTCGGGCCTCGCCACTTGGAGTCGGAGACGGAGGCGGCGGACGGGCGAAGGCCGGAGGGGGAGGCGGCCGGGTGCGAGCGGCGGCATCGGTGCATCAGCCATCGCCGCTTTGGACCGACCTTCGGTGGATTCACTAGGTGAAGCGGGCAGTGAAATGAAATGAAGAATCCGATTCCCCAATTAGCAAATTGTGCTTTTGTCTTGTGCCGTGTGTCGTTGTGTGTGCGACTGTGCGGCTTGTGCTGGTGCTGGGCTTGTGACTGGGAGACAGTGGGTGACACTGTGACAGGGACCACAGGGTGAGGCCCGAGGCCATAACCAAGATTTGTTGTTTAATCCCTAATTAGCAAATTGTTGTTTAATTGATAGTAGGCACTAGTCGATTAGTTAATTTGTTTAATTAGTGGTTTACTGGTTGAGTGGTTGTTGTTTAATTGTTCTTAGATTTACAAAAATGGAGAAGCGAACTTTGCACAAATATTTCTCAAATAATGCAACGAGCAGTAACCCTCTAACCATAGAAGGCGGAACTGAAGCAAAAAAGGTTCGACATGAATTTAATCCAGTATTGCCGATCCAGTATGTCGCAAACCAATTGAAGATTATCCTAATGAGATTAGAGATCAAGTTAGGAGAGAATATTTGTTGAAGGGTCCAATTCAACCAATTGGTCATGATTTTCCAAAAAAAATTGTAAGGTTCAATTTTAAGATCCTTTCAAGAATCATGGTATAAAAAGTTCGATTGGTTAGAATATAGTGTGGAAAAGGATGCCGCTTTTTGTTTCTATTGCTTTCTTTTTAAGAAACCATCACACACCACTCACTTTGGGAGGGATATCTTCACAAAAGTTGGGTATGTGAATTGGAGAAGTGTTATGGAATCTTTCAATCAACATGTCGGTGGACCTACTAGTGTTCACAACATTGCAATGCTAGATTGTGGAGATTTTCATAATCAAAGAGCAAGTGTAGATCATAAATTAAATACTTATAGCAAGGAGTCTGAAATTGCATACAAGATTCGTTTGACTGCTTCTTTAGATTGTACAAGATATTTCATTCAGCGAGGTGAAGCTTTTCGTGGACACGACGAATCTTCAACTTTCATGAACAAGGGCAATTTTAGAGAGATGGTGGATTGGTACATACATAAAAAGACGGATGTGAAGGAAGCTTTTGAATTTGAGGGTAGTGGCAATTGTTTGATGCTTTCTCCGAATATACAGAAGGAACTCACGAAATGTTGTGCACATGAGATCACATAGGTGATTAAGGATGAGATTGGAGATAGGAACTTCGCAGTCCTTATTGATGAGTCTCGTGATTCATCAATAAAGGAGCAGATGTCCGTGATTGTGAGGTTAGTTGTACATATAATGTTTTTTAATATTATCATTTATGATTTGTGCATTGTGGTTTTGTTTTAACTCGGTAAAATTCATACTATGTAGGTTTGTAAATAAAGAAGGGAAGATCATTAAGATGTTTATTGGTATTGAGCATGTCATTTTGTGTACATTTGTTGCACTAAAGGAAGCTTTGGTTCGTGTGCTTGCTAAGGTTAATCTACCTATTTCTAGGCTACGCGGACAGGGTTATGATGGAGCTTCAAATATGAGAAGGGAATTTAATGGCTTGCAGAGATTAATACGGGATGAGAATACTTATGCTTTCTATGTCCATTGTTTCGCTCACCAGTTGCAGTTAGTGGTTGTCACTGTCACAAGTTGTAGCGGTGCTATTGTTGATTTCTTCAACTATGTTCCCTTGATAGTGACCACTGTGAGTGCATCTTGCAAAAGAAAGGATGTTTTGATGGAAAAACATCAGGAAGTCTTATTGGAGAAATTGGAGAATGGTGTGCTTTCAACAGGAATAGGCTTGAATCAGGCAACTAGCCTAGCTAGGCCTGGAGATACTAGATGGGGCTCACATCTTAAAACATCGCTTCGTATATACCAATTGTGGGAGTCAGTGCTTGCGGTGTTAGAGATGGTATGTGAAGATGCAACATATCCTTCAGGTCATGATGGAGCAGCAGGTTTGATACAAAAGATGGAGAGCTTTGAATTTGTGTTCATTATGCATTTCTTGATAGACTTGTTGAGCATTACACATGAGTTATCACTTTCTTTGCAAAGAAGGGATTAAGATATTATTGAAGCTATGGGTTTGATTGTGGATGTGAAAACACGCTTGCAAGACATGAGGGATAATGGGTGGGAGCCATTGTTCAACACAGTAAAAAGCTTTTGTGAGTCAATTGAGATTGATGTGCCAAGTATGGATGATCACATTGGAGTAAAGGGTAAATCTGCATGTCGGAAGCATAAGGTTACCCTCCTCTACTATTATCGTATTGATATTTTCAATGTTGCTCTTGATGCCATTATGGCAGAGATGGATCATCGTTTCAATGAAGTTTCTTCAGAATTATTGGTATGCATGTCTTGTCTTGATCCAAGCAACTCCTTCTCTAAGTTTGATGTGCAAAAGCTAGTTCGCCTTGCTCAGATTTATACTGCAGATTTGTAACATCCCAAGTTCTGACTTGTGTTTCAAATGTAAGAAAATGTATAGAAATTAAAAACTTTTCTTGCATCTTATATTTCCTGTATGTTCTGAAAAATTCTTGTAAAGGAATTATGAAAATACAAAGTCACAAATTATTTTGACCTAAACCTTGTCCATCAAAAACTTCCTGGTCAAATCTTGTGATCATTCTTTGGAAATATTTTTCCTAAGTTCTAGGGATGGTGTGTGACCCCTCTAAAAAATTTCACAATTTTTAGAAATTGTTTGAATATTTTTAGAGGGCAGTCAAACCTGTTTGAGTTTCAGTCAAACCCTAGCTCAACACCTTGCAAAATTTTTGGAGGAAAATTCACTGCATGAAAACCTCTGAAAATTTTATACAAGATCAATATCTAAGTTAGCAAGCTCCTATAAAAACTTTAGAATTTTTGGAGTTGTTTTACTACCTTAAACATTTCCCCAAAGATCAGCTCAATTCAAAACCCAAAATTTCAAACCCTAGCTTGAGTCTGACTCGGGCTTGAGTTAGACCTGAGCTCAAGTCATGTGACTCGGTCGAGTCAAGTCTCCCGAGCCGCACTCGGGCTCGACTTTAGGCCGCATGCGTGTCGACCGTTAGATCTCCATCGGGCGGTCCACGTTTGTGGAAACCTTCGGACCTCCCGAGAGCCGCCTCAATTCTGAGCCGTTGGATCTCCATCCAACGCTCACAACCTCCCTGCAGCCATGGCAGGTGGGCGGAGCAGTGCCTGGTCACCTCGCGGGTCCCGACAATGGCTCTGAGCGCCTCCTTTTTCAACCTTGTCAGCTTTGGCTCTAACCTTTACCTGCTCCTCTCCTCGTTTTCGCGCATGGCAGCCCCCTTTTGTCCCATCGACATTAAACCCTAGTCCTCGCACGACCATTGACACTTGAGCTACTTGAGAGCCTCCGAGCCTTCCTTGAGTTCCCTTCCACACTCACAGTTACCCTCAGCCCTCTCTCTGTGTGTTTGAGTGCAAACCACCGAGTGCCTCCTCTTCCGCCATTGTTGCCGCTCGAGCTCCTCGTCGCCTGTGGTGCTCCGTGGCTCTTCACTCCTTCTTTTCACTTCGCTAGGCTCCTCTCATCATCTTGAGCTGGTCCCTTAACTCGACTTTGGGTTGCCTTCGTAGGTGCAGCCCCAGATCGAGATTTGGAACTTCGCGACCGAAGCTGCGCCTTCCTTGGGGTGCTCCCCTTTTCAACTCCTTGCTCCTGGACCTCCTCTGGAACATCGCGAAGCATTCCTTACCATTCTTTTTTCTTCGGGTCGCTCAGGAGCTCTTGTCGCCGTTGTCATCCTCATCTCCAGCGTCGGTCTCTGCCGCCAGTACTCCTCCGACTTCCCTCGGACCTCCTCTGTGCCCTGGTAAATTCGCATAAACCCCGTAGTGCTCGAGAACCAGCTAGATTAGCCCTTAGCGGTGCTTTTAGCCGTTTTAGATTTTTGCCGCAACTGCTCCTCCGCCCCTCTCTGGCTCGTCGGCGTTTTAGGCCAGCTCCGCCGTCGAGAGTGCCTCCGATGTGTTCGCATTAGTATTGCGCACATTTTGGTACCTTTGGTTCGCACCGTCGTGGCCGTGGTCGTCGGCGACGAGCCGGCGGGCAAAGTGCATTGTTCTGTGCTATTGTCGAAATTTCGAAAAGTCCCTAGACCTCTTGGGTTCAATCGTAGCCGTTGATGATCTCTTAAGGGTAGCTTTTAGCCGTAGGATCTTTGTCTGCGAAAACCATAGTGCTAGGACCTCCCCCGGTTTTGATCCTAGCCGTTTAGGACCTCCCTGACTTGATCTTAGCCGTTAGGATCATCCCCGCGCGAAAAGACCACCTCATGGTCATTTTTGCAAAGACCACCATCGGGACCTCCCTTGGGGTCCTCTTTGTAAAAGACCACCCTTTGGTCTTTTGCAAAGAAAACCTCAGGACCTCCCCCACCGCAAGTCTTAACCTTTAGGACCACCCCCGGGCAGATCTTGACCGTTCAGGACCTCCTAGTGGAGATCTGAGCCGTTAAGACCTCTTTCTGTTAAGACTTTATCTTTGCGGACCTCCCCGTGGAGATCCTAGCCGTCTAGGACCTCCTCCCGTAGATCTTGGCCGTCAAGGATCTCCCCTCCTTTAGATCCTATCGCCTAGGACCTCCTCCGTGTAAATGTGGACTATCCGGGATCTCCCCTTGGAGATCTAAGCCGTTCAGGACCTCCTCCTATAGATCTTTAATCTTAGGACCTCCCCGTCAGCTCTGGACCGTTAGATCTAGATCCAACGGTCTAGACCTCCTCGACGCGTTTGGAGTTCTAAGTACTCCGATCCTTTTGTGCCGTTCATCTCTTGATCTGCGGCTCTGATGGCGCGAGCTTTCGGACCTCTGACCGGAGCTTTTGATGTGGGCCGCTCATCTTTAGATATGCGGTCCATGTTCATTGGAACGTTTGGATCGCCGAACATCTCCTTCGCCGTGGGCCGTTGGATCTAATCCAACAGTGGGGTGGTGTTGGGCGCTGCGCGCATCCGTTCGGCCCTCACGGTTGGGCCGTTCGATTCTCAATCTTCGGCCCTCATTCGTCCACATCGATTCCTTTTGAAAAGTTGGTTTTAAATCCTGTAATCTTTTATTTGTCAACTGAAAATGGTATTAGAACTTCAAAAATTCATAACTAATTCATTTTAATTCCTTTTTAGATGATTCTAACTGTGTTAAATTCCTGTTTAACTAAAGTTTAATCTAAGAATACATTTAGACATTGTTCTATGCTAGAAAATCTTGTGAACAATATTAACTTGTTTCTGCCATTTTTGATATTCCAAAAATTCAATTAAAAATTGTAAAATGCATAACTTTTTCTGTATAACTCCAAACTGGACAAACTCAAGCTTGTAAAATTCCCCTGTTAATTTACTTTAATGTAGACTAGGTTTTGTTCATGCTCCTGCCTCAGAAAAATGATATGTTCTAGTTTCACAACTTAGAAAAATCTAAGTAATTCATTTTAACTCCAAATGAAGAAAACTCAGTTTTGTTGTTCTTAGAATGTCGTGTTCTACCCACCATAAAATTTTTGAGTTCTAGATCTTTCTGGAAATTTGTGCCATGAACAGTAACCGAAATTAATTTAATTTGGGATTTCCAAGCTGGGAAAAATTGTTTAGGCTATAACCTTTTCATGGTTAGTCCAAATGACTTGATTCTTGTTGCTAAATTCATTTAAAATCATGACCTTGCTGTTGTATAAATTTCTTGGGATTTGGATGACTTTGACTTTTGAGTTTCTTTCGGTATTCCTCGTTCTTATTGGTTTTATCGCGTTTTTGCGTTAGGTTCCGAAGAAATCATTGAACCTTAGTCTGATCCTCTGTAGCAAGAGCACATCTAGCAAGGCAAGCAGATGTAGCATCATTTGATCATGTCACTCCTATTATTTTCAAATTCTAATATGTTGTTTGCAAATTCTACGTATGCATCGCTATCTTGTTTTAAACTATTATCGATTAGTTGACCCATTAGATGCATTATCGGTAGACAAATGTTTATCCTCTACTACTAAGCCTAGGACTATCTTGCTGTGATTTAGGGTTCGTTGGATGAGCCCTTGTCACTTAGTAGTTTACGAGTTAATGTTGCTTAGTCATGCTTAGCTACCGGTAGAAATGGGCGGTTGTCGACTTAGTTGATGAGCTTGATCACACAAACTTATTATGACTGTATGTTTAGCCTTTGTGCTATGTTTAATTGTGAAAACTAAAAATGAAAATAAAATGATTTGGACTTGGGCACAATGGTATGTTAGTGTGCTTTTGGGTGTGACTGGAATGGTGCCCGAGTCAACAAGGACCGAATTACTTGCGCCACCGTACTGAGCATTTTGCGTGCTAACCACACGAGAGGGAAATGGGACCTCTCTTGACTAAGTACTTAATTTGGGGGTGTTAATTAATGAGTCGCGTGGTGGGTTGTATATTTCTATATGTAACATGGGTCATGTGATTGAGGGGAGCAACCGCAACGGCTTGAGCTAGGTCGGTGCATCCTACTCTACGTATGGGTCCTTAGTGGGGGCCGTAATGGTGGTCCACTAGGTGATAACCCCCATACGTGTGGCTCTTGATTAGCTCAATCCATTGGAAAGCGTCTCGTAGGACTTAGCCGTGCCGGCATACCAAAGGAAGTGTGCTTAATAGCTTGGCAAAAAAGCGGTCTGGAGTGTGGGTACATTGGTACACCCCTGCAAGATTAAAACTATTTGAATAGTCTCGTCCTAGGTTATGGACACGAGAGGATACGCCCTGTGAGAATTAGACTACAACTTTTTAACTAAAACTTGATGGGTGGAACGAATCGGGGATTCGTGCTATGTTGTGGTGACTATTGGGTTAGTCACCTCTAGATTGTTACTTATGTTATTTATGGTTACCTCGCTGTTATTTCAATGATTAAAAACAGATTTGATAAATTGCTTTCAATCTATTACATTATTGGAAATGAAAATTGCTTTATGCGTCCAAATAACCATATAACCATCTTCGTTGTTACAACTTTTATGCAGCTATGTATAGGCTTGTTACTCGTAAGTTTGCATTACTTGTTGTGTGCAGAGGAGGAAGTGGATCCCAAAGGGGTACACTTCTGTGAGCTTTGCTGCGGATCGTGCGACTAGCTTGGCGGCCCGGTCGGTTGCCTTGTGGGTTATGACTATCTGGTCGTCTTTTGTTTATAGCCATCTTATGGCGTTTTTGCTTCCGTTGTTATTGTTACTTTGATTTCACTTGGCCGGTCGGCTCTTTTGTAATAACTCTATATATGTATGTCTTTTGCTAGACTTGGTATTATGTGATGTATGGAAATGATGCATGATTTTGTAAAGATGCATGTGTGCTGCAACTTTGGGAAGCACATGTCCATCGAGGCACGGTGTATTGTGTTTGTGATGCTAGGGCTAATGGAAAGCTAAGCATTACAAGCTAAATACACTGGGGTCTCACAAGATTTCACCATAGCCGACTGTTTGTTGTTAAGAAATCAGCTTCAAACATTCATTCTCAATGTTAGAAGAAGTGATGAATTTTGTGAATGCCAGGATCTTGCAAAGGTTGCTCAAAAGATGGTTGAAACCAGAAAGAAATAAAACTGTCGCACTTGTGTATCGCATGATCGAGCTCACATTGATCCTTAAGTGGCAACAACATCAGTTGAAAGATTTTCTCAGCAATGAAGATTATTAAAACAGATTTGCGCAACAAGTTATCAGATGAATGGCTCAATGACTTGATGGTGTGCTATGCCGAGCGAGAGATATTTAGAAGCCTTGATAATAAAATAATCATTCAACGCTTTCAAAACATAAAAACTCGTAGAGTGAAATTGCGTCGTAATCAGATTTAGTGACTTAGTGGTATGTTTTCATTACATTCTTAATGTTTATGAATATTCACAATTTAATATTGTATCACTAAATTTGATATTTCTTATCTACAGATCGGTACTCACATATTTATGAACATTTGGGGGGCACATTATCCATTAGCAAAGTACTAAATTTATTGTATTGTACATTTTCAATTTGTTCCTTTCCTATTTATGCATAAATTTGATATTTCAATGACAAAAGACCAGTAGATGTAGTTTTGGTATGTTTATGCGTGCTATAGCCTCAACAGTAGAACTCCCCCTCTATTTTCATCTTGGATTCGCCATCGAGGGCAAGGAATCTCCTAGAAAAGTTAAAGTTTGAAGAGTAAAATATCTCAACGTTAAATATAATTTTATTTTTAATCAAGTGGTCGTGATATAATTTTCAGGGGGTATTTAGACTAGGTTAATTTTTTAGAATTTTTGGGAGTTAAGGATTTTACGAAAATTTCTAGTTAAAATGTTCATGCCTCGGAGGGCCTTTCCATGATATTTTGCTACGACCACGAGCTGTGATTGGATCCGGGAATTTTTTTATTTAGCTCACCAAACAGGATCTGGTAACATGCAACGGTACTGCCAATGCAACGGTACTGCCATAAATCATTCTAATCCAGATAGGAGGGACAAATTCGCAAAACCAATAAAAGGAAGGGCTCCCTCACAAAAACACAATAGCTAAAATTTCAAGACAAGGAAATTGAGAATTTGTAAAGGACACCGCGGAATAATTTTGCCGTGGAGAACGAAATACCTGAGAGCTACCGGGGACCACACCGCAAACCGACCAAGAACAGGGTCCTTTTCGGAAACTCCCCGAGGCGGTGGTAGTGGCGGAATACACCCCCGGCCACGTGACGCCAACGGATGCAAACGTATTTATATTCTCTCCTTAATTCCTCATTTTTATCGTCCGCCTCCTCCGTCGTCCCCTCTTCTTCCCCAACTCCACCCCGTCTCCCCCTTTGCCTCCTCCCACCCAAACGCAAACCCAAACCCTAGCCCTAGCCACCTCCGCCGCCGCCTCCATGGCGAGCAGCAACGTCTCCACCGTGTACATCTCCGTCATTGAGGACGTCGTCGCCAACGTCCGCGAGGACTTCATCACCTACGGCGTCGGCGACGCCGTCTTGAACGAGCTCCAGGCTGTAAGTACCTCCGATTTTTCGAGCCTCTGGTACTACCTGTCTCTCGAATTGCTGGTTGATTTGCGCAATTTGACGGTTGCCTCTCCGATCTGGCCGGGAACCCTAGCTCTGGGAGATGAAGATGCTGCACTGCGGCGCAATCTCAGGGAACATCGACCGCTCCAAGGCGCCTGCCGCATCCTCCGGAGGCGCGCCTGGTTCCGGCGCTACCCCGCCCGTGCACGACCTCAACGTGCCCTACGAGGCCACCTCGGAGGAGTACGCCACTCCCACCGCCGACATGCTGTTCCCACCGGTGAGGCGAAATCCCTCGATTATCCCTCCATATTGGCCGCGATCTGTGTGATTGACAGGCGGGGTGCTGATGTGGCTTGTTGTGTTTGGGTGCAGACGCCGCTGCAGACCCCGATCCAGACACCACTTCCAGGGACGGATGCAGGGATTTACAACATACTGACCGGGCCTTCGGACTATGCCCCATCGCCGATCAGTGATGTGAGGAACGGGATTGCGATGAATGGGGCTGATTCGAAGACTGGTCGCACGAGCCCCTACATGGTAGGGTGGATTTGGATTTTTGCTGTTAGTTTGTGGAGAGGATTTTGTTTATGTTAGTTGGGTTTGATGTATGGAAGTTATTTTGTGCAGCCACCTCCGTCTCCTTGGATGAATCAGAGGCCACTGGGTGTTGATGTGAATGTTGGTATGTGTATAAGTTATGTCTTCTTGTCCACTGCATGCATAGGTAGTTTAGTCTGCATGGAGCAATATTGATTGGGGAAAACAATAATGGTTTGGGTGATTGTGATTGCTGTACAGCTTATGTGGAGAACCGTGAGGACCCAGAAAGGGGAGCGCAGCCTCAGCCACTGACTAAGGTAAAAGATGAGATGACATCACTCTAGACCATGCTGTAATTGTGCTTTTCCATCATCTGTTGTTAATATCTGTTTTGTTTTTGAAAAATATTGCGCCTGTTGATTTTGTCAATCGGATTGCCATTCCATACACAGTACTTATTAATGGGCATTTCCAGAGTTCTAAATCAGATTGGTTACTGGGCATTCACTAATGGTATATTCGGTGATCTCAGTCTAAAATGGATATTAGAGGCTAGAGCTTGGGTTCATTACTTCCTTCAGATGATATTTAGGATTAGTTGGCCGGTGATTACACTTTTGTAGTAGATGGTACTCTTAATATTAGTAATGAGAAAACCAAGACTCAGAATCTTCTATTCAAATACTTACTGAATCCAGCCACTTCATTTGTATCGTATTGTTTTTAAATGGTTACGTCATTGAAGATAAGTAAATACTTTTTTCAACTGTAAGCATATAACAAGCAAGAACAATCTAATCCAAGCAAGCTTCCTTTTGAATAAGTACTAGGGATATCATCAAATATATTAAATGAAGATAAATCTGAAATTCAAGTATATGATTTAGGTTCATTTTATTGCACCTCATATTTGGGTGTGGATGGACATTTTAAAATAAAGTGGCTTTAGCCTAGTATGTTCTAACCAAGATCCATAGGATTTTAGCCATGCTTTATGTGCTGGTGGCAGTCTGCATGTCGTCATTTGGCAGGGCAATTTTAACAGTTTTATTTAGAGTGGAACATAGGAAGTATTACTTGTTTCCATGTAGGTTGTGTTCTCAACTCAGTGCTCTCTCACATGCACCATTCGAGTTAGGAAGTTTTAGCGTTTTCTCAGCATGAACAGCTGTATACTTGCAAAAGCATATCTCGTGTGGAGTTATCAACCAAACTGGTGTGAACCCAATTAGGCACTAATTGCAGCTTTGAAAAATTAATTCTATCTATGTTTAAACTCAAATTGGCCGGATTGTCAGCTGAACACAGAAAGCGGTTCATTAGCCTGACTAGAATCCTGGCTTCCATTATATTTGCAATGAATTCATGTATGTTTAATTTCATTTTTAGGATTTTCTGATGATGTCTTCTGGGAAACGCAAGAGGGATGAATACCCTGGTCAACTCCCTTCTGGTTCTTTTGTTCCACAACAAGATGGAAGTGCAGATCAGATTGTAGAATTTGTTGTGTCAAAGGTAATACTCATCAACGATAAGTTCAATGTACTATCTCATAATTCATCTTGCACTTGTTATACTTATATCTCATCAGCACATCTGCACATGTGGTAGTGCTTCCTAGAGCTATTTAATGGTGGCAGTGGGACTATGGATGATACAGAGGAGGGATTTGTTTCCCATCGAACCTTGCCTAATCTAGGCCTGTTTGGAAGAGGGGGAATTGCTTTACGAATTTGTTGAACTAAATCCTAAGGATTTGGACCCAAATTCCCCCTTTCCAAATGGGCGCTTACGGTTTTCTGGAACACAGTCAGATGTAATAAATGGAGCAAAGCAAGTCAGTCATTCATTTAGTAATTTAGTATACATATTAGTCAATTTATACCTATCGAGCGCATGTATCATGTAAGCTAGTTGCTCCCAAAAAAGAATTGCACCCTAGGTTCCTAAACTTTGTGAGATTTTGTCCTATTGTCTTCAACTTGAAATTCAATCTAGCAGGTCCCTAGCCTGGCCCACTAGATAATTTAGTCATTTGACAGAAGCTAGGGATGTGGCAGTAGGTTAGCTTTCAAGTTTATGGGCCTAAGTGACACAAGATGCAGCCAGGGACATATTATATGACACAAGATTGATTACTTAAAAGCCACCACATGTTTATCCGTATGGCGTATGCTTTGGAGGCTTCATGTTCTAGAGGATATCTCACCATTAAATTTGAGTTTTTTTATTCTATGCATTAAAATTAAGAATATATACAGCTATACTCTTTATAGATTTGTGTGATGATTTGGGTCACGGATTGATCCTTGCTCTACCCCTTACTAATGTAGCATGGATTAATTCTTCCTATGTCTACCAACCTCCAATGCCTCCCTTGCCTACACCAATGCACTAGAAAAAAAATGTTGAAATCACCTCTATGAGCACTGAAGTTAATTGAATTACTATTATGGCCTAATGGCAAGTATTTCCATATCGTTACCCCTCGAAATCAGACAACGAACGGAATTGGATCACGAAACCCTAATTTCTTCCCCCCTCTTTCCTTCCTCTCCTTCTCCTTCCTTGCCTTCCTCTTGCTTGCCTGCTCTTGCTTCCTCTTTGAAGCAGCTATCACAGCAGCCACAGCAGCACATGGCGGCAGCAGGCGGCTGGCGCGGCAAGGCAGGCAGTTGGTGTGGCAACTGGCGCGCGGCAAGGGAGACAGAGGCTAGCGGCAGCCTTGCGGCTAGGGTTGGTGGGGCAGCGCTAGGGCAAGCGACGGCTAGGGCTGGCGGCTTGCAGCAGAGGCAGAGGCAAAGGCAGGGGGCTAGGGTTTGGTTCTGCCATCCCCTCCCCTTCCTTTGTGCGGCCACCCAGCCCCCCCTGCCGAGTCCAAGGTGGACTCAGTTTGAGCCCTGGGTCGGCGGCCCACTTCCTCCCCTAATTCCACTTTTCTTTTATAATTCCCTCTACTATTTCTCTAATTAAACGGGATATTACATACATAGTGGCAATTTGTACTTTGCGCACACATTGGTGCACACTTCATGGATTTTACACCAAATTATCATGTATGAATTCATTACCTGATTTGAAATGGGAGAATTCATGAAGTTATTTGGTGTTAATAGGGCAAAAACTAAAATTTGAAAGATTTATGTTCCTTGTTTCTAAATGTTTTGGAACTTAGCAAATCTTTCTGTATGGCAAGGAGAATATGTTGAATATGCGTAAAAAATTACAACTCATTTTAAAATCTCTTTAATTCATATGGTACTCTTATCCTCTAGCGATGCTCCATTCGTGCTGTTGCTTATTGTTATACTAGATACTTCTAACAAGTAATAACTGTTCAGTTGAATCTTTAGTACTGAGGTTCTAAATATTAGTTTACTATTTCTCTAATTAAACGGGATATTACATACATAGTGGCAATTTGTACTTTGCGCACACATTGGTGCACACTTCATGGATTTTACACCAAATTATCATGTATGAATTCATTACCTGATTTGAAATGGGAGAATTCATGAAGTTATTTGGTGTTAATAGGGCAAAAACTAAAATTTGAAAGATTTATGTTCCTTGTTTCTAAATGTTTTGGAACTTAGCAAATCTTTCTGTATGGCAAGGAGAATATGTTGAATATGCGTAAAAAATTACAACTCATTTTAAAATCTCTTTAATTCATATGATACTCTTATCCTCTAGGGATGCTCCATTCGTGCTGTTGCTTATTGTTATACTAGATACTTCTAACAAGTAATAACTGTTCAGTTGAATCTTTAGTACTGAGGTTCTAAATATTAGTTTTCTGTTTGGGAAGTCCCCTCATCCTCATTTTTTGGTCTTTCTTTAGGACAAGGCTCAACAACTTTGGAGCTCCATCATGAACGAGCAAGAAACAGAGACTAAGACATCTTCCATCAAAGAAACAATAGTAGCCCCAGTTATTCCTCAACGGGATGGGATACAAGATGACGATAATGATGTATAATTCTAAACATTAATGGGTTTATCGGAGATCCTTGAATTCTTCCAACCGATTGTGCTGCTTCTTTTTTCAGCAATTTTTCTTCCAAGGAGTCCCAACTGAAGATTATAATACACCTGGAGAATCTTGTAAGTTTCTTATGAAACTGTGGAATTTGGTCTGGATGAGACACATCATTTTCTGTGTGTTTCTGATCTTAGTCGTATTCATCTGTTTCTTAGCGGAGTATCGAGCTCCCACGCCTGCTGTTGGAACACCAAAACCAAGAAATGACGCAGGAGATGATGATGAACCTCCTCTTAATGAAGACGACGACGACGATGACGAGTTAGATGACCTTGAGCAAGGGGAGGACGAACCTAACACACAACACCTTGTCCTCGCACAATTTGACAAAGTAATAATGCTTCCTTTTAGTTTAAGATAATATTGGCTGAGCAGAATTTGGTTTACCTCTAGTTTCAGTCTCGTGTCTTATGTCCTCTTCACTGGTTTACATAGGTGACAAGGACAAAGAATCGCTGGAAATGCAGTTTGAAGGATGGAATCATGCATTTGAATGGCAGAGATATTCTATTCAACAAGGTGAGTAACATAATGTTTCGGTAAAAATGTGTGAATATATATTTTTTGAACCCTAACTTTTGACCTACTGTGATATAAACATGGCTAAATAATTGGATAGTTAGGGATACATACTTCTTTGAGTATTTACAAATTTTGAAAAGAAGGCATGGGTCTGTAATTGCTAACTACTTGGTTACATAACTGGAGTAATAAAGAATTAATTGAAATTAAGTGCATCAAACACAGTTTTAAGTGAATTCACGCTGTTTGTATGAACAGTAATACATTAATGTTACGTATTGTTTCTATGATGGTTTACTCTGGTATACACCAAAACAATGGTTTGCACTTGATACTCTTCCTCTTGGTTGCAGCTTACATTATCAAATTATTTATTGGTATTCAATTGAAAGATGCTGATGCTTGAATGACTCTTTGAACCATACAATTCTTGAGTTTACAAAATCATTCAGTGTTTCCGCACATTAATTTTGCCCAACAACTTTCAAATCAGAATTTTTGCTAGTAACTTAGCTACCACCACCACGCTGTTGCCGGCAATAAAGTTATGGCTGACTAGCTGTAATGTTTGTAAAACTTCAGTGCGCGTCACTTGGTGCACAGTGCTCTTGTTGCTGACATGGACGTTACTCTATGATGTTGCAGGCGACAGGAGAGTTTGATTTTTGAATTTTGTGACGAAGAGTTATTTTAGAAGCTGCTGTATCGACATGTGTCTTTTGACATAAGAATGGGGAGGTGACAAAAGTGCTGGTGTGGTGGGTTTGGCAGTATGACCGTGTGTCGTGTTTTCCTGCTGACGCTTGCTTCACCCGGTTGGTTTGTTGCCATAACTGCTATCGTTGTAAAAATGCTACAGTTGGGACTGTTGTAGCGAGATGGTCTCTTAAAGCTGGTGCCGAACTATCTTATCTGATTTATGTTCTCTGTTTCTCTTCCTGTAAAGATGGAATTAACAATAGCTAGCTTGCAGTACATTCTCTCTCCGGAAACTTAGCTGCGCCGTGCCGCCTGAGTGTGCAACTCGTTCTGTCTGCTTGTAACCATATGCCCATACCGTGTGTTTGCATCCAGAAAGAGGTCGAGCAAGAACATGCAAAAGCATACAGTAGTCAGGATAGTAGGATAATGGATTTCTTGGTTTCTACTGGAAATAATAATGCCTGAAGCATTTTTAGCTTGTGTAGTAGAGATCGCGGTTCATGTAAGCGTGATCTTGTTCGAAAGTGTGACCCTCGACAAGTTGCGGGTAGACGCGTTCATCTTTTGACTACCTTGTTTAACTGGGTTCCTCTGCTTTAATCACCTGATAGGATGATAGTGCTCGTTCCTAAAGATACCTTGTTTTACTCGGTTCCTCTGCTTTATTCACCCGATAGGCCTTGTAGTGCGTCCTTTAGCTTTTGCGAAGCTGTAGCAGAGGTATTATTACTGTATGACAGCAACGTAGCTTAGACGCCTGTTCATCTGCATGTGTATGGAATAGTGAAACGAGGCCTAGTGCCGATAAAATTGTGGAGAATTTTTTCGAAGTTGGGCTACCTCAGACTGCGAGGTGCGCGTATATAAGTTGCCTATGCTAACAGCCTTAGCATGGTTCGATTCTTCGTTGCTATCAAGATGAGCGTCAAGTAGCATCACTGAAGAAACGTACTACTCATCATCGATCGTCGTTATGCTCTCAAGGTACACGACGCAGATAACTTGTTATAAGCTGCCGATAACTATACTTTAGTCTAGCTTTCCTTCATAGCAATCTATGGCTCTGACCATTGACCAGCAGCTAACATTGTCCTTTGAAGTACACTGTTAGAGTAATCCTCCTCATGCGGCACTGCTGCCCATCCTCTGCCGTGCGGCACGCACGTCACTGTTGCCCGTTCGGATGTTACTTTATTTGTAGATTGATCCTCTTACTATAGATAGAGTTTGTTGATATAGATAGGATTGTTTCCTTCTCTGTTGTAAACCGTTGTAAACTCAATGAAAGCATCACGTGATTCTACCACACTTTCATAGTATGAGAGTGTGGGGACCCCGAATCGGACCCGTTCCAGATCAAGTGATTGCACAGAAGGCACAACCCTTAACGAGAGACGAGTACGATCCCGAGTGCCCGGATATGCGTCTCATGTTAGCTCCCAAGGATCAGTGGCTAACATGTACATATCCAACACAACATTGCATTCACATCCATACACAATCGTACAAAAGAATAATAGAATCAATTACAACATCATTTAAATAGAATCTTTTAGTACAAGGTTGCATAAGAGGGCCGATCCGCCAAATCTAAACAACACAATTAAATCGCAGCGGAAGATAAATTTAAATAAAAAGGGAATAACCGAGTTGGCATGCCCACAATCCCACAAGCAACCAACTGGAGTTAAAGCCGTTGCACCCGTCGTTCTCACCTGAACAAATAGACACTGTTAGAGTACAAAGTTGTACTCGCGAGACTTTCAAAAAAGAAATAAGGATGCATGTAAATATCAAAGGAAGGCTACTATACTAGTCAATTTTCGGCGTAAAGCAAGTTTTGCACATAGATAAACAATATAGATTCAACTTGCCATTTGTAAAACATTAAGAAAATATTTTATGACAGTAAGTAATGATCAACAATGGTATAATCTCCAAGTATAATCAACACAAGAACATCCCGTTCGTGGCACAATTTATTCCTCAACAAATTTAACGCGCGAACTACGCGTTCATGAAATCATTTCCGATTTGAACAAACTAACATAATGACATAACATTTCCAACCATAACCCAAACTTAATTTCCCAAAAGCTAACTGTGCCTGCTTTCCCACAAGTGTTGTCCATAACCTAGGACGAGGCTATTCGAATAGATTTAGTTCTCTGCAGAGTTGTACAACTTTACCCACACGATATGAATACCTTATACTGTCGCCATGCACTCTTCCGAAGGAGTGTGACTAAGATATCATAACGAGGCCGTTACAATGTCATGTCCTAACCATCAAACCACCCGAGGAAACAACACCATGGTCGAAAGTCGCTTATCGGCGCCATGGGTGTACCCGTTAAATAAGTAAGTCCCTATCAAACAAGAGATCCTTAAGAGCAAGTAAGGTGACCCTTAACATGCCTCCACGAGATTGACAAAAGAACAATTAAATACATAACAATAACAATTGTCAATCTCATTGTGTTTTGATAGCTAACACACAACAAATTATTAAGCCAAGCCATCGCCCATAAACCCGGCGTGTGGTTGTACGAAAGACTTGGTTCATCACACCACAGACCGGTCCTCATATACCCGGACGGGGCTACACGAATCCGGGACCACCCCTTCATCACCCTATCACCCGTCCAAGTCCAACACACAACAATAACCCAGATTCAAAGATCTGGAAACAAACCTCAATATCAATATAATTCAATCCATAATATCCTCAAATTTCATCAAGATTCATTTCAATCCACCGGCCGATGGACTAGCTCCATCAACCGCTTTCGGCTACAACTACTAGCATGGCTAAGCATCGTTCTACAAATTAGCAAACAAACCCATATAACATATAACCTTAGTCATTCAAGGTAAAAGGGCAATCAGGCTAATGCAGCAATTAGGAGATTAAGTACTTCTACCCCATAAACATACATTTCAAAATAGCATGCAATTGCGATAATAAAACTCACACAAAATATTTAAAAACCACTGGGAGCAATATGATCAAGAGGAGGGTGCTCGCACCTTTGCTGGTATCACAAGTTCATTCTCAGGTTACACTTAATTTGATCTCACGAATAATGGCATCGTCGAAAACCTAATCGAAAGACGATATCGCAATAAACATCAAATAAAGCCAGAAATTCAACATGCTCAAAAATGTATGAAATTTATACAGTAGGTAGATTGTGATTTTATATGAATTTATGTGAAAGATTCATTCCATTTGGATTTAGTATGTGAAAGTTATAACAGTTTGAAACTCAGCTTTCTATAAAATCCGATCTCTCACTATTCACCTAATTTAATTATTTGGTTAAAATTTGTAGAGCAGTGATGGATACAAGCATTACATAGATAATTAGGGAATAATATTATAAGACCAAAATAGTTGAGTTTACCTCATTTGGAGTTTTTATGAATTAGTTATGAATTTCTAAAGTTATCAGCCTTTTTCTTCTACAAAATAATGGAGTTAAAGGATTATTTTCCAAAAGTATATCCTCTGATATATAGACATGTTTGAAACCTATTTTAAAATAAATTACACTTAAAATAACAATTATCAAAATTAGGTTCACTGTTTTTGGAGTTAAAATGAATTAGTTATGTATTTTCAAATTTAAGAGCGATTTCATGTGGTAAAACAATTTATTTTGGATTTTCAGAATTAATGAATTACTTTTTATACCAAGGTGATCCTAGCCACGGTCTATGGCAGGTGAGGCCTACATGTCACACATACTAAGAAATTAATTAAGTGCTAAAGACGGGATTATCACCTATGTGCGTCGGGCTGGCGCGACGGGGCTCTCCGAAGTTGTTACCGAACTCGACCGCATCCGCGTCCGCTCGGCCTCTCGCTCGCGTCCACTACTCCACTCTCATAATAGTGGATACGATGGTGTCTTCACTAGAATCAATAACATCATCAAGTTATAAACTTGGCATCATCAGCAAAAACAACCACATTTGGCAAGAGGTAGCTAAAATCAGCTAAAACAGAAAAGCATTGTTACTGTCCACATTGGTCTTTTGTGCATAACTTCCAAACCACTAACTCAAACTGCATAAAACTTGGCAGGAATGCAGCTCAATGAGTCCTCAACATGCTGTCCAAATTTTGGCCCAATCCGACACCAAATGACCCCCAAAATGGATCAAGCGCCATGATTGCGCATCTCTGATTGCACTGCAAACAGAACGAACTAAACCACTCTCAAATTCGGTGCTCAAGTAAACCAAATCTCAAGCCAACTGACTACAATGAAGTGTTCTATGTGTAGAACTAACTCACCAAGTTTGGAGCCTAACCAACGACATTTGAGCCTCCGACCATGAGCTTGAAGCAGGTCGCGCAAGAGCCACCAAGCTGAACCTACCTTCACTTCTCCTCTCTCTCTTCCTCCCGTCGGCCAGCCACCTCGGCACCACCTTACATGAACGCAGCGCCTCGGCTCCTTGCTCACTGGGCCGCCGCCGCACCGGCCTTGCCTCGGCTCGGCCACCACCGGCTGCTGCCGAGTTTCGCTGGACAGCGCCGAGCTGCAGTGCAGCGCCTCGTCTTGCTCGGGCCGCCACGCCCTCACCTAGGCGCCGCGCCGCTAGGCCGAGCCTCGGCCGCTGCTCTGCCTTGCTCGCTGTTACATGTACAGCAAGAAGGACTTTCACGGTTTGCTCTTTGTGCAAGTAAAGAGAGCTAGGACAAGGAAAATTTCCAACAGAGTTAGCTCCAGTCCAGCACCCTCTGCTCTTCTTTCTCTTCTCTCCAAAACACTCAAAAGCACTTGCATGTAGAATCTAATTACATGAATGGAGAGCTTGTGTGATGAGGAAGACAAAGGTATGACATGCAAGGCTTGATTATCAGTTTTTGGTTGGGATTTAGAGGAGGGAAGGGATGAACATGAGCTAGTGTTAGAGGAAGAACTGGAAGGGCTCTGTTGGGAAGAAAAGGGCAGCATGAAAGAGGGACTTGGCAGTGGGGTAAAAGAAAAAGAAAGAAGGCAGTGCATTCGGTTGGGGGGGGGAGATGGGTGGCTGTGAGAGGTTGGGGAAAGAAAATGACAGTGGGCAATGATGCTTCGGCTGGGCACACGAATGGGAAAAGTGAATGAGCAGTAGAGGAAAAGAATGGATGTGGTGGTGGTTCGGCTGCAGTTTGAGTTTAACTTTTAATTCGTTTTGACCAACACACAAAAGATTTGACCGAGCATTCTAAAGAAAATAAATTCTAAAAATTCTGAAAATTTTTGTGTGGCTTCTCTGTTAAGTGTAGTTTCCATTTTTCAAGGCCCCACACATGGATCACTTTTCAATTGAGAGCAATAATTAAATTTCTTTCTAGCCTTTGGGATGTGCTCGGGATTTTTATAGGGTTAACAATGCTCCTAAAAATTTATTAAAATTCATATTTATTCATGATAAATATCATAGTATTTAAATAAATTATTTTTAGATGATGATCATAAGTTTTTATTTCTGTTTTCTTTTGGAGTGAGAATTCGAAGTGTAGATTTAAACTTTGATCTAGATTTTCCAAGTGCAACAAATGATGCAAATGATTCCAAAATGTCATGCATGCTGATAAGATGCATACCAATTCTCATTACTTAAATTGGGGATGTTACAGAGAGCTCATCCGCTCCTGAGACCTTCACTTCCGCACCCGGCGCTCGATCATCTCCGACGACTGACACCACTCCTTGCCACCGGACGCCTGCTCCATGGCTGCCGACGCCCCCAAACCCTCCTCGCCATCAACGTCACGAACATGAAGGCCTTCACCCCCTTTTCTCTCGAACTCCACCCATCCAAGTACTCTCGATGGCGCGAGCTCTTCCTGGTCCTCGTTGGGAAGTATGGTGCCTAGAAACACATCGATGGCACTGCACGCCCATCGAACGACGCTGACTGGGAAGCGAACGACATTGATAAAAAGATCTCCGACGACACCCTTGTCCTCACTCTTCTCCGAGGTCTCAATGAAAATTTCCGCCACATGTCTTCTATCATCAAGAGTTCAAGACACAAAACCCTTTTCCAAGTTTTTTCAAGCTCACTCCCCCTCTCCTTGAGGAATCCGATCAGAAGATCGCCAAACCCTCCTCTGCCACTACCCTCGTTGCTCCCCCTCAGCCGAAGGGCAACAGCAATCCTCCCTGGAAACAAATGGGCAATGGCAAGAAGAAGAGCAGCGGCAACAGTGGCAACAACCGCGGTCCAGACGGCCACAACGGCTTCACCAACTCCAACCGTGGATTGCCTGGCTCGCCGTGGTTCAACCCGTGGACTGGCACATTCCAGATGTGGCCTAGCTCCACACCACCCAGCGGCCCTGGCATCCTCGGCCACCGCCCCGCCAGCCCCGCCGGCGCCCCTCCCCAGGTTTTCCTCGCTGCTCACGACGCCCAGGGCGCGTACCCCAGCATGTCGTTCGCGCCTGTTGGTGTGCAGTTCGTGCTGCCCGCAGTCTACGGTGGCAACTACGCTGCACCGAGCTCGTCTACTCCGTCATGGGATCAAGTGTCCCTAGTTCACGCGCTGAACACCATGACGCTTCGTCCACCTACCAACTCCGACTGGTACATGGACTCCGGCGCATCTGCACACCTCACCTCTGAGCCTGGTAATCTCTCCAAATCCCTACCCCTTTCTTCCTCCACTCCTCGAAACGTCATCGTTGGCGATGGCACCCGCCTCCCTGTCATCTCTTCTAGCCACACCACCTTCCAATCCCACCAGCAGCCTTTGCATCTAAACAATGTACTCGTCTCACCACAGATAATAAAAATCTCATATCCGTTCGTCAATTCACTACAAATAATCTTTGTTCTGTTGAATTTGACCTCTTGGTTTTTCTGTGAAGGATCTTCGAACCAAACATGATATTCTTAAATGCAATAGCTCCGGGAATCTCTATTCTCTTCAGCCAGCCTTTGTCTAAGCCCTCAATGCCTCCGCATCATCTTCACCAAAAATGTTATGGCACCGATGGCTAGGTCACCTAGGCTTTCAAGCTCTTTCGTGTTTGGCTTCATCATCATTTATTCCTGTAATAAACATATGGCATCTGTTCCGTTATGCCATGCTTGTCAACTCGGATAACATGTTCATCTTCCTTTTCATCGCACAACTTCTAAGTCACATAAAGCTTTCGAACTTGTTCATTGCAATTTATGGACTTCTCCTATTCCCAGTGTATCAAGCTACAAGTATTATCTTTATTTGCCTTGATGATTTTACACATCACTCATGGATGTTCCCTCTAAAACTTAAATCTAATACTTTCTTCACTATTTCTCACTTTTGCGCCTTTGTTCACACTCAATTCAACTCCACCATTAAATCTTTCAATGTGATAATGACCATGAGTTTGACAACCACATCGCCCGCTCTTATTTCTTAGAGCACAACATTCACTTTCACATGCCCCACCTGTACACTTCCCAGCAGAACAGCAAGGCCGAACGCATCATTCGCACCACCAACAACATCATGCGCTCCCTGTTGTTCCAAGCACACTTGCCTCCACCCTACTGGGCCGAAGCCCTACACACTGTCACTCACCTTCTCAATCTACATCCTACAAAAACCCTAAAATCTCTTCCCCCCATTCAAGCCCTCTTCAGGTCACCACCGTGCTACTCTTACCTTTGGGTTTTTGGGTGTCAATGCTATCCGAACTTGTCAACCACTACCCCTCATAAGCTAGCCCCGCACTCCATAGAATGTGTGTTCCTCGGTTACTCTTCCCACCACAAAGGCTATCGCTGCCTTGACCTCTCCACAAATTGCATTATCTTGTCTTGTCATGTCATCTTTGATGAGGTCCACTTCCCTTTTGCCTGTCAGCAATACACCACATACAACTTCGTCGACTTGGATCCTTCTTCGCTCCTTGTCAGCACACCACCTAGCAGTGCCACCACTGCTACACCACCTCTGCCCACTACACTTCCTCCAGCGCTACTCCTACTACGCCGCCTATGCTTGCGGCTTCTGATGGACACACGGCACCGACACCTTCCACTGTCTCAGCTCCACCCGCCTTCGATTCCCCTAAGATAGCCCCTCTAGTAGCGGTGGTCCCTGCCACCACAAATGCCCACCTCATGCTGACCCGTGGCAAGCATGGCATTCATACACCTAAAGAAATTTTTGGTCTCCACGTGGCCTTACCCACCACCATCTTTCCTCTACCAAAAACTTACCGAGGTGCCCTCAATAATCCAAATTGGCGAGTTGCTATGGTTGCAGAGTTCCATGCTTTATGCTCCAACCATACGTGAGATCTTGTTCCTTCCCCATCTCGGGCCAATATTGTCACCGACAAGTGGATTTTTCGTCAGAAACATAAGCCTAATGATTCTCTTGATCGTTACAGAGCACAATGGGCTCTTCATGGTTTCTCCCAACAACCAGGTGTCGACTACGATGAAACCTTCAGTCATGCCGTCAAACCGGCCACCATTCGGGCCATCTTTTCTCTTGCTCTTTGTAACAATTGGCCTATTCATCAGCTTGATGTTAAGAACGTCTTCCTCCATGGCACGCTTGATGAAATAGTCTATTGCCAACAACCACCTGGTTTCGTTGACCCGGATAAACCCTCTCACATTTGTTGGCTCAACAAATCTCCCTACGGCCTCAAACAAGCGCCCCACGCTTGGTTTAGCCGTTTCACCTCCTTTCTTTTGTCCATCGGGTTCGTTGGCTCTAAATCAGATCCATCTCTTTTTGTATCTCACCATTGGTCTAACACGGTGTGAGACCCCGGTTTATTTAGCTTGTAATGCTTAGTCTTCCATTGACTCTAGCATCACAAACAAAATATACCGTGCCTCGGGAAAATATATACTTTCCAGAATTGCAGTATACACACTCTTTTACAAAACATTGTATCAATTCCATACAACACACAGAACCAAGGCTTAAACTTTACAAGCAAAAGACATATAGCAAAGTATTAACAAGAGAGAGGCCAACCGGCCAAGACAAGTAAAAAGAGTTAATCAACAGTGGAAGTAATGTGCCATAAGATGGCTATAAACAAAAGCCAACCGGTTTGCCATACACCCACAAGGCAATCCGACCAGGCCGTCAAACTAGTCGTCCACACCGCAGCAAAACTCACCAAAGTTGATCCCTTGGGGATCAACCTCATCTACAACAATTAAGCACAGCAAATGAGTACAAAAATGTACTCGCAAGACTTACGAGTAACAAACCTAGATACTACTACTACATGTAGGCTTTAATCAAAGGAGAAGGCTCAAGGTTCATTTTCAGTATAAAGCAGATTTTATTTGCAATAGATAATATGTTGAAGGTTGTTTTAGCAATCTGAATTTTATTTGCATAAATAACAGCGAGACAATAAGTAATAATCCTAAAGACATCCTGGAGATGGCTAACCCAATAGCCATCACAACAATAGCACGAATTACCCATTCGCACCACCCACATCAAGTTTTAATTAAAAGGTTGTAGTCTAACTCTTGCAAAATCTAACAAAGCATGTCCATAACCTAGGATGAGGCTATTCAAATAGATCAAAACCCTGCAGGGGTGTACCAATGTACCCACACTTCAGATCGCCTTTTTGCCACTAGATTAAGCACACATCCTTTGGTATGCCGGCATGGCTAAGTCCTACGAGACGCTTTCCAATAGAGTGAGCTAATCAAGAGCCACACGTATATGGGTTATCACCTAGTGGACCACCATCACGGTCCCCACTAAGGACCCATACGTAGAGTAGGATGCACCGGCCTAGCTCAAGCCGTTGTGGGTGCTCTCCTCCTTCACGTGACACATGTTGCATATAGAAATATACAACCCACATGCGACTCATTAATTAACACCCCCCAAAGTACTTAGTCAAGAGAGGTCCCATTTCCCTCTAGTGTGGTTAGCACGCAAAAATGCTTGGATAGTGTGACACAAGATGTTCGGTCCTTGCTGACTCGGACACCATTCCAGTCACACCCAAAAGCACACCAACATACCATTGTGCCCAAGTACAAATCATTTTGTTTTCATTTTTTTTGTTTTTGCAATTAAACACATTACAAGGCTGAATCATAAAGTCATAGTAAGTTTGTGTGATCAAAATCATCGACTAAGTCGATAACCGTCCAATTTTACCGGTAACTAAGCATTGCAAAGCATCATATCGTAAAGACAATAAAAAGACCATAAATCATTCACCGGGATCTAATTCACCAGTGAGGATAATAACCTAGGTTTGTGGCAGGGGTGAACCATTTCGGAAACTATGCATTAGGATTAACTACCTATATTCGACAAAAAATAACTTTGACACAAGAAACATGCATACTTAGTTTTTGCAAACAAGATATTAGACTTTAAAAGTAATAGGAGCAATATGATCAAATGATGCTACATTTGCTTGCCTTGTTGGAGACCACTTTCTTGCTGTAGAGGATCACTCACGCAATCAATATTTGGTCAAATAGAAATTTAACACAGTTGGAATCATCTAAAAAGGAATTAAAACGAATTAATTATGAAATTCCAAAGTTTAATACAATTTTCAGTTTACAAATAAAAGGTTTCGGGATTTACTGATTACCAAACCAAAGTGGAAAAACCTGGGCCACTGATTTGGAATCAAACGGCCCAAATGCGCGGCCGATCGGAGCGCACAGCGTCCAAAGGGACCAACCGTTGTATTAGATCCAACGGCCTACAACGCACGGAACGATAGGACTTACGAACGCTCTCATTGATTTTGGGCTGTAGATCTGAATATGGATGGCGCAGATCAACGATGCTTTCGGAGGGCCGAACGCAACAGAGATCTGGGCCATAGATCTCAAAATGAACGGCAAAAGAGGACTTGACTTGCTAGAACACCTAATGTGTTGAGGAGGTCTAGGCCGTTAGATTAGGATCTAACGGTCCAGAGCTGAGGGGAGGTCCTAAAGCTAAGGATTTAACGGAGGAGGTCCTGGACGATCCACATCTCCAAGGGGAGATCTTAACGGTCCAGATCTACGCGGGGAAGGTCCTAGCGGTAGAGGTCTAAATGGAGGGAGGTCCCGACGACTAAGATCTTTACAAGGGAGGTCTTAACGGTCAAGATCTCCGTAGGGAGGTCCGCGAGGACAAGGTCTTAATAGAGGGAGGTTTTAACGGCTCAGATCTCCACTAGGAGGTCCTGAACGGTCAAGATCTGCTTAGGGGTGGTTCTAAGGTTTAGATCTCCGTGAGGAAAGAGGTCCTAGGGTTTTCTTTACAAAAAACCAGGGGGTGGTCTTTTGCAAAGAGGACCCCAAGGGAGGTCCCGAGAGTGGTTTTTACAAAAACGATCACGGGGTGGTCATTTCGCGCGGGGGTGATCCTAATGGTCTAGATTAAGCCAGAGAGGTCCTAAACGGCTAGGATCAAAACCGGGGGAGGTCCTGGCACTAAGGTTTTACAAAGAGGATCCTACGGCTAAGAGCTAACCTTACGAGATCATCGACGGCTAAGAATAACACGGGAGGTCTGGGGACTTGTCGAAAACACGACAACCGTACAGAGCACCGCAGTTTGCCTGTCGGCTCATCGCCGGCGACTCCGGCCACGACGACGCGAAACCAAGCACTAGAACGGGTTCGCAATAGCTTTGCGGACCCGATGGTGATGACCTCGACGGCGGCGGCGGCCCACAACGTCGACGAGCCGGAGGAGAGCAAAGATGACAAACTCGGCCGAAAAGCGAAAATGATCAAAAGCTCCGCAACGGTTCACTAAAGCGGGAGCCAGCTTCTATGGGTTACTAGATGGGCACCTGAGCACAGAGGAGACCCAGAGGCGGTCGGAGTTGATTTGGCGGCGGTGGAGCTTGCCGACAGCGAGGAAGAAAGCGTGAAGAGGGTGGCCTGAGCAACAAAAGCAAGCCGGGTCATTCTATTAGCTCCAGAATAGCTTGAAGATGATCTAGGAGCAAGCAATTAGGAAATGGAGCACTCACTAGACTTGAGGAAGAAAGGGGGTGCTCACGGCCGAAGTTGAGCAATCTCCAAATTCAAGCTGCTCCCTGTTGAAGCAACCAAAACTAGGTTAGGGTTAATGACCACCGAGATGAGGGACTCAAGCTGGAGCAAAGAGAGGAGAGAAGAAGCCACTGGAGCACTGCCTTCACCAGGGTGCTTGAGGGGCAACAATGGCGGCCGAAGGCTTCGAGGTGACTTGAGCTCAATAAACACAGTGGGTGCAAGCTAGAGCTCAAGGGAGTGTAAAGAAAGCTAAGGAGGAGCTCACTGGCTTTATATAGCCAAAGGGCTAGGGTTTTGGAGCAAAACAACATCTCACGGTGAACTGGGTCTAAAGCACTGCCATGGACCACTTGAGCGACGGGAGCAGGTGAAGACCACGACTTTGGAGGAGGGCTCTGTGGCGCATTAAATGGTTGCAGCAAAGGGCCGTTTAAAGGGCTCAAAGAGGTGACCTTGCACTGCCATGGCGTACGGGCTCTTACGCACGCGCGCGGGCGTGACGAAGAAGATGACCAGGAGGCGTGGGTCCCACATGTAAGCGACACAAATTAACGTGGCTCGGGCCTAAACTCCCAAATGGGTTGAGCCGAACCAATTAACTTGAGTCCACACTCTTTGACCGCTGGATTAGAATGGACGGTTGAGATTTAACATGAATCTCGGGCGTTCAAAACGGTCGAAACGATCTTGATCGTTGGATTGAAAATCAACGGTCCAAACCACACGCGCCAAAGTGGCTCGAGCCCAGTGCAGTTAGTTGACTGGATCAAGTGTAACACCCTGGCTATTCGGAAGCCAAAATGCTACCTAAAGACCTAACATAATATCATACAGTGGAATAACATTGACAATAATTCATCAACTAAGCTAAACAGATCAATATCAGTTGGAACATAGATAGGAATGTAATAATGGATCCACTAAGATAAACCTGTCAACGAATGATCAATGAACATAAACCTCTATTTAAACAAACTCCTCGAAAGTAAGTTACCATCTATGTCTAGTTTATTTATTACAATCCAACAATTACCGAATGAAAGACAATAACAATTCTTGTGTTGAATCTAGTGTAGAGTGAAATATATTTGAGTAGTGCGTGTCTACTCCCTCCCAAGAGAAACTTCATCAACGGTCACCTAAAAACAAATAAACAAAGCAAGAGTGAGTCCAAGACTCAACAAGTACATAGAATGAATTAACATACAACCAATATGGGCAAGACAACCTCTTCGCAATTTCTGGTCATACCACGAGTACTTAGAAATGCATGAAATGAATGAATGTAATCAAAGGATGGACTGCACACATGCTTATACCGGTATAGCGAGTGACACACCAGTCGGTGTTCACTTAAGCCCACACCTTAACAAAAGTGCGAGGATCCAAGTCCTATATGAAGAACGTTTCATATAGGTGTCCAAAGCTGCCCATACTGGAATTGATGGGTCTTACGTGCCCATCTTGGAATTGATGGGTCTTTCATTCCACTCCCGTGGACGGAACATGACAATGTCCAAATCTGCCCACTTTGGAATGGTGAGACTTACAATCCACTCCTGTGGACATAACATGAATAAAAGGATGCATGATATGAATATGAACAGTGATAATATCCTCTCTCAGCATATACTCAACATATTGAAAGAACATAACCATTTCAGCAATTCTAGTAACACAAGATGTCACATCATATTCATGTAAACATTCACAATCACAGCACTTAAAATCAACAAAGTACTTGCCTTCCGCGATGCGACGCGTTTAGCAGGCAACGATGATGCTCCCAAACCCATAGCCTTGCTACCTAAATAATTAAGTAATCGAAATAAGAACACATCGCACACGACACTTCTCGACACCGTTCTACAACGCTTCCCGGTGACTCAAGATTCAACTAGAAACTCTAATCTAAAAACTGACTACTTAGGCGCAAACCGAAACTGGACAGCAGCACGGTAAAAATCATATCTATTGATCTGGAACTTGGAATGAGGTGAGACCAGTTTCTAAGGATGCTTAACTGGCATATCTACAAAACTCTAGTTGACAAGGTAACCCAATTCGGTCAATTTAATTTGCTAATTGTTAGATAAAATTACAGAACAGAAACTGCCTAGAAGGAAAAGACAGCAGCACTAAAAAAGATCATAACTTTTATTCTACAACTCCGAATGGGGTGTTCTTTATCAATCCTGAAAGCTAGTGAGATCACGTACAAAAGTTGTTATGGGCAAGACTTCTGAATCATCATCTATATAAGTCATAATTTAACAATTACAGCGACTGCTAATTCTCGTCAGAATTCTGGACAACAGAAACTAAAACGATCATAACTTTTATTCTGCAACTCCGAATTAAGCGATCTTTACGCCCACTGAAAGCGAAGAACGAACCCCACATAACTCTAGCAGATGGGATCCTCTAATTCGGCCTCTAAGATAGCGAAAACAGCCGCGCAAGCTACTGGACAGAATTGAATCTACTGCAGACTGACTTTGATCCAAACGATTCTAATCGGTTTCGCTTCTTTGATTAAACATAAAACAACAATCGATGTTTGTTACCCTTGGAACATCCAGGAACACGAAGATTGAACCATGGAGACGTCCCCCACCATCTTGATCAGCAGCCTTGCGAAGCCCCAATCAAACCTTCGCGGAGACCGGCGGGGGGAGAAAGGCACGAGGAAACTCCGGAGATGGAGGTGCTGCACCGGGGACTTGGGGCGGCAACAAGGGAGGTGGAGAAGGTGCGCCACCAGCGGGGAGGCGCAAGGTGGGGAGGAGAGGGGAGAGGTTGGGCGGCGGCCACAAGGTGGAAGGAGAGGGTTGTGGGGAAGTGGGGTGCTAGGGTTGCCCCCTTTGGCGGCCACTAATGGGCCATGGGCCCCACGGCTGCCCCCTTGGGCTTCATGGATGCCCCCTTGGGCTTCAAGGCCCCCATTTAGGCTCACTGGCCAAAGGCGAGGCCCAAAACCGAAAGAACAGATGAAACATCGAATTTTTTTCTTTTAGAATTCGAATTCGAATAGAATTCTTCCTAAACAAGGACGGGGTATTACATCAAGTCGAGTGGCTTAGGTCAGTTTGGTTCAAAGCGACCGAGGGCAAAGCGATAGTCGGATTAGAATCCAACGGCTCACAAGCGGGGGCGGGATCGGAGGTCCAAACGGCCACGCGAAGAGGGCCGCACGATGGCGATCCAATGGCGGACATTGCTTGCGCGTTCCACAGGGCTCGGGATGGCACTAAGGGGTTGGGTCGCACCAAGACATGGAGGTTGGGCTCGAGTCTGACTCGAGTCCAACAGCACATTGACCTATGGTTTAAATTGAAGCTAAAAATTTGAAAGAAATTATAGAGGTAGCAAACTAACTCCAAAAATTCTGAAATTTTTATAGGAGCTTGCTGACTCTAGGATTAACCTTGTGAGAAATTTTCAGAGGTTTTTATGAAGAGCACTTTTCTCAAAAATTTCTCAAGGTTTTGAGTTAAGGTTTGACCAAGGGTAAACTGTTTTGACTGGCCTCTTAAAATCTTCAACAAATTTCTAAAAATTATGAAATTTTTCAGAGGGGTCACACCTTAACCCTAGAATTTAGGAAAAATATTTCTAGAGGATGATCACTAGATTTGACAAGGGTTGGAAAAGAAGGGTCATGGCTTTAGTCAATTTGGAGGTTTGGGTTTTTGATTTCCCATAATTCCTTTACAAGAATTACAGAAAAGCTCAAAAACTTCAAGATGCAAGAAAAGTTTTTAATTTCTACTTATTTTCTTACATTTGAAACACAAACCCAGATTTGGGTTGTTACACACGGCCTACTTATTACTGTATGTCGATGACATCATCCTTACTGCCTCTACTACATCTATTCTTCGCCGCATTATTCTCGCACTTCAGCGTGAATTTTCTATGATGGACTTGGGTGATCTTCATCACTTTCTTGGCATAACTTTCCGTCATAACACCCACGACATGTTCCTTTCTTAGGCTCAATATGTTACTGAACTTCTAGAACAGGCAAACATGGCCTCTTGTAACCCATGTTCTACCCCTCTTGAATCTCGGTGCAAGCTACCTACTGCTGTTGGTGAGCCAGTCGAAAACCCCACCCTCTATCGCAGCCTAGCTGGTGCCCTGCAGTATCTCACCTTTACTCAACCCGACATCACCCACGTTGTCTAGCAGACTTGCTTGCACATGCACGATCCTCGCATTCCTCATCTCAATCTGCTCAAGCGCATTCTTCACTACATCAAAGGAACCATTGGGTTCGATCTCCATCTTAGTCATGGCTCATCCAGTGACCTAGTTGCATACTCGGACGCTGATTGGGCAGGCTGCCCCAATTCCAAGAAGTCGATAACCGGCTTCTATCTCTTCCTTGATGATAATCTCATATTCTGGTCCTCCAACCGTCAGCATACTGTTTCTCGCTCGAGTGCCAAGGCTAAGTATCGTGGTGTAGCTAACGTTGTTACCGAGGTATGTTGGATCCGCAAGCTTCTTCAGGAACTACACCGTCCCCTTCAGAAAACTACTATCGTCTACTACGATAATGTCAGTGCCATCTACTGTAATGTCCCAAGTAAGGGTTTGTGTTTCAAATGTATAAAAACATGAACTTCTAAAAACTTTTGATGCATTTTGATGTCATTTGAATTTTTTGGATTTTCATTCAAAGGTTTTGTGCATTTAAAAAACCTGAAGCAACAATTCCTAGAAGCAAAACAAATCATGAGAACAATCTGTGGAGATATTTTTTCTACGTTTTGAAGCACCTTAGAAACTACCCTGAAAAATTTCATAATTTTTAGAATTTATTTGCTATTTTAAATCAGCTAGTCAAAGTAGGGGATTGAAAGTCAAACAACATACATTAGAACTTAAAATAATTCTAGAGAAAAATTCAATACATGAAAAACCCTATAAAAATCATAAAATTATTTAAATTGTGTAAGTAACCTCTCATAAAATTTTCATGATTTTCGGAGTTAAACTTCTGTGTCTAAATATTCCCTTTAGCTTGGTTAGGTTGTGCGAGAGTTAGACTCAACGTTTTTTGATAAAATTTGAATCGGGTGGTATGAATGGGCATCCGTGCTATTGTTGTGGTAGCTGTGGGCAGCACATCTAGGATGTTAATTATGTCTCTAAAATGTTGTCTCGCTGTACAAATAAAAACAAATTTGCTCAATTGCCTTTCAATCTGTTACTCTATTGCAACGAAAATGCCTTTATGTTGAAATCTGCTTAGTGTAGTAGCCTTTCTTTGTTACATGAATGCATCTATCTACGTTTGTAAGTCTTGCGAGTACAACTTTGTACTTAACCGGAATGTTCATGCTGCAGAGGAGGTTGACCCCCAAGGGGTTTGCCAATGTGAGACTGACTTCGACTTTGACGACTAGCTCAGTGTTTCTGGTCGATTGTCTTGTGGGTAAGGGCAGCCGGTTAGCTTTTGTGCTGCCATCTTATGGCTTTGTTCTTCCGCTGCGATTATGATATTTTGTTGTGATATTTGGCCGGTCGTTCCTCTATTTGTAATCTAAGCCTTGTGACGAGGATTAAAACCTCTATATATTATTCAATATATATATATATAGAAAAGACCATACGTCTTCATGGTCGTAACTCCTGAGGTGCACGACCTCACTGATCGTAGAGATTCCAGAGGTTACATAATGGGTACCCTGGTCGGACGAAGGCCTAAGCCAAGCTCCCGACCAGGAGAACTGCTCGTAAAAGGTATGAACTGATTCCAAGAATATTCTCCACCGTATGATGAATGGAATACGTTCATACTCCATACCATACGATGTATCTTATGTAGACACAACAACAAATAACCGCCATGCGGTTATATGTATCATATACATGTAACCGTCTAACAGTTGGTTGTTTATCAACCATCGCAGCTCCGACCGACGTATCGTTTCACATCAGCGTCTTCTGCGAAGTAATCGCGCCGCTTCAAGGGCTATTTAAAGATGGAACCTGGACGGATCAAGAGAAGGAAGAGACAGAAGACAAGACATAGTCATCAGACTAGAACACAAGTCATAGTTTCGTGTGATAGGTCTGAGATTGTAAGGGAATAAGCAGTATTTTTAGAGGATACCTTGTAAAGCCCAGTTCATATAAATAAAGAGCAGCCCCATTATTTCCTGAGATTTCCCACGTCACTTTCTCCTTTCTTTTCCGTAAGATCGACGTCTTGATCGTCGACAGCTGGCGCCGACCGTGGGGAGCGCGGCGTGGAATCTCAGAAGAATTTCTCTGCTCATCAAATCTTTGTCCATTCCCCGTTTGTGACCTCTGATGCGGTTATCGCGGGAAGTTGGGATGAAAAAAATTGGTTCGACTTGGCGGACTACGCCGACCTCGACATGGATGCATGCATGCGCGCCATGGAGGAAAACAGAATCTCTTCATCATCCTCCTCTGCCGGCTCGCCCAGGGCAGAAATCGGCGAAGACGATCGGATGGATGAAGACACACCGCTACAATCAGTTGCGGTTCCAGAGGAAGTGTTTCCGACCAGTTCGGAACACCCCAAAGACTCAGCAAGCCTGGGCCTTTCGACCGGCAAAAAAGGTGACGAAAATTCAACACCGCAACTCGAGGTTCAATATACCTTTGATGCGATCATGGTTGATAGGTACTCACCGACGGCTTCTAGCAATTCCAGGAGCCAACCGACACCTGGTGACGGTGTCGATGAAACCTCCATTGGTCATAAACCAAGTGGGGATGATAAAGCTCAACATTCGATCGACGACTCGCCGGATCAGGTTGAGACCCTTCCGAAAACCTCAGGAAGTGCTGATCACCGACTGCTCTTCGTCGTGGAAACTTTTCGTAGAAGCTCTGAAAGGCTCTCCATCGATTACGACGGAAGCTCATCAGAGGATCGCTGCTGGAAGCACGAGGTCAACGCGATCGGAGATACGGATCAAAATGCCGTGTACGGTCCTCCATACATTGCCCCGCCACCACGTCCTAATGGAGATGGTACGAGCGGTCAGGCACCAAATGCCGGAGGTGACGGAACTGGTGGATGTTCACCAGTTAATACGCCTGATCCTTCCCAAACCAATGTGAGGGACCAGGCAAGATCGACCAGGAGGTCGGGGGATTCAAGCCATCAAACACCTTCTTCTGGCAGAAATCCCTTGAGACCTTCGGTAACAATACAAAACTTGCAGCGAGTTAGGGATATATTAAATACTTTTGACCCTGCCTTGGCAGAGACTCCAGGTTTTGCCCAACTCGCTGGTCAAATATCAGAGATTATTCAACAGACGATGCAGCACACAGAAGCATATCGGGAACGAAGGCACCCGCAAAGTCAGACCATGACTTCATCACATCATTCTTCCCGAAGAAGGGGCCTGCATAGTCTTGTTGAGGATCAGTTGACACTACGACCACCTCGACGATTTCGACCAACAAGTCATGAGGGAAGGAGACTATTCCAGGAATCCTCGCCCCCCACTTCGTCGAGAGGAGCAATCGCTTGGACCAGGTGATCTCCGACATCACCTGAACCAGGCAAGCGGTCGGAGGCGTTCTACTAACGTCCACGACCGAATCGGGACATTGGAGCACCGACAATCCGTTCCTAGAAATCGGTCTCCAACCGATTATAATCCGGCACCTTTTCAAAGAAGGCGCCACGGAACTATCACAAGCTGTCGAGCCTCCTCAGCAGGGCTCCAGGCTGTATGTTGGCCAAATAGGTTCCGACCGGCCAATATGGATAAATTCAATGGAACCCAAAATCCCTTAGAATTTCTCCAGATATACACCACCACTATCAGAGCCGCGGGTGGTGATGAAAATGTAATAGCAAATTATCTTCCTACGGTATTAGAAGGATCAACCCGATTATGGTTGCTTAACCTACCGGTCGGGTCCGTGTATACTTGGGAGCAACTCTGCGACCTTTTGATTGCGAATTTTCAGGGTACGTATGATCGCCCTGGAAAGGAAGACGATCTCCATAGAATACGGCAAAAATCAAACGAGACTCTCCGGCAGTACATCAAAAGATTTAGCCAAGTTCGTAACTCAATACCGGAGGTTGCAGAATCTTCTGTTATCCAAGCCTTCAAAGCGGGATTGAGAAATCGAAGGTTTACGGAGGATTTAGCTATACATCCCCCACGAACAACCATCGAGCTTTTTGACATGGCTGACAAGTACGCTACGGCCAGTGAAGCGGTCGAGTGGAACAAAACTGTTGATCGAAAGGATAAAATTCTCCAACCTGGCTTAAATAGGGCGGAAAAGAAACAAAAGAAGACTCTCAAGAAAAAGAAGCATGGCCGAACCAACGACAAAGAGGTTCTTGCTGTTCCTGAAAAATTTTCCAAAGGAAGAAAAGATTATACTGGTCGTAGCAAGGCCAGGGCTCCGACCAATGATTACAAGAAAAGTAAAAAATGGTGTCCTCTTTACTAGAAAGCAGGACACGATCTGCGCAATTGTCGCGCTTGGCAAAAGAAGCTGGAAGATTATTATGCAGGTAAAGGACCACTCCCGTCGATTCAAGAACTCGGGGAAACAAGCTCCAAGAAGGATAAAGATGGTGACGAAGAGATGGAGTACCAAGAACCCCAGCACACCGTTGATGTGATTTTCGGCGGATCTTCTTCATACGAGTCCAGACGTCACTTGAAAGCCATGGAGCGAGAGGTCAACCTTACCGAATCTCCGATCGCCGTTAAATCTTCAAGGTGGTCGGAAACGATAATCTCCTTCAGCAAAGAAGACTGCCCCATTCCTTCAACTCGACCAGGTAGGTTTCCAATTGTCGTTGAGCCTACTATTAATAACTGCAAGGTTAATCGGGTTTTGATAGATGGGGGTAGTTCCTTAAATATTTTATTTGCAAGTGCTTTGGAAGACATGCAGATTCCCAAATCCAAGGTAAAACCTGTGAAATATGCCTTTCATGGCATAGTTCCTGGGTCTACCGCTAAACCAATTGGGCACTTGTCCCTATTGGTTACGTTCGGAAAGCCTGACAACTTCCGGACAGAAAAAATTTCATTTGATGTGGTGAACTTTGAGACTGCATACAATGCAATTCTTGGTCGTCCAGCTTTAGCAAAGTTCCTGATAGCCACGCACTACGGTTATCAGAGTTTAAAAATGCCGGGACCAAAGGGTGTAATCACGGTCCGAGGCGATCAGAAGATAGCCTACGCATGCGATCGGAAATGCTTAGAACTGGTCGATGAACTCCCGACCAGGGGAACTAACACCGTTAACATGCAGGTCAAAAATTCAAGGCCGAAGATGACACCGAAACCTTCCGACCAGATAAAAGAGGTACAACTCGACGGAAGTGCTTCTCCAGAGGGTGCCAAGATGCTGGTCGGGGCAGGACTCGACCTTAAATAGGAAGAGTCGCTCGTCTCCTTCCTCCGAGCTAACTAGGGCGTGATTCGCCGCGGCGTCCGACATGCCCGAGTCCCGAGGTGATCGAGCATAGGCTAGCTCTGACCTAACAAAAAACCGGTCAGCGAAGCTACGGCGTTTCGCATCGACAAAAGAAGCAATCCAGTCGGAGATTGACAAGCTTCTTAAAGCTGGGTTCATTCGTAAGGTCGACCACCCAGAGTGGCTCGCCAATCCTGTAATGGTTAGAAAAGCCAATGGGAAATGGCGATTGTGTATTGACTTTACGGATCTTAATAAAGCTTGTCCGAAGGATGACTTTCCCTTCCTCGCATCGATCAACTTGTAGACTCTACTTAGGGTGTGAGTTGTTAAGTTTTTAGATGCTTGTTCAGTACCACGGATCAATATGAGTAAAGAAGATGAAGAGAAACTTCCTTTATCACTCCATATGGTACTTACTGTTATGTAAAAATACCATTTGGTCTCAGGAACACTGGTGCAACATTCCAAAGGTTAATGCAAAAGACTTTTAGCCCTCAGATAGGACAGAATCTTGAAGCCTACGTTGATGATCTGGTCGTAAAAAGCATCAACGCTGGTGATCATATTCTAGATCTCACGGAGTGTTGATGAGATGCATATCTCGCTCGGATGACATTAAATTGCTAGCTGAAATTCATGGAGGAGTCTGTGGAGCTCATCATTCCTACAGAACTTTGGTTGGTAAAGCCTTTAGGCAAGGATACTACTGACCAACTGCCTTTCATGATGCAAAAGAGCTCGTGACGAAGTGCGTACAATGTCAGTTTCATAGCCGACAAGTACATCAGCCCGTCTCAAGCTTTGCAAATAATTCCTCTTTCTTGGCCTTTTGCAACCCGGGGACTGGACATTCTGGGACCTTTCCTAAGAGCACCCGGGGGCTTTGAGTTTCTGTTCGTCATGATTGACACGTCACTAAATGGATCGAAGCCGAGCCGGTTGTAAAAATTACAACTGAAGCCGGCAAGAAATTCCTAACAAAAAGCGTGATTACACGGTTTGGTGTACCCAGTCGTATAATCACCGATAACGGTGCCCAGTTCTCGAGCAGCAATTTTCAGGAATTCTATGAAGAACTAGGTATCAAGATACATTTCGCTTCCGTTGCTCATCCACAGAGTAATAGAGCAGTTGAGCGAGCCAATGGTATCATAATACAAGGAATCAAACGACGACTGTTCGACCGGTTACTTCAACGGTCAGGGGCTTGGGTTCAAGAACTTCCTTCCGTATTATGGGCCGTTCGTACCACAACTAGTCGTGCGACCGGTGAAACACCATTCTTTATGGTTTACGGAGCTGAAGCCATGCTTCCTCGAGAACTTAAAATTGGTTCGCTCGGCGATTTCTTTTCGAAAATGATCGGTGTGAGCGACGACTTGGCGACATCAATTTCCTTGAAGAACGGCGAAATCAAGCTTTGCTACGATCGGCAATCTACCGACCAAGCCATGCGTCGGTACCACAGTCGTAAGGTGCAACCTTGGAGCCTAACTGTAGGTGATTTGGTTCTTCGAAAAATTCAGAACCAAGCAGGTCGCAACAAACTTTCACCCAAGTGGGAAGGTCCATACACTGTGGTCGAAGTTACCCACCGTGATCGATGCATTAGCTATGACAGATGGGCAAGTTTTGTCTAACTCTTGGAATATTGATCAATTGCGTAAGTTCTATGTTTAATTTCATGTATTTCATTTCCTTTCATATTTCAATAAAGATGATTTTCCTTTTACAAACAAACAAAAACGATAAGTATGATTGTTTATACTCATTATTCGTCGTATCTGGTCGTATATCTTTATTGTTGCTGGTTGGTCGGAGAAGACTCTCATTCTCTCCGATATTCCTTTCCATAGGATCTCCAACACTCATGGTTGCTGACTTAAATGTCACATACCACAACTGGTTTTAGTCGTGATCATTGCTTCCATGATACACACGCACAACCAAATACTCTTTTCTTAAAGAAACATATGAGTATCCGGAGTACCAACTCAGACAATTTATATGGTTTTCGTTATTTCTCGAATTTGAATCTCGTTATTTTATTTCAACATTCATTTCTACTCAAGTTTGGCTCTTGGTCGGGACACGGAAAGCCTCTGGTGAAGTCTCTCCTCTCATGCACGTGGTCACCTTGCTGGAAGGAGCTTCCTAGTGACGGTCCTTTTCCTACGATCTTCGTGCCCGGTCGGATTTGAACATGAGCACGTTTAGCGAAATATTTTACAAATCTTCAATTCTTGAGATTCGATACGACCAGATCCGAATAGTTTCTAAACAAGGGTACTTATCTTTTTTATTTCATTTCATTTTTTTTGCATATGTCCTTCATGCATATCTTCTTATCGAAAATCGGTCTTTGTTATATCTTCGACTACAAGTGGTATTTCATAGTAATGGACAAGATCTAGACTAGTCGAAATCGTCGATTGGTTCCGACCACATGATTTCCTAGTATTTCGTAGATCATTGTCATACACATTATCAGCACTCTTACCATGGTCATTGTTATTACTCAATTTCTTGGTCTACTGCTTTCTTTTAGTAACGTTCATCTACTAATATAAGCAGTCGGGGGCTAGGAGATATATGAGTATTTAATTACATCGATAAAACAAAGCAAGATCTTCATTGATAAAAGGTAAGTTTCCTTTTGCATATTCTAAATATTACTTTCCATTTACATAGTGGATCCACTAGACTAGTCGCTACATGACGGAGATCCGACTTCCATTTCTTCAGCAACTTTCTCTCCGAGAAGTCTTACTTACTCGAGAAGTTTTGTTGCTTCACTTTGAAGCGATCAAGTCTTCTTCCACAGCTTTAAGACTAATAGAGGGGTCGGAAGCCTTTAGTTTTGCTAAAGCAACACTAACTCCATTGATAATAGCTTCCTTCATTGTCTGTGTATGGTTTTCCCTCATAGTTTTGAGCAGGCCTTGGAGATCTTCCAGAAGTTGTCCAAAATAGTTCATCTTTTCCGCTGGATCTCCTAAGGAAGGCAAGCTTGATCCTGATCCCATATCAAAGATCATTTTGTTAAGCGCCATGATTTTCTCATCAAGGCCAAATACAAGGGCTGCCTTTTGGCCACGCTCAAACTCGAGGATTTTATCTGCTCGTTCAAGTGCTTGGGTTTTTTCTGCACGAGTGGATAAAAATTAACACACACTTAAATAATTGGAGTTATGGAATACTGGTTAAGTCTACGACCAGTTACCTTTGATCTTCTTCTCACAAGAGTCGAAAACCTCCTTTTGCCTGGTCATCGCATGTTCGATCGACCGGTCTTTACCCTGATTTTCTTCCCTCAGTTTTATTATTATGGCTTCTTTGGCCTTGATCTCTTCTTTAATTTTCTCTAAATATATCAAATATAATAGAAAGAGAAGGTTAAGCTATAAGGAGAATCAAGATAATAAACCTTAGGAGATCAAAAAGAGAAATGTACTTACTTCTCAGATCGGAGTGTTTCTGCTCCAAAGTTTTTATTCGCTGGGTCAGTCCTCCGACCACAGCATATTTCTCGACCATGTGCTACAAGAATAAAATCCCTTTCTTTGGTAAAGTTTCCAGGGGAACTTCAAAAGAAAGAGTTGTAAGGATGGTCGTAGAACACTTACCCGAATTGCCATATCATTATATTCGGAAAAGATTGTATCTGGACCAATCTCAGCTTGACGGTCCGATATCTTTCCCCAGGCTTCATCAAGTTCCTTATCCTCGATAAATCGGGGAGAAAAAGGGAATTTGTTAACCTGAGGAGCATTTCCAGGAGGAGGTGGAACCTGTTGAGGGTCTTTGGGGATGACTACCTCCGGAGAAGGAGTAAGGATTACTAGAGGATCCTGAGCAGATGTTGAAGCCTGCTCGGGGGCTTTTTTTACTACTTCATCCTCAGCAGTTTGTGCTTTAGGAGTATCCTGATCAGGAACCTCCACGACCACTTCTTCCTCAGGAACCTTTTCCTGAGGGGTGCTCTGGTCGGACACGACCAGAACACCAGAAGATCTAAAAGAAAAAGAGAGAGAAGGTAAGGAAGATCCAAGGTATGTATATATACGATCTCTTCATTTAATACATGTACCTTGTCGATTTTCTGAATTTACCCTTGTAGCGCATCGAAGCAAAGTTCGTTGCGCTGGCCTTCCTCTTCTTGTCAACTGATTTCACCGGTCCTAAACCGGTAGGGTTGATTAGATCCTACACATCCACTGATTGAAAATCAGAAGCGATATCCGTGACTATTTTGTCAAGGATAAGGTCCCTGATCACCGGATCAGTGGGTGTAGATTTGTCGACCTCCAAAGCGATGGCCTCGATGAACACCGGAGGGTCCTCAGTGACCTTGCTGGAAGGTATGACAACCGCCTGAATTCATCATCGGAGATAGTTAGGCGATGAACATAATTTGTCCAAAATATTATTTATGTTTGGTCACCTACCTCTGGAAGATTAACATCTAGTGTGGTCGAAGGGGAGATCGGATCATCAATTGGCTCACATCTTTCAGTGGCCTCATTGATTTTCAACCCGACCGACTACACATCAAAGAGGATTTATGGTATACCGATCAGAAATAATATGTATGAACAAATAAACAGTGGTTGATTTTCTTACCTTGAGTCTTTCAATTCTCTCTTCGGCGGACACAACCGCTAGGATTCGGGGAAAGCTAGCTTTATCGCCAGGCTCTCCGGCGCAGATCATTTTGATCCGGCTTCTAATATCATCAGAAGATAGAGCTGTAAAGGTAATATAAAAGATTTAAGGATACGAAAATTATCGACTAAGATAGGTAAACTGGTCGGAATCATTAAATGGCTTACCATCTTTGGAATATCTGGTCGTATCATCACGACCAATGTACTAGAGCATCTTATGTGCTCGGGCCTTCAGAGGGCTAACCCGGCGTATGGAAAAATCTTTACTACATGCCAAGATGTTAGACCTTTGACACTAAACTTGATTGCTTCACCCATTTTCCTACTTTTCCCTCTTTTTCAGAGGCGCCATCTCGGATTCTCGACCGCCTTTTACGAGTAATAAAGGCTGTATTTCTTCGTGATCTTCATATAGAACTAGCTTTTCTTCCACGACGACCACGAAGATTTTGAGTACATAAAAATATACTCATCGGCTTTTCCGTCATGGAGACGCAAGGTGCACTCTCCAGGCGTCCCAATCGTCTTCCCAGACATTGTCATCCTGTAGTAGTACCTGAATAGATCCAGATCTGCTGGAATCCCCAAGTACGCTTCGCAAAGGTAAACAAAGATGCTGAGATTAGCGATAGTATTGGGAGTAAGATTCACCAATTCAACTCTGTAACACTCCAGGACTTTAGGAAGGAAGGAGTGAATCGGTAGCCTAAATCCGCATTCAACATATGCAAGAAAAACATGAATTTCTCCATCTTCACTGCTCCCGGAATGTTCCCCAACCGCGGATCTCCAAGAAATCAGATCTCTGTTGGGAAGCATCCCGATCTTCTCCAAGTTCTCTAATTTCTTCTCACTCAAGTCGGAAACCGGCCAGTTGATGATTTGGTCCGACATGGTTAAGATTTCTTTCGGGTGGGGAAAGAAAAGGAGGTCGGAAGCAGTTTTTACTCGAGAGATGAAGAAGGAAAGTAGGAAGTTAAAAAAACAAAGTCTACAAAGGGGTTTTTATAAGCTTCAGAATTTCTAACTGCAATAGGGTGTTACCCAAAGAAGTCCAATGGACACAAAAACTCTTCAAATTCCCAAAGCAAGTTCTCAACTTTAAAGTGAATACAAACCGCTTCAAATGCCCTTGCATTTAAATGAGCGTCATCCCGATACGACTTCATCGGAAGAAAGGTGCTCACACGACTTATTCATTTAAAGTTCGGGGGCTAGCTAACGAGGATTAAAACCTCTATATATTATTCAATATATATATATAGAAAAGACCATACGTCTTCATGGTCGTAACTCCTGAGGTGCACGACCTTACTGGTCGTAGAGATTCCAGAGGTTACATAATGGGTACCCTGGTCGGATGAAGGCCGAAGCCAAGCTTCCGACCAGGAGAACTGCTCGTAAAAGGTATGAACTGATTCCAAGAATATTCTCCACCGTATGATGAATGGAACACGTGCTTATTCCATACCATACGATGTATCTTATGCAGACACATCAACAAATAACCTCTATGCGGTTATATGTCTCATATACATGTAACCGTCTAACAGTTGGTTGTTTATCAACCATCGCTTGGCTCCGACCAGACGTATCGTTTCACATCAGGCGTCTTCTCTGGAAGTAACTGCCGCCTCTTCAAGGGCTATTTAAAGATGGAACCTGGATGGATCAAGAGGAGAAGGAAGAGACAGAAGACAAGACATAGTCATCAGACTAGAACACAAGTCATAGTTTCGTGTGATAGGTGCGAGATTGTAAGGAATAAGAAGGAGGGGGGGGGGTGGGGCTAGGGTTGCCCTTTGGCGCCACTAATGGGCCATGGGCCCCGCCCCGGGCTTCATGGATGCCCCCTTGGGCTTCAAGGCCCCCATTTAGGCTAAAAGGCGGGCCCAAACCGAAACAGATGAAACATCGAATTTTTCTTTTAAATTAATTAATAGAATTCTTCCTAAACAAGGCGGTATTACATCAAGTCGAGTGGCTTAGGTCGATTTGGTTCAAGCGCCGGGGCAAGCGATAGTCGGATTAGAATCCAAGCTCCGCGGGCGGATCGGAGGTCCAAACGGCCCGCGAAGAGGGCGCGATGGCGATCAATGGCGGACATTGCTTGCGTTCCACGGGCTCGGGATGGCACTAAGGGGTTGGGTCGCACCAAGACATGGAGGTTGGGCTGAGTCGACTGAGTCCAAAAACATTGACCTATGGTTTAAATTGAAGCTAAAAATTTGAAAGAAATTATAGAGGTAGCAAACTAACTCCAAAAATTCTGAAATTTTTATAGGAGCTTTTGACTCTAGGATTAACCTTGTGAGAAATTTTAGAGGTTTTTATGAAGAGCACTTTTCTCAAAAATTTCTCAAGGTTTTGAGTTAAGGTTTGACCAAGGGTAACTGTTTTGGGGCCTCTTAAAATCTTCAACAAATTTCTAAAAATTATGAAATTTTTCGAGGGTCACACCTTAACCCTAGAATTTAGGAAAAATATTTCTAGAGGATGATCACTAGATTTGACAAGGGTTGGAAAAGAAGGGTCAAAGACAACCTCCCATTTGTTTTGCCCGGTAAAACTTTCCTCTTCCTGCCATCTCCTTGTTCCTCTCCCACCTCCCAACAAAGCAACTCCTTGTTTCTCTACACTTGCCTCCCTACACACCATCTTTTTCTTTACCCAAGAGAGAGCAAGCACACAGCCATTTATCTTGCTGCCCCAGACGAACACCCCACTCCCCCATTTGTTTATTCCCCAGCCGAACCAGCCCCTCCCACTCAGTCATCCTCTTCCCCCAAACAGCAACTTTAAAGATTTTTAGAGAAAATCACATTTCGGATAAATTCCTGAAAATTTTACCTAAGCATCAACATTATGTCAGGAACCTTCCATAAAAATTTCGTGATTTTTGGAGCTAGGAAACTATGTCTAAAAATTACCGAACTCCCTGCTGCTATTTGATTCCCCCCAAACCGAACACTGTTCATTCGAATTTTGTTTTCTCCCAACCAAACCACCACCACTCAATAGTTTATACAGCAACTTCATCATGCATTTTCCTGCTCAGCTGAAGCCACATCACCACAAAGCCATTTCCTTTTTCCTTGCTCCCAACCGAACAAGGCACCACACACTGCCATCTTCCTTGTTTATTCCCCCAAGCAGCAGACCAACTTCTAGTCGTCCATCTTCCCCAAAGCATCCATTTCTCCAACACAAAAGTTGAAGCCAACCGTTCTCCCTTCATGCGGTGGTCCTCCATACATTGCCCCGCCCCGCCTAATGGAGATGGTACGGGGTCGGGCACCAAATGGGAGGGGGCCGGTGGATGTTCACAATCGCTGATCCTTCCCAAACCAATGTGAGGACCGGCAAATCGACGAGGTCGGGATTCAAGCCATCAAACACCTTCTTGCAAAATCCCTTGAGACCTTTTAACAATACAAAACTTGGCGAGTTAGGGATATATTAAATACTTTTGACCCGCCTTGGCAAGACTCGGTTTTGCCCCTCGGGTCAAATATCGAGATTATTCAACACGATGCGACCGAGCATATCGGGACGAAGGCACCCGCAAAGTCGACCATGACTTCATCACATCATTCTTCAAGAAGGGGCCGCATAGTCTTGTTGAGGATCTTGACACTACGACCACCTCGGCGATTTCGACCAACAAGTCATGAGGAAGGAGACTATTCAGAACCTCGCCCCCCGCCGGAGGAGCAATCGCTGGACCGGTGATCTCCAATCTCAATCTTAAACCGAGAATCACCCTTTGCATGCTATACCTTTGTGTTCATCTCCTTATGAGCATTCCATTCCTCCCATTAGATTTCGCATGCATCACCATTTGAGCAATTTCATAAGAGGGAGAAGTGGTAGTGGCGCTGCCCGGTTTTAACCATGGTGGCTGCAAAGCGAGCTAGGCTTGTGCATGGCATTGTCGCGATCGCGTACGCGGCTTGAGACAAGAAAAGGAAAGGAAGCGGCGGGCAAGAGCACAAGCTTGCGCAACATGGTGTGGAGCACGCAAGGGCGAGGCGTTGAGTCGCCGACGGCGCGTAGGCGACGGCTGCTGCGGCGTGCAGCATGCGGCGGGCTCCACGGCATCGGCCTAGCCACGGCTTGTTCGTCGTTGGCGACTTGGCATCGAGCGAAGGAAGCGCAACCTAGTGCGCGCGTGGCGGCCAACATGCATGCGCGCGGGTGGCGCGTGATAGCGTGGTGGCGGTGTGTATGTAGTGGCGAGGCAACATGGGTGGCCAAGGCTATTGGAAGTATTCTTGTCATGCTAAGTGTTCATCACGTTTAGTGGTGTGCTCTAGGTGCGATGAGGAGTTGCATGCACCAAGGAACTAGTCTTTGCCGGTGCATGCATGGTAGCTTGCGTGTGTTAGTTAAGTTCTTGTAGAGATTTTAGTTGTTTGAGTGGGTGAAGTCGTAAGGCCACGATGTGTATGGATTAAGAATAGGTGCGTGTGCTTGCATGTAGGAGGCGACAATGGCAACCGAGGCGATGGCGTGAGGCACCATGGACGGTGTGGTGAGGCGGCCGCTTCTGACGCGGCCGGTCGGCGAGCGATGGTGTGAGGCAGCGGCTTCAGCCCATCTGCACGGTGTCACGAGCACGGCGAGGCGATGCTGGAGGCCGAGGCGCTGCATGCATGCATGCGCGGCGTCGATCAGCGGCTCCGTGGGTGTGGCGAGGCGGCAGCGCCGATGCGGAGCGGGCGTGGGCGTGGTAACGCGATGACTACGGTGGGCGCGGGCGAGTGCAGAAGACAATGCCCGTGACGATTCGCACACCTAGCATTGCGGTAAAATTCTTAGCGTTATTTATGTTACCGCGTTACATTTTTAGTCGTGCATGTTGCATATTAATCATGAGCATGACATTTATGTATGCATGTTTGTTTGTAAAAATGTTTTGGTAGCTTAAGACCGAGTATAATTCTCTGGTTAGGTCGTATATCTTTATTGTTTTGGTTGGTGGAGAAGACTCTCATTCTCTCGATATTCCTTTCCATAGGATCTCCAACACTCATGGTTGCTGATTTATGTTACCGCTACATTTTTAGTCGTGCATGTTGCATGATACACACGCACAACCAAATACTCTTTTCTTAAAGAAACATATGAGTATCCGGAGTACCAACTCAGACAATTTATATGGTTTTCGTTATTTCTCGAATTTGAAGACTGTTATTTTATTTCAACATTCTGTTCTACTCAAGTTTGGCTACTGGTCGGGACACGGAAAGCCTCCTGGTCGAAGTCTCTCCTCTCCGCACGTGGTCCTGCCCACTGGAAGGAGCTTCCTAGTGACGGTCCTTTTCTTACGATCTTCGCTGCCAGTCGGATTTGAACATGAGCACGTTTAGCGAAATATTTTACAAATCTTCAATTCTTGAGATTCGATACGACCAGATCCGAATAGTTTCTAAACAATGGTACTTATCTTTTTTATTTCATTTCATTTTTTTTTTGCATATGTCCTTCATGCATATCTTCTTATCAGCAAATCTGGTCTTTGTTATATCTTCTGACTACAAGTGGTATTTCATAGTAATGGACAAGATCTAGACTAGTCGAAATCGTCAGTTGGTTCCGACCACATGATTTCCTAGTATTTCTTAGATCATTGTCATACACATTATCAGCACTCTTACCATGGTCATTGTTATTACTCAATTTCTTGGTCTACTGCTTTCTTTTAGTAACGTTCATCTACTAATATAAGCAGTCGGGGGCTAGGAGATATATGAGTATTTAATTACATCGATAAAACAAAGCAAGATCTTCATTGATAAAAGGTAAGTTTCCTTTTGCATATTCTAAATATTACTTTCCATTTACATAGTGGATCCACTAGACTAGTCGCTACATGACGGAGATCCGACTTCCATTTCTTCAGCAACTTTCTCTCCGAGAAGTCTTACTTACTCGAGAAGTTTTGTTGCTTCACTTTGAGCATAAGTCTTCTTCCACACTTTAAGACTAATAGAGGGTCGGAAGCCTTTAGTTTTGCTAAAGCAACACTAACTCCATTGATAATAGCTTCCTTCATTGTGCTGTATGGTTTTCCCTCATAGTTTTGAGCGGGCCTTGGAGATCTTCCGAAGTTGTCCAAAATAGTTCATCTTTTCCATTTGGATCTCCTAAGGAAGGCAAGCTTGATCTGATCCCATATCAAAGATCATTTTGTTAAGCGCCATGATTTTCTCATCAAGGCCAAATACAAGGGCTGCCTTTTGGCCACGCTCAAACTCGAGGATTTTATCTGCTCGTTCAAGTGCTTGGGTTTTTTCTGCACGAGTGGATAAAAATTAACACACTTAAATAATTGGAGTTATGGAATACTGGTTAAGTCTACGACCAGTTACCTTTGATCTTCTTCTCACAAGAGTCGAAAACCTCCTTTTGCCTGGTCATCGCATGTTCGATCGACCGGTCTTTACCCTGATTTTCTTCCCTCAGTTTTATTATTATGGCTTCTTTGGCCTTGATCTCTTCTTTAATTTTCTCTAAATATATCAAATATAATAGAAAGAGAAGGTAGCTTAAGACCAGATAATTCTCGTTAGGTCAAAAGAGAAATGTACTTACTTCTCAGATCGGAGTGTTTCTGCTCCAAAGTTTTTATTCGCTGGGTCAGTCCTCCGACCACAGCATATTTCTCGACCATGTGCTACAAGAATAAAATCCCTTTCTTTGGTAAAGTTTCGGGGAACTTCAATTTGTGCGTAGGCATGATTATGTGATGAAAATTTGTGGATACGAATAATTATCGTTGTAGCGGATTATGTATATTATTGGTCGGTGGATGCTAGATTAAATATATGAGTTGATTACTTGATCGGGTGATATTATTTTGAAGTTGCATGGATGTTAGTGGTAACTTTGGATAATACTTTAATTGTAGATTTTTCCTCATGTTGGATTAGTAATTTTTGGAGATGGGACGCATAAAGATGTTTATAAATGATTACTTGATGGATGACGTATGTGCTAATGTTTAAGGATATATCTTTTATACTTGTGTATTGTTGCTCATTAAATGTCCTAACTAATAGTTATGCGGATCACATATATGATGGAATTTGGGAGAAGGTAGCAATAGATCATTTAATTGCGGATAAATAATTGGATTGCCATGAAATTAGTAGGTAAGTCCTATGTGCCGAGTCGATAGAATTGTACTCTCTTTTGGATTAGTAGCTAAATGACTATTAGTCGATCGTAGAGACACATATGTGATTGAGTTGGTAGATATCGTTCATAACTAAGTTTGGTGGTATGGATATAAGTTGGTCGATTAGTGAGCAATTAGATGTTGGATGTGTTCTTAAATTGTAAAGCTCATTAGGTGTCAGTTGGTCAAATAAACATCAATCAGTGGAAATTTTGGTATATGCGAGGGTGATTTGCCGAGGAGAGACTAGTAGAGCTAGATAGTTAGTATTAGCTTAAATAGTATATCGGAAAACGATTGATGGATTTAATCATGGTCATATGCCCACGTGGTGGATTTCGTGTAATTATCGGATGGGTTGTTTATTTGGAAGATCGTGAGTTCGGGCATCACTCGATGGATTAACTACCTTGATAATGTCTTAGTTGAGGTTAGTACGGGATTTAGATCAAGATATGAGAATATGATTGGAGAGTGTTATTCATGTGATTGGATTCAACACCGGAGAATCGGTTAAGTATATGAGTATGAGAAGGTTAGATTTGTCGGTAGATGTTTTCCTTAGGAAATAAATAGAAAAGAAAATAAAATACATAGACCCCACTTGTCATGGCAGAGGTTAGGTCATCCTACCTATAAAAATTATTTAATGCAGTAGCAAAATCAGAAAAGAATTATTTTTACACGAAAAAGTCTTTTAACTTCAATAATTCATAACTAATTCATATGAACTCCAAATGGGGTGATTCAATTTTTATTGATCTTAAATTTTAATTAACTTTCATACCATGTAAAGCTTATCCCTACCACTGTTCTACAAATTTTTGCAAAATAATTAAATTCGGATGAACAGTAACAGAACATTGATTTTCAACATTTTCTAAAAATCTGATTTTCAAACTACTATAACTCTCTCATATAAACTCCAAATGGAATAATTTTTGTACCTAAATTCATTTAAAATCATAATATAGCTACTGTATAAATTTCATGCATTTTGGAGCAATTTGAGTTTTTAGCTATTTCTCGGTGTTTATTCGATATCGCCTTTTTTTAGATTTCGAGTTGCCGGAAGTATGAGAGTAAGTAATCGAGAGTGAGCAAGTGAACTACCAGCCAGGCAAGCATCATTTGAACTTTCTTTTGCATCATATTTGATCCCAGTTTTTGTTAAGTTAGTGCAATGATGATTGCTTGCATGCTATTTTGATAATGTCGCTATTTTTGTGATGAATAGTTAGACACATCCTATTATCTTGTCATTATGGCTATCCATGAATTATCCCAGTACTGAAATGCTTATGATAGGATGTGTGAAATTATATGGTTCGGGTATGCTTAGCCATGCAAGTCTAGAACGGTAGTCTGATTGCTGGGAATAACCCGACAATTATGGGATAAACACAACTCTCATTATATACTTTTGTTTTAGATCTTCGTATCTATTTTATGAGTTAAATTTTGACATTCTAAAGAAGTGTTGGTCTGGACAAGTGTTGGTTAGTGATGGTGATTTGTGCACGAGATTTGGGATGTGGTTGGACTTGTCTGGACAATTAAGGACCGAACTTTGGGTACCTGCTGTTGAAGCAACACTCGTGCTATCACACGCGGTATATGGGTGCTGTATGGTTAATTAAGGGGGAGGTTTTGTTGTGTTGAGTCCCACGGTAGTGAAATTGTAAGGACATAGGATCGGGAAATCCTATGTTTCCTTTTTGGGCCGATAGGATGGGGGCGTTAACGTCTTGTGTTTCCTAGGAGATAGGATGGAGACGTTAACGTCTTGTATTTCCTAAGAGCCATGGGTTGAGGGACTTAGCTCAATGGGATCTTCTTGCTAAAAATGACCATATCTTGATTTACCCGGCCGGCATACCATAGGAAGTATGCTATATTCGGAGGCATCTGGAGGCTTACATGCTAATCAAGTCGTGTGGGTAAAGTAGTACACCCCTGCAGGGTATAAATCTATTCGAATAGCCGTGTCCACGGTTATGGACGACCGCTTGAAACTTCTGGTTGCTTATTGTTAGACTTGATATTAAAATTGTGGTAAATTCGGTATCGTCATGAATGGGCTATTCATGTGTGGTGTTGTATCAAAGTGAACAGCCACTTTGTTTTTTTTTGTATGAGTTATTTTTATTGAATCCATTACTTTCACATGCTTTACTTCTACTTCAAATCTGAATTTGAAATGACACTTGAAAAACTAGCATGAGTAGGTTGTTCAGTGTTGCATCTCTTTCGCAAAACTAAGCCAATATGAGCTCTTCCTTTGAATGACCTTATGCATAACTATTTTTAGTTGTGTAAGACTTGCGAGTACTTTTTTGTACTCAGCCAGATGTTTGCTGGCTTTTACAGGTGAGGAAGATAATGAGACCGATGAGCTTGTCGGTGTCGATTTAGGCGACACCGATGAGTAGCGTGCTATCTTTAGCTCCCAGTTGGTTGCCGATGGGTTATGTGGCATACCACTGCAGGTATTTTGGTTTATTTACTTGCTTCCGCTATGAACTTGTTTAATTTGACCGGTCGGCCACTTATGTAGTTGTAAAATTGAAACTGTGATGTATAACTTTTGTACTATTTATGTATGAGTGTTGTATGGATGTGATCAACGTTGTATGAGAGTATGGTTATATTGGTCGCTGATCTTGGGAGCCAATATAAGTCGTACTCGCTGTTCATGGCTTCCTATTTAACTCACTAAGTGTAGTGCTTGACTTGTTGGAGAACCACAATCATGCGGTGTTCATGCAGAGGAAGCGACGCATGATCGTCGGGGCTCTAGTTTTAGTTAAGTCTCTCATTTAGATTGAGTTAAGTTGGAATCCATTTACTGGAGATCTAGAGTTATGTCCCCTAAGACCTTGATTAGTCTCGGTCTTACGGAGATAACTTCGGGGTCCCCACAGATTGTAAGGGAATAAGCAGTATTTTTAGAGGATACCTTGTAAAGCCTAGTTCATATAAATAAAGAGCAGCCCCATTATTTCCTGAGATTTCCCACGTCACTTTCTCCTTTCTATTTTCGTAAGATCGACGTCTTGATCGTCGACACCTTGTATGTCTTTTGCGTTGTAAACTATGATGATATTGGTATTATAATAACTTGTGTATGGAATTGATATCTTGTTTGTGAAGGTGTATGTGTACCACTATCTTGGGAGGTACATAACACACTGAGAGCGGAGAAATTTAATTTATGATGCTAGGACTAATTGGAAGGTTAAGCATATTACAAGTTAAATCGCCCGCGGCTCTCACATCTGCCTCTCCACCAACCGGGTATAGCATCAGCGTACCAAGCACGTGGAAATTGACTTGCGTTTCGTTCGAGAATGCGTCACGCTTGACGATATCCACGTCCTTTATGTGTCGTCCAACTCTTAGTACACCTATGTCGCTGTTTCAAGAATTCCAGTCCAGTCTCAACGTCCGCAATGCTCCCGGTTGACACTAAGGGGGTTGACACTGAGGGGATGTTAGAGTAATCCTCCTCATGCAGCACTGCTGCCCATCCCGTGCCATGCACGTCACTGTTGCCCGTTCGGTTGTTACTTTATTTGTAGATTGATCCTCTTACTACAGATAGAGTTTGTTGCTATAGATAGGATTTTTCCTTCTCTGTTGTAAACCGTTGTAAACTCTACTTATACACCGAGTGTATGATCAATGAAAGCTTCACGTGATTCTACCACGTTTTCATACACATTTGCACTACCCACACATTTGTAATCACTTCAGGATCGGTATGATTTGGACGGGCACAAGGGGAATTTGTTTATTGCTGGCGACAATGACTTATTGGAATGGAACAAACAACATTATTCATAAGCTACACACATAATACACGAGGGCTTTGACCATGCAGCTAGCACACCTTGTCCACCTCGATTGGTCTGGGGACTAGCCGATCTTGGGGACCTCTGCGACGTTGCCGGCGGGGTTGACGAAAACGCGGACGCGCTTGTTGTTGAACTGGGTGTCTCCGGGGGAACCGACGGGCAGCACGACCACCTGCACGTCCGGCCGGTCGTACAGGATCTTCTGCTTGGCCTCCTCGGCCGGCAGCCCGACCACCTCCGGCCACGACGACTTGTCGCTGCTCATGTTCGCAATACTCAATAACCCAAACCTGTAAGTATACGGCAAAAATAGCAACTGTAATCGATCAATGGAGATGGAAACGGAAATACGTGCAAACGAAGGGGAGAAAGCTCTCGAACCTGCGGTTTGCTACTTTGCTGTGGTGTCTGGCTTTTGGTTTCTCCGTTTCTGGACGGAGATGTGGTATTTATAGGTTAGTTGTGGGTAGATGGGAACCTGAACAGATTAGGCATCTTTGACAATGGGATGCTTGGACATGTGAGCCTCTGCCACCTTCGGCTCAAGCTTTGACATTTTGACATTTTGTGCAATCAAACCTTTGTTCTCTTGCTTGCTCTCGATTCTTCTCTTTGCATGCGGAGCGGCGCGCAGCTGTACGTCTTGGACCAAGTCCGTGCGCGGCATGCGCGCGTGTTCTTGCGTGCATATACATGCAAGGCCGGCGTGATCAGTTCGGCGCCGATAAAAAAAGGATAAGTCCGAGAATACTTGTCCACGACGATCAACAGAAGCAACGAATAGTCGTAAGATCCACAGCCATGACAATGAGTTGGCACTGTATGTACATGAGAATGAATTCGCATTGCTTGTACTTTTCCGCGTGGGAAACATACAAAGTGGATCACATGTCTAGGGCAAGTTTGCTCGTGTGCTTGCTTGTTTGCCTTGAAACTTGATTGATATATGATCCTATTTCTCCAGTGGGTTTCTCAACGGAACAAGAAATGTATAATCCTAACCAGGCCTAGACTGATCCTGATGATTCAACCACACCTATGGGGCCAGTTGATAGGCTATGAGTAGGGATGGGAATTGGTAAAGAATAATCCGTTTTATCTGATATTCGCATCCGAGAAAACGTAACGTGGTAAATAAAATTCGCATCCGAATGGAAAAATAGTACTATTCGGAAAATTGGATAACATTCGTATTCGGTGGTATTTGTATCCGGGGAAAAAACCGAATAGTATCCGGAAAAATACGAATACTATCCGTTTTTTCTCGGAGCGTTTCTGTTTCGACGGAGTCTTGATTCGGTGCCGAATCTGTGGCTGTTGGGTGTTCTACCGAGATTTATCGCAAAAGTTGTAGGATATTCGCATTCGACCGAATTGAGTACATATTCAATTCGTATTCGTATTTGTTTTAAAAATATGGATTCGTATTCGAGAGTATTCGATCCGTTTTCATCCTAGCTATGAGCGATCTGATGCAACTGGGATTTCTTTTTTTGTTTCCTAGGTTAACCTCAATTTAAACATGAAATGGGTAAGACCATCAGATATGAAATTGGGTTGTCCATGCAAATTACGATGGTCCGAAAGGGACTTGTTTCCCAACAGTTTCGACAGATGTAATGTTCGAACCTGGGTGGGGTGTGTTCCCAACTCTGTGCACCCACCTTAGGGGTGAAAATGGATCGGATAGTTTCCGACCGATCCGTACAAAAACGGATTCGGAATGTCTCAGATCGGAAACAGATTCAGTTTTTTTTTTCGGAAACGGAAACGAATACGGTAGGCATGCTATCCGGCGGATACGAAAACGAATACGGATTATCCGAATAAGACGGAGTTCGGATATCCGTATTTCGGCCCAAAAGAGGATTTCAGCCCAAAAGAGAAAAGGGGATTTTAATTGATTTCAAAAATGCAACAAATCAAATGGTCTTTTAGAAAAATAGCAAATAGAGTTCAAAAATCCTAGAAAAAATCAAAGAAATTCGTTGAATTATTTTTAACTTAATAAAATTAATTCCAACTTAAAGTTGGTTTTTATTTTTGTATATAAATTATTTTAAATTTCTAAAAATAGGAAAAACCATTTTAAAATCCAGGAAATTCAATAAATTAATTAATTTGTTTTTCACTTTAAATCCAATAAAATTCTAGAAAACTCAATAAATTTTATTTTTTACATTAAAAACTAGGAAATTAAATGATTGACTTTATTTTATTATTTTTCCTTTTTAACCAGGAAAACTCTTTTAAATCTCAGAAAATCCAATAAAATAATAACTTTATTAATTTTTTTTGGTAACATACTTTGGGATGTTACAGTCATTTGCGTATAGATTAATCATCCAGTCTAATCGATGTTAGTGTGAACTAAATTTTATGTATATGATGAACTAAGTGTGAATACGTGATGACTTTGTGAGTTATGACTTATGAGCTAAATATGGTAAACTAAGTGTTATATTTGTGATGAACTAGTTAATATAACTTGCTAGTGCCAATGTTATGTGTGGTTGCTGAAAATATGAATAATTCATGAATGTTTACATTAAATAAATTAGTTATATGTTTTCGTTAATTTCTGGCATACAATTTAAGGGGTTTTCATGTTCCGAAAAATATCTATGACCGTATTTGTTTTGATTCGTATTCGATACTATTTGTATTCGTATTCATATCCGGGGTATTCGTATTCGTATCCGAATCTGAAAAAAATATGAAAACAAATATGGCAAAACCATTATCCATCCGTTTCCGTTTCCTACCCACCATTGCACATTAGGATAGTTCCTCTTGTCCATGCAGATTGACATTAATATTTTTATACGGAAGATTGACATACCTTCCTGTTTAACCAGGACTAATGGCCACACCGGGTGCTACCTCTACCGGGTCAATTTCACAGATAGCGAATATACTCGAGCGTGGTAATTGACTGTTTACCCCGTGTCATAAAAAATATTATCGCCTTTTAAGCTGTCTTGTTTTTCGAGGTAGAGATTTGTTGTGTATGGCTTATATATCACTATTATAAAAAGTCTAATACCGGACGTTTCATCACAGACGATTTACCAAAACTATTAGTATTAAATACAATCATATACGGTTTTGGCTTAGAGACCATCTGTGTTACTGGCTGTGCTAAAAACCATTCGTGAAGAGGTAATATCACAAACGGTTTAAATGGTATGCCACACTCATAGAACCACAAGGCCCATTGTTTATTCACATAATGCCTGTCATTCTTGGTCTTTGTGCTGGCCTCCATGGTGCTTTGAAAAGACCCAGAACGTCTTTCATCTACAACATCTTCAGGTGTTCTTCGAAGCATACTACCAACTGACTTGGTCTCCTTTGTCTTGGGCTTTGCCTTTGCCTTGAATGAAAAGGCGGCATGCCTTCTTTTGGCGGCTGTCCCTGAACTTGGCTTCACAGTGGAGTCTTGGGACCCGATGCCATGTGCTACTACCTCAACATCTTGACCTCCTTCTTCATCATCATCATCATCATCATCATCTAGGAAGATTGGCCTACTCCTCTTGTTTTTTTTCAAATAATCTCCCATCTCTTTTCTGATTTCTGTGGTAGTATTAGAACACATTACCACATCTGAATAACCACCCGCAAGATGCTCCTTCAGCCTTTTAATCCCTCCTGTGGTTGGGGTGTTACAAAGAATACACATCACCTTATCTCGGTTGCCAATTTCCGGCCAATAGCCATATTTCCATCCCGGATCATTAGACTTCGCCTTCCGTTTTGGATCGGTCTTTGGATCATACCCGGCTTCGGAGGATGCTATACTTGTACTTGCCATTTTTTTCTTCTGCATTAGAGATATGAGATATTGAGATCACTATCAGATAAGCAATAAATAATCAGTAGCAAGTTCAGCACAGTAGCAGCATCAGTTCGGCTTTGCACTCAGCAGCTCAGCACAGTAGAAGTCTAGCAAATAAGTATTGCTCCTCTGTTTGCCATCGCCAATCGCCTTCGGTCTTCTGCTCTTCTCCTTACGGCCTGCCAGGCACGAGTCGCAGTGCCAGTGCCAGCGCCAACCCTCCCTCGGTCCCTCCCTCCCGGCTCCCCTCCGGCGACCGGCCCCTCCCTCCCCGGCTCCCCCTCCCTGCCGGCCTCCCCCTCCCTCCCTTCTCCCCGCCTCCCCCTCCCTCCCTTCTCCCGCATATCGCCCGGCGCACGATGCGGAGAGAAGGAGGAAGAGGCAGCAGTCGGGAGGGAGGGGAGCGAGGAGGTGAAGGCGAGAGAGGAGAAGTCGAGGAGGCTGGGAGAAGTGGGCGCCGGGAGGGAGGGGATGGGGGCAAACTGGAGCGGAGAGGCGGCGCTGCGATGGGGATGGAGGCGGGGCGGTGGCGTAGCGAGATGGTCGCCGGCGCGCGCCGAGATGGAGCGGCGCTAGGGTTGAGGGCTTTGCGCTTGATCGTGAGGCTTCACGCGACACCGGCGAGGTTTTCACCGTTGCCCCCCCCGCATCCCCTCTGTTATCTCTCCCCTCGTGCATATGGCGGCGCGCTTGGAGCATCCCGCGCCATATGCGCCTCACGCGACATGGAGAGGCTTGTGCTTGGCGCGGGCGCCTTAGACCCTCCGGGCAAGGCGGCGCAGGTGAGTTCTGCCGCCGACCGCCATACCGCCTGGCGTCGCTTAGCGGCGGCAAGCGCCATATGAAAACCATGGTCAAGGCACACCGCCACATATGTCTTGACGTTGATCGCTTGGGCGAGAGGATGGGTGACGACATAGGCGTGCACGTCAGCGATGGCCAGAGTGGCGGCTGGTGCGGAAGCGTGAGCGGCGGCGGTCGACATCAGGTCGGACGGGAGGAGCCTCTCATGGTGATGGGAGAAACAACAGGCCAGGAACCTAGCCTAGCTGATACCATGTAACTATGTACGGAGGAAAGCAAGCGAGAGAATTGGGGAAGAGCCACACCAGGGCGCGATCGCATGCATTGGATATAGTTCTCGTGTCCTGCACGGCAAGAGTACAACCAAATCAGGAGATTACATGCAGATTAGTAGATTACAATCACAGGAGATATGTTTCTGTTACTATACAAGGATATAATCAAAATCTCAACAGATGAGAGCATATCTCTAACAGAGAGTGCTGACGGTTTGATTTAACGCTTCATTGGTGTCGACGGCAATGGTGAAGAGCATCTCTCTAACAGAGAGTAGTGATGGTGTGATTTAACGCTTCATTGGTGTCGACGTCAATGGTGAAGAGAAGTGTAGCGATGACGTGGGTGGATGTTGCGGGTAGGAGGAGGGCAACAGCGACTGTTTGTGACCTCATTGGTGAGAAGTTGACACGGTGCTGAGATGGCATGGATTGCTTGGACTAGCCGTCGTAGCCGATGATCTTCGCGGAGTGCATAGGGGCCAAGGTTTTATATTTTGTTTACTCTACTTTTCCCCTTGCCTGAGCGAGCTGCTTACAGCGTACTCTGGCCCAGCAATACTCTTCCGAGGAATTTATATAGTTCAGGTGTGCTGTAAGGCTTATTGTTGAGGGCAATGCTTCGGTACACTCTTTGTAAAAAAAGTTTAGAAAGAGTTTACAAATCTTAAAGCAAAGTAGTTAATATTACGTGGGAGAAAATATACATAACCTAAAAAATAAATTAAACTGAATAGTTCCCCCTACCTAATATTCAAGTCTAGGTCTATATCTAATCTTTCATTTTATTTATTTTTATAGGCAAAATTAGCAACTGGACAACATAAGTTTGTGTCATTGGCTGTAGAACACCCAAATTTCGTATCTTTGCGAACACACTACTAAAATGTGGCTTTGCTGTAAGACACTTAGGCCATTATAATATTATTATTTGTTGTTTTGGAGAGAGAAATAATTCAAAATAACCTTCATATTATCATCTTCTTTTCCTCCTTGTTCCTTCTCCATGTCCTCTGCTTCACGAAGAGGCGGTAACAGACGCCGATGGTGAGGAAGGTGGTTGCACCATTCACCGAGCGAGTACCCGCACGACCCATGACCCATCGCCTCCAAAGCCTAGTTGTTCCACGCGCACCTTGCACTGGCACCACCTCCTTCGAGCGGCTTCAAAGCAAGTGGCAGTAGTCTCTCTTCCTTTTCCTCTCCTCACACCCACGATCATACCCACACCCTCACCGAGCTCTATTGTCGTCCTCAGCCCTGGTGGAAGCGCCGCCCTGTTCTACAACTGAATGTGTAATCCTTTGCGATCGTGCCAAACCTCTCCAACCACGTTCTCATCACCGGGAGCTCGCGGTCGTCAAAGCCGCGTTGTGGCCAAATCCTCGCAGTGCCACCTCGTGCGTGTACCTACCGCTCTGAGTCTCCTCGAGCCTTGCTGACCACGTCACCACAGCTGCCTCCGACTCCTAAACCTTTCCCCGTTCATTCCCAAGCCTCCACGCTACCATTGTCCACACCATGGTTGTCGCTGCCGCCGATCCTGCACACACCACCTTGGACCAAGATACCACTATGACAGGAATCCCCCAAGTCCACACCATGCTTATACGCAAACCAATTGAGGCCGAGGTCGCCAGAGTTATCGCCGGTAAGCCCATTCCTGTTCTGCTATTGCTGCCCCTGCCTTGTCCCATTATGGCTAATGCAGCCGCCCCCGTCACCGTCTATCCCCAAAAAATGGAACCGCCATGTCCGGGAATGCACTGTTCACTAGAGCAGCTCGTCCTCGCGGGCCGTTGGGCTGCTCGCTTGATCGGAGGAAGAAGAGGAAGAAGAAGAAGGAGCGCGGGTGTCGGACATGGGCGCTAGGCCAACCGATTGGGCCAAGTGACCTAAAGGCAAATCAATAATTCACCAATCTTCTCTCTCTAATTCGAGAAGATGATATTATAATGGTCTCGGTGTCCTACAACAAAGAGCCACATTTTTGTAGTGTATTCTAGCAAAGACACGGAATTTGGGTGTTCTATAGACGGCCAATGATACCAAATTGTGATGTCTGGTAACCAATATTGCCATTTTTATAAATTAGTATATATTTAATATCACATAATGTACTTTGCTCTAAACTTAGTGAACTTTTACAAAGAGGTGTATTGACAAACAATTCCTCCTCTCGTGGTTGCGACCTTGTGCCTTCGACCACACACGGACCTCCGTGGGAACCCACGCAGCCGCGCGCTTACGCCTCCACCGTCGTTCCCTCCTGGCTCGATCACCCTTGCGATTTCCACGTTTGTTCTTTTTCTCTGCAGGAAGCAAGATCACTTGTTCATCCTGTTTCGTGTATCCATGTAGTATAAATGGCAGTTTTAGCAAATATTCAGAATTAATTCTAGCATAATTAACAATAATTAAAGTATAGTTCCAGTAGCATATAATTGACAAAAATAACATATAAACATGTAATTTCTGCATGTCAATTAAACAGGATAATATGCTTGAAAGATAGGACAAGAAATTTACAAAATCAGCATATTGCTCAGATTTAGAATATTTTATGTGTGCTCTCAGACGTAGAGTTTCTCAAGATATAATCTTGACCTTCTCACTACTTTTGTCAAGATTCTTCACTAATTAAATATGATAACAATGAACCAGACTATGAGCTTAGAATTAATGCTCTACGGGTATAAGTCAAAAATTACTCAAAACAACAATTTTTACTTTCAATCAACAAAGGATTATATGATCAACAGTGCACAAGGAATCACTCTATTAACACATAAACCATTCAGTAGATTGAGAATTGATAATCTAATAGATTAAAGAGATCACTTATTTCAACAGAGTAAGCCAATCGGCTAACAAAGGAACAACGGGATCACTGAATAAAAAAAACAATTCTAACTCAATCACAGCCGAAAATAGGAAGTACCACAGACAAGCTATTAGAAATAATCTCATAGCAGCAAGCAATCGTAGCAACTCAAGTCTGATTTTGTTACCAATTTAATTTCATAATATGACAAAGATCATCACTGAGCAGTAAACCGAACCCACAGCTTTACCATGTAATATCTCCCAGTACTAGAATTAATCCAATTTTAGATTTAGACTAGCACAACACATATATGCAAAGTAATGAGCAAAATGGAAAACTAGAAAACTCACGAAGCGGATGGCACTCTAAGCCACCGAGAAGAACCGGACAAGGCATGCCAAAAGGCGTTGTTTGAGAAAACCAATTGGCTCGTTATGCCACGCAAAATAGATGAGGTTGTCAGAAATACAATGTCGATCTTCGCAACTCGGGACACACCGAAGAATGAAGCTCAGATTCAGGAGAATGCCGCACAAGACCCACTGCAGATGCACTAGCCGAATGAACCAAAGAGCACTAGTACCGAACTAACGGAACCAAAGCCTTCTTCTTCCTCAAAATTAAGCTAGAGAGCCCACCAGAATCAACCCCAACTAGTGCATAAACCATATCCTCACAAAACACCGAACAGAAGAACAAGGGTGTAGGAGGGATCCTACGGGATGCTCAAGGAGGAGGAGTTTTCTAGCCTCACCACCGATGGCACCAAGATAAGCACGGTGATGCCGAAGTTCCAAGGGACAAAATCCGAAACACAAATCGGAATCGAAAAAAGAAAAACCAAAATCGGGAGACTCACTTGTTTTCTAGGGTTAAAAAGGAGCCGGTGTCATTTCTTTTGAAGAGGAGGAAGATGAGTGGTGTCGCCTGACTACTACGAATGGCTAGCATGCAAGGCACCAGGTTGCTCACGCCTCCCGGGCCAGCGCCCTAGTCTCACTTATGCATAAGCATGGCGAGGAAAACCCTCATCGCGCAGTGGAGGGAGGCTGGAGCAAAGCACGGATGCCTTATCTCCTCCTTCACACCAACAGTGGGCCCAACCACCTCATTTCCTTTTCTTTTTTCTCTAATTGAGAAATTACCAAAATAGCCCTCAAGAACAATAGTCCCCACCAATTTATCAATTTGATAAAAGATGCTCAAAGTCATATTTAATATACAGCTATTCGGTGATGGGTACCTTGCGAGTTTGAACCCAAAGCCTAACAATAAGGATTACGACTCTGTACAGACAAAGGAGGAATACGTCTTTATCCAATACCTTGGTGTGAGAATTTTCTCCCAAGTTACATTCTGTACTAGGCGGCTTGCCCTTTTCCCTCTTGGGTTGGGACGTTGTGGTCATGTCCCTGTATTTGGTTCATGAGTACTTAAGAAAGTATACCCTTTTCTTCCTTTAATCATGACCTCACGATCATACTCAAATATGTGCATTCTTTAGGGAATCATGTAGGACAATTCCTGATGCCATATAGGTCTCGGATTCATTAAGAGCTATTGCTCAACCTCCCATCTGAAATAACCAGCTGAGCTAATGTGACCCTTTAGATGTGCTCTATAATCTCACACAGTTTGTTGTCCTAGAGCCTAGTTCACGGGATTTCCGATCTACTAGGATAGGTTACCACTGGTGTGACATATTGTGGCCTGACGAGCCGGGACATGGCAGTGATGAGTACATGCCACAGAATACATCTCACAAAGGCAAATCCCCTTTCCAGCACAATTTCCTAAAAGTATTTTTTTGTATTCTTTTAAGTACAGTTGAGAGTATAATCCTTTCATAATATGTTGATTGCTTGTTTTTAATCCATGGAGTTGCTGAACCACTTTTGGGAGGCTGTGATGAATAAACGGTGATAGACTAAGTTATATTATACATGAATACATGACAGACCCCCCTTATGATTCTATTTATTTGTTTTGTTTACATAAGGGAGGTATGCAGTGTGCCATGCGTTTTGTTTTAGCCGATAAATTTAGCAAATTAGGCATCAACCCGTGCACAGCACAGACTAGCAATTTATATCTTAGAAATATTATAGATTTTCTTATATATCTTTTTAAAGAGAGAATAGTGTTTTGTTCTATGACTGTAGCAGCTGAACGTATAGATATTATTACCTCATTTTTTAGAGGGACCTTGTTATTTCTAATGCTCACGTTTTGTATTGGTGATTTTTTTCCTGTGTAAATTAATTAGTTTTAGGGTTAGGAGGACTGCAAGCACCAAGATTAGAAAGCTGAGAGTGCATCCGGTGCATCACCTGTACATGCCACTTCAAAATACCATGCCAATTATTAAAAAAACAAAATATGGTTAGAAAGCAACGAGATGATCAATCGTCATATCAAAAAAGGTCAAAACTCAATATATATATATATATATATATATATATATATATATATATATATATATATATAATATAACATATATACAAAAACGATAAATATATATATATATATATATAATATAACATATATACAAAACGATAAATTTATGTGAATTTTAGCTTTATAATTTTCTCTTCTCTCCTTTTTTTATTTATTTCCTCTTTAGTAGAATTTTTCTTTTTATCAAATTTAGATTTGAAATTTTGTGGCATGATAGATTAGTTTTGCATCAATATTGTCGGTAGTTTTTAGAATTTCTCATGACTATTTGCATAGTATTTTGAGGAGAATGCATGAGCGCATAGGAGGGGTGGGATTCATTGGATAGACCCTAGTACATATTTGATGCAATGGGAAAGATCTGCATGCCTGCTAAAATTTTGCTGCTTCTTAATTTGCAGACTGTTGCATTATTTTGTCAGTTTCCTCTTTCGATTTGGTTAGTATCCGTCAACTGTTCACAAATTTGTCAGTTTTCCTTGAATTTTCTCTAATTACATATGTTCGTATTAACCCCTTTGATTGAATATTTAAGAGGATGCAGTAGTTTTCTTGTCAGTTTCAGATTTCGAACCATAGTTTTCCTATAACATTATATTGTTTTGTTAGTTTCTAATTTGCATTTGGTTCAGGACTTGGCTTCCACATCTCACAAGTGTGTGGGTTTACATATTATAGTTTCCTTCTGATATAATCAATTGAATCTGTAAAAGGATGCAATATCATTTTCATAGTTTCTGATCAGGATTTGGTTGAGGACTTCTAGCTTCCATAGCTCACATGTTTAGAGTTTTTCTCGGATTACTCTTAGCTGCATTGATTGAATATGTAATTGGTGTTGTAAAATTAATAGTTATAGGAAATATTTAGATATAATTCCAGCAGCAATTATCATGATTAAAGCATATTGCCAATAGCATATAAATGACAAAAAATGACATATAAGCATGTAATTTCTTTGTGTCAATTAAATAGGATAATATGCTCAAAAGATAAAACTCAAAAACATACAAAATCAACATAATGCTCATATTTAAATATTTGTTTATTGCTCTCACACTCAAGATGCAATCTTGGACTCCTCGCCACTATTGTCTATACTCTTCACAAATTAGATATGACAACCATGAAACAGACTTTGAGCTCAAATGACTGTTTTACTAATATGTCAACAATTATCTAAAAACAACATGTTACATTTTCAGCCAACAGAGAAAAGAAATTGTTTAATAATGCAAGAGAATAACAATTCAGCACTTTAGCCATTCGGCCAGCAGGACAGTAATTATATGACAATGATGTTCCAAGTTGCACAGAGATGTTCAACTAGTCACAAGACTCACAACTGAACCACTGAAAATGATAGAGCCACTAGAATGAGATGAAATGACAACAGTAAGCAAAGCAATAAGCTCAAGTCTGATATAGCAATCAAACCAATTTCATTATATGACAATTATCCTCATCGAGCATTAATTTGAGCCGACAACATTACTAAGCAGTATCTCCTCGTGCTAGTTTCAATCAAATGAATATAAAATTGAGACTTCTACTAGCACATCACATATGCAAAGTAATGCGAAAATAAAAAATAGCGATACTCACGATGCAGATGGACTCAAAGCCACCTAGTAGTAAACCGGGCAATGCACGCAAAATGTGTTGTCTCAGAAAATCAATCACCCCGCTGTGCCGCTGTGAAAGGACGTGATCGTCGGAGATACAATGCCGCTCTTCACAACTTGGGACACACCAAACGTGAAGTCGAGGTACCGGGAATAATGCTAGCACAAGAATCAGCAACGAGATGAATCAGCTGAATGCACCAAGGAGCATACATCACCACTGATCCAAAGCCTTCTCTCCCAAATCAATCCCGTGCTGGCCTGGTCTAAGCCTCAATGGTCAACACCCCAATTTCCTCATCGCGACCTCAACAAGGAGATGCTGCAAGGAATAGAACAGGGAGCACGCAAGGAGGAGAAGCCAGACCTCACCACCGACGGTGCCGGGTTACCCATGGTGGCGTAGGAGCTCCAAAAGCCCAAAACTGAAGCCAAATCCGAAGGAGAAGAAGAACCACAAAAGGGGAAAAACTCACTGTATTTCAGTTTGAAAAAAGGAGAGGAGAGGACCACCTAAAGAAGAGTAAGAGGGGAACGCAACGCGGCTACAGCAAACGGCCGGCGCTCGAGAGCTCCCCAAGCCGCACGTGCTAGAGAATAGGGAGTCTCCAGCCTTATCTCTTTGTCTTGTCTCACCGATAGGTGGACCCCGCCATTTCTTTTCTTTTTTTCATTTCTTCTTTTCTCAAATGAGATATTACCAAATGGCCCTCACATATACAACAGTCCCCACCATTTTATCAATTTGATAAAAGATGCTCAAAATCTTGTTTAATATACAGCTGTTCGACGATGGGCACCTTGCAGGTTTGAACCCAAAGCCTAGAAACAAGGACTACGGCTCTACACAGACAAAGGAGGACTTTGCCTTGATCCAATGCCTTGGTGTGGGAGTTTTCGCCCAAGTTACATTCTTTATTGGGTGGCTTGCCATTTTTCCTCTCGGGTTGGGACGTTATGGTCATGTCCCCGTATCTAGCTCATGAGTATTTAAGAAAGTATACCATTATCTTCCTTTCATCGCGATGTCACGATCATACTCAAGTAGGTAAATTCTTCAGGGAATCCTGTAGGACAATTCCCGGTGCCATGTAGGTATTGAATTCATTAAGAGCTATTATGTAACCTCCATACAGAAGGAGCACTGCAGCTAATGGGACCCTTTAGATGTGCTCTCTAATCTGACACAGTTTGTGTAACACCCCAAACTCACAAAAAGCCTGGAATGCTACTGGAATTAAACTAATCTAGCACAATTTACAAATTTTTGGCAGAGCCTCCTTTGTTTAGTCAGCTAAACCAAGGCTCCAACAATAAATCATGGCATTTATCAATATCCTTATAATCAAGTTCATTCAAAACATGCAGGATAATCGATTGAACAGTAATCAAGACAGGCAACTCTCATTATTACAATTAATCAGATACTCAAACCAAAAACCATCCATGGGTGATACTCAAACAATTTATTTATTTCTGAAATGAAGCTAAATGGCAAATGCCTTAAGATTGTGAGGTAGTGAGTGTATCCAACAACTACTCCCTCCCATGCATGTCGTTCCTGCCAGTTGTACCTAAAACAAATCAAAACAAGAGTGAGCCCAAAGACTCAGCAAGTATCAATAGGGCTAAAACAAGCACATAGTCATAGCATCAATAATCCACAATAACAACACACTGATCATAGCTTTCATACTAATGGAATGCGACAATGCAATGCACCTCTTTGAACTTTATCTCTTTTCGCATTTTACCGGTAATGCGGGGTATACATCCGTCAATGTATACCCTTGCCTGAGCCCTCTGGCACAGGGACCAAGAGCCTATACACCACATGTATAGGGACCTTTGCCATCATTATAATGATGGGGGACCTCTTTGCTCATAGCCCACATTCCACGAATGTGGGGACCTCAAGCCCGTCATTGCATGACGGGGACCTCAACTATATGAACTTGGTTACCACATAACCAAGACTCAAACATGCTCAAAACATGCATATGCACCATGACATCATCTTTCATATGTAAGAATTCAACGTATGTACATTATCATGTAAGCAATAACAACATGCGAAAGAATCTTTAACCATAACTAGCAGTCATCAAGTTAAATGGAAGCTCATCTCAATAACAGGTATGCATGGCTATTACGAGCAAGACACATCCCAATCTCAGCATGCAAACATAAATATGCTATAACCCGAATACTTGCCTCAACCGTGTGAGAACGGTGGACGCGAAGAGGGTGCTGCCCCTGGAATCACGCTCCCACCTGAACATAAAGATAACCGCAATCTAAGACCAACATACTGGACCAAAAGCATAAGTAACATCACAATTGAACTCGATAAACCCCTAAGTGTTTTGTAATCTTCTAATTTCTAGCGATCGATTTGGTGCCCACTGCGGCCAGTCAACTTCTAAAATACATATCTTTCTGCTCAGGAGTCCGAATAAGATGATCTTATACTTTATGAAAAGGTAATTAAATTACCTAAATAAACTTAGTTGGGGAGCCCCCTTGATTCTGCCATTTACTGCCCCTAGCAAGCCAATCTATCAGACATCAGAATTCACGTCGAGTTTTCTGGACAGTACACTAAAACCACCATAACTTTTGCTACGAAAGTCCAAATCTTGCGTTCTTTATCTCTATGAAAAGGTATGGAAATTACCTACATATTTTGTTATATCGAGATCCTCTGATGTCGAATTTAACTAATGGTTTAACCCAGTTTCCTACTGACTGTCCAAAAACTGATAGATCAACAGGACAACGACACTAAAGAATTCATATCTTTTGATCCGTAAGTCGGAATCCGGTGATCTTGACGGACACTGAAAGATAAGAGAATTATCTAAATATTTCTAGGAGACCAAAACTGTTGGTTCGGCCTTTAAGTGGACGAAACTGTCCGAGCAACAATCTGGACAGAACGCAATCTACAGCAGTCGGCGACCGATCCACTAAACGAATTCATAAACGCATCTAATACAAGAGATTCAGCGGGGAAGAGTCTTCGTTACCCTTGTAGAACGTGGGAAGATGACGGATTACCCCCACAAAGAAGGTCTCCTCTCCTTACCTCCTTCTTCCTCCTAGGGCCAAACTCCGCCGGGAACTTCTTCTCCTTCTCCACTTGATCGGCAGCGGGGATGGGGAAGCCTTGGCCAGCCAGCAGGGGGGGACCGTGGAGGAGGGGCTGCTGGAGGGGAGGTTGCGCAAGGGAAGATGGGGAGGGAGGGGGTGCGGCTACAAAGGGGGGGGAGGAGGGGAGGGAGGCGCAAGGGAAGTGGGGGGTGGCTAGGGTTGGAGGGGGGGAGAGGAAGTGGCGCCCCCCCCCTTTGGCTGGCCAAGCCCAAGTTGGGACAAAATCAGAAATTCCCCCTTTTTTAACTTTTGAATTGCGCATTTTCCAATTGATCCTTCCCGTAATTTCATTTATTTCTCTCCCGAACATTTAATCTCTCTCGACTATTTGCCTGTCACACTTTCGAGGTATTATAGTTTGTTTTCCTACAGCCTAGTTCATAGGATCTCCGATCTACTAGGATAGGTTCCCACCAATGTGGACCTTTACAAAGGTATGAGCTCGATTCCATTTGATGCTATAAAAATGGTCTTCTGTGCCATTCCTTTGGTGAAAGGATCTGTCAAGTTCCTTTCAGACTTGATGTATCCTACAAAAATTGCACCCATCTATATGGCATGCTTTATCGACTTAAGTCACCTCTTTATATGTTTTGAGGACTTTATATTGTCCTTCCTACTCTTTGCCTTAACCAAAATGGTTTGGTTATCACAGTAGGTTAATATAGTTGGAATTGACTTTTCCAGCATCGGTAGGTCAGAAAGGAGTTCTCTAATCCATTCTGCCTCTACTGTCACTGAGTCAGGTGCTACCAACTTAGCCTCCATGGTGGATCGTGTAGGGATAGTCTGTTTAGAATAGCCACTCGTAGCCTTCGTACCATCCGAGTCACTAATCCAGTTATAATCACTGAATCCTTCCGAGACTACTAGGTGGCCAAAATAATGTATTCCCAAATTTGTGGTCCCCTTTAGGTGCCTAAGTACCCTCTCTAGTGTTATCCAATGATCATCTCCTGGATTAGTGTAAGACTAGGAGGTGTTTGGTCATGTTATTTGATGATGAACACATTGACAATAAGGAAGACTTAGTTCTCGTGTTTAAATGTTGATTACATTGTCTCTGGAACATGCTTGTGCTCTTAGTTGCTGACCTGTGTTTTTGAGTTCCGTTGAGTTCTGACGAAAATCAGCGTTTGGCGAGTTTTGCGGTAGTACTGGCTCTGTGTCCGCGGAACTACCGCTAAGAGGAACAACCGCACAATTGTAGGCGGTAGTACCACGTTGTCGGGTAGTACCGTTGGTTTGCCGGCGGTAGTACCACGCTTGGTTTATCAGAGAGAGAGAGAGAGAGAGAGAGAGAGAGAGTGTTTCTAACAAGCACTGTTTGTTTCTGACAAGCATTGTTAAGTGAAAAACGGTAGTACCGTTGTTGAGGAACAGTATGACCGCTGGACGGTAATACCGCAGTTTGAACGGCGGTAGTACCGCACAAAGGTATGACCGCAAGGTTGCGGTATGGATTTTCCAAAGAGCATGTTTTCGGAAGTTTTCGAGTTTTCCCGAGGAACGGTAGTACCGTAGTGCTTTGAGCGGTAGTACCGCGTTGTGCGGTAGTACCGAATGTTTAACGGCGGTAGTTCCGATTATGCTCTGTCTTTCTGTCGTTTTGGGGATTTGACTTAGGTTAAGTTAAATTCATAAGCTTTAATGTGTTGCATGATGCATGATAGTGTTTATGGGTGTGTGTGAGCTAATGGATGGTCAAGTTGGAGAACTTGTGCCATGGTTTTGGTGTCTTTGGTCTTTGCATGTGCAGGTTGAGCGTGGAAGTAAAATCACAGTCGGTGACAAAGTTGCCTCGGACTAGGATGGGGAGATCTGAGGTCTTGGAAGTTGTGGATGTCATGAGGTGGTTTGGATCACGTTGGAGCACGTGGAGATCAAAGGTGTGCACGCTGGAGGCTACAGGCTGGATTCCTGGAGTCATACGACATGGATGTTATGGAAGGTTTTAGAGATATGGAAGAAGGTCTATATCTGGACGTGTTTAGAGATAGAATCCGTGTGCATGTCGTGTGAAACATGGAGAGGACCCTAGGATATAAATAGAGGCAGGTTAGGAGCTAACCTGTGAGCTTTTGGGGGGACTTGCGTGAGTTATCAGATGAGCTGAGAACTTGTAGCTTTTGTGTTACGTAGATTTAGCGAAATTTGAGAGGTCCTTCGATTGGAGGCTTAGAGGGGTGCTTGCTGAGCGCTTTGTAGACGCAAATCAAGTTTGATATATAAAGTTCAGATTCGTTCAACTTTGATTCTTGATTTGGTGTTCTTGCTGTGCGCCTAAGGGTGTCTTTGTTGTGAAGTTTTTGCACACAAGGAGAAGTTGGAATTCAGGGGTCAATTCGCTGCAATCATTCAACCCTTCCCCCTTCTGATTTCCATTACGATCCTACAAGTGGTAACAGAGCAAGGTTGCAATGGCAGATCGAGATCGATTCTCCAGTAAGCCACCATATTTCGATGGATCAGGCTACATCTATTGGAAGACACGCATGCAGGTCTTTCTGCAAGCACAAGGTAATGTCATCTGACAAAAAGTTGAAAATCCTTATGAGGTGCTTGTTGTGATTACGAACAACAACATTACTGATGTTGAAGCTAATGCTAAGGTTAGAAATATTTTGTTGCAAGGTTTGAGTAGAAACGAGTTCGTTCGGATTGCTAATATTAAATCTGCTAATAAGATTTGGACTACACTTGCTGATTATCATGAAGGTTCTAAAACTGTTAAAGGTGTTCGTCATAATCAATTTTAAAAGGAGTATTCTAAATTTGAGATGAAACCAGGAGAGTCTGTAGATGCACTTTTTGATCGTTTCAATAAAATCATTGGTCATTTGCAATCTATTGATTTGATCTACTCTGATTCTGACAATGCACGTCAAATTTTGAATGCTTTGGATATGAATGTCTGGGAAGTGTTAGTTACTACTATAAATCAGTCTGTTAACATAGAAACACTCACATTAGATGATCTTTATTCCAAGATGAAAACACATGAGATTGATATTTTGGCCAGGAAAAAGAAGTCAAATTCCTTGGGTTTAGTGACTAACCAAACTGACAGTTCATCAAGTTCTTCTAGTTTCTCTTTGTCTGCCTTGAGTGCTATTTCAGATGAACAATTGGAGGAGATTCCAGAAGAACAGTTTGTACTCTTCTCCAACAGGATGACTAAAGCAATCAATAATATCAGATCAAGGAGAAGAGGAAGTCTAATCAGATGCTTTGAATGTGGTGAGCCAAACCACATTAAGGTGAATTGTCTCAAGCTGAGAGGACGCTAAAGATGACAAAGCACCAGCTCGGCGTTCAAAGTTCAAGTTTGATTCAAGCAAAAAGCAAAATTATTGTAAAGTCACAACAAGGTGCTCTCAAAGACTTGAGGAGATTGGATGAGTGATGTCGATTCTGCGACAATGAGGATGATAAAGGAAGACAAAAGAGGTGGACTTCACAGGGATGTGCTTTATGGCAAGTAGTGAAGAGGTTAATGATGATGATGATCTCTATAGTGACCTTGATGAGGTAAAACCCTCTTATGCTGATTTATCTCGTGCTGTGTTTAAATTGACAAATGAGCTTAAAAAGTACAAGAAGAAAGTAAAGAAATATGAACTTGTTGTTGATAGCTTGAACTCTGAAATTGATAGGCTTAAGGCTGCTATTCCTGATGATGAATCGTGTGAATCATGTCAAGTTTTGCATTCTGAACTGAAAATTGCTAGGTCAATACATGCTGAATTTGAAGAGCTAAAACTGGCTCATAACTGTAGTAATGATAAGTCAAACTTGCACATGATGAAATTAAAAACTAAAGTCTAGTTTAATTTGTTTAGAGTCAAGTAATCGTGAATGCTCAAATTAAAACTTGCTCTAATTGTGAATGCTAGAAGCTAGACTAATGTCATCTCGTGAATCTATAAAACAAATGCTTTATCATGAGACACTTTCTTGCACTAATTGTCCCAAACTCACAACTGAGATAGAAGCCTTGACTAGACAATTAAATGAATTTGCTGAAAAAGAAAAATTGGCTCAGTCTAGTGCTTCTAAGAAAATCTTGAATGGATTTGTTAAGTGCACAATCTGTCCTAAACTAACTAAAGAAAATGAATATCTTAAGGAAACTTTGGAGAGGTTCTCTTTTGGCAAGAAAAATCTGAATATAATTCTAGACAGATAAAAAATGAGTATTAAAAGCCAAGGTCTAGGATTTAATGCTGTTGAACATGCCAAGAATCATCCTCCCAAAATGCTTAAACTTCTTGAACCTGGAAAGTTTGAAATTGAATCTGAACCTAAACAAGTTTTGTTTAAATCTGCTGGTTTTGCAAAGGATTCAACTATCAAGATAAGTACTTTAAAGGGAAAAACTGCTATTTCTCATCAAGACAAGTATCAGTGTACTTATTGTGAAAAAGAAGGACACTTGGTTCGGTTTTGTTTTCGAAAATCTAAGAAAGAAAAGAAAGATAGGCTAAGAAAGGTTTTTCAAGCTCCTTTTGTTTCCACTAAACAAACTACTGCAGATTTAGGAGTTTTTGCACAATCCTCGGTCAGACCGGTTCCTAAACTGCGGTTTGGCCGACAGCATCCAGAAAAGAGAATTGCTTTTGTTGTTCCTACTCGTCGTGTATCACAGTATTGTGTTCCTAAATCATGTCTTACTAACCCTAGTACTGTGAGACCAATACTTGCTTAATGTAGGTACAACAGTTGAGGAAGGGGAACATTTGGCTAGTTGATTCAGGATGTTCAAGACACATGACAGGTGATTCAAAATTGTTCTCCTTCCTCACTAAGGCATCCAGTGATGAATTGATTACTTTTGGGGATGCATCAACTGGAATTATGATGGCAAAAGGTACTGTGCGTGTAAATAACAAGTTTATTCTCAAAGATGTTGCTTTGGTAAGTAAATTGAAATACAACTTGCTTTCAGTTTCACAATTGATAGAAAAAAATCTTGAGGTAAGCTTTAAGAAACATGCTTGTAGAGTTTTTGTGATATCCCGAAAGTGAATTAAGCAAATAGCCGGGAGAGGTTATTTATTCGGGAGAAAATTAAATGGATTTACGGGAAGGACCACTGAAAATGCTCAATACAACAATTAGAAAGGGGGAAAACATCATTTGTAGCACAACTGGGCTTGGGCCCCGCCCATGAGGGCAAGGGGTGGCGCCAGGGGGCCACTTCCCCAAAAACCCTAGCCGCACCCCACTCTCCCACCTCCCCTTGTGCCGCCACTTTCCCACCCTCCTCTCCTCCACCCTTGCGCCCCAACCTCCCTCCTGGTTACTCTCCCTTGCACCCTCCCTAGTCCCCATTGTTGCCGGCCAAGTGATGGAAGAAGGATCTCCTTTGTTGGCCGCCAAGAGGAAGAGAAAAGAAGGGAAGAAAAGAAGAGAAGGGAAGAAGGAAGAGAAGAAAGGAGAGGGAAGAAGGATCCGCAACCGGGAACTCGTGGTGATCATCATCCACGCAGCGTGCCTTCGTCGTTTCGGCAAGGTTAACCGTGATTCTTTGTTTTGGGGTCGTTTTCTAGTTGTACATTTTCGGTTGTCAGTTCGTCGGTTTTCTGCAGCAGAGAAGATTGTTGATTTTGATTAGGTTAGAGGCAGAATTGGGTCTGGGTGTCTCCTAGAAAGTTGTAGATATCGTAGTTACCTTTCATTGCCGACAGAAATCAAGTCATTCGGACTTCGGTAGCCAAAGTTATGAATTTCTTAGTATTTCTGTGTTTCTGGAGAGAAGCAGAATTGCTAGTGTTGGTTAACCTGATAGAAGCGCATATTTAGGGGGGTTTCCAGAGGGTCTCACCATAACGAAAACTAGGCTAATCCTATTAGCTTTCAGGAAAACTAAAGATCACTAAATTCGGACGAACGAGAAAAGTTATGATAGTTTCTTTGTCGCTGTCCAGAAACCCGACGTGAAATGTTTGCTCCGATTAAATAGATTGGTAGGACTGGTAGATGGCCGAATCAGAGAGTCTCCCCAACTAAGTTTATTTAGACATTGTAATTACCTTTCCAGAATGTACAAGATCATCATATTTGGACTCCTGAGCAGAAAGTATGAATTTTTGAAGTCTGCTGTCTGCAGTGACCGATCGCTAGAAATTAGAAAAGTTAGAAATGATAAGAAGTTAGCGATTTCGATTGTAATGTTATGTATGATTTTGGTCCAGTATGCTAGTCTTAGTTTGGGGTTATCTTCTTGTCCAGTGGCAGCGAGATCCCAAGGCAGCACCCACTTCATCCCGCTGCTTCGCACGCAGTTGAGGCAAGTATTCGGGTTATAGCGTATTTTCGGTTGTATGATAAGATTGTTGTGATTGCTTGTCTGTAGCCTTGCACGAATGTTAGTGCAATGAGTTTTCCTTTTATCTTGATGAATGCAAGCTATGGTTAATGTTTCCCTTGAGCGTTGCTAAATCTTACATGTTGTTATGTACATGTTAAATTCTTGGGTATGAAAGATGTGGGCATGGGGCAATTGCATGTTTCAAACGTGTTGGAGACTTAGTCATATATGCATGTTTTTGGTATATGATAGCGAAGTAAGGTTGCTGGCATGATGTTTATATTGAGATTGGTGAATGCTCCAAGTATGATTATGCTCTATTCATTTCTGATGTTATTGTACTTGGTATATTGATGATGAATAGATGTCGTGCATGTGCATATTGAGATCATGCTGAAGCTTGGTCACGTGGTGACCAAGCATGCATTTCGTTGAGGTCCCCATCATATATTGACGGGCTTGAGGTCCCCACATTGGTGGAATGTGGGCTATGAGCAAAGAGGTCCCCATCATTCAGATGATGGACAAAGGTCCCTATACATGTGGTGTATAGGCTCTTGGTCCCTGTGCCAGAGGGCACAGGCAAGGGTATACAACGACGGTTGTATACCCCGCATTACCGGTAAAATGCGAAAGGAGATAAAGTTGAAAAGGTGCATTGCATTGGTTGCATTCATATGAGCATGAAGGCTATACTTTGGTGCATTGTTTATCTTGGATTATTGAAGCTATGAATGATAACTTGCTTAGCCTTGTTGGTACTTGCTGAGTCTTTGGACTCACTCTTGCTTTGATGTGTTTTAGGTATAATCGGCAGGAATGACATGCATGGGAGGGAGTAGATGTTGTATGCACTCACTACCTCACGACTTTAAGGCGTTGCCATTTAGTTTCATTTCAGGAATAAGTAAACTGCTTGAGAATCACTCATAGATGGTTTTGAGTATTGTGTTAATTGTGATAATGAGAATAGTAAGTCTTGACTATGTTTATTCGATCATCTTGCATGCTTGTGTGAACTTGATTATGAAGATATTGTTAAGTGCCATGATTAATTGTTGAGACCTCGGATAGTTAACTATACTGAAGGAGGTTATGCGAAAATTGGTAATTAGTTTTAGTTTAATTTTTTAATTCCAGTAGCATTCCGTGCTCATTGTGAGTCAGTGTTCTGATTTTAGATGCTTCAGTGATCTTGTGTTTAATATCTCTCTGTTAGGAAGGTTTTAAAGCTGATTTCAATCATTCCTTTCCACCTAATGTTAGATGTTTGGTAGCTTGAATCGGTGATCTATTCTTTTGGCATCGTGAGGTTAGGATATATTGGTTTTGATTATCTTGTTCGAATCGGTGGAATGGATCTCATTAGAGGTTACCTAACCTTAAGGGTGAAAAAGATTTGGTTTGCTCTCCTTGTCGACATGGTAAGATGGTTGCCGCCCATATTTCTATTTTCGTAATCATCATAGATGGCCCTGGACAATTGTTGCATATGGACACTGTAGGTCCCTCAAGAGTTCAATCTGTTGGAGGTAAATGGTACATTCTTGTGATTGTTGATGATTTCTCTAGATACTCATGGGCTTATTTTGAGGGGGAGTTGTTTTGATCAAAATTTCAGAAGCTTTAATTTTTCACTAAGTCCAATCCATTACAATAAAAAGAGTAGTATAGCTTTCTCTATCATATTTATTCATGTGCTATGTAGCTTTGATCTTGACTGGTTTTAATAATCTTGCTACATAAAGAACTAAAGCATGACTTGGCTGAAATTTTTGACTATATTGATTATTAGTATCACTTAGTGATGCCTACTGAAAAGGATAAGCTTGTTTGTGAGTCCTATTTTAAGTCTTGGATTTGAAGCAAAAATATCTCTCATTTCAATCCTGTGTTGCTCACTCAATTAGGCATGTTATAAAAATAAAGGGTTTACAAAAGGAATATAAAAAGATGTGTGCTTCAAGCATGCCATACATTGCTGTGTATATTCACAAAGAAAATATGCACACAAGTGCTTATATGATAAGAAGTGTGCTTCAAGCATGCCATACACAGCTATGTATTTTCTGTTAAAAAAAATGCACAAAAAGGTGCTTAAATCAAACGAAGTATGCTTCAAGCATGCCACCCTTGAAAAGAAGTATGCTACAAGCATGCCACATGCGAATAAAAATTGAGAGTGAAGCAAGAGGATGATACTTGAGACTAATTAACTCATCCAGATTTAAAATTTGTCTCACTGTGTAGCTTTCACTTTTTGGTAACTTCTAATTGTGGTCTTATAATCTTTTTATTCATTGTGTGATATGCCTATCATGAATCTAAATTGTCTCGTCACTTTGAAATACTTGTCTGAATATTGCTCTCTGGTATATGCATTTATATGATCTTGTTAGCTCTACTCAACCAAATGGCTTGGTTCATCCGTTAAATTGACTTGCATAATCTCCAAAGCTTCTGGATTCTTGCTCCTCTATTTTCGAAGTTTGAAGCTCTTGATGGTCACATTGTGTAATATCCCGAGTTTCATTTGAGAGTGCAATACAAATTGAGAGAGAATTAGTGTAATTCTCCCATAGTGCTAGAATTAATTTTCGGGAGAGAATAATTAATCGGTAGAAGGTTTCTTTGGAAAACGTTTAATCGGGATATTAGAAGGGTTTTCTGTATTTTTTTGGACAACCTGGCTCGGGCTAGAGGCCCATAGGCCCATCTAGTGGCCACCAACATAAAGGGTGGGAAACCCTAATTTTCCCCACTTCTCCCTCTCCCTCTCCCCTTTGGCCGCCCCCCTTTGGCCTCCCCCTCTGTGCGCCTTGCCTCCTCCTCCCTGGTCTTTCCTCCATGGTGCTGCCCCTCAAGACTTTTTCCCCGCTGCGGTGTTGGTCTCCTTCCGTTGCCGGTCTTCGCGAGGATCGGGGACGACGATCGTGGGCTGTAGAACAAGAAGAGGAAATCACCACCAACTTCTTCTTCGAGGCTCACTCAGCGTCATCTCCCACGTCGTCAAGGGTAACGATGTGTTCTTGGGATTTCTAGAAGTCTTTCGTTAAGTGAGCGAGTAGTTTTGTTAAATTCCAGTCTGTCCGCGTTTCGTTCAGTTCTGTCCAGTATGTTGGAGGGGTTGTTTCGGTTATTTTTAGGCAGAATCTGAAGGTTTAGTCTCCTAGAGATATGTAGGTCTCGTTCTTAAGTTTCAGTGGCCACCAAGTTTACTTGATTCCGAGGTCTGAGTCAAAAGTTATGGATGTTTTAGTACCTGCTGCCAGAAATCTGACGAGAATAAACTGTCTGGTTATTTCCTAAATTTTGAAAGGAAATTGGTCGAAACTGAAAGTTCACCCAACTAGGTTATTGTAGAGGATTCGATGACCTTTTCAGATTGGTAAAGAACGTTCAATTTGGAGTTACCTAATGAAAGTTATGATCTTTTTAATTCTGCTGTTCATTCTGTTGACAGTTTCTGTACTGAAAGTTCAAGCATTTATTAACCCATTAAATTGGCCAAATTGGTTTATCACGTCAACTAGAGTATTGTAGATTAGTCAGTTAAGAAGCTACAGCAATTGGGTTTACCATTTTTCGACTTCCAGACATTGAGTTATGTTAATTTCCGTGCTGCTGTCCAGATACAGTTTATGGCAGAAATCGTTGTTTTCAGTTTAGGCTTTGTAAGAATGACTTGAGTCATCGTGAGCGGGTAGAACGTCGATTAGTAGTGTTGGGTATATTATGTCCTTATTGAAATTATTTTACTTGTTTAGGAGGTGAAGCCTCGGGTTTAGGAGTATCACCTTTGCCGACTAACGCTGCAGATCGCGAAGGCAAGTACATTGCCACCCTTAATGATTGTGATTGATGAATGTTTATATGGTCATGCTGTGATTTTGTATGATACGAGAGAAGATGGATTGTCTATGTTCTTTCATATGTGTTGAATCCATGTTTTGTTATCATGTCTTTCAATATTCGCATTTCATTCTATGCATTCATTATGCATATTTCATCCACGAAAGTGGATTGCAAGTCCCACCATTCCAGTGTGGGCAGTGTTGGACATTGTCATGTCCCGTCCACGGGAGTGGATTTGAAAGACCCATTAATTCCAGAATGGGCATGTAAGACCCATTAACTCCAAGATGGGCAATGTTGGACACCCGTATGAAACGTTCTTCATACGGGAAGTGGATCCCCGCATTTTTGTTAAGATGCGGGCTTGAGTGAACACCGACGGTGTTTCACCGCTATACCGGATATGCATGTGTGCATCCATTCCTTTGATTTTGAGCATTCATATCATGTCTTCATATGTAGTCGATTGTGATGTGATCGAACTGATGATGAGTTTGTCTTATTCATATTGAATGATTATCTTATTGATATATGTACTTGCCGAGTCATGGACTCACTCTTGCGTTGTTTGTTTATTTTAGGTAAACCCCGATGTTGGCTCACTTGGGAGGAGTAGACACGCACTACTCGCTCACATCATCCTATTCATGTTCAAGATTAAATTTAGTTCTATCTTACATTCGTTAATGATGAACTGTAATAATTAAATTATAATTGGTGAAGGAAGGATACCTTCTCCACATTGAGGTTGATTTATTATCGATATGAACTTTCATTATCAATGAACTGAAATAAATAGATTAGATGGTGAAGGAAGGATACCTTCATCATGTCTTGTTGTTTTGATACTATCATTAGTTGATTTTATTCGAATTCTTCCGCAATATGGATGTATGTTAGATGTTTTAGGTGACATCTTGGCTTCCGAATAGCCAGGTGTTACATTGGTATCGGAGCGGGCTTTAGGTCCGTGGTTAATAGAAGAACATTAAAATGACACACGTGCATGAGGTGGGGTTGAAATTACATTGCTTCGCATTATCTCGTTGTAATGTTTCATTTGTTGAGCAAATGTTGAATTGCTTCAGATCATTATTCTTGTTGTTAATCTATGATGTGCTATGATATTCAATATCTATAAACTAATACTATGATTGTCATGAGATGATCCTGTATATTCATAATTGAGTATTTCGTGAAGCGTGATGTTATCGATGATAAGAAGTGGAGGTCGTGGTTGTTACTCCGATTCACTGAGTTACACCACTGCTCGCGAACGTGGTTAGAGGAGTAGTTACCCCGAGTACCATAGTTTCGTGTTAAGCGTGAGTTGCTTTAGAAAGTTGTCCTCTTTCTTGATTTCGAATTTGGCAATTCTTGTCCTGTGGTGGTTGATGAACTTCTCCGGTTTGTGGTCCATGATAGTTATGGTTTTCCATAAATCCTCTTGGTTCTCTGAAATAATTATTGTTTTTCGATCGTTGAGTTGTTTCTACTACTTGTGATCGTTGTCAATTGGCAAGATTGATGTTTTCTTGGTTGCTCCTTCTTTCTCATTGGAAAAGAATGACTCATTTACTCGCTTGATAACTTGGTTAGTGAAGAGTTTTCCACTGTAAGTTCGCTTGCATGGGAAAGCTTTGGCTTTATGCGCTTTTAGATTACTTGAGCGTTGAGGTTTGAAGTCTCTCTTTTCTTTGTAGTAAGGTGTTAGAATCCTTTGTGATGTCTTGCCATGCTTAAATTGAGAATTTATAACTAAGCGAATAAATTGTTACTGATATGAGTTACCAAGTTGGGTTATTAGCATGGTGCAAATCAACTATTCTTAACTACCATCTATGAAAGTGAAATTGATTAATTTGAAATATCCTTGTATTTGATACATGTCAGTATGTTAAATAAAGACTGCCCATATCTGCTCGTAACCTATAGATCTTACATAAGAGCTAGATTTATCTATTTCATGGTATGCTAAAATTGTTGAAACTTGTATAAAGGACCGGATGGGTGCTTGTATCGATTCGTGAAACCTTGTTTATAGAAAATTATGTTAGTGAATCTTTAATCATGTTTTGAAATGATTTCTGAACAAAGGTGAAATGTGAGTCTATGTTTATATATGGTTATGTGTTTGCAAATGGAATTAGTACCGTATGTTCATACATGATTAATACAATCATCATTTGTTATTGAGCGCTAAAGAAGGTGTTGAGCAACACCCACAAAGTGGAGTAGACGAATTTCGTAAGTAGTCTTTGATAGCGTGCCTTGTGATATCGTTATTGCTTAGCATAATCTTGTTATGATAAATTTGTTTCAACCTTGTGGTTTGTGTTCCTTTGGGAAGTTTTAGGATGGAGTAATAAAGTTTGATGACTCTTGGTACTAGTGTATGTTGTCGATGTTATTAAATAGTCAAAATGTGAGAATGAGGTTAATTCTCGTAGTAATTTGATCACCCATGGTGATATTTTCTAAATGATCAAGTTTCAAGTTTTGTGTTCTTGATCTTTGGGGTTCAGCTTTATGTGGTAAATGAAGCTTATCGAGTAACGATATGTTACAAAGTTGCAATGGTTCTTCAATGATGCAAGTGCTTCGATTTTGAATACTTATTTGTTCTTATCTCATAAGGTTCGATATTCTCTTCTTGCGAGGCTTATGCTTCAACCGTGGACTCCACTTATGTTCTGTGAGTTCATTGCTTAATTGGTTTCTTATCTTGGTCCCATGTTCAGTGCGAGTGGTGGATGAGTTTTCTAGTTGGTGAAAATCGTTTCCATTTGTCTCTTCTTTTGAGAAAGAATCAACTCATTCTTTTCACGTGGGTCTTTTGAAGTGTTTTCTAATTGTTGTTGTGAAATTGATGTTAATACCCATAGTAATTTGATCGCCTTGGTGATATCGTTCAGATGAGAATAATTCAAGTTTAGCTTTTGTGATATTTTCTTTGAGCTATTGAATCATCTGGTAGCTGATTTTTTTTAAAATAAATTAAGGTATTGGATTGTCCTGTTGCTTCTTAAGAGATTTGTGTGATTTAATTTTAAAGGCTCTTTGGTCTGAGTTGACAACGTAAGGTTGCAATCAAAGAAGTTATGTTGGTTCCTTTGAGAGGAGAATAATCTGCTTGCTTTTCATGAAATCCCGTAATTGGAAATGTTTCGAGTTTGGTGGCTGAGATTATTTGGATCTCATGTTTCGTGTGTAGTTGAATTGTTCTGAACAAATAGGACGTATTGAGGAATTTTATTGGTTCTTATTTAGTCCGTGTGGTTTGGACTAAAGACCTTATCTTGTTCATTGTGGCAAAGCGATGTTAGTCAAAGAATTAATTTCAGTGTTAAAGGAAAGAGTGCAGTAGGAATATTTGAGAATTTGAGTCAAGTTTTGTAACTCGTGGTTATTTGAATCGTTCATAAACTTTTGCTCTTTTCACTCAAGAGTTGTCGAGTTTCAATCGCAATGTCATTTTCTTATTGGTTGTTATTTGCTATTTCCATTTTGAGGTGATGCGTACCCTCCGCTGTGAACTCAACTTTCGTTTTTCCTAGATCTTCATTACCAGATTATTTCTTTTGGTCTCGTGCTCACTGTGAGCAGAACATTTTCCCGTGTGGTGAAAGTTGTTCTTGTTCGCCTCTTTCTTTTGAGAAAGGATCAACCGCTTTGTGCTATAAAGTTTTACAAATCGTGAGTTGTTAATTGTTTGGTGGTGGTTAAGTGATTGTAGGGGTGAGATTTTGCTACCCAACTATTGGAGAAGTAATAGAAGATGAGTTGGTTTTGACTGAACCTCTTGGAGGAAGTTGATTCGGATGGAATGTATGGTTTCAAGTAAAATTGTATATTGTTCGACTAAGTAGGACCTATGGTATAGTGTAGTTCCGAACCTTGGTTCATATTGGAATGTTGGGGATTATCAAATGTATGGAAACCGTAATCAATTTTATAGAGTAACTCTATTGAAAGTATCGTGATATTGTATGAATGATCCCTGATGATGTCAATGAGTGAGTATGTCGGAATTGGGGGAATCTTAGAGATTTAATCCGATGATTTCATTATTTGTTATAAGAGGATTTCGTTGTAGAGGTCTCAAAGGTTAAATTTGGGCTTTCCATTTTCATGCTAAACTTTTGGTCGCCCAAAGATTTGTGTGTAGAGGAGATAGAAAACTGGAGTATTCTGAGTAGTGGAATGATTGGCGATAGAACCCTTTTAATGTAGTTCATGAGCGGGTGTACTGAAAATTCTGATGTGATATTCTTGAAAGTTGGAGGTGATGAGATTGTATGGTTTTTTTTAGGTGCTTTGGTGCCTTCTATCAAATTAATGTCATCAGTTGAATGAGTTGTCTAGAATATTCAGTGGAATCAATAGGGTCTCTCTACAACGGTGTGGAAGATGTATTTCGATTTAAACCTAACTTGAGGATGTTAAATGAAGATGGTTGAGACCGTGTGGTATGCGATGAATTCGAATTCCAAGGTTGGAGAGATGTTTTATTCCAAAAAGTGAAACTAAGGAAAAAATGTCTTCTTGATTAGTGAAGCGTTTTCTTAATTCTCGCTTGAGCTTTGTGTCGTTGACCAATGTCTTTCGTAAGTCGAGTTTGACTCGATTTTGGTATGTGGTTCTTATCGGTTGAGGAAGAATAAGGAAGTTCGATTTGGGCATTTAAAATGATTCCTCCTTTGGTTTTCGTGGACGCTTATTCGCAAACCGCCACTTGGAGGGTGGAAAGGTTTTCGTGATGAAATTCTGATTTCTGGATTTTACTCTTCAGTACCCAGTTGGTAACATCTAGTTGTGACATGAATCTTTCTTATTCAGATGGTTTTGCCGGTAAAAGAGTTTGCTTAAAAAGAATTCGATTGTATGTTTTCGGTTAAAGGAGGTGATCCTTGCTTTAGTGAAGAGTTCGATTGAAAGGTGGAACATGAGTTTCGTGTTCTTCGTGCTTGTCGTGTGGTTCGGTTTCAATGGGAAGGTTAACCCAAGGTACATTGGGTTGTTTTCGCTAGTTGGCGATCGCCAGACTGCCTCGAGTACATGCGCGAGTACGTAACGCCTTGTATGTTCTCGTGTTGAGTGAGTTCCCGAGATCCAGAGTTTGAGATTTCGTTTGCGCCGTGGACCAGTGAGTAGGATCTTACCTTCAGTCTTGTCCAATGAGTGTACCTAGAAATGTCGAGTTGAGGGTTAGTACAGCACGCCGCTTTACGCCCTTATGTTGTGGTCCCATCGCCCGAGAGTGAGGCCACTTGGAAGATGGAGTTTCGCTTGCGTGATCGATATCCGGATTCGCTCAAACGGTGCTTCTTTGTCGTTGTTTCATTCCATCCACGCTTTTCTTTCGTGTAGATTCGTGTTTAGATTCGGCCTAATCCTTTTAAGGGGGTAGAATGTAATATCCCGAGTTTCATTTGAGAGTGCAATACAAATTGAGAGAGAATTAGTGTAATTCTCCGATAGTGCTAGAATTAATTTTCTGGAGAGAATAATTAATCGGTAGAAGGTTTCTTTTGGAAAAACGTTTAATCAGGATATTAGAAGGGGTTTTCTGTATTTTTGGACAACTGGGCTCTGGGCTAGAGGCCCATAGGCCCATCTAGTGGCCAGGCAACATAAAGGGTGGGGAAACCCTAATTTTCCCCACTTCTCCCTCTCCTCTCCCCTTTGGCCGCCCCTTTGGCCTCCTCCCTCATGCGCCTTGCCTCCTCCTCCCTGGTCTTTCCTCCATGGTGCTGCCCTCAAGACTTCTTCCCGCTGCGGTGTTGGTCTCCTTCCGCTGCCGGTCTCGCGAGGATCGGGACGACGATCGTGGGCTGTAGAACAAGAAGAGGAAATCACCACCAACTTCTTCTTCGAGGCTCACTCAGCGCCATCTCCCACGTCGTCAAGGGTAATGATGTGTTCTTGGGATTTCTAGAAGTCTTCGTTAAGTGAGCGAGTAGTTTTGTTAAATTCCAGTCTGTCCGCGTTCGCTCAGTTCTGTCCAGTATGTTGGAGGGTTGTTTCGGTTATTTTTAGGCAGAATCTGAAGGTTTGGTCTCCTAGAGATATGTAGGTCTCGTTCTTAAATTTCAGTGGCCACCAAGTTTACTTGATTCCGAGATCTGAGTCAAAAGTTATGGATGTTTTAGTACCTGCTGCCAGAAATCTGACGAGAATAAACTGTCTGGTTATTTCCTAAATTTTGAAAGGGAAATTGGTCGAAACTGAAAGTTCACCCAACTAGGTTATTGTAGAGGATTCGATGACCTTTTCAGATTGGTAAAGAACGTTCAATTTGGAGTTACCTAATGAAAGTTATGATCTTTTAATTCTGCTGTTCATTCTGTTGACAGTTTCTGTACTGAAAGTTCAAGCATTTATTAACCCATTAAATTGGCCAAATTGGTTTATCACGTCAACTAGAGTATTGTAGATTAGTCAGTTAAGAAGCTACAGAAATTGGGTTTACCATTTTTCGACTTCCAGACATTGAGTTATGTTAATTTCCGTGCTGCTGTCCAGATACAGTTTATGGCAGAAATCGTTGTTTTCAGTTTAGGCTTTGTAAGAATGACTTGAGTCATCAGGAAAGCAGGGTAGAACGTCGATTAGTAGTGTTGGGTATATTATGTCCTTATTGAAATTATTTTACTTGTTTAGGAGGTGAAGCCTCGGGTTTAGGAGTATCACCTTTGCCGACTAACGCGTCGCATCGCGGAAGGCAAGTACATTGCCACCCTTAATGATTGTGATTGATGAATGTTTATATGGTCATGCTGTGATTTTGTATGATACGAGAGAAGATGGATTGTCTATGTTCTTTCATATGTGTTGAATCCATGTTTTGTTATCATGTCTTTCAATATTCGCATTTCATTCTATGCATTCATTATGCATATTTCATCCACGAAAGTGGATTGCAAGTCCCACCATTCCAGCAGGGGCGTGTTGGACATTGTCATGTCCGCCCACGGAGTGGATTTGAAAGACCCATTAATTCCAGAATGGGCATGTAAGACCCATTAACTCCAAGATGGGCAATGTTGGACACCCGTATGAAACGTTCTTCATACGGAAGTGGATCCCGCATTTTTGTTAAGATGCGGGCTTGAGTGAACACCGACGGTGTTTCAACGGCTATACCGATATATGCATGTGCAGTCCATTCCTTTGATTTTGAGCATTCATATCATGTCTTCATATGTAGTCGATTGTGATGTGATCGAACTCGATGATGAGTTTGTCTTATTCATATTGAATGATTATCTTATTGATATATGTACTTGCCGAAGTCATGGACTCACTCTTGCGTTGTTTGTTTATTTTAGGTAAACCCGATGTTGGCTCACTTGGGAGGGAGTAGACACGCACTACTGCTCACATCATCCTATTCATGTTCAAGATTAAATTTAGTTCTATCTTACATTCATAATGATGAACTGTAATAATTAAATTATAATTGGTGAAGGAAGGATACCTTCTCCACATTGAGGTTGATTTATTACTGCATATGAACTTTCATTATCAATGAACTGAAATAAATAGATTAGATGGTGAAGGAAGGATACCTTCATCATGTCTTGGTTGTTTTGATACTATCATTAGTTGATTTTATTCGAATTCTTCCGCAATATGGATGTATGTTAGATGTTTTAGGTGACATCTTGGCTTCCGAATAGCCAGGGTGTTACACATTGCCAAAGGGGGAGAAAAATGGGAGAAAATCTACGAGAATTTGCTTTTTCAGTGTTAAAGGAAGTTTTTCAGCTACTGTTTTTGAAATCTTCTTTAGCTTGGCAGTTTTTAAAACTTTGACACTTTCTGTCACACTCTTTCATTTCTTGTTCTGAAAGTATTGTCAATGTATTCATCAAGGGGGAGATTGTAAGACCAGGAGGTGTTTGGTCATGTTATATGATGATGAACACATTGACAATAAGGAAGACTTAGTTCTAGTGTTTAAATGTTGATTACATTGTCTCTGGAGCATGCTTATGCTCTTAGTTGCTGACCTGTGTTTTTGAGTTCTGTTGAGTTCTGACGAAAATCAACGTTTGGCGAGTTTTGCGGTAGTACTGGCTCTGTGTCCGTGGAACTACCGCTAAGAGGAACAACCGCACTATTGTAGGCGGTAGTATCACGTTGTCCGGTAGTACCGTTGGTTTGCCGGCGGTAGTACCGTGCTTGGTTTTTCAGAGAGAGTATTTCTGACAAGCACTGTTAAGTGAAAAACGGTAGTATCATTGTTGAGGAATGGTACGACCGCTGGACGGTAATACCACAGTTTGAACGGCGGTAGTACCGCACAAAGGTATGACCGCAAGGTTGCAGTATGGATTTTTTAGAGAGCATGTTTTCGGAAGTTTTCGAGTTTTCCCGAGGAACGGTAGTACCGTAGTGCTTTGAGCGGTAGTACCGCGTTGTGTGGTAGTACCAGATGTTTAACGCGTAGTTCCGATTATGCTCGCTCTTCGCTCGTTTTGGATTTGACTTAGGTTAAGTTAAATTCATAAGCTTTAATGTGTTACATGATACATGATAGTGTTTATGGGTGTGTGTGAGCTAATGGATGGTCAAGTGGAGAACTTGTGCCATGGTTTTGGTTTCTTTGGTCTTTGCATGTGCAGGTTGAGCGTGGAAGTAAAATCACAGTCGGTGACGAAGTTGACTCGGACTAGGATGGGGAGATTTGAGGTCTTGGAAGTTGTGGATTTCATGAGGTGGTTTGGATCACACTGGAGCACATGGAGATCAAAGGTGTACACGCTGGAGGCTACAGGATGGATTCCTGGAGGCATACGACATGGATGTTATGGAAGGTTTTAGAGATATGGAAGGAGGTCTATATCTGGACGTGATAGAATCCGTGTGCATGTCGTGTGAAACACGGAGAGGACCCTAGGATATAAATCGAGGTGGGTTAGGTGCTAACCCGTGAGCTTTTGGGGGGATTTGCGTGAGTTATCAGATGAGCTGAGAACTCGTAGCTTTTGTGTTACGTAGATTTAGCGAAATTTGAGAGGTCCTTCGATTGGAGGCTTTGAGGGGTGCTTGCTGAGCGCTTTGTAGATACAAATCAAGTTTGATATATAAAGTTCAGATTCATTCAACTTTGATTCTTGATTTGGTGTTCTTGCTGTGCGCCTGAGGGTGTCTTTGCTGTGAAGTTTTTGCACACAAGGAGAAGTTGGAATTCAGGGGTCAATTCGCTGCAATCATTCAACCCCCCCTTCTGATTGCCATTACGATCCTACAATTAGCCATATAACGACTCAATCTGCTTACAGCATATGGGATGTCAGGTCTCATTGCACTAGTTAGATACATTAAGAATCCAATTATTTAAGAATATTTAAGTTAGTCGTTTCCATGTCTAGTGTTTTCATGTAGATTAACATTTGGATTATAGGGTGTGGCTACTGACTTACAGTCCATGAACCCAAATCTGGTTAGGACCTTGTCCACATAATGGGATTGTGAAAGAATAATCCCATTCTCACCCTTTATCAGCTTGATGTTTAAGATAACATCAGCTTCACCCAGATCTTTCATATCGAAATTCTGGGAGAGAAAAGACTGTGTTTAATTGATTGCATTCATGTTGGTTCCAAAAAGCAATATGTCATCCACGTAAAGACACAGAATGACACCTTCGCCCCCACTAAACCAATAGTAGACACATTGATCGGCTTCGTTTACTCAAAAGCCGACCGATGTCATAGTACTATCAAATTTCGCATGCCATTGCTTGGGAGTTTGCTTTAGACCATATAAGGATTTAATCAATCGATATACATTCTTCTCTTGCCCTTCAACCACAAAACCATCGAGCTGCTGTATATAAATCTCCTCATCCAACTCTCTAGTTAGGAAAGCGATCTTTACATCTATTTGATGTACTTGGAGTTTGTATGCGGCAGCTAGTGCTAAAAGCACTCAAATTGTGGGTAAACGAGCCATAGGAAAGTATTTGTTAAAGTAGTCTTCATCCTATTTTTATGTGAAACCCTTAGCCACTAAACAGGCATTGTACTTTTCTATAGTACTATCAGTTCTACGTATTCTTTTAAAGATCCATTTGCACCCCACTGGCTTGTATCTATATGAGAGGTCCGTAACCTCCCATGTTCTGTTAGATATGACGAAATCCATCTCGCTGTGGACTGCCTCCTTCCAATAAGCCATATTCGGGGATGCGTATGCCTCTAAAAGGGTTCGTGGTTCATCATCCTTGACATAGGTGACATAGTCATCGTCAAGAGACTTTTCAGTCCTCTACCTCTTACTCCTCCTTAACTCCAATTCTGGAGCAGTGTTATCTACACTAGGAAGAATAGAGTGTTCATCTGAACCATTATGGTCAATGACTTCATTTGGTCTCATAGGAAACACATGTTCAAAGAACATCGCATCACGAGATTCCATCATTATATTTGTAGCAATGTCACTCGTCTTGGATTTGACCACTAGTAATCTATAAGTCGTGCTATTTTTAGCATACCCTAGAAAGACACAATCAATAGTCTTCGGACCAAGCTTTCTTTTTCTTCAGTAATGGCACACGCACTTTTGCAAGGCATCCCCATGTTCGAAGAAATGATAAGTTAGGTTTTCTCCCCTTCCATCCTTCAAAAGATGTTTCCTCTTGATTGCGAGGCAGAATCCTATTGAGGACATAATTAACTGTGAGAATTGCTTCACCCCACCAATAGTCTGACATACCAGAACTTTGTAGTATTGCATTAACCAAGTCACAAAGAGTTTGGTTCTTTCTTTCGGTTATTCCATTCGATTGGGGTGAGTGGTGGAGTAATTTCATGAATTATTTCACTTTCTTCACAGTATTGAGAGAATTCATTTGAGACGTATTCACCACCTCGGCCCGACCTTAACCGTTTGATTTTCTTTTCTAGTTGATTTTCCACTTCGGCTTTAAAGATTTTAAAGTGTTCTAGTGCTTCATCTTTCGACTTAAGTAAGTAAATATAGCAATACTTAGTCGTATCATCTATGAGAGTTAGAAAATATTGTTTGCCACCTTTAGTTAGTATTCCATTCATCTCACAAAGCTTAGAATGAATTAGCTCAAGTGGGGAGGTGCTTCGCCTTTCAACACTACGAAAAGGTTTTCGGGGTTGCTTAGCTTGCACACACACTTCACACTTAGAACCCTTCTCATAATCATAGCTTGGAATTAAACTCATTTTGCCTAACCACATAATGGCTTCAAAGTTAACATGAAAAAATGAGAACGCCAGACATCATGAATTTTATTGCAACGGAAAACATTAAAAATATTTACATTCTTGAAATCAAGAACGGATAAGCAGAACATACCTCCGCCATCATGGCCTTTGCCCACAAAATTACCAAATTTGGTCAACACGACCTTATTGGACTCAAACACAAGCTTTATTCCTTGCCTACACAGCATAGACCCACTTATCAGATTACGAGTCATTGCAAGCACATACAACACGTCTTTTAGGACGAGTGTTTTGCCTGAAGTGAGCTTTAAGTAAACCTGTCCAATCCCACATACTGTAGCAGCGGCTCCATTCCCCATCAGGACGGATTCACCACCTTCACCCTGAAATGAAGAGAAACAAGATTGATCAGCACATATATATCTAATAGCACCTGTACAATTGACCAATCAATAGATGGACTTGCCATAAAGGCCTATGGTACATACCCTTCTGAATTGGAACTAGCTAGTGCGACATTCACTTCAGCCTTATGACCTTTATCCAGACCAGGAGAAGGACCCGAGCCCTTACGATTACGGCAATAGTTGGCTATATAATCAACCGCTCCACAAACAAAGCAGACAATTTCCTCCTTTTTTATTTTCTTTCCTTTGAGCTTGTTCTGGAGCTGATTCTTGAGCTTCTGTTTCCCAAAGCCTGCAACATTCTCGACCTCCACCTGATAAGCCTAAACTTGAGCCTTTCATGTACCGTTACTGGCTCTTGTATGCGCTTCGACATTAATAGCAGCTGACAGCTCATTGAGAGTCAAGCGCTCCTTTATATGTCTACGAGCGGACACAAAGTCATGCCACATGGGCGGTAACTTAGCTCAGATGACATTTACTTGGAACTTCTCTGGTAGGATGCAGTCGTACTGACATAAGTCATGTGCATGGAGTTATAGCTCATGAAGTTGCTCCATCACCGACCGACCCTCAACCATCTTAAAGTTCAATTAGGTAGCGATTATGAATCACTCATTCCCATTATAACCTTCAGAATATTTCTCATCAAGTTCATCACAGAGTTTATTAGCATCTTTGAAGTTAACGTACACATCAAACAGTCGGTTGGATAGGATCACTAACAAAAGAGCTAAGACTGAATTGTTCGCATCCTCCCACCGTGTCATAGTAGCAGTTTCCAATGAAAACATTAGAGGATTTGAAATAACCTAGAAAGGTCTGAGGTCAATCAGCCATAGATTTATTTTAGCCTGCTAACGTTTAAAGTTGGCACTTTCAAATACTTTCGGCTTAATGACATCAGATGAGGAAGCCATTTCTTCAATTATTTGTTTTCTGAATTGTTGTAAAATTCGCGGTTTAAGCAAATATTTAGATATAATTCCAGCAGCAAGTATCATAATTAAAGCATATTTTCAGCAACACATAAATGAAAAAATGACATATAAGTATGTAATTTCTTCATGCCAATTAAACAAGATAATATGCTCAAAATATAGGACTCAAAACATACAAAATCAAAGATAATGCTCAAATTTCTGCTACTCAAGATGTAATCTTAGCCTCCTCGCCACTATTGTCTATTCTCTTCACAAATTAGATATGATAACCATAAATCAGTTGAGCTCAAATAACTACTTTACTAATATGTCAAGAATTATCTCAAAAGAGCAAGTTAAATTTTCAACCAACAGAGAGAATCACAATTTGGCACTTTAGCCTTTCGGCCAGCAGGACAATAATTATATAACAGTACACAGAGATGTTCAATTAGTCACAAGACTCACAACTGAACTGTTCAAAATGACAGAGATGTTCAATTAGCCACTAGAATGAGATGAAATGACAACAGAAGAAAAGCAATAAGCTCAAGTCTGATCTAGCTATCAAACCAATTTCATTATATGACAATTATCCTTATCAAGCATTAATCCAAGCCCACAACATTACTAAGCAATGTCTCTCAGTGCAAGTTTCAAACAAATCCATTACAAATTGAGACTTCTACTAGCACAACACATATTCAAAGTAATGTGAAAATGAAAAACAGTGATACTCATGATATGGATGGCACTCAAAGCCACCGAGTAGTAAACAGGACAAGGCACGCGAAATGCAATGTCTAAGAAAACCAATCGCCCCGCTGTGCCACGATGAAAGGACATGGTTGTCGGAGATACAATGCCGCTCTTCACAATTCGGGACACACCAGACCTGAAGTCGAGGTACCGGGAATAATGGTGCACAAGAATCAACAACGAGATGCACCAGCCGAATGCACCAAGGAGCAGAAATCACCACTGATCCAAAGCCTTCTCTCCCAAATCAATCATGAGCCAGTCGGGTCCAAGCCTCAATGGTGCAACACCACAATTTCCTCACTGTGACCTCAATAGGGAGATGGTAAAAGGAATCAAATGTGGAGCGCGCAGGAGAAGGAGCCGACTCACCAACAAAGGCACCGGTTACCCACGCAGCAGAGGAGCTCCAAAACCCAAAATCAAGCCAAATTCGAGGAGAAGAAGAACCACAAAGGGGAAACTCATCAGATTTCAGGTTGAAGAAAGGAGAGGAGAGAAGCACCTAAAGAAGAGGAGGAGAGGGGAACGCAACGTGGTCTGCAGCCAACGGCCGACGCCAAGTGCACGGCCACCGCCTCCCGCACCACCGCCGCTGCCCGAGAGCTCCCAAACTGCACACACCAGAGAGTAGGGCTAGAGACTGATGAAGGATCACGGGAAGGCTACGATAGCACAAAACAAAAAATTTCTGCGCAACCAAGGAACCTTTGCAAGTAATAGATCACGAGATTACGACTAGACATGCCGACTCGTAGCAGAAGTAGAGTCGATGAAGCGAGTAGATGTAGACATAGTTGTACTTGCCGCGTGTCTTCTTCTCCTGCTCCAATGATCGTCATGAGTTGTGGATCGTCCTAGTGCTGATGCTTCGCAACAACACCTCCAAGGTATCCACACGTACGGGGCAGGGACACCACGCGCAGGAGTGCTAGCACCAGCGGTGTGGTTGAGGAGGGCGTGGCCATTAGGGTTTCAGGAATTCTTCAAAAGGGATGCTTTAACCCCATGCCACCGCCCCTCTATTTATAGGCATCCATAACGGGTCTCCAACTTCAGGCCCATTAGGAACTCGGGGCCTACAAAAATTCATATCACCATCCAAATCAAATCCTTGTCCTTTAAGTGTGTGACCCTATAGGTTCATGCGTGATCGGTTGTGACTCAAAAATTTTTTCTCGACAACGAGTCGTTGATGTACCTAGCAAACACATAACGATTCCGAACACACAAAGAATATATCTGACAAACCTTAATGCAATATGATCTATGACTAGGTCCTTATCATTTACGACCAATCACTGAATTCACCACGACTCACCCAAGTGTAGTTACGACCACTCTATAACTCCTTATGACTAGTTTGTAACACCTTACGACTAGTTTGTAACTATGTTCGACCTATCTACGACTAGCTCGTATCTCCATACGACCAGCTCATAATCGTACGCACCAGGCCAACAACCGCCTATGACCACCAGAACTATTTACGATCAGTCTATGACCAGCTCAGAATCGTATGACAGTCTACGACCACCAGATCTCCATACGATCACCAGAATCAGATATCGACTAGTTTCGATCGCCATGACCAACTCAGAATCGTATCGACCACCTACGACCACTCAGATCCGTCTAACCGAATGACCTTTTTGTGTTTTCTCCCTTTGCCTCATGACATCTGGTTGAACTCCATGTGAGATAATTTGTCATCCATGGACTGTTCAATACTTTCTTGATCAAGTGTCGAATAACTTCATGTGGTCGACACTTCAACCACTGGTGGCATGGCCATGCACTTTCTTTATCCGATCACAACGAGGGGCCTAGAGACATCTCTCCTGTTATGTTAGGAGGGGCAAATCCCATATCTGACCAGTCACATTCCTCCGCATGTTTCATAGCATACCCGAAAGCTACCTTTATAACTACCCAGTAATGAGTAGTGTTTAGCAACCCTTAAGAGTGCTATTGTAGGGATACGAGTGGCTACGCTAGCAACAATTCAAAATTTCTACCACGTAAACCAGATGCCAAGCAAGTTAGATAATCACGCATCATTACCACCGCATATACAGGCAAATAAAGAAGAGTCGAGTAGCCCGTCCAACGAATAACAAGGCCGATGAAGTGGTCATAGTCGATCGCCCAACGCCCCGAGACGATCATCTCCTCCAAAGAACCTCCAACGTCAGAGTGAAGATCACGGATCGCCCTCGCAACAACCAAGGATCGCGGCAAGGCTACGATAGCACAAACAAAAAATATACCGCGCAACCAAGGAACCACCGCAAGTCATAGATCACGAGATTACCACTAGACGCGCACGATCAGAGCGGAAGTAGAGTCGATGTAGCGAGTTGATGCGTCGTAGTCGCATTTGCCGCGCGCCTTCCTCCTACTCCGACGAACGCCGCAAGTTCTCCTCCCGGCCCGGCGAACGCTGTGAGTCGCGATCGCCCTAGTGCCGATGCTTCGCAACAAAGACCTCCAAGGTATCCACACGCACGGTAGGGACACCACGCCAGAGTGCTAGCGCCGGCGGGCGTGGTTGAGGAGAGCGTGGCTATTAGGGTTTTGGGATTTCTTCCAAAGATTTGATCAATCATCACCCCATGCCACCGCCTCTATATATAGGCATCCATAATGGGTCCCACCAGAGGCCCATTAGGAACTCGAGGCCTATAAGAATTCGGATCACCATCCAAATCAAATCCTAGCCCTTTAAGTGTGTGACCCTATAGGTTCGTGTAATCGGTTGTGACTGGAAACACTTTCCGATCACGAGTCGTCAATGTACCTAGCAAAGACATAACGATTCCCGAACATACACAGAATATATCGGACGAACTTTAACGCAATATGATCTACGACTGTGTCCTTATCACTTACGACCAGCCTGCATTTAGTCGTACGCCATAATTAGTTATAATCATCAGAACTCCCACGACCGCTTAGTATCTAACTACGACCAGTTTGCAACTCCTCACGACCAGTTGGTGATTATGTTCGAGTAGTCTTCGACTAGGTCGCATCTCCATACGACTTCACCAGCCTACGACCTCGCAGAATCGAACGACCGCTATGTATTCTCCCTTTGCCTCACGACATCCGGTTGAACTCCGTGAGATAATATGTCATCCATGGACTGCTCAATACTTTCTCGATCAAGTGTCGAATAACTTCACGTGGTCGACACTTCGACCACTAGTGGCATGGCCATGCACTTTCTTTATTCGACCACAACGAGGGCCCAGACATCTCTCCCGTTATGTTAGGAGGGCAAATCCCATATCCGACTACCACATTCCTCCTCATGTTTCATAGCATACCCAAAGCTACCTTTATAACTACCTGATACATTGAGTAGCGCTTGGCAACCCTAAGAGTGCTATTACACATGTAGGAAACCATGCTGATCTTAGGTCTCGAGGATTATACGTCATCATTGCTTGAGACCAACTAACGACACATAGAATCATAACAATCTCAATAGTGTCTCAAGGTGGGTCTTATCCAACACTATGTTCTCTAACATGTGTCCACATTATTGATTCGATATTCTATATCCATGACCGGTGAAACATGGTCATCAATCAATACATGTACTAATCGAGAGTCACCGTGTTCACCATGACATTCGACTGTGGATACTTTTAAGAACGATATCATATAAGATAAAGAGTTTCACCAACAAGTCACATACTCATTGATCTATATAACTGATGATTCATTCAAGGAACAAGATAACATATTATCAAATGTTATGAACATACTGAAATACAATCATCTCTATGATTGCCTCTAGGGCATATTTCCAACAACAACAACCATAGTAGTGCCTCTACGGTATCCACATGTGCAGAGAAGGAACAACCGTATAATACTCCGAAAGTGTGATAAGCAAATAGTCGGGAGAGATTAAATGATCGGGAGAGAATTAAATGGATTTACGGGAAGGACCAAACGAAAATTACTTAATTCAACAATTAGAGAGGGGGGAATTCACTGTTTTTATCTCAACTTGGGCTTGGACCCCGGACCATGAGGGCTCAAGGGTGGCCGGCCAAGGGGGGGGCGCCACTTCCCCCCCCCCCCAAACCCTAGCCGCACCCCCTCCCTCTATTCCCTCCCCTCCTAGCCGCCCCACTCCTCCCACCTCCTGGCCACCACCCCCATCACCTCCTCCCTGCATTTTCTCCCCTCCCCCAAGCAGCCCCATCCTCCATTGGTGCCTTCGTTCCTCGCCGTCGGTGCTCTCTGCTGCCGATCAAGTGAAGAAAGGAGAGGAGATCATCTTCGTGGGGACAGTTCTTCTTCTTGCTGTGATTCTACAAGGGTAACATCGCGTGTTCTTCGCTGGTTGAGGTGTATTAGCTGCAATTGATTTCGTTTGGTATATCGAGTTTCATCAATTGATAGATCGCGTTTTGTCCAGTAGATTGGACGACTGTTTTCATGTTGTTAGAGGTAGAATCTAGGATCCAACCTCCTAGAGATAGTTGTCTTATGTTCTTATCTTCAGTGGCCGCCAAGAACGCCCAAATACGATTAACGGTCGTGAGTTATGAATTTTAGTGTCGCTGTCCCGCTGATCCACAACATTCGACATTCCGAGTAAACTGGGTTAAGCCATTAGTTAAACACGAAATCAGAGGATGTCGATACAACGAAAAATGTAGGTATTTTCCATACCTTTTCAGAGAGATAAATAAAACAAGATTTGGACTTTCGTAGCAAAAGTTATAGTGGTTTTAGTGTACTGTCCAGAGAACCCGATATGAAAACTGATGTCAGTTAATTTGGCTTGGTAGGGGTAATAGATGTCAGATTCAGAAGGGCTCCACAACTAGGTTTAGTTGGGGAATTTAATTAAATTTCCAAAGAGTGTTATAACACCTTATTTGGTCCCCTGTAGAGAAAGTTATGTATTTTGGAAGTTGACTGTCCGTAGAGGAGGCAGATCGATCGGTAGAAATTGGAAAGTTTGGTAATGCTTGGGAGTTTAGCGAGTTCTTTTGTGTTTTTAATTATGCTCTTGGTCCAGTATGATTGTCTTAGCTTGGGTTATCATTATGTTCATGTGAGAGCTTGAACCCAGGGGCAGCGTCCTGTTCGCGTCCATCGTTCTCGCACAGTTGAGGCAAGTATAATGATGGTTATTATAGATATCATTGATTGGCAATGTTGATAAATACTTGGAGTATTTATGTTATCCATGCTTTTTATGGTGGTATGTTTGGTAATGTTCATGGTTTCCAGTGATATGAGTAAAGTGTTATTCTCGGATGTTTGAAGATTATGAAGTCTTGATTATGAGAATTTATAGTATGAATAGACTATTCTTAAGTAATGTTGCTACAGATGCATGTTTATATTAATTTAAGATTTCATACATATGCATCATGATGGCTTACTAAAGTCTTGGTCATGTGATGACCAAGCAATTGTTGAGGTCCTCGGCATGTTTATGACGGGCTAAAGGTCCCCATGCTTGTAGAGCATGGGCTTGGGTCCCCATACTTGCGGAGTATGGGCAATGGTCCCTGTGCCAGATGGCACAGGCATGGGTGTGCATCGACGGATGCACACTTTGCATTACCAGTAAAATGCAAAAGAGAAAGATAAAGAGCATGTTGAGCATATTGTATAGCATGTGTATGTACAGTAATTGGTGTGTGATTTGTGTAATACAGTTGATGAGATTACATGCTTGTACGCTGAATATGCCATTTATTATATTTGCTGAGTCATTGGACTCACCTCTTGTTGTTTGTTGTGTTTTATGTACCACTTGCAAGAATGGCATGCATGGGAGGGAGTAGGGTTGCTTGGATGCACTTTCTACCACACACTTTATTTGCTGAATAGCATTTGGATCAAACTTTAATAATAGCAAACTGTTGAGGACTAATTCATGGCTATGGTTGAATGTTATGGATTATTTGTAATAATGAGAGTAGTAAAAATTGATTACACTGGATAATGCTCTAGCTGAATAGATTATCTTGGATGCTTGAAAGAATTTTGAAAGATGAGGAAGTGACTAGAATATATGAAATGGTTGGAAACTCCAGTATACTTGGTTATACAAAGGAGGTTCACAAAACTTAGAACTATGCGTTGTGTTTAAATTGATAGTATATTTAGTTAGTAACATTCCAGGCTCTGGTTGGGCTGGGGTGTTACAAGTCGTACGCCGATGTGCTAGCACTAAGTCGCACAACAAAGCTCTCAGGAAGATGGCGGCTAGGGTATCGGTGGAACAACTCACGTGTGTTGCTTTTTCACGATAGCCTCAAGCATCTCCTTATATAGTTCCTCAGACGGATTGTATCCAACACATTTGATGATTCAGATTCGCATCGGTTTGTTCCAACCCGCTAAGTGTGTGACCCGTTAGGTTTATGCGTAATCGGTTGTGACTTGAAACCCTTTCCACCACGCAGTCGAAGCGGTACCTAGAAGGACATAACGATTCTCCAATACACACAAATTATATTGATGAACCTTAATACAATATGATCTACGACTAGGTCCTCATCACTTATGACCAGTGTCCTATCTCTATACGACTCAGATCGCTTTTCGGTCACGCACAGCTCAGAACTCCTACGACTGTGTTTCACCACTCATGATTTCATCCAACTAGTCTACGACTCAGATCAGATCTCCATACGACCACCAGAATCGATCGAACTAAGCGACCTACTCTAGTATTCTCCCTTTGCCTCACGATATCCTGCTTGAACTCCAGTGAGATGTTATGTCATCCATGGACTGCTCAATACTTTCTCGATCGAGTTGTCGGATAACCTTATGTGGTCGAACACTTCGACCACTATTGGCATGGCCATGCACTTTCTTTATCTGACCACTTCAAGGGGCCCAGAGACATCTCTCCCGTTATGTTAGGAGGGAAAATTCCCATATCCGACCAGTCATATCCCTCCGCATGTTTCATAGCATATCCGAAAGCTACCTTTATAGTTACCCAGTTACGAGTAGCGTTTGGCAACCCCTAAGAGTGCTAGTACACATGTAGGGAACCATGCTGATCTTAGGTCTAAGGATTATACATCATATTTGCTTGAGACCAACTAATGACACATAGAATCATAACAATCTCAATAGTGTCTCAAGGTGGGTCAATCCAACCCCTTGTTCTCTAACATGTGTTCACATTATTGATTCGATATCCCTATATCCATGACCGGTGAAACATGGTCATCAATCAATACATGTGCTGGTCGTAGAGTCATTGGTGTTCCGACCAGTGACATTCAACCAGGGATACTTTTAGAACGACATCATATAAGTTAAAGAGTTTCACCAACAAGTCACATACTCGTTGATCTTCAGAACTAACGATTCATTCAAGGAATAGAATAACATTTATTCAATAACTCATAAATATAGACGTGATACAATCATCTCTATGATTGTCTCTAGGGCATATCACCAACAGCTATTACACATGCAGGAAACCATGCTGATCTCAAGTCTAAGGATTATACATCATCATTGCTTGAGACCAATTGATGACACATGAAATCATAACAATCTCAAGAGTGTCTCAAGGTGGTTCAAACCAACACCATGTTCTCTAACATGTGTCCATATTGTTGGTTTGATATGTCCATATCTATGACCTGTGAAACATAGTCATCAACCAATACATATGCTAGTCTATTCATATGTGTTTTCATATATTTCTGACTAGGAACGTTTAAGATAATCATCGAGAAATACAGCACTTCACAATCAAGTCACATACTTGATGATAAATATTAGCGATATTATTCTAGGAATAAGATAACATATTATCCAATGCTATGAACATATTGAATATAATCATCTCTATGATTGCCTCTAGGGCATATTTCCAACAACTGAGTCTCCAGCCTTATCTCTTCCTCTTCTCTCACCGACAGGTGGGCCCCACCATTTCTTTTCTTTTTCCATTTCTTCTTTTCTCAAATGAGAAATTACCAAATGGCCCTGACATATTCAACAATTGGAGTCTGTACAGGCAGCATAGAACTTTATATAGATGGGTAGGACTTTTCTTTTTTCCTAATTAATGTTAGATTTTCTAGCTTTTTCTCGCTTTCTTCGATTAACCAGGCAATTTCTAGATTTTCCACCTCCTAGGATTAACGTGGGGACTCCTCGGATAGCTTCCAATTAGTATAGATATAGATGGCATGGACTTTGTTTCTTACTACATTGCAGTCAAATACTAGGTAGTTCTGCACTACTACTTGATTGGTGGTTTATGCTTTGTTATTAGAGGCATTCTTCTGCTTATAGAACCTCAATAGGTACAACCCATACTTGTGCCGACATGATAGCTGTCACAGCATTGTTTTAGACTTGAACAATGTAGAGTACTATTGTAATTTATAGGGAAGGGAGGTTTTGTGATTATATTTGGTACAGTTTATGTGCAATTTATAGTATGTGTTACATATATTTGTGACTTTTTGGACATAGACCATCAGCATTTGATAGCTGTGAGAATTTAAAATACCATAATCAAAACAATTTTTCATTTCGTGTTATTCAACTATGTATTTCTCTTCTAACCTAAGCCCGGAATATGGGCCCGATTTAGGAGTCTTTGTATACTATGTTGATTACTGTTGCAACATCTTTTCGCTTTTGCATCTTATAATTGCAATTATATATTCAGGATATGATAGATGTAAGGGTTGTTTTTATGGCATACATTCAAGAGTTGGAGAGTAGCCGATAAAAGCTAGTGCACCTTGAGCAATAGCTCTTGCGATCTAGGTTGTAATATCCCATTTTTAATTAAAAGAATTAGAATTCAATTCTAGGGAATTGAGAGGAAAAGGTGGGGAAAGAGAGGTGGGCCATCCAAGGCCTAGCTCCTAGTCTAGTACGAGGGGACTCGGCAGGGAGGGGCGCCCAACCACAACCCACCCCTACCCCCACGCCCCCACCCCGCGCCCCTTTGCCACCTCCTGCAGAGTCGCCTCCGCCTCTTGCCACCCCTCCCCTATACCACCCCCTCTTGCTACTTCTGCCATGGAGAAGAAGGACGCTAGCAAGGGAAGGTCATCAAGGAAGGAGAAGAAGAAATGAAGGAAGAGGAAATTAAGGTTTTGTGATTTGTCCGTGTTCACATCCAAATTTGTGGGGTAAATAACTGATAATCTTGCTTTGATCTTAGATTGTTGTCTATTCAAGGTTTGGAATAGATTGATTATGGAATCGGTAATTTGGGATGCCCTAGTTTGATTAGATGTACTCTAACTTTGTATGGACATTTTTGGGGTATCTTTGTCCAGATTTATAACTTTTTCATGTTATTAAAGTTGTAGATACTTTCGTAAGCTTTCTAGAGAGTATAAGATTGTGAGACCTCTGCTTATTTAGCTTGTAATGCTTAGTCTTCCATTGACTCTAGCATCACAAACAAAATACATCATGCCTCTGAAAATGTATACTTTCCAGACTGCAAGATACACACCCTTTTACAAAACATTGCATCAATTCCATACAACACACGTAACCAAAGCTTAAACTTTACAAGAAAAAGGCATATAGTGAAATTATTACAAAAGAGAAGCCAACCGGCTAAGAATAAGCTAAAAGAGTTAAACAACAGCGGAAGCAAAATACCATAAGATGGTTATGAACAAAAGCCAACCGGTTTGCCATACACCCACAAGGCAATCCGACCGGGCCGTCAAGCTAGTCGTCCACACCGCAATAAAACTCACTAAAATCGATCCCTTGGGGGTCAACCTCCTCTGCAACAAATAAGCTAAGCAAATGAGTACAAAAATGTACTCGTAAGACTTATGAGTAACAAACTTAGATACTAATACATGCAGGTTTTAATCAAAGGAGAAGGCTCAAGGTTAATTTTCAGCATAAAGCAAGTTTTATTTGCAATAAGTAACAGTTTCAAGGTAGTTTTAATAATCTGAAGTTTATTTGCATAAATAACAATGAGACAATAAGTAATAACATAACCACAACCTGGAGATGACTAACCCAATAGTCATCACAACAATAGCACGAATTACCCATTCGTACCACCCATGTCAAGTTTTAATTTAAAAGGTTGTAGTATAGTTTTCACAGGGCGTATCCGAGCGTGTCCATAACCTAGGACGAGGCTATTCGAATAGTTCAAAACCATGCAGGGGTGTACCAATGTACCCACACTTCGGACCGCCTTTTTGCCACTAGATTAAGCACACTTCCTTTGGTATGCCGGCACGGCTAAGTCCTACGAGATGCTTTCCAATGGAAAATGCTAATCAAGAGCCACACATATGGGGGTTATCACCTAGTGGACCACCTTCACAGCCCCCACTAAGGACCCATACGTAGAGTAGGATGCACCATCATGGTGCTCCTCCCTACAAACTTGTCCATGTTGCATATAGTCAAATATACAACCCACCACGCGACTCATTAATTAACACCCCCCAAAGTACTAAGTCAAGAGAGGTCCCATTTCCCTCTAGTGTGGTTAGCACGCAAAATGCTCAGTACGGTGGCGCAAGTAACTCGGTCCTTAATGACCCGGGCACCATTCCAGTCACACCCAAAAGCACACCATCTTACCATTGTGCCCAAGTCCAAATCATTTTGTTTTCAGTTTTAGTTTTCACAAATAAACAAGGTACAAGATGCTGAACATAAGCAATAATAAGTTTTGTGTGATCAAGGTCATCGACTAAGTCAATAACCGCCCAATTCTACCGGTAACTAAGCATGGCTAAGCATCATATCGTAAAGGCAATAAAAAGACCATAAATCATTCACCGGGCTCTAATTCACCAGTGAGGATAATAACCTAGGGCAGTGGCGAGGGTGAAAATTTTTAAGGCAACAATGCAATAGGATTAGCTACCTCTAATCGACAAAAATTAACTTTGACACAAGAAGCATGCATACTTAGTTTTTGCAAACAAGATATTAGACTTTAAAAGTAATAGGAGCAATATGATCAAATGATGCTACATCTGCTTGCCTTGTTGAAGATCACAGGTTTGCTGCAGAGGGTCACTCACGCAATCAATAATTTCTTCGGAACCTATCGCAAGAACGAGAAAATTCAATAAGAACGAAGAACACCGAAAAAGACTCAAAAACCAAATTGCTCCAAAATCCAAGAAATTTATACAGCAGGAAGAACATGATTTTAGACAAATTTAGCAACAAGAATCATTTGATTTGGATTAAACATGCAAAAGTTATGACCTAAACAATTTCGTTCAGCCTGAAAATTCAAATTAAATTAATTTCGGGTACTGTTCATGGCACAATTTTTCAGAAAGATCTAGAATCTGAAATTTTTATGGTAGGTAGATACTGACATTCTAAGAACATCAAAAATGAGTTTACTTTATTTGGAATTGAAATGAATTACTTATGATTTTTCTAAGTTGTGGAACTATTGTATTACATCTTTTAGATTTAAGAATACACATAAGACTTATACTAAACTAAAGCATAAACACAGAGGAACCTAATACATTTTTGTTTGCTCAGTTTGGATTTACAGAGAGTAACTTATGCATTTTACAAGCTTTAATGAATTTTTAGACAATATTTAATGTTAAAACAAGTTAACACAATCTACACCCTTTTCTGCTACAGAACAGTACATACACATATTTTTAGATTAAAGTTTAGTTAATAAGAAATTTACTACAATTGGAATCATCTAAAATGGAGGTAAAATGAATTAGTTATGAATTTTTGAAGTTTTAAAACCATTTTCAGTTGACAAATAAAAGCTCACCGAAAAACAATCAAACTTAACCAAAAAGGAAAAGACGTGGAACAACGTGGGCCGTTAATACGAAATCCAGTGGCCCACGCGCACTAAGCACAGCGCACGTGCGCGCGCACTCGCAAGGCGTCCATCGATGGATTTAGATCCAACGACCCACGAGAGATGGGACATTCGGACTTCCCGAATGCCTCACCAAATCTGAGCCATGGATCTCAAAAGGAACGGCTTAGATCAACATCACATTCGGAGGTCCGAATGTTCACGAGATCTGAGCTGTAGATCTAGAGATGAGCGACAAAAGAGGATCAGATGATAGAGCTCCAACCGCGCTGAGGAGGTCTAGTCCGTTAGATCTAGATCTAACGGTCCAGGACTGAGGGGAGGTTCTAAGGCTAACGATTTTACGGAGGAGGTCCTGAACGGCTAAGATCTCAACGAGGGAGGTCCTCGGCGACACAATCTAATCGAGAAGAGGTCCTGGATGGCTAGGATCTCACGGGGAGGTCCTAAACAGTCGAGATTTGCTCGGGGAGGTCCTTAAGGATGACGTCTAACAGAGGGAAGGTCTTGAACGGTCAAGATCTACCTGGGGGTGGTCTTAAAGGTTTAGATCTCCGCGAGGAGGAGGTCCTGAGGTTTCCTTTGCAAAAGACCAAGGGGCGGTCTTTTGCAAGGAGGACCCCAAGGGAGGTCTTAGGGTTGTTTTTGCAAAAGGCCATGAGGTGGTATTTTCAAAACAAAAACGGGTAGGTCGTGAGAGGGAGGTCTTGACTGCTAAGATCTCCCAGGGGGAGGTCTTAATGGTCAAGATCGACACTAGAGGAGGTCCGAAGGGTAGAGGTCTACTGAGGGAGGTCTTTTGCGGAAACTCTGAGAGTGATCCTAACGGTCCAGATTAAATCTAGAGAGGTCTTTAACGGTTACGATTTCACCAAAGAGGTCTCAAACTTAACGGCATGCCTGTTTTACCGACAAGAATTGTAATTAAAGCTAATGATTAGACTAGGACAAATTAAATACTAATCATCAAGCTACAGTGGCTGTCTGAGTAAGGCACGACAACAAGCCCGAGCGCAAAGAAAAGCTCATCGCCGGCGATGTGGACCACGCCGGCGTGAACCAAGGGCACCCCTATGTGCATAATAGTATGGTGCACCCACTGGGACCACTTACGACGGCGGCGGTGACCTAGAAGACTGGCGAGCCGGGGAGAGGTGATGACAACAAATGCAGCAAAAGCCGAAAAAGCAAAATGAGCTCCGCATTGTTCTAAAAAGCAAGTGCCCAAGCATCTAAGGACTTCCACAAGTATACCCGGGCACAGATGAGGACTGGGGGTGGTCGGAGAAGCTTTGGCGACGACGACAACCACCAGAGTTGAGGAAGACGGTGAAGATGGGAAGGTCAAGATCGAGGAAGAACAGGTGAGTTTGGCGACAAAGAGCAGTCCCCAAGTTTGACAATCTCTAAGTCAAACAAAGCAAGTTAGGGAAATGCCTGTGGTGCCCAAATGAACAAGTTGACACGCCAAGAATTGCAATTGAACCACCGGAGCCCTCGATGTCGCTCTAGGAGCTCCAAGGTCCAAAGAATGGCGAAGAGGGTGCTCTCGGTGTTTGAGCTGCTTACGAGAGGGAAACTAGAGTTGCAAGGTGGTGTCTAAAAGAGGCTAAGGAGGAGCCAGGCTCTTTTAAAGCCGAAGAGAAAGGAGAAGCAAACAACGGTTCTACCGGTGCATTGAGCCAAAGGTCCCGCCATGGACGTATTTGAAAGGACAAAGGTGTAAAAGGAGACTTTGGGGCAAAGTTCGCACACATTTAATGTTTGGCAAGAGAAAGCCGCTGACAAGGTCATGAAATGACAAGGCACCGCAGCTTCATCGCCATGGCTCGCACTCAGCGTGTCGCAAAACGATGATGACCAGGCTTAGAGAGGTCCCACTAGTCAGTGAAAGAGCCGACTGGTCAAAGAACACAATGGTTAGGTCGAGTGTTGAGATCAAATTGGGGATGTCTGGACGGTTGGATTTGAAATGGAGGGCCCAGATTTAAAGAATCGCTCGAGGTCCAACTGCTCAATGAGATCTCAAACACCGATTCAAAATGGCAGCCCACGACCTCCCAGGCACTAACAAGGTGGTCGCCAAGGGTGGTCTAGGAGGTGGTCCGAGGGTTGTCTTTGCAAAGACCAACAGGTGGTCTTTGCAAACACCAAGGTGGTCTCTCAAGAGGTCTTTGAGGACGACTCAGGGTGGTCTTTGCAAAGTTGCAAAGGGTGGTCCAAGGAGGTCCAATCAAAGGGGCGCCCGATGGAGATCCAACTACCGGAATCCAACATGCTGAAGGTGCTCGGACAGCGCTAAGATGGTTGGGTTCAACTAGAAAAAGGGGTTTGGGTCTAGTTAGACTTAAACCCAATGTAAGAGTTGACTAGGGTTTGATTTTGAGGCTGAAACTTTGAGGGATATTTAGAGGTAGCAAACTAACTCCAAAATTTCTAAAAATTTTACAGTAGCTTGCTGACTTTGAGATGGACCTTGTATAAAATTTCCAAAGGTTTTTATGCAGAGGGTCATGACTTTAGTCAATTTGGAGGTTTGGGTTTTTGATTTCCCACAATTCTTTTACAAGAATTACAGAAAAACTCAAAAACTTCAAAATGCAAGAAATTTTTTAATTTCTACACATTTTCTTACATTTGAAACACAAATCCAAATTTGTGTTGTTACAAAGATCATTATATTTGGATAAGTGGTTCAATACTGTTGTCCAAAGCTCCGTCGCCATTTAGAGCAGCTGTGTAGATGGTTGAATTAAATTGTGGTCGTAACTAGGTTTAGCTAGATAATTCTTTATAGTTTCCATAAGTAGTATGGTTTGATATTTTTCATGATGTAGAAAAATAGTTATAAAATTGTGAAGTCAGTTGTTTTGTGAAGTTCCAGATTAACCTTTGGGGTTGAAAATAGAGAACTAGATCGCATAATAAAAGAATTTGCATAACGAGCAAATTGTAGGAAATTTTGTGTAGAATCCATAAAATATAGAGTTTGCTAAATTTGGAGTCTAGAAGTAAAAGTTATGGGTGTTTGATCATTGGACAATGGGTATGTTGTCCGATGAAAGTAGGATTAATTGTGTCGGGCTTGCGCATAGGAGCAATGTTGAGTTGATTGATGTTTGTGTACTGTTGTGGAATATTTTGGGATGTATTATTGATCTTTGTCCAGAGAGTGTTGCTTTGAGTTCAGTGCCGCCTTTACATCATTCTGACTTTTGTAGTTAAAAGGCAAGTGAATGATAGAGCGGTAGACATCGGTTTGTCTGCCCTTGTCTTTACAATTGAATTGATATAAAATTTATTCAGGGGAAATTAGCACAGTGACGCCGCGTTCGGACGTAATCGGAGGAACAACACTCCATTTGTCATGCATTGGAAAATAACATTGCGAACACCAAACAATATGCCGAATGACATTGTCGCGCTACTTTCGCTATGCAATTTTAAAATATAGAAACCGAGCTCAACAAATTATCAATTTTTTGTGCAAATTTCTCCACATAGTTTAATTGCATGTTTATTTTTTCCAAAATTTTATACATTTTGATTTTGTCTCTAAAATTCATTTAATTATAATGTTTTTAGGAATTTTCTAATATAGAAAATGAGGTCCAAACATTATGAATTTTTTTTTGAAGCTCCTTACATAGTAGAATTGATTGTGAAATTGCATTAATTATTTTTTAAAAATTCTGGAAAAGTTATACAATCAAGTCCATTGTGTAAGGATGTCGGGACCGGATTTTTGAATCCAACCTTTGTGTATTTCCGCACTACCCCATGATCGTGAGCTAGTGCACACAAAGGGAAACATTGTTGATAACAAATTCGAATCACGAATAACAATAATAAATAATCGAGTACCGCCTTATGGCCACTTATTACAAAAGAGGCTCAAGACCTTGAGTCTTACAAAGAGCAGAAACATAAATAAATAAACTCCGAGTGGTGGCCCATCAAAGTGCCCACCGCATTCGACTGGGAGCGCAACCTAGTACTCCGGTGTCTTTCGTCAAAGCCACAAGCTAAGTAGTCGTAGTCCTCCGTGTCGATGAAGGCTTCGAGATTTATTTATGAGGTAGCATGTGAGTACATAAAGTACTCATGAGTCTTGGGAAACATGCATATTGCATAGCTTTGACAAATGAGGCTTATATGGTTCTTTTGCACAAAGCAAATTTTTAAGTTCAAAACAATTTTCATAAAGCACATTTGACAAATGCAGCTTCAATAAATAAATTAATTGTATTACTAGTGGAGGTTCTAGCTACCAACCACTAACATAAAGGCTCTAGCCGCCAAGGTTTTCGTAATAGGGTTCTAGTCGCCTAACCGCTCTAGCCGCGAAACTACCCGAGAGTTCCAACCGCTCCTGCTCCCAAAATTACTCTTTTAAAATCAAACCAAAATCTACCATGTGAAAACGCACCTTGCTCGCTCTGACCGTGGGCACGCTATTCGAATAGTTTTAACACTGAGAGGTTGTGCGCCTTGAGCCACAAGAGATGATCGCCGATATACCACACGCTTCCTTTGACGTGTGAATCAAGGAGAGAACATCACAAGGCTTTTACAAAGCTTCCTTTGACTCTGCCGCCCGCTAAGGTTTCGCCTTCTGTCCCCTCTTGCGCCATGTGAATCAAAGACACACAACCATGACAAACCGACTCAAAATTTTGCTAATTAGTTGGCCAGTCCGCTCCCATTTTGGACATGTGGTTGTACTGGTGAGTGCTCAGCTTGAATAATCACAAGCGCCGGTCCCAATATGACTTGGCGGGACTAACACAATACATGATCTCGTGCTCTAGCCGCACTACTGATCTTACCATCCACCCAAGTCTAAAACATACTTTCATCATTATATTTTATTTTCCAAACACTGACATTACCTAATGTCAAACATTTTCCAAAGAAAGCATAAAGGGTAAATAATGGTTTTTCTCCCCCAAAGGTTAAATAAAGCCATAAAGCATGTCTAAGCAATTCTACCGTAATAAACTATTCTACAAAATTGGATTCAATAATGCAGAATTTCTACACTAGGGTTACAAAGGTGCATGATATCAAATATCAAGGATGATAGTAGCAAACTTTAGGTTTTTAACTAACAACCTACGCTTAACTTATCATTTAAATAGCAATGCATAACTTTAAATCGAAACATGATTTACAAATCATAGGCTCAAAGTGGTCAAAGGAGACTCGCCGTGACGTTGGAGGTAAGCGCTCTCGTTGATCCAAGCTTGCGCTTCGCGACGGATTCTACACACGCAAACTGACCAAATAAATAGCAAAATAAAATAAAATCCAAAATTACAAATAAATATGGAAGTAGAGAGTGAATTTAGATGATTTTAGGAGGAAGAATCGTTGATTCGAGTTCGTATGAGAACGAACGAAAATCTAGAAAATCAATTCTCCAAAAATAAAACCATGTATGTACATACACCATGCACGATACTACATCGCATGACAATCGCTCATGAACAATAAACAAAATAAAATGGCGATATTTGGGGAGCGAAATCCAGGGATGTGAAGAGGAAGCCGAGGGGCACGCGGCGACGTAGTCAGTTCGGGAAATGACCGACCGAGGAGAGAGAACGGAGTATGAAAGATTATCTAGTAGCCAAGATCGCTCACGTTGCTTCTTCCGGCCGCATGAGGCAAACACAACAAGAAATGAACAGATGGAGAAGCTCATGGCTCGGCATCACAAGGTGGTGAAGGATTGGCCGGCAAACCATGAGAATGGAGCTCTACGAACACGGCCTACCCTCGATGGCGATGGTTCGACTAGAGAAACATTGTAGCGCAGGCGCGCAAGCTTGGGCGGCGACGCACACGAGGACGGCAGTCAAGTGATTCTAAAACTTGGAGGAGTGGAAGGGATCAATGAAGAGATAGTATGCCCTTTATATAGCTGCAACCGAGCCGCACTGCTGGGAAGACAAAGAACACGACGCCGGTTCAACTAGAAACGGATGAAAAGAAGCACGGTGCATCAAGGGCTGCACAATGAAGGCATAGCATCAAGGGAGAGGTTAATGCAGCCGCTTCCTTCAAAAGAAATCAATTTAAAGCTTTGAATGAGAAGAAATGAGAAAAGAGAAGGTGGCAGCCATTAATGGCAATTTGAAGCTCTACTATTTGCACGTAATCAATGGGAGGGGAGGAGAAGCGCGGGTGGCAAGAGAAGGACCGACGCCGCGAGGCGGTCGGCGGCGTGGTGGAGAGGGTGGGAACCGGTTTGGTGGTGGCCGGCCATGCATCTTGGTTAGAGAAAACAAAGCGACGAAAGGAAGACTCGGAGGAAGAAAGTCATGGGAGAGAGAGAAAGGTATAGGGGATATAAGAATTGCAGATGGGGTATAAACAATTGGAACCAAAGCACACGTTGGCAGTGCATGCATGCAAGGCTTGAAGTTAAGTGAGCAATGCTTGGAGTAATCCTGGGGTGGGTGACCTGATGGGCACTTTATTTTTTAAAAAAATTTTTTTTTTAGAAAAAGAGAGAAGTGCGACAAATAAATAAATTGGATCAAATATTTTTCTGGAGATTTGAATTTTAGATTGGAAATGGAGTTTTGGAATTTGAGATTTCGATCCAGAATTACACATAAAATACAAATAAGATCCAAATAAAATCTAAACAAATTTAATTAATTAATTTGAAATTAAATTTTAGAGAATGCGAATTTTGGGATGTTACAAACCTACCCCCCTTAGAAGGAATCTCGACCCCGAGATTCGGATGGACTGGGAAAAAGGTTAGGGTACACGGACTTTGCTCTCTGAACCAACGACTTTGTCTAAGGAGTGAGACAAAACTGAAATGGCAGCTGAACTGACTAGATCTTACCTGGTGCGACATGCTGAGTTGATTGAGCTTGCGTTGCTGCAACATGATTCAGTCGTCCCCTTGCGAATGGTGTTGAATTCCGGATGGCTTGACTTGAAGTCTGAGGCGCCTCGCCCCGATCTTGGTGTAGAGGTCTTGGCCGTGTAGTTCCCAAGTTAAAAGGAACCGAGTCACACCGGCGCTTCGAGGGCAATTGTTGGCATAATGTCCCATTTCATCCAACACAAGCGCCCGATTCGCCGCAGCTTGAACACCGTGTTGTTTCCAAATCCCTTCATGATCGTACGATGTCCCGACATTGGAGTCTTAGGTGCATTATCTCGCGCACAAAGTTGTAGTGTGGCTGGTTCATTAGAGGTCCGAACCGCTGCTCCATGTTGCGCTTGAAAGCCATTTTTCTTTCGACTCAAACAGCTTGACGTTGAGCATCCTCTTGCACTAGAGCTTTGTTGACCATCTGTTGAAAATTGGGGTAGTCAATCGACACCAATCGCACTTTAAGGTTGGGGTCAAGTCCTTCCATGAAGCGCCAAATCTTTGCTCCCTCATTAGCAACATCCTCTGGTGCATACCTTGATAGCCGAGTGTGAGACCCGGTTTATTAAACTTGTAATACTTAACCTTCCTCTCGGTTCTAGTATCACAAATAGAATAATCCGCTGCCTCGATGAATATGTGCCTCCTGGAACAAGCAAAGACACATACATCATATCCAAGCATGCATCAATTCCATACAATGATTATAACAAGTCTACCAAAAGACATACATAATATAAGTTATTACAACACACCGACCGCCAAATGACATAAGTAGCAAATAAGTAACAAATGAAGCAAAAGTTGCCATAAGATGGCTTAAACCAAAAGACGACTCTGTTAGCCACATAACACCACAGTGGCAACCGACGGGCCGCTAAGCTAATCGCCTGTGAACCGCCACAAAGACAACTCACAAAAGTGAGGTCCATCGGACTCACTATCATCCTCTCGCACAACACAAGCAATGCGGTGAGTACAAAATATACTCGCAAGACTTACGAGTAGCAAGCCTATACATAGCTACATGAAAGTTGTATTCAAAGGAATGTGGTTTTATGGTTCTTGGACGCATAAAGCAAGTTTCATTTGCAATATTGTAATAGATTGAATAAATAGTTTGTAAAATCTGTTTTTAAGCATTTAAATAACAATGAGTAAACATAAGTAACAAGTATCCATCTAGAAGTGACTTTCCCAAAGTCACATAACATAGCATGAATCCTCGATTCATGCCACCATCAAGTTTTAATTTTAAAATGTTATAGTCTAACTCTTGAAAAGCTTATCCAAGCGTGTCCATAACCTAGGACGAGGCTATTCGAATAGTTTTAATCCTGCAGGTGTACCAATGTACCCACACTTCTGCATCGCCTTTTGCCAAGCTATTAAGCACACTTCCTTTGGTATGCCACACGGCTAAGTCCTACGAACCCTTTCCAATGGAATATGCTAATCAAGAGACGCACGATGGGGTTAATCCTTAGTGATCTCGCGACTAAATATGGATCACAAGGACCCATACGTGGAGCAAGATACACCGCCTCGCGGTGTTCCTCTCTACAACGTGTCCATGTTGCATATAATCAAATATGCAACCCACCACGCGACTCATTAATTAACACAAAGACAAAGTACTCACTAAGAGAGGTCCCATATCCTCTAGTGTGGTTAGCACGCACGTAATGCTCTGATAATGTGATACTCACAAGTAGTTCGTCCTTAATTGACCCGGCACCATTCCAATCACACCCAAAAGATCACACCATCTTACCATTGTGCCCAAGTCTAAATTGTTTTCATTTTCAGCTTTAGTTTTGCAATTTAGACAAAGCACAAGGTCAAATATACACATAGTAATAGTTTGTGTGATCAAAGTTATCGACGAGTCGATAACCACCCATTTCTACCGATAGCTAAGCATGGCTAAGCATAATGACACGTAAACTACTAAGTGATAAGGGTCCATCCAATAACCCAAAATCACAAAGAAGTAACCTAGGCTTCAGTGAGTAGAGGAATAAACATTTCCTACCGATAATGCATCTAGTAGGCCAACTATCGACAATAGTTTAAAACAACATAGCAATGCATACATAGAATTTGCAAACAATATATTAGAATTTGAAAATAGTAGGAACAATATGATCAAATGAATGCTACATCTGCTTGCCTGGCTGAAGTGCAGGATCTGATGGCTGCTGTGGCTCAATATCAAGATTAATAATATTATCTTCTAACCTAACGCGAAAAAAGCGATACAAATAAGAACGAAGAACACCAAATAAACTCCAACAAAGAAACACATCCAAAACTAATAAAGTTCACACTACAGCTAGGGAAAGATCTAAGACAATGATAGGAACAAGAATCATGCAATTAGGACTAAGCATACAAAAGATATGAGCAAAATGCTCCTTCTCAGCCTTATATCAACCTAATTAATAATTAGCACTGTTCATGGCGAAATTTTCTAGAGTGATCTAAGGTCTGAAATTTTTATAGCAGGTAGATTATGACATCCTAATAACAGCAAAGTTGGATTTACTAATTTTGGAGTTATACACATTTACTTATGATTTTTCTAAGTTGTAAATCTAATGCAAATCATTTTACAGAATTGTGAACATGCTCAAATCCTATTTTATATGAAAGTATACTAACAGATGAATTTAACAAAATTGATTTTGCACAAATTGGATTTATACGTAAAAGATATGCATTTTCCAAGGTTAAAACTATTTCGAATATTCAAAATGATGTAAATCAAGTTATTCCTAGTTACACAATTTTCTCATCGCAACATGCTTAAATCCATTTTTATAATAAACTAAAGTGGCAACATAATTTATTACCGTTGGAATTATCTAAAAGCGCTTAAAATGAATTAGTTATGAGTTTCTAAAGTTTTTACATCATTTTCAGCTGTTAAATAAATACTTACCGAAATACAGAACAACCCAAATAAAAGAAAACGACGAGGACAACTCCCAACCCTTGATCTAAAATCCTACGCTCACGCTACGAAACAATGACGCCGCCGCGAACCCATCGAGCCCACCGTTGGATCAAGATCCAACGGCGCACACGCAGTGTATGCATTCGGACGGTGCGGTTGCATACACGATCTCACCGTTGATCGAAAGATCGACGGTCGAGAACGATCAAGGCATCCGGAGGGTCCGAACGCACACAAAGATCTGGGCCGCAGATCTAAAAATGAACGGTAGATATTGATCGCAGTTCAAAGGAAGATGCTGACACGTGGGACCGCATGTCAGTGACCTTGAGTCACCCACGCGAACGTTTAACCCACGCGCACGCAGCACCGCCCACTTGTCGATCGAGAGTGGCGGTTGGGCAGGATTAAAGATTCTAATGATTAACATTAACTAGGCACTAATGACTCCTGAGATTTGATTTTAACCCCTCGTGCCCACAAGTCAGCGACCCAGAGGTAAATTCCGACAGGGATTAAATGCCGACTCAATAATTAAGCAATGATTAAGCATTAATGATGTCGGAACAGTGCGGGATTGAACCAGAGAGTGATTTAAGGATATTGGGCCCACTGGTCAGTGGCTCAACGAGAATGATTAAGACATAATTAATAACTAATGATTAGCAATTAATGTGTCCTAATTAAGTGACGAAACGGAGCGCCGTGTCGCAAAACCCGAAATGATTTCAACGGCAAATCGCCAGCGACACCTTGCATGCGGCGGCGCCACCAAGAACCAAAATGGATTCGCAATAGCACTACGAATCTAATGGTAGCATTCTCACCACGCGGTGAGGACTAGAACGCCGGCCAGCCGGAAACGAAAATGGGAGCTTTATCGCTAAGTGCGAAAATAGCGAAAAGCTCACCATGTCCAAGGAAGCGGGTGCCAAAGCTTCTAGGACTAATAAGAAGCTACCTCGGTGACAAGAAGCTTCAAAGATGGCCGAGATGCTTGATCACGGTGAAAGCTCACGGACTTGGAGAAGAAAACCCGAGATAGATACCCGAGCCAAATGAGTGATTCCAAAGCATCGTGATAGCTTCATAATGATTCACGAAGCTACATGAGCAAGTAATTAGAAAATGGAGCACTCACCGAAATGAGGAAGAAGATGACCAATTTCACGAATTTGAACAAACCCCAAATTGGACAATTCCCGAGAATCAAATCCAAAATTAAGTGAGGGAAATGTTCAAGGAAGTAAATAGATAAGGTTAGGGCAAAGAAACGTGAAGGAGGACCACTAGAACACCAAGAACACTGAAAAGCTTCACGGTCAACAATGGCGATTTGCCATTTTTGAGGTGTTAAGCTCCAATATTGTGAATGAAGCTTGATGGTGGTCTAAAGAAATACCAGAAGCATTGAGAGTGCTTATAAAGCCATGAAAGCATTAGGGTTTGCACCACACATCTTTCGGGCAAAACACAAAGCACAATGCGCGCCGACAAGGAAAAGAGGTGAAGACGTGCATTAGGGCATGGCTCGGCTCGATGTACCTCCCATACCCCTAAACGTCGCCACGGTGGCTTTAGGGAGCAAGAAATGACACCGCCATTACTCCCTACAAAGGCTCGCAGACGTCGGAGGTAGAAGACGACCACGAAAGGCTCGGTGATTCACACCGTTAGATGAGACACGACGGCTAAGATAGCGCCACGCCTCCGGGCTTTAAAACACAACGGAGAGGTTCCGAGCCCTAGGATTAGAAACGAACGGCTCAGATAGCCCCACGTCGCAAACGTGATTTACAACGGAGGGACAAGCGGGCGTTGGATGTTAATCCAACGCCCCGATTCGTAAATGCAACCGGAGGGTCCGAAGGGTTCGGGAAATCTCAACGGTTGGATGGGAATCTAACGGTCGACAATCAAACTTGCAACCGGAAGGTCCGAAGGGTTACACGCGTGCGGGCCGTGCGATTTCGATCCAACGGTCCAGATCGGTCACGGGATTTTCAAACGGGCGCGGTGCCGCTAGTTGACTGGACCGAGTCAATAGGCTCGAGCCCAGTCCGACTCGAACCCGAGTAACAAGAAACCAAGTTTGACTTGAATTTAGAACAGAGACTTTGAAAGATTTATTTGAGGTAGCAAATTAACTCCAAAATTATGAAATTTTACAGGAGCTTGCTAACTCAGATATTAACCTGTGTGAAATTTTCAGAGGTTCTCATACTGTGAATAAATTTCCAAAAATTCTGCAAGGCTCGGTTTTAATGTTTGACTGCCTCTAAAAATATTCAAACAATTTCTAAAAATTGTGAAATTTTTCAGAGGGGTCACATACCATCCCAAGAACTTAGGAAAAATATTTCCAAAGGATGATCAAAAGATTTGACAAGATTGTTTTTGGAATATCAAGATTTGGATCAACTAGACTTGTGACAATGTATTTCCATAATTCCTTGTACAAGAATTGATTGGCACAAAAGGAAATACATGATGTAAGAAAAAGTTTTAATTTCTACTGATTTTCTTACATTTGAAACACAAGCCCAAGATTGGGATGTTACACTGAGTGAACCTATTAAGATACTCAGACACACTGAGATTGCCCTGCTGCAGCTTATGAAACTCTCTCTTCCTCATTTCCATCATTCCCATAGGAATGTGAGCTGTGCGAAAAGCAGCAGAAAACTCCTGCCAAGAGATAGCTTGGACATTCTGGTGAGCTGCGCAATAGTTTTCCCACCAAGTTCTGCGGTTGCTTTCGGGCCAGGAGCAAGAAAGAGAACTTTCTCTTGGTCATTACACCGAGCCAAGATCAGCTTCTTCTCGACATCCTTTAACCAGTCATCAGCTTCAAGAGGATCAACCGAACCAATAAAGGTTGGTGGCCTGGTTCTCATAAATTCGCCAAGTCTGGATGGAGGTGGTAAGACTGGAGCAGAGCCGTGCAAGTTGGTTAACTTGATTATGAGCAAGTGCTTGCAATAGTTGAAGTTGCATGGCCATCATCGCTCTAAATTCATCATCGGAGGTGACCAGAGGTGGTGGTGGTAAAGGTTCTTCTTCCAATAATCGCTCCCGTTGAACTTGTGGTTCTTGTTGTTCTTGCGGTGCTTGCGTACTTGCGTAAACGGCTCCTCGAAATAGTTGACCACGACCTCTTCCACGACCATGGCCTCGGCCCGCACGGCCTCCTCCGCGGGCTCCTCCACGGGCTGCTCCGCGACCTCTTCCAGGGTTTTCCATCTGAGCGGTCCAAGGTTAGCAGGGGAAGAGAGGGAAAAAGCAAAGACGAGAAAAACAAGGGAGCTTGCAACAACCCACAAGAACCAAATACTTTACAGAAAAGCAAATTACTTTTTCCAACTAAAAACAACTCAAAGAAAATCATCTACTCGATACTCTTAAGCTAGCGAAATGACTCAATACACAGAATGAGCTTTGGCAACTTAAACTATATGGCTTGTTTGACATCGCATCCTCTACTCACGGTCTTTGACGAATCTTGCCTGTTGTTCTTGAATGGTAGAGATGACTAGAGACTTTACGATGCTTTCTTCATGGCTCCATTTCTTGCAGTCTTGAACATAATGGTAATAATCGCATTGACCAACTATAGAAATTACAAGGGAAAGATTATCCATTTAACATTGTAAAACGATGAAGGAAGAACTAGGTAAGGAAGAATTCCACGAAGAAGGTAAGGATAGAAAGATGAGAAAAGATGAGGATAGCACAATATTATTTTTCTTTTTATAAAATAAATTTTGAAGTTTTCCTACTAATGGCCATTCTAGCTAGGTCACGTCCTACAGTCGATTCAGCTCTGATACCAACTCTGTCGGGACCGGATTTCTGAATCCGAACCCTTTGTGTATTTCCGCACACCCCATGATCGTGAGCTAGTGCACACATGGGAAACATTGTTGATAACAAATTCGAATCACGAATAACAATAATAAATAACTGAGTACCGGCCTTATGACCACTTATTATAAAAGAGGTCGGAAGACCTTGAGTCTTACAGCAGCAGAAACATAAATAAATAAACTCCGAGTGGTGGCCCATCAAAGTGCCCACCGACATTCGACTGGGGAGCGCAACCTAGTACTCCGGGTGTCCTTCGTCAAAGCCACAAGCGAAGTAGTCGTAGTCCTCCGTGTCGATGAAGGCTTCTGAGATTTATTTATGAGTGTAGCATGTGAGTACATAAAGTACTCCGCGAGTCTTGGGAAACATGCATATTGCATAGCTTTGACAAATGAGGCTTATATGGTTCTTTTGCACAAAGCAAATTTTTAAGTTCAAAACAATTTTCATAAAGCACATTTGACAAACGCAGTTTCAATAAATAAATTAATTGTATTACTAGTGGAGGTTCTAGCTACCAACCACTAGCATAAAGGCTCTAGCTGCCAAGGTTTTTAGAATAGGGTTCTAGCTGTGTAATACCCCGAAAGTGAGTTAAGTTTTGAATCGAGAAGATTAAATTTTGGTTTCGGAGAGATCGATTATTCGGGAAGGATCAAACGGGCGCCGGGAGGGACTTTTGGTTGGGAGTCGCATGCTGCAGTTTTAGAGGGGAAAATCGCATTTTCAGCAACTTGGGCTCGGCCAAGGCCCATTTGGGGTGGCCGCCATGGGCTCCTCCCCAAACCCTAGCCGACCAAACCCCTCTCTCCCTAGCACCGCCTCCTCTCCTACCTTGCGGCCAACCCTTCCCCTTCCTCCTTGCGCAGCCCCACCTCCCCACCTCCTTGCACCCTCCTTGATTCCCCATTGTTGCTGGCCAAGAGCAAGAAAGAAAAGCCTTGGGTGGCGGCCAAGAGGAAGAGAAAAGAAGGGAAGAAAAGGAGAGAAAGGGAGAAGGAAGAGAAGAAAGGGAGAAGGGAAGAAGGATCCGCAACCGGGAACTCGTGGTGATCTTCATTCGCGCCATGCACTTCGCGCTTCGGCAAGGGTAACCCGTGGTTCTTTGTTTTGGGTCGTTTTCTTGTTGTCCAATTTTCGGATGACAGTAGATCGTGTTCTGCAGTAGCATATATTGTCGTTTTTGGTTAAGGTAAAGGCAGATTT